>CM057391.1:45182500-46382500 GCA_030015415.1 Cynopterus sphinx | reverse complement strand
ATGGAATAACGACTTAAATGTAAGACCTTAAACCATAAAACTTCTACAAGAAAACATAGGCAGTAAACTCTGATATTACTAACAGAAATTTCTTTTAGATATGTCTCCTCAGGCAATGGAAACAAAAGAAAAAAAATAAACAAATAAGACTACATCAAATAGAAAAGTTTTATACAGCAAAGGAAACCATCAACAAAACAAAAAGACAACCAACAATTGGGAGAAGATATTCGCTAATGGTACATCTGATAAGAAATTAGTATACAAAATTTATAAAGTTATACAACTCAACAACAAAAAAAATCTAATTAAAAAATGGGCAGAAGCCCTGAACAGATACTTCACCAAAGGGGAGAGAGATACTGATAGCTAATAGACATATGAAAAGTTTCTCAAGGTCACTAACCATCAGAGATATGCAAATTAAAACCACAATGAGATATCACCTCACACCTGTCAGAATGGCTATTATTAATAAATCAAAAAATAGCAAGTGTTGGCAAGGATGCGGAGAAAAGGGAACCCTCATACATTGTTGGTGGGATTGCAAATTGGTACAGCCACTATAAAAAACAGTAGTACAGTGATTTCTCAAAAAATTAAAAATGGATATACCTTTTGACCAAGCACTTGTACTTCTGGATATTTTATCCAAAGAAAACCAAAACGATTACTTGTAAAGATCTATGCACCCCAATATTCATACCAGCACAATTTACAATAGTCAAGATATGAAAGCAATTTAAATGCCCACCAATAGATGATTGGATAAAGAAATTATACTTCATATATACAATGAAATATTACTCAGCCATTTAAAAAATGAAATCCTATAATTTGCAATGACATGGATGGACATAGAGGTTTTTATGCTGAGTGAAATAAATCAGATAGAGAAAGATAAATAACATGATTTCATTTATATGCAGAATCTAAAGAACAGAAGGAACAAAGTAATCAAAAACAGACTCACAAATATTGTGGACAGGGGGTGGGGGTTGGGGGACTGGGAGAATAGGGTGAAGCATTAAAGATGTACAAATTAGTAGTTGATAGTTTGTCATGGGAATGGAGAGCATGGCATAGGGAATGTAGTTAGCATTAATTAATATGATAGCTGGGTGGAGGGCCCAGGGAAGTAGAAAGCAATTGAAGGGATCGTTTTATGAACTATATAAATGTCTAACCAATGTACTGTATACTTGAAACTAATTTAAATAATTAAGTTTTTTAAGAAAGAAAATGACATTGACTGATATTTAATGATGAGTAGGACTGGGCCAGTGAATAAATGACTATTTACTTCCCTTAGCAGAAAAATGTTTTCAAGCTTTTTTTTAATAATCAAAATGTTTTTTAATTATACAATTTCATTGCAGAAATATATTTAATTGTTTATTCTTATGCTCACGCTTTACTTGATCAAGTAGCAATAAAGTGATAAACGAAAAGCCTGATAAACAATATTCAAACTAAGTTCAAAAGAATATCTTTTTTGTACGTACAAATGACTGTAGGTGAAATTTTGAAATCTCAAATATTTTATTTGATTCAGGAATAAAGAGTTATGAAAGGAAGAAATATAATAGCTGATCATTTAAATAAAAATTTAAATGGATTTTATATAATAAAACAGCCAAATTTTTCATTTTGGAATATTAGTTTTCTACTGCTATGTGAAAAATAACCACAAACTTAGGACCTTAAAGCATGTGTTTATTACCTCTGAATTTACATGTCAGGTGTATGACTATGGCTCAGCTAGGTCCATCACTCTGGACCTCTTGACTGCAACCATGGAGTTAATTACATCGTGCTTTTTCTGTGAGTGCATGACTAGAGAGGAATTCACACCCAAGCTCATGCAGGTTGTTAGTAGAACTCATTTCCTTGTGGTTATAGAATTGGAGACCCTAGCTTTTTGCTAGTTATTGGCTAACAACTGCTTTCAGTTCCTAGTAGCTGCTGCACTTCCTAGTGGCCCTTGTAGTTCCTTGCCACGTGAGCTTCTCCAATATAGCCTGTCACTTTATCAAGCCCACAAGAGCATCTCCAGCTCTAAACTGTTTAGACAGACTCTTAGAGAACATAACCTAACCATGGCAGCGATATCCCATCACCTTTGTCACATTCTATTAGACAGAAGCAAGTTATGAGCTCTGCCTACACTCAAGAGGAGAGAATTAAACAAGGGTAAACACCAGAAGGTGAGGAAAATGAGGAGGAACCACCTTAGGCCTGTCTGCTACAGCGTATATACTTTTTTGTGTGTGCCATGTTTGGTTTTCTTTGTGAGAAGAGGTTTCATTTATGATCAGGTACAGCAAACAACTGTAGGGTAGTCAATAATAACAATCCACACTCTGTACCATACATTGAAATATGATATTTTTATTTTTCTCAGAAGAGGTTGTTAGCACTTGTAGAAGTTAAGTTTTATGGAAAATACTACTGTCACTAAAAGCTCTGATTGGAACCACGTCAGGATAACTTCAAAGCCTCTTCTTATAATCAATATCGCAGTATGTGAAGCTAACTGAGAATTTGTTGAATCTCTCTGTGGGCAAGCTCACATCATAATGTGCTGAAGATTACAGATTTTCCTTTTGCCCAAATATTATACACAAAGGAATCTTTATTCACAAAAAATACTAAGAATAGAATGTAGAAAGACAATAGGCATTTGTACTCATTATTCAAAGTGAATTTTTTATTATGTGCATGTAAAATATCAAGATAATCATCCTTATTAATTGAAGAAGTAGCCTATGACTGAAACTGTCCTCGAATTTTCTACCTCCAAATTAAAATATGCCAACATAGGATATCATAAAAGTTAGACACTTATGACCTTCACTTGGTCAGATCTGGGTTTGTTGTGAATTATGTCAGTTAGGATAACTTAGGCCATACTATGGTATCAGACAACTCCAAAGGCTCAATGGCTTGTGGTCAAGAGTTTCTTACCCACATTCTATGCTCCTTGAGAGTTAACTGGGTCTCTGCTCCTCATCTTTGTCATTCTCATCCAAGCTGCTTCAAACTGATATAGCAGCTACTATATAATATACTAGTCGCCACCATGGCAAGAGAAAAGAAAACTCCAGAAAGTCTCTATTGAAACACATATCATTTAAGCTCATCACTCGTTTGTTAAAACTAGTAATATGACTCCACCCACCACAAGGGGGTCAGAAGGTACAATCTTAATATGGACATAGAGGCAAATAGCTGGGAATATTCTGTGCATCAATGACTAACAGTGTATAAACATCCAGATTATCTGCTTTTTAAATTAACAATTTAGACTAATGGCTAAATAATGGCTGTCCCAACTCATTATTTTACAGATGAAGAAACTAAGGCATGGGTAAATAACAAAAAATATATTGATTCTTAGGTCAGTTTTTTTGGTTAATAAATTAAGAATCTATGACCATAAATACTGAAAATTAAATTAATCAGTTGAATTTTTTGTAGTAACTGTGTCTTCAATTTGAATTCAAATTTTAGTAAGCTTCAGAGGTCAAACAAATGTGACCAGAAACAATAAAGAGAATATGGGAGTCTAAGACTACACTACAGCATGTTCTCAAAAAGCAAGCATAAAATGATCTGTATTGGAGAAGAACCCCAGACATGGATGGTGTTCCCATGGAAAATGGATACAATGTCAGCATTAATAAACACTAACACTAACATAGTTTTGTGAGGCTCCAGCTTTTGAAATGAAGCTTTTAAATTGCACTGGTAAATAGCTAGAGTGAGTCTGAGGGCAATAACATATCCCCTTAATAAAACTTTATGTGTGAGTATTTTAAAGAATTATTTCAGTATACAGAACTTTTGAAGAGAGCCAAGTTAGTGGTTGAAAACAGAATAGGTTTCAGTCTTTACTAAGAAACTCAATTCTAACAACTGGTACAAGAATTAAAATGAAGAAAGGGCCTGTCTCACACACAAGCATTTTTGGAAGCCATTCTTTTGGACACTACATTTTAAAATTTCTAGGCATCTGTCTGTTGCTAGAATACCTACACACTTGTGGAAGCTTTATTTGAAAATGCTGTGTACCTTGTCTAAAGGGCCAGCTGGGATGCCAGAAATAGTATCGACTCTATTTATGTCTTTGGAGTAATTACAGTGGAATTTAAAGGTTTAGTTTATAGATCCAGAAGAAGATTTTCTGTGTACACTAAAAGGATGAATTCTTTCCAGACAACTTCTCATTTGGCTGAAGAAGAGCTTAAGGAAGCATTTCATAACGTCAGCCAAAGTCGTTTTTAGTAAGACCTGGGTGGGATTTTTGCTGTTGATATCCAAAATTTTAAAAAGCCTTGATTTTAATCTATCCAAGGTTATTTTGTTGTAGTTATGAAACCATGAATTAATTTTAAAGCTTTCAGTGTTGAAAGTAGATATTGAGACAAGTGCTTGCTATCTTTTGTTGAATGGGGGAGAAGTATGTTAACCCATTTCTTGATGGCTTTGTCTGCTGGACTTGACTTTTGTTTAGCTAATGTTCTTTTGGAATGCATCTCTGTTTCTTCCTCTTCATGTCCTGCCTCTTACAAAAGGCCAATATGTGTGTGTTCAAGGAGAAAAATGCAGTGTGTGTGTTTGTGTGTGTGTGTGTGTGTGTGTGTGTGTGTGTGTGTGTGTGTGTGTGTGGTCAGTGTGCTTGTCCTCCACTTACTGAATATAAGCTGGATTCTGCACAGACAGAATGCTAAATGCTCATGGAGATGGTGATATACCTCGAGAGAGATCACATAACTCTATGTTTTTTTGACAAAGAATGAAATAATGCTTACTTATAGAATCTGTTATGCTTCGCCTTTCCCTAGTCATTTTTAATTTTGAGAATAAAAATTGTGTCATTCTAAATCTGTCCTAGAAAAACAACACAATCTTTGAGAAAATTAATTTTCATCAACCTCCAAAAAATTAGGAAAACCTTCACTGAGTATGCATTCTGTCCATCCTCTGAAACTTTCGTCTATGTTTAAAAGATCCTCTTACCATTAAAAGCAATAATATTAGTGATTTAAATATTGCTTGCTTATTTGGTGTCAGACACCTTACTTGATCCTAGAGGCTTCAACAATGAATAAACTAAATGTAGTCTTTGCTCCCATAGACTACATTTTTTACTGTTCCAACATCGTGTCTAATCCCTAAGAAAAATCTTTAATATCAGAATTATAGGCCACACTATATTGGCTGAGAAAATGAATCAAAGAGATTGAGTGTCTGTTCTAGACCATAAAACAAGCAAATAATTGAGATTCAATTCCAATGCTACCTAAATAACTGCCTAAATAACCCCTTTTTCTCCCCAACAGGCTTTCTCTATAATACAGAATGGTTTGGGGAATGTTCCAGCTAATGAACAATGTTACGCAGCCATGGCCTATTTTATGGAAAATGAAGTCTCCACACTCATATTGATTTGTCCTATTGTTTACGTACTTAAGCTGGGCAATCTGCTTCCCCGAACCCCCTCTTCTCTATTGTTCTGTGTTAGAACTGGCCATAAGAGAAGTTTGTGTGGAGACAGGGGTGAAGTAGAGTTCATTACACCCTGAAAGACTTTTCAACGCTATATATGGTAAAGAGATGTGCAGTTGTACCCCAGAATTTGGGGTTGACCTTGCTCTCTTGATAGATCTTACTCTAGACTGCAGACTGACCAACAAAGGCTGAGGCCCTGTGTTATACTTGCCTGTGAACTTATAAAGGTGAAGTTACACAGAGATCATAGCTTCACAGATCTTTCAGCATGTAATTCCTTTGCAAAGGGTTATGCTTGGCTTATCAGATTCCCTGTGAGATCCAATATCTCTCAGGCCAGTGCTTCTGGTGGGCTGGCAAGAATTTTCTCTCTGATGTCCCTACAACTCCTTATATATCTTCTTTTCCCACCTCCTCCAACATTTATTTAAGGTCCACTTCTTATAACAATCCTTTAACACATGACACTGTGATTCTTCTTCCCTTATGTAATCTTGCTGATATATTCACTTAATCATTTCCTGAGGCAACCCAATGTTAGCTGAATAAACCCTGGCCCAAATTACAGATACTCCTGTAACTTAGCTTCATTTAAATATGACTGATCCTTATTCAGGAAAGTCCATGTATAATCTCAATTTTCACAAAAGGATGTCACATTTGTTATCAATTCAAGTGATTATATATCTGTCATTAATGAGGGAAAAAGAGCCTGAAATTTTTATTAATCTTCTTCTCATTGGTTTGCTACCCAACTTTTATTAAAGCTCTATTAAGAGAAATCAATTTATAGATGTTTGCCTTCCTATGAAGAATTTTAAATTGATGATTACAGTTCATGTAGAATTACATTGGCCTAAAAAGGGTATTAAATATATTTGAATTAGTTACCAGTGTTTCAAAATTGGGAGATTTTATTTCAAAATCTGGATTTTCAATTTATTTTGTAAAAATATAAAGATCTCGTGTTGCTGGGTCCACATTCGTAAACTGCAATATACATTTCATTTTTGTTACTTCTTTGACCCCTTAGGCATTTGAGTTGGTGATCCTCTAGATATTCTAGGTTTTACCACTGGGATGAGGACCATTAACATATACAAGGTATGCTATAAGAAAAAACTATGAAAAATCCCCATTGATTTGTTCCAAAGACATTAAGGGTGTTGTACCTTACAGCTAATTTCCAGGGCTCAAACTTGGAACAGAATAGTGAGTATCAAGCAGATGTCTAGTTTCCGTTTGTTAGCCTGTGATAATAGAGCAAATGGGCTAATTAGTAGTCTAACTCACTTTTTGAGGACCTACACTACAGGTTCCTGTACTCACGGGCTGCTTCAGTGCTCAGGTCCAAGTTCTGCTGACACCTTAGTATGGAGTATTGCACAGCACACTGCCCTGTTGACGTTAGCATGGTTTATCTTTCAGGTTCAAGTTCCAGGCTTGGCTGCAAGGCTGGAGCATTTCCTCCTATAAATGTATGATTTGCAACACTGTTGACTTTTGTTTAGCTTTCTTGTTTGTCATATCTTGCAATGCTTCCTTTCAGTTAAGAATATTTGGCAACTTTGTTAAAACAGCCTGGCTGCCTTAAATCAAGAATTTAAAAGTTTAATTTAGGTTGACTATTCTCTAAAAAAAAAAAAAGAAGATGCTATTCAGCATAAATTTCCCTCATTGTGGATCTTTTTATCAGCTGATGTAGTTAATACAGTTATCTCTAAGGAACATCAGATCTTCCAACATATGTAGAAATGATTATATGTTAAGAATACATATAAGCTGTCTGGCACAAAGTTATAACACAATAAATATTAGTTATTATTGTTATGTATAAAATATAAATCATGTGAGTGATTATGTTTCCTATTTTACTTTGGCTTCAAGGGAGCTCCAAGGCAAATTTATGGCTAAATTATAATTACCTTGCAGGAATTATGTTTATGTCTAATTACTGTACTCTTTGTTATGCATGTGATTTTTCTATCACTGTTCCCCAGCTCTGATTATTTCTCTTTTTCCATTTTTTTTTTTTAGCACAGAGCTGCTTTTATTGGCTCCTGACCCTAAATGGCTCCTCCGGCTGTCCGCGTCTCACTTATGCGCAGGTGCTGGGCTTTATGACATCAGACCTCAATGCCCCACAGCTCTGACTGCAGCATCCTGGGAGGGACTTTGAGCTGGTCTCATATCTGCCTCCTAGGCTGTCATCTAGGCAGAGCATGCGAAGGAAGAGACGTGGTGGCACGGAGGACAAGTGGGCCCTCAAGACAGCATGGCAGCCACAGCCGTTCCCCGAGGGCAACATCCTAACCCATGTCTGCCTTTCTTTTTTTTTTCCCCCAAAATTTAATGTACATTTATTCTTAACACGTGGAACATATAGTATAAATATTTCATACTGAATAAATGATATTCATTAAGCCAAAAAAAGGAAAAAAGGAGGAATTTACATCGTTTTAAGTTATATTTGTTTGAAATACAAATATGCAGATTTTATCACTGAAAAAAATCTCAATTGTGTTTTTTCATCAGGAACTTCAACTGAACCTAGAATTTTTTCACACTTCAATTAGAAAGAAAAAACAAAACAAAACAAAAAGCCAGAAAAAAAAAACTATAAGTTGATTGGCTGCTGAGACAGCAAGTTATTTTTACAGAGACCTATTACTCCATTGTGGAATAATAGAGATAAATGGAGTAATTCAAAATTTTATTTCCTAAAACCAGGATTAAAACTAAAGCCTCCTAATGGGTTTATTTATCATTAATCTCTGAAAAACTCCAATACAATTTATAATCTTGGATCACAGCAAAGTTTCCTAAAATACAGATTTACATATAATTCTAACATTTAAAAAAATTCTCCTAAAAGATAAAATCTAAACATCGTAGCCTATCACTGAATCCTTCCTCTAAGTGGCTTTGACCTATTTTTTCAGTTTTATGACTCCACTATGAAACTTTCACTCTGGCCATATTGGCTTGAAAAGACTCATTTTTTTCCCACATTGCAGCAAAGTGTGGGGTGCATAATTGGCAAAAAGAGAAAGAGGCCAAATCCTTGGGAGATGCACCATGACTGCAGCCCTCCTCAGTTTTTATAGCACTGGTATATGGAGGGCTTTGATTCTTCTTGTTTTAGAGACCATTCTGGACTACCCAGGTGCAATGTGAACATTTTTCTAATTAAAAAAGAGAAAGTTTGAAAACACAAAAAAGAATAGATTGGATTCATTTTGGCTCTATTTCTTATAAGCAGTACAAAGCCTGCTTAAGCTCTTTGCTGACCCAGGAACACATCTGTGTGGAAGTATTTTGTTCTTTTTTTACAGTAAGGTTAATTTCCAAACCTAGAGACTCTGTGACCTTTTAGTTTCCTTCGTTTTTACCTCCGGACAATCAGTTCCTCACTAACTTATCCTTCCTTCACTCATTCATTCATTTTATTAATTCAATAAATATTTATTGAGCTGTTTTATGTGCCAGGCATAATGACAGATAGTGAGGTTTAGGTGAAGAACAAATTAGATAAGTACTTACCTTCATGAGGTAAGAAAGAATAAAAACCAAAACCAATCACTTAAGAAAATAAGAATTACAAGCTTAAATATTCCTAAGAACTATGTAAGAATCTATATAATAGGACTACTGGTACATAGATAAATGTATAACATTAAATGTATAAATTTAAGAGTAAGGTTAAAATAAGGAATGTGTTGAAACTATGTGAGGTCATGGAAGGTTTCTCTGAAGAAATAACATTTTGAAAGAGAAAGAGAAGAAATCAACAAAAGGAATAAATAATTAGAGCACATTTTTCAAGATAAAGAATTTCTTATAAAAGAGTGCCTGTTATATATACATATACATTTAAACAGGTAACAGTCAAAAAAGACACTTTTAAGCTATTTAAGTTTTTCATATTTTAATTTTCTGTGATCATAAAATTATATGTGATACAAACCCTTATTAATTAAGGAAATAAACTATTTCCCCCCAAAAAGAAAAACATTGAATGTCTATGGGTACCAAGCTCAGCAAATGTGTCATTGAGTGCATGTGAAGTGGTGAAGATAGGGCACAGAGGACCATATAATTTCCCTATGATATGGGGTTAGCTGTGAGAAAATCATACCTGTGGTGCTGAGGAGCATGAGAGGGTTACTGCAACTTGGAGTTTAAGAAAAGCTTCCTAGAAATGAAGATGCCTGGTCCCAATCTGACAGATAATTAAAAATGAAGCAGAAGAAAATAAAATAATATAAAAGGCAAAAAAGTAAATAAAAGTATGGATATGTAGGATAAAGTTTAGAAGAGTTCAGCTAAAATGGAATTAGAAGTTGGCAAATAGATGATAATCAAATCCAAATGAATGGTAACACAAGGAGCACTGGAGAAAATCAAGTGGAAAATAGAAAATCTAGAGAAAATCTAAGCAATCATCTATATGTCAAAGCAGGAGAGTCCCAATATTGGGACAGAGAGGGAAAAGTCAGTGAGGAAAGGCAGTAAAGGTAGTCAATACTGGCAAGTCATTCCTTGTAAATAAATATTCATAGTATCAAAGGCAGCCAGGAGGCTCAACAAGAAAAGCACTGATGCAGTATCATTGCACTTAGAAAGACCTTTGATGATGTTTACAATAGTATTAAGGGCAAGAGGCTGAAGCAGTTTGAGGAGTTGCAGACTGAAAGGATGAGAACAGATGAGTATAAAGTGTTGCCATGCTTTTACAAGAAGTTTCAGATTTCTGGTCAAGATAGCAAAGTAAATAAACATTCCTCTCACAACCACATTCCAATTACAACTAAACTACAGAACAATCATTGCAGAAAATTGCCTAAAGTCTAGCTGAACAGAATTCCAATAACTAAGGGCATACAGAAGAAGCCACCTCAAGACTTGGAAGAGGGATAGAGATGCAGAGTAGACTGGTCCCATACTTGTGTGTAGCAGTTAACATCCGGAAGGATATCTCTGAGAAGTTATCAACCCCACACCAGGATCCCCAGCCCCATATTGGGCTCCCCAGCCCAGGGCACCAATGCCAGGAGGAGGAATACCCACAGCATCTGCCTTCGAAAACCAGCAGCTATTGCTCCAGAGAAAGACAAAGGGCTACTAGAGACCTAGAGACTCTTTTTAAAGGGCCTATGCATCAATTCACACACTCAGCAAAGTCATTATCTCTCAGCTCCAGGGAAAGAGCAGTAGTTCAAAAATGGCCAAAGACATATGGGAGGGAAAGCTGAATTGATTAGATTCAGGGCAAGGGCTAGAGGGGCAGTAGTTGCAGAAACTATCTCTTTGGAATGGAAACACCAGCAGAGCCAACATTCCTCTGTTGAACCCTCCTTTCACCCAGCCTACCCAGCACAAGTGGTGAGTGAAGCTGTGCTCTCCATTAACCTACAAGCACTATTAACCCTTCCCTGGTGATTCTCTGAGACCCTGCCCCACCTAATTTGCCCACCATGCCCAAGCCTCTTCCAGAAAATCCTACATTCAAGCAGCCTGCCGCAGCTCTTTCTGAAGAATTTCCCAATATCTCTCAAAGGTCAACAAACTCAAAACAAGCAGCAGCCAGATTCATAATGTCTTTTAGCTCTTGCTAAGTGGCCCCAAGACCAGCACAAGCAGCTTCCAGACTCATTTTTGCATTATAACTTCCATCAGGTAGCCCCAAGCCTGGCATAAGTAGCAGCAAATCTGGGCCTAGAACATAGTTTCAACTAAGCACTCACAAGCCATGCACTAGTGATGGCTGGCCTCAGTATACATCATGGTGTTCATCAAATTTTCCACAAATGTCAGCCATCCTTGGTTCACAGCATAACTCTCCTAACAACCTTCAAGTCCAGCACAAGTGACAAGCACAGATCACATTGTAGCTCCTACCAAGAGATCTCAATCCTGCACAAGAAAAGTAGCAGCTTTATGTTAATACAGGCCTACCTCAAGAAACAAAAAAATTCTCAAATAAATAAACAACCAATGGCTCAAAAAAGAAAAGAAATCAAAAGTAAATCAAAAAATGTTGACATACAACTTATCAATACTTGTGGAATGAAGCAAAAGCAGTTACAAGATAGAAGTTAATAGTAATAAAAACCTATATGACGAAAAAAATTTAAATTAACAATTTAATTTCCCATCTCAAGGAACTAGAAAAAGAAAAACTAAGCTCAAAGTCAGTAAAAGGAAGAGATGACAAAGATCAGAGCAGAAGTAAATAAAATAGATAATAGAAAATAGAAAAGATAAACAAAACTGAGGAAATTTAATTGAAAATAAAATTGACAAACATTTGTTAGAGTGACTAACAATAAAAGAGAGAAGATTCAAATAAATAAAACCAGAAATGAAAGAGGAGACATTATAACTGATACCACAGAAATACAAAAGATCATAAGAGACTACTATGAACAATTAATTATAGAGCAATTGGATAATCTAGAAAAAAATGAATAAATTACTAGAATCATATGGCTTACGGAAACTGAATCATAAAGAAATAGAAATAACAAATAAGGAGATTGAATTACTAATAAAAAATCTTCCAACAAAGAAAAGGCCAGGACTAGATGGCTACAATGGTGAATTCTATCAAACATTTAAAGAAGAATTAAAACCAATCCTCTTCAAACTCTTCCAAAAAAAATGAAGAGCCAGGAACACTTCCAAATTATTTTATGAGTCATATATGACACTGATATCAAAGCCGTATAAAAACACCACAAGAGAAGAAAATTACAGGTCAATATCCTTGATAAGTATTCGAGCAAAAATCTTTAACAAAATATAGGACTGAATTCAACTGCATAGTAAAATGGATGGATCTGATCAACTGAGATTTACGCCAGGGATGCAAGGCTGATTTAATATCTGCAAGTCAATAAACATGATATACCACATTAACAAAATGAAGGAAAAAATTATATAATCATCTCAATAAATACAGAAAATGCATTTAACAAAAAAGAACATTCTTTGTGAGAAAATCCCTCAACAATTTAGGTTAGGTGAACTGTACTTCAATATAATAAAGGCTAGAACTAACAAGCACATAGCTTACATGTAGTAAATGGTGAAAAGCTGAAAGCTTCTGTTCTAAGATAAAGACCAAGACAAAGGTGTCACTTAACATTTGTATGCAATGTAGTACTGGAAGTCTTTGCCAGAGATATTAGCTAAGACAAAGAAATAAAAAAAACATCTAAAACAAAAAGGAAGAAGTAAAATTGTCCCTGTTTGCAATGACATAATATATATAGGAAACCCTAAAGACTTCATTCAAAAAAGTGATAGAACTAAGAAATGAATTTAGTAAAGTTGTAGGACACAAAATCAACATACAAAACTCAGTTGCGTTTCTATACACTAACTATCTGAAAAAGAGAATTGAGGAAACTATTTTGTTTACAAGAACATTAAAAAGTATAAAATACGTAGGAATAAATTTATTCAAGGAGGTGAAAAAACCAGAAACTACAAAAATTATAAAATGCTGGTAAAAAATTGAAGATGGCATTTAAAAATTGCTTAAATGTCTATACTACCCAAAGTAATCTATGGATTCAATGTAGTCTATCAAAGTTTAATAATGTTTTTCACAGAAATAGAACAAATAGGCCTAAAATACGTATGGAACCACAAATGAACAAAGTGGACAAAGGAACCTGAGCAAAATGAGCAATTCTGGAGGTGGAGACATCACATTTCCTTATATTAAGCTATAGTACAAAGCTTTAGTAATTAAAAAAAAAAAGCGTGGTACCTGCGTAAAAATGAAACTTTGGGCAATGGAACAAAATACAAAGCGCAAAAATAAACCCATGCATATCTGTCATCAAATTTTGATTAAGGTGCTAAGAAAACAGGCTGGAGAAATAAGAGTTTCTTCAACAAATGGTGTTAAGAAAGCTGAATATCCTCATACAAGAACAAAAAAAGAAAAGAAAAGAAAGAGAGAGAGAGAGAGAGAGAGAGAGAGAGAGAGGAAAAAAGAAGGAAGGAAGGAAGGAAGGAAGGAAGGAAGGAAGGAAGGAAGGAAGGAAGGAAGGAAGGAAGGAAGGAAGAAAAATTGGACCTCTATTATACATCATACACAAAAATCAACTTAAAATTAATTAAAGATTTAAACATAAGACCTGAAACTGTTAAACTCTTAGAAGAAAACATAAGAGACAAGGTCTTTGACATTGGTCTTGGACATGATTTTTTTTAATTTGACACCAAAAACAATGGCTGTAACAAAAGTGAAAATAAACATTTGGGACTAAATTAACCTAAAAATTTTCTGTACAGCAAATAAAACAATTAACAAAATGAAAGATCAATCTATGGAATGGGTGGAAATATTTGCAAACCAGATATCAGATAAGGCATTCACATACAGATATGTAAAGAACTCTTTCAACTCAACAGCAAACAAAACAAAAGAAAACAAATAAACAAACAAACAAAAAACTTAAGTAACCCAATTAAAAAATGGATAAAGAACCTGAAAAGACACTTTTTTCAAAGAAGACATACAAATTTCCAGTAGGTACAAGAGAAAGTGCTCAACATCACTAATCACTAGGGATATGCCAGTCACAATAACGTTATCACCTCACACCTTTTAGGATATTTAAAAGACAAGAGATAATAAATGTTAGTAAGGACGTGGAGAAAAATAAACCTTCATGCACTGTTGTTGATGATATTATCAATTTATGTAGCCACTATGAAAAATGGTATAGAGGTTCCTCAAAAAATTAAAAACAGAACTATCACTGGATCCAGAAATCCCACTTCTGGATATTTATCCAAAAAAATAATAATAAAATTCCTACCTTAAAGAAATATCATACTGTCATGTTTGTTGAAGCATTTTTCACAATAGCAAAGATATGGAAATAAGTATCTGTTGATGGGTAAGTGGATAAAGAAAATGTGGTATATATAAACAATGGAATATTATTCAGCCTTTTAATAAAGGACATCTTGCCCTGTATGATAACATGACTGAACTGGGAGTACATTATAAGTGAAATAAGTCAGGCAGAGAAAAACAAATACTGTATGATCTCACTTCTATGTGAAATCTGAAAAGACTAAACTCATAGAAACAAAGAGTAAAATGGTGGTTGCCAGGGATGGAGGAAACAGAAGAGTTTGTTAAAAGGGTACAAATTTTCAGTTATCAATAAGCTTAAGGAACTATTGTACAGCATAATGGTGATGGTTAATAACACTGTATTGTATACTTGAATTTTGCTACAAAAAAAGGAACTGTGAAGTGAGTGATGTGTTAATTAACTTGACTGTGGGAAATCTTTCACTGTGTATACTTCAAATGATAGTGTTATACACATTAAATATACTACAATTTTGTTTGCCAATTATGCCTCAGTAAAGCTGGGGAGAACCAAAGGAATTACCTGGAGCATAAATAAAATGATTTACATACTTTGGTAAAGTCTTATTACTTTACATCCAAGATACAAGAGCTTGCAAATTAAAAGTCATGTGGAAGATGGTACGTGCTTATGTGAACAAGACCTCACATATGCCTCATTCCTCCCCCAGGTGAATTATATTGCATCTACTTTTACTCCCAGGAGTAGTTTGCATCTGGATGTTGGATTTCCAAATATCTGAGGGTCTTCAAATGCAACCTAAGTTCTCTCAGTATCAGCTTCTGACATGTTCCCCCAGATTCAGTGTCAAAACACATATCGTGGAAGGTGGTTCTACTTGTTATGCCTCATGTGTGTGAATAGCTGGTGATAAGACCTCCTGGATGTATGAGCAAACCCAAATGAGCAAACCCAAATGCTATTGGAGCATCTCAAACTCCTCAAGCTATTTTCTAAAATGTTTTTCTGCTCCGCCAAATCTAAAACATTCTATCCCATTTACTTTTCCTCTTAATTTTTTAAACCCAAGGGTATTTTAAAAGAAAATGTTATCCATATGTTTTTTATTCATTTATACTTAAATCATTAAAATCCTGTTTTGTAAGAGTTTTTTGATGTCCAAAAAGTTTTATTCTAAGTCCTTTTTATAAGTCATTTAAAGTTGGTCTCTCTTCCCTTTTTCTCCTGCTCTGTTCCTCCCTTGCAAAAGGAAAACAAAACAAAACAAACAAACAAACAAACAAGCAAACTGAAATTTGAATTTTGCTGGGAGCATAGAGATGATTTTGAACACCAAGGGATGTTGTCTGTTAAACCTTCAGCATACACATAACAATTTATTTCTAATCTCAGATATGTACACAGTTGTACTTAAAAACTCAGATACTAGGTAGTTAAATATAATGCCTTTCTATGGTCATAAAAGTTCATGGAATTATGACACTTTTTGTTAGAAATTTTCCTGCCAAAATAAACAATACTCTTCAAAGTCCATTTACAAAATCCTCTCATCTCACACAATTCACAGTGCACACATCATACATAATGTGGTCTTCCCTGCTCCTCCATCTCCTGTTCCCTAGACACCTCAATGGCACACTGTCATGTGCAGTCTTCCAAGTATTTTTCCTAAATAGTAAATTCCCCAATATGGGTTCTAAACTCAACCTAACTCAGATCATATAGACATTAAAAGTGTGCTTGTGAGGCACTGTAAGTAGAGAAAAACACATCATATAGACTCTTAGGTTTCTGAGTTAGTTTCTTAACTACCAAAAAAAAAGTATGCTTTGGGGAAATTAATTATTTGGAGAGTGTTATTTTTTCCAACCCTTGCTTTTGTTTATAAACACCTAGACATTCAGTTTTGTAAACCAGCCAATGCCATGGGAAGCTATCACACTGGGTTTTCTTTTGTAACTTCTCATAATACTTTTGAGCAACTTATCTTGATCCATTTTGCCCTTTAGAAGATACTATACTATGTTGCTGAAAAGTTAACTAGTAGTGTCTTCTTACAAATACTTTTGGGCAACTAAACTTGTAAACAAAACATTAGGAATAGTACTAATAGAAAAATGAGTTGGAAAATTATGAACTATTTAAATTAAATAATTGTATATACAACACCGTATTGCAGAAGTCAAGGAAATCTACATGCCCTTTAACTTACCAGTTTAACTTGGAGAAATATATGCAAAGTGAATAATAATAAAATAGTAGAAAGGTTTAGCTGCAAGACTTTGTTTCTAGTGATGAAATATTTGAAATAAAAGAGAACTCGCCCATTATAAATAATTAAGTGGTTGAATCAATGAAGCAAAAGTGTTTCACACACACACACACACACACAAAACACAATAAAATGCAACTATTTATAATATAGGTCTAGGAGAACATGTAATAATTCAGGAAGTTTGGAGTATTGAGTGTAAAATGTCAATTTTGTAGGAAAATTTCCACGTGATTTTATGTTGAGCCTAAATAAAGGCTAAAACAACAGGAACTAAGATTAAGGCTCGAAGGATAATTTAAAAAAAAATTATCACTTACATTTCTAAATTGTCCTATAATGTACCTACCATATACTTTTGTAATATAGTTTGTATTTAAACAGATTAACAGTGTCTTCTTGGTGTTAAAATTAAGATTTCCAACATTAATTCTTAATGTAGGACACAGGTACATTTTTCTGAGAGAGTTTAATGTACAATCATCTTCTGATTGTATAAGCTTGTCCATATCTCTATACCAAATGCTAACCTTTCACTATCCCTAACTTTGCTGATACATAGAGAAATCACATTATTGTATACCATTGCATTAACATTTTGCTCTGCCATCAAGTTACCATCTCATCTTTATTTTTTCTTGTCACCACGAATTTCAGAAAAATCTAATCACTTTCAACAGAAGGTTAAAAGTAACTTTCTTAAGTCACACATCTCATTTAATCCTCACAAGAATCCTATGAAGTAGGCACTATTATTGTCACTATCTTACGGATGAGAAAACTGAGTTACACAGAAATAAGATAATCTGTTTAATGGGGCATGGATAGTAATTAGCAGAGGCAGAATTCAGTCTAAGTGCTATCTGAATTCAATATCCATGTTTTTACACCATGTGCTGTCCTCCCAGCCATTCTAAACGTGACAACATATACAAAATGCTTATCAGAGTCCCTGGTGCTCCCCTAGCCAGACAGAATGTTCCATGCTTAAAGAACATAAAGAAGAAGAAGGAAATAATCTTCTCACAAGTTTTCAAAGTATCTCCATTAACTTTTTAAATAGTTATACAAGCAAGAGTATCATTTCTATTTCATTTCCACATCCAGTAAATTTAATATATGATTTCTGACAATATAATTATTATAAAATTCAAATGCTATAAAACCATTTGGAGAGCCTATCATCCATTATAAAGTCCATCATAATGGACTTCAGTCAACTGCAGGAAAATTATTTGAATAAGCAGTCTCATTACTGAAATTGATAAAGGTATTACATAATTTAAAATGTCTCCTTTTGTTTGTATATTTAGATTATTTTATGATACCTAAAGAAAGGCAATTTTGATAATTGTTTTAGCATACTTTCCATTTCATGACATGAAGTTTATATTAATATTAAATATAAATAATAATATAGGTTGGATCTGTGTTTTATAGCCACTTTCTTTATTAAAATATAATGAATCAAAGAAAAAAGAAGTTGAGAGAATATGTTGCATGATGGTACATTTGAATCATATGTGATCTCTTCTGAGTTCTAAATTCATCAGGATTAATTAATATTCCATGAAAATTTATTTTATGAGCTAGGCTGGGTATGGTATATATTTTAGTTTATGGCTAATATGAAAATAACAACAATAAAATTCTTCCAAGCCATTATTTCAACAATTAACACTTAAAAATATATATAGGTACAAAGTGCATATTTGAATTATGCTAGGGTCTGAAACTTGCTTTTTAGAAGATTTTGAATTATGAGCAGTTTTAGATTTACAACAAGACTGAAAGTAAAATTTAGAGATTTCCTGTACACCTGCTGTCCTCACACATGCATAGCCTTCCCCATCATCAATATCACTGACCAGAATGGTACTTTTTTAACAAAAGATGAACCTACATTGACACATTGTAATTACTCAAAGTCTATAGATTATGTTAAGGTTCACTCTTGGTGTACTCTCTATGGGTTTAGACAAATGTATAATAACATACTAAATTCATAATCATAATATCAGTGTTTTCACCATTCTAAAACACTTTTGTGTCTTCCCATTCACCTATATCCCCACACAAATCTATGACAACTACTTATGTCTCCATCGTTTTACCTTTCTCAGAATGCCATATGTTGGAATTATATAGTATATAGCCTTTTCATACTGGCTCCTTTCACTTAGTAATACGTGCTTATGATTCCTCCATGTCTTTCATGGCTTCATGCTTTATTTCTTTTATGTACTGTATAATATTCCATTATCTGGATGTGCCACAGTTTATCCATTCACCTATTAAAGGACATCTGGGTTTCTTGAAAATTTTGGCAATTATAAATAAAGCCCATAGACATTCATATGAAGTTTTTTTAGGTTATAATTTATTTAATTTTTAATTTTGTAATTTTTAATTATAGTTGACAGTCAATATTTTTATTAGTTTCAAGTGTACAGGATAATGGTTAGACATTTAAATAATTTTCAAAGGAATCCCACCAATAAATTTTGTATCTACCTGACACCATACACAGTTATTACAATATTATAAACTATATTCCCTATGCTATACTTTACTTTCCTATGACTATTTTGTAACTGCCAAATTGTACTTCTTAATCCTTTCACCTCTTTTGAAGCTGCCCAACTCCCCTCCCATCTGGCAGACATCGGCTTGTTCTCTGTATCTATGAATTTGCTTCTGTCTTTCTTGTTCATTTATTTTGTTCTTTAGAGTTCACATGTAAGTGAAATGTGATATTTGTCTTTCTCCGTTCAACTTATTTCACTTAGTGTAATAACCTCTAGGTCCATCCATGTTGTTGCAAATGATAAGACTTTATTCTTTTTTTATGGCTGAATAATATTTCATTGCACATATATAGCACTTCTTTATCCATTCACATTTCTTTTGGAGCATTTATTTCACAGTTAAAGTAATGATTGATAGATATGTAGTTGCTACCATTTTAGTATTCTTCTGATTATTTTTATAGTTCTCTGTTCCATTTTTAATTCCTTTACTTTCTTCTCTTGCATGTTGATGACTTTCTATAGTGTTGTTTGGATTCCTTTCTATTTCTTCTATATCTCTTGTGTATTTCCGGTTTGTGGTTACCACGTACTTTATGTATACAAAGCTATGTTTGTAGCACTCAATTTTAAGTTGAACATGTTCTATAACTTCTACCACTTTACTCACTCCCTCTATGTTTATGTTTTGTCATTATTTTCTTCTCCTTTTGTGTGTGTTTGCATCACTTAATTTATTCTTGTAATTAGACAAAATTGTTTTACTTTTACCTTTTAATCTTTGTGTGTTGTTCTGCTACTTTGATTACGTGTTTGCTTTTGTTAGTGAGAACACATTTTTTTGCAATATTTCCTTATTTATATTTTGTATTTTTACTTCTTTTTCTTAAAGAAGTCCCTTTAACACTTTTGTAATACTGGCTTGGTGGCCAAGAGCTCCTTTAGATTTGTCTTGTCTGGAGAATTCTTAATCTCTCCTTCTATTCTAAATGATAACATTTAGAATCTTGGTTGTAAGCCCCTGAATTTTATCAATTTGGATTATGTATGCAAATCCCTACTGGCCTGTAGAGAAATCAACAGACAGTCTTATGGGAGCTCCCTTGTAGGTAGCTGTTTTTATTTTGCTGCATTTGAGACTCTCTTTGTTTTAAATTTTGGCATTTTAATTATGACGTGTCCTGGTGTGGGCCTCTTTGGGTTCATCTTATTTGGGACTCTCTGCATTTCCTGGATTTGTATGCTTATTTCCTTTACCAGGTTAGGAAAGTTTTCAGTCATTATTTCTTTAAACAGTTTTCCAATCTCTTACTCCCTCTTTTCTTCTGGTATCCCTATGATATGAAAGTTGGCATGCTTGATGTTGTCTCAGAAGCCCTCTAACCTATCCTCATTTTTTGGATTCTTTTTCTTGTTGCAGTTGGGTGTTTTTTACTATCTTATTTTCCAAATCATTGATTTGATCCTCTGCTTTGTCTAATCTATTGTTGACTCCTTCTAATGTATTCTTCATTTCAGTTATTATAGTTATTTATGACTGGTTCTATTTTATATTTTCTATCTACCTATTTTTCCCTAATTTGATTGAACATCCTCATAACCATTGTTTAAAACTCTACATCTGGTAGCTTGCTTGTCTCCATTTTGTTTAGTTCATTATCTTCTCATTTTGGCTGCCTTTCTGTGTTTTTATTCTGTGTATTAGATAGATCTGCTACGTTTCCCAGTCATGGTAGAATGACCTTATGTAGCAGGTGTTTTGAGAGGCCCAGAGGCACAATCTTCCTGTTCACCTGAGCTGGGTACTCAAGAAGTGTCCCTTTTGTAGGTTGTGTGTGCTATTTTATTGCAATTTGGGCCTTGATTATTGTTGGTATATCAATAATTGAGCTGACTAGCTATGAGGACTAGTTGTGACTATGGAGTGGGATTTGCTTAAGCAGGGCTCTGGTGTCTGCTGAATTCTCCCTTTTGGTGTGTCACTTGTGGCAACAATTGGATGGTGCTCTGGTATGGTCTGAAGCTGGCCACAATGTATGTTGGTTCTGGGACTTCTTGGGAGGGACTACAGTGCAGGTCAAAACCACTCACTGTCAACTACAGAGTAATATGCAGTTGGTAGCTTCCTGTGGTGTACTGGGAGTAGCCTGGCAGTAGTTATTCTGCAAACCACTAGTGCCAGGTTAAGGGCCACTTAGCAAGTGGTACAGGACATGCTAAGGCCAGCCACTGCTTATTTGGGGTTTGTGGACCTTTGAAAAATTTTAGGAATGTCTACCACAGGTACATTAACCTCTGAGACAGTTTCAGGCCAGACAAGGTCTCAGAGAATCACCAGGTGGGGCCAGAGCTGTGTTAGTCTGAGAGACCCAGACTTGGCATCCACCTATGCCTGCAGGCTGAGTGGAGAATGACTCAACAAAGGAAAAATGGTACCTACCAGCACTTCTGCCTGAGTCAGCTGGTTGTGTGGGAAGACAGCTCAACAAAGAAAATATAGTACCTGCAGGCATTTTAGTCCTCGAGAGAGTGGCCCCTCCAGCCCTCACCTTGAAGCAGAGAATTTAGTTCCTTCTGGCATGTTCCTGGCACTTTTCAATCTGCTGCCCTTCCACTGGAGTGTGAGTCTTTTAAGAGGATGCCTGAATCTATAGCAGTTCTCTGTCTTACTGGGTTTGAGTCCCTGATGATTTTCATAGCCAGCTTGGAACTTCTTTCCCCAACACTGATGCTCTGGGCTGGTGTAGGGCTGGAAATTTTCACTCTTCAGGGATTCCTCTGAAGGTGAGATGTGATATTCCTCCTGATTCTTAACTGCCACTCATAGATGAGAAACCAGCCCATTTTTGCATGTCTGCCTCTCTGCTAGTCTTTATGTGGCTTCTTTTTCACATTCTTATTTATAAGAGTTCTGTTCAGCTAGTCTTTAGGTAGTTATCAGGAGTGGTTGTTCTATAATTTAGTTGTAATTTTGATGTGGTCATGGAAGGACGCCAGCACAGTATTTATTAACTCCACCTTCCTAAGCAGAAGATTTTTATGTGGACAAAGGTTTTCATGTCTTTTGGGCAAATACCAAGGAGTGCGATTGCTAGATCATATGGTAAGAGTATGTTTGATTTTGCAAGGAACTGCCAAAATGTCTTCTAAAGTAGCTGACCATAAAAGTTGCATTTTCAAAAATCATTATGCTTACTTCCAGATTTCAGAGTTGTACTTTGCTGACTTAATATGTTTAAGTCAACAAACATTCAAACATGTTTCATAATATTTTTTTTATTTCTTCTGTCTCACAAAATCTTTTTTAATTTAGAGGGCACAACTAAGTCTCTCTGAATGCAGTTCACTAAGAATAGCCATTAGCGAGCCATTAAGTCAAAAAAGCATCTACAAAAATTCACAGAGCTACTTTTTTTTAATTGACAACAAAATATAAAATAAATTGCCAAATTATGTTATATAAACTTTATAATTGTAGTATGAAAATTTTAGATGCCTCTTTACAGGCTCTGTTTTGGATCTCTCATGATAATAATTTGGTGGTTACAGGCTGGCTACTTCCCTGGAACTCCAGTCAGACAACCACTGTCTAAAGATGCAATGCTTAGAAGCAATAATATTTAGTTAGCTTCCAAAGGGTTAAAGAAGTCAATTACTTGAAAGTGGGATAGAAAGGCACAAAGGAATACTGTTAGGGTCTGTTGAAGATTAACAGACCACCACACAAAAGCCTTAAAGCATCCTTCAATCTTCTAAAAAACATTTACTAAAAATGTTACCATGGCAACAAACAATTAAATAAACCTATATAAAAGGACAAATATCTACACCACAACCAAACTACATAAACAAACATAAAAAATGTGCACCATAAATTTATTAAGTTTTAAATTTAGCTTGAAAGTGGAGGGTGGGGAGAGGAATAGGAGAGGAAAAAAAATTAAAACTTTTAGCTCGTGGTAATTAAAAAGATGATAAAATAGCACAGGTAAAATCAACAATAAGGCCCAAGATTGAAAATAGTGTTCATATTGTTAATACAAATAGACTTTTTATTTGGTGATTTTAAAAAGCTGTTTATGATTTTATTCTAAAACTGAAGGGAAAAAAAATCGAATGGGTTTATGGACATACCTCTCTTTATGCTTTAAGATGCTCTCTAATGGACTGAGAGATTTTTGTTGCATGTCAGGGACAATTCCATTCCTCGCTTAGTACAGGGAACAGAGACTGAAGGCCTGATTTTTACCTAACTGGAAACCAGTTATTCATAGGCCAAGAAAGTAAGTTCACTTGACCCCAAAATTTTGGGGTGCTAAAAGCATCTTAAAACAGAGACTCAGGGGCATGGACAATGGACTAGTGGTTACCAGAGGGTAGGGGTGGGGGAGGAGGAAAGAGGTAGACAGGGTAAAGGGAGTAAATATAGGACATTTGCCGGAGGGTGAAGTGAGTAAAGGGGATCAAATATATGGAAGCTGATGGAAACTGGACTCTGAGTGGTAATCACACAATAGAATATATAGATGTCAGATTATAATGTACACCTGGAAATTATACAATTGTATTAACCAATGTCACCCAGATAAACTTAAAAAAATAAAAGCATCTTAAGTCATGGAATTACAGACCAAGGAGAGAAATTGTTTCTAGAGGACTAAGAGGGGAAATAGGTGGGACAATTGATTGCTTGTATGATAAACTGATTTAAAGAAAATCTTTATAGAAAGGTTTACCTTGCCATTTCCTTTTTTTTCCAATTGCTATCTCTGTTTTTAAGGCTATTCATAAAATTAATTAAATGCATGCATGAATATTGCTTTCCAAATAGATCTGAGAACAGAGATGCTAACAGAGAACAATAACTACTAAGCCTCTCCAGAGAGCCACATCTATTGTGAAAACATGAGAAATATCTCTTTGCTAACAGGCATCTCTTATACTTCTTAAAGATAAAATGGAGCTCTGAAATATCAAAGACACTTGAGAACAGCTGATGTAGCAAAAAAAAAAAAAAAAAAAAAGACCCAATCCTTCTTTGTTTCCAGGAGACTTGTTATAACTAGCTTATATGAGAGGAAGCTAGTTTATGTTTGTTTTAATTTTAGTCTGTACATGGTATTGGATTCCAAAAATCATAAGTAAAGATTTTCAGTGACATTGGTTTCTGAACATAAAACATAATTTTACTGTACCATTGTCATATCATCTGGATTCTTACCAGGAAATGTGATTTAACCATTTCATACTTTTTCTTTCTTAATATCTCCCTTCCTTCCTTCCTTTATTCCTTCCTTCCTTCCTTCCTTCCTTCCTTCCTTCCTTCCTTCCTTCCTTCCTTCCTTCCTTCCTTCCTTCCTTCCTTCCTTCCTTCCTCCTTCTCTTTCTTCTTTTCTTCTTCTCCCTCCCTCCTCTCAGG
Source organism: Cynopterus sphinx (assembly GCA_030015415.1). Taxonomy (NCBI): domain Eukaryota; kingdom Metazoa; phylum Chordata; class Mammalia; order Chiroptera; family Pteropodidae; genus Cynopterus; species Cynopterus sphinx. The sequence continues at coordinate 46,357,900 of CM057391.1, read as the reverse complement.
CTCGCTCTTTCTCTCTCTCTCCCCTCCACCTTTTCACCTTCCCTTCTCCCCTCCCCACTGTCTCTTTCTCTCCAATTCCTACCTAAACTTAGAAATAATGCAAAATTATGATACTTAATAACTGAAAATCTCCTTTGTGTTTTAAGGTCATTGGAATATTTTAGAGTACAAAAAATGTTCCACTTGCCTATTGTGCTTGGAATGAAATGTTACAAATTTAGTGACATTGTTATTTTGAATTTTTGTGATATTTTAATTTCTAGGACAAAGGAGATTTTCTTAGCAGCCTAACTGAAGCCACAGTAGAGAAAAGGACACCTGATGCATATATGACTATTTCTGTGGAGATATCAAAGTAATTGCATCTTAACAATTTGTTAGCAACTTGTGATTTCTACACAGATGTTGTTTGAAGATCTTCAAGTTTGCAGTGTTTGTGGTAAGAGGAAAAATTATTTTCTTAAAGGGTGGAGTTCCTCTTATTTTTTTGTTTACCCATTATAGGATTGGAAACATTACTGAGCACTGTTCAATTAAAAGTAATGGAAAACCTCATTTAGTTAGAAGGGCAGTAAGCATGCTTTATGAAAGAATGGAAGAACTTGACTAATTTTATCTTTAGTTCAAATTTCAGAATCAAATATGAATTTCTTGGTGTTTTAGTTTCCTTTCAACCAATAAAATGCTGCTAATTGCTTCTAAAAGGAAAGACTTTAAATTTAGAAAAGTATCCTAAAATCAAATGATTATTAAATCGTTACATTTTGATGTTGGAAATGGAAAGAATCAGAAACAAAATAAATTGTGAATTTTAAAATTAAGGTAGAAATAGTTTAAAAATAAATATTTTATTTAAATGAGCAATGTGTAAAATAATCATTTATAATGTTCAAAAATTCTAAACTTGGTGTAAGTCAACCTTTGTAACATTAGCTAATTTATGAAACAATTCAGAATGTAAACTTTTCAAAGTGATGGTTTTTAGTGTCTATTCAATATCAATAGGAATCTTCAGCTTGGAGCGTGGTGAAGGAAAAACTCTTTGCTCAGTGCAGACAGCTTAATCATAATACAGCATGGCAATGGAATAACTCAATAGTATTACAGCTCAATGAAACAGCACCCTAAAATGAGGTAGCCCTCAAGTAAGGTGGCCCTGGGAGTGAGGCAGCCCTGTTCCAATATTTCACCTCCAGTTGGGAAAATGCAGTCTTTGGTAGAAAGCGAAAATGCACTCTCCGAGCCAGAGGAAAGATGACATATATAAAAAGAAGTCTCTGCTCATGATTTCTAATTGGTCTACTTTCATATATTTTATTTTTTAGATTCCACATATAAGTGAGATTATGTGATATTTGTCTTCCTCTATCTGACTTATTTTACTTAGCATAATACTTTCTAGGTCCATCCATATTGCCCCAAATGGTTAAATTTAATTTATTATGACCAAGTAATATTCCATTGTATATATGTACCACTTCTTTTTATCCAGTTGTTTATTGATAATCACTAAGGTTTTTCCATACCTTGGTCATTGAAAATAATGCTACAATGAACATAGGAGTGCATATGTCTTTTTGAATTAGCGTTTTAGATTTATTTGGATAAATACCCAAAAGGGGAATTGCTGGGTCATAAGGAAGATAGTTCTATTTTTAATTTTTTGAGAAGCCTCCCAACTATTTTTCATAATGACTGCACCAATTTGCAATCCCACCAACAGTGCACAAGGATCTCTTTTTCTCCACATCCTCACCAACACTTGTTTGTTGATGACGACTATTCTGACAGTTGTGAGGTGATAACTTATTATGGTTTTAATTTTCATGTCTCTGAGAATTAGTGACATTGAGCATTTTTTTTCATATGTCTATTGGCCATCTGTAGATCCTCTTCAGATAAATGTATATTCAGGTCCTCTGCCATGATTTTTTAAAATTATTAGGGTTTTTTTTTTTTGGTGTTGAGTAATTTCTTTATGAAGTTTGGATATTAATCAATTAATCACTTATTGGTTATATCATTGGTAAATTTTTTCTCCCATTCAGTACGTTGTCTTTCCATTTTGTTGATGGATTTTTTGCTGTGCAAAACTTTTTAGTTTGATAATATTGAATATCCATTGTAATTAGAAAACTTTTTAGAAGGAGAGGAAAGATGAAGAGCAATAAGAGGTTAAATTTCAAGGTGTAAAATAAATAAGTCATAAGAATGTAATGTACAACATAGGGAATATAGTCAATAATATTGTGATAGCATTAAATGGTGTCAGATGGTTGCTGAACTTATCTTGGTGAACACCTATTTAGGTATACAAATATTGAATAATATGATTCATATCTGAAACTAATATACATAATATTGTAGGCTGGCTATATTTTAATAAAAACGTTTTAAAATGGAATAAAGCAGCAAATAATGTAAATGTATTACATTTACTGACAAGATGAGATACAGTGAATATAACCATTATCTTTTGTCTGATTATACACCTTCAAGGACCTAGATAGTAGTTGGGTGAACTACTTCCACCTTGGGCTTCACTAGCACATTTGAAAAGGTGTACTTTGCTACAAAGTTCTGTACATATGGGATGCAACTACAGATATGTGCACTAACTTAAAAACCAAAAATTAACATTATTCCATTAGTAAAACAATAAATTATGTTGAATGACAATTACACCAAACCTGTTTTAATTAAAGCATTGTTTTTAAACCACCTGAGAGTAAAGCAACAGCAAAAATACCTGTCTCTACAAGTTCCTTACCCTTAACATTATAAATTGCATTTTTAGATACTTACATATTATCCAACCTTTCTTTATGTTTCCTTCTCTCTTATTCCTGAGACCTACAGTAGAAAATATAGGTTGATGCGAAATAATAGTACAACTCTGCAACCAATAGTACAGAAGAGTAGAATATTTGTTCTTTTCTATAACATCTATAGTAACCAGTGAAATGCCTCAGAAAGTATATGTTGGATAAACTTGGCATGAGCAACAAACTGGTGATATCCTTGAATATAGATGAGAAAGTGGTACTCTGATGGGCAGGAAATGATTGGAATTCAATCATGGTGACAGCATTTACAACTCTGAATCTATGCCTGACAGAGGTGCTGCAAACATTCAGAATCTCCAATACAGCCTCTTCTGCACCTTTCCAAGTTCTCTTCCCAGATACATCTCTCATTCTGGACACTGGCTACTTCAACCTCCCTCTTCAAGCCCTTCTGCTCCTCTCTCCAGCCCCTCTGGGTATCTCTGACATTTTTTCTTACTTTACTAAATATTTCTTGGCTGACACACACACCCTAAACATTTTTCCTTTATTAAATATTTCTATGTTGTATGCACCCTCACTTATTTTCCTCTTTAAAGTTAATCCCTCTGGCATTGAGCCTAATCCCTTTCTGTCTATTATGACTGCAGGATATCTTTCCTGTTTAAAACACACACTGAAACACACACAGACACACACATCAAATAAACAAAAAATCATCTTCCCTGGTCCATGTCTCCACTCCCATTTATGAAAAATTTTTTTTCAAAATAGAAGAAAATATTCACTGCTTTAAAAAGTCTATAGACCTCTGGGACAACATCAAGTGTACCAACATTTGTATTATAGAGATACCAGAGGAAGAAAGAGAGCAAGGAACTGAAAAACCATTTGAACAAATAAGTATGGAAAACTTCCCTAATCTGGTGAAGGAAATAGATATACAAGCCCAAGAAAAACTGAAGATGAACTCAAATAAACCTATACAAAGACATATCACAATGAAGATGCCAAAAGTTAGAGACCAAGAGAGACTCTTAAAAGAAGCAAAAGAAAAGCAACCAGTTGCCTACAAGGGAGCGCCCATAAGACTGTCAGCTGATTTCTCAACAGAAACTTTGCAGAACAGAGGAATTGACAGAAAGTAGTCAAAGTGATATAAAGTAAAAGCTTACAACCAACATTACTCTACCCAACAGAGCTATCTTTTGGAATCAAAGAACAGATAAAGAGCTTCCTGGACAAGAAAAAATTTTAAAAGTTCATCACCATCAAACCATTCTGACAAAAATGTCAGAAGGATTATAGAAGAAGAAAAAGGAGAAGAAAAATAAAAATATAAATAATAAGCTGGCAATAACTATATTTCCATCAATAATTATTTTAAATGTAAATGGACTAAATTTTCTAATCCAAAAAAAGGGTGACTAAATGGACTCCTACATATGCTGCCTACAAGTGACTCACTTCAGATCAAAAGACAAACACAGACTGAAAATAAAAGGATGGAAAAAGACATTTTATAAAATGGAAATAAAAGGAAAAACTAGTAAAGCAATACTTATATCAGACAAAATAGACTTTTAAAAAAAAGCTATAACAAAAAAAAAAAAAAGAAGGACCCATTAATTCCACTCCTGGGTATTTATCCAAACAAACTCAAAACACTTTGGAGGAACATGTGCATTCATATGTTTATTGCAGCGTTATTTATAATAGCCCAGATATGGAAGCGATCCAGGAATTCATCAGTAGATAAATGGATTTTAAAAAGGTGGTACAAATATACAATGGAATATTTCTGAGACATCAAAAGAATGAAATCTTGCCATCTGCAACAATAAGGTTGGAACTAGAGGGTATTGTGCTGAGTAAAGTAAGTCAGATAAAGACAAATACCATATAAATAAACAAACAAAACAGAAACAAACTAATAGATACAGAAAACACTTTGATGGTTGCTAGATGGGAGAGAGGTTGGGGTGATGGGTAGGTGAAGAAAAAAGGGAAAGACTGAGAACTACAAATTGGTAGTTGTGGAATATTTATAGAGATGTAAAGAATAGCATGAGGAATATTGTCAATAATATTGTATAACTATGGTGTCAGATGGATACTAGATGTATTGTGGATATCACTTCATGAGATCTATAAATTTTCAATCACCATGTTGTACACCTGATACTAATATAATAGTATTATATGCAAACTGTAATTGAAAAATTAAAAAAAAAACTATCCCTCCCTCAAAACCTATACACTACAAAAAACAAAGTGGAAAAATTAGAAAATTTAAATTCACTAAATTCATACCCAAATGTCTTTTATTTTGTCTATGTCATTAATTTTATTGAGATCATACTCTGTTTAATGACTTTTAAATATGACAATTTTTTAAAAAACTACAACTCTATTTATTCTTCTGGGGCTGCTCTTCCCACTGGCGATAAACTGAGTTTCTTTCCTTTAATTTAAGACTCCTGTCACCTCTTGGGATGCCTTATCAGTCTTGATTAGCTGTTGTTGAGTCCAAGGCAAATCGGCTATGCAGCTATTTCAGACTCCTAGTGCCTTCAGCTTAGATCATGTAAAGCTAGAGTTTTCCATGAGCCATTATTATAACACATTTGATTTGTGTTAGAGATTTGATCAATAATTGAATGAGATACAAGGGAATTTTAGGAGTTACTGCTTTGATATATTACCTTCATGTTAGTGCTAAGAGAAAGAATAGCTTTGTTTATGGGTCTTGTGTTGCCTTTACATTTATGTTGTATACACAGCTATGAAAGAAAGGAGAGCAAGTTCGTGTCTTGAAAAGGAGCTTATTGTTCAGAATCAATTGAGTTCAACTACAATGGCAAAATTTATTGGAATTTTGTCTAGTAGTTTCTTCCACTTAAAAATAAAGTAGAAGCCAGGTGAATAGAATTTGTATCCTTATTATTATATAATACTACAGAATATAAAGTTTTTATGGTATCTTAGAAAGATATATATATTTTAATATTTATATATTCATTTTTTCAATTATAGTTGACATACAATATTATATTAGTTTCAACACAGTGATTAGACATTTATGTAACTTATGAAATGATCACATGGTAAATCCAGTGCCCATGTGACACCATGGATAGTTATTACAATAATACTGACTATATTCTCCATGCTTTACTGTACATTCCCATGACTATTTTGTAACTACCAAGTTGTATTTCTTAGTCTCCTCACCATTTCAATCACCTCCTCACCCCTCAATGTGACAATCATCAAATGTTCTTTGTTTCTATGAGTTTGTTTCTGTTGTTTGTTTATCCTATTCTATAGATTCCACATATGGCATTTGTCTTTCGCCGTCTGACTTACTCCAGTCAGCACAATACCCTCCAGGTCCATCTATAGTTTTGCAGATGTGAGATTTTATTCTTTTTATGACTTAGTAATATTCCATTGTATGTTTATATACCACCTCTTCTTTATCCATTGATGGACACCCAGGATGCCTCCAAATCTTGGCTGCTCAGGAATGGAATTCATGGGTTCTTCTTTGTTGCTTTCATAGCCTTGGTTTTAAAGTTTTGTTTAGTATAATTATTACTACCCTATTTTGTTTTTATTTTTGTTTTGTTTTGGGGAGATTTGTTTTCATTTTCATTAAACCTCTTTTTTCATCTTTACTTTCAGTCTGCTTGTGTCTTTCAATCTGAAGTGAGTCTCTTGTAGGCAGCATTTGTAGGAGTTCATTCAGCCACGCTGTCTTTTGATTAGAGCATTTAATCCATTTACATTTAAAGTAATTGTTGCTAGATAGGTAGTTATTGCCATTTTATTATTTATATTTTTATTCTTGTTTCTTCCTTCCTTCCTTCCTTCCTTCTTTCCTTCCTTCCTTCCTTCCTTCCTTCCTTCCTTCCTTCCTTCCTTCCTTCCTTCATTTCTTTTTTTCTTCATTTCTTTCTTTCTTTCTTTCTTTCTTTCTTTCTTTCTTTCTTTCTTTCTTTCTTTCTTTCTTTCTTTCTTTCTTTCTTTCTTTCTTTCTTCTTCTTCTTCTTCTTCTTCTTCTTCTTCTTCTTCTTCTTATTATTATTATTATTATTATTATTATTATTATTATTATTATCCTTTTTCTTCTTTTTCAAGTAGTCCCTCTAACATTCCTGTAACGCTGGCTTGGTGATGATGAACTCTAGCTTTTCCTTATCTGTAAAGCTCTCTATCTTTTCTTCAGTTCTAAGTGATAGCATTGCTGAGTGCAGTAACCTTGGTTGTAGGTCCTCACTTTTCATCACTTTGAATATTTTATGCCAATCCCTACTGGCTTGTGGGAAAATAAGCAGACAGTCTTATGGGAGCTCCCTTTTAGATAAATAACTGCTTTCCTCTTGCTGCTTTTAAGAATCTCTCATTGTCTTTAACTTTTGGCATTTTAATTATGATGTGTCTGGGCATGAGCCTCTAAATTCATTTTTTCTGAGACTCTCTAAATTTTCTGGTCTTGTATGCCTATTTCCTTCACCAGGTTAGTGAAGTATTCAGTTGTTATTTGTTCAAATAGGTTTTCAGTTCCTGGCTCTATTTCTTCTCCTTCTGGTGTTTCTATGATGTGAATGTTGGTATGTTTGATGTTGCTCAAGAGGCTCCTTAAACTATCCTCCTTTATTTTGATTCTTTCATCTTGTTGCTGTTCTCATTGGGTGTTTTCTGCTATCTTATCTTCTAAATTGCTGATTTGATCTTCTGTTTCATCTAATCTACTGTTCACTTCTCCTAAGGTATGCTTTTTTTTTTTCAGTTATTATATTCTTCATGTCTGATTTGTTTTTTTTTTTCATGTATTCTATCTTTACTTTTATGTTTTTTTATTTTTTTGTTAAAGTTTTCACTGAGTTCATCTACTCTTCCAATAAGTTCATTGAGCATCCTTATAACAAATGTTTTGAACTCTGCATCTGGTAGATTATTTGTCACTATTTTGTTTAGATTTTTTTTTCTGGAGCTTGTTCTTGTTTTATTTTTATTTTATTTTATTTTTCTTTTGTTGTTGTTGTTGTTGTTTTGTTTTTTTCTCCTTGGGACACGTTTCTTTGTCTTTTCATTTTGGCTGCCTTCTGTGTTTGATTCTATGTATTCAGTAGGGCTTCTATGTCTCCTTGTATTAGTAGAGTGGCTTTAGATAGTAGGTATGCTGTGGGTGTCAGTGGCACAATTTTCCCTGGTCACCTGAGCCATATGCTCCAGGCATGTTCTTTATATGAATTGTGTGCTCTTCTGTTGTAGTTGAGCCTTGGTAGCTATTTGCTCATCAATGAGATGGGTTGACCCTTGTGCTGATTGGTTGTAATGACTGGCCATGACCAGCGGAGGGGTTGTTGTGCAGGGACTGAACTTACAGAGCAGGATTTGCTTTTAGCAGGGCCCTGGTGCCTGCCTTGTCTGCCTGTTGAGTGTGTCATTCTCAGATGTGACTCTGGGTGGTGCTCTGGCTCTGAACAAAGCCGGCCTGTGGGCATGCAGTCTTCAGCTTCCTAGGAGGAGATCTGCCATAGGCCAAGTTCAGCTGCAGCCAGTGCAATCCAAAGATGGCCACCACTCATGCAAACCTTAGAAGTGCCTCAATAGGCCAAGCCTCAAACTGAAGCTAGCTGCCACTAGAGCCAGACTTGGAGCTGCTCAGCAAAAGATATGATGCACACCGAGGCTAGATGCTGCTTGTTTAGGTTTTATAAACCTTTGAGAGATTTTAAGAAAGTCTGCAGCATGAGCCAAAACATACCGTTTATATGGAAAATCAACTGCAAATGACTTAGGTGGGCCCAGAGGTTAGTGGGAGGGGGAGGTCTCAGGGAATCACCAGGGTGGGGTGACCATTGTTAGCTAAGTTGAAAGATACTCAAATATGGTCTGCATGCCAGGTCAGTGAGGGCTTAATAAAGAAACAGTTCCCTCTGCTAGCAATACCCTGCTGTCCCTCCAGCCCTCACCCTGAAGCCAGACAACTCAGTTCCCCTCTGCCCCCTGCCTTATATCCTTGGTGCTTTTTGAGCTGCTGCCCAAGAGCTAGAGCTTAGAGACGGTGAGTTCTTTACCAAGTAAGTTATACATGGGCCCCTTAAGAAGAATGTCTGCCCTCAATCTCACTCAGCCACAATCTCTGTTGGTTTTCACAGCCAGTAGTTGTGGGAACTTTTCTTCCTAGCACTGGAACCTTGGACTGAAATGCCCAGTGCGGGGCCAGGACCCCTTGCTCTTCCAGAGAGATCTCTACAACTGAGATATTTCTCCTGATCCTCAACCGCCATATGCAGACGTGGGACCAGTCTATTTCATGTCTCCTTCCCTCTTCCCAGTTTAGAAGTGGCCTCTTCTGTGTGTTCCCAGTTATAAGGCTTCTGTTCAGCTTGACTTCAGGTGATTCCCATTGATGGCTATTCTGTACTTCAGTTGTAATTTTGATGTGGTTGTGAGAGGAGGCAAACACACCATCTACTTACTCCACCATCTTGACCACAAGCCCCTACATAAATATTTTTAAACTTCACAATTAGTATCTATTATAACTTACTGAGATCAATATCCCTCTTTAACTGCATTTAATTTGTTTTCTAGCCTATTCATTAGCTTTATTGTTATTTTAGTCACTGGAATTTTTATTTCACTTTTTAAAGTCTAGGAATTCTATTTTTTTCTAAAATTGTTGCTTTGTTAGTGTTATATTTCTTCCTCATATTTTTAAAATTATTTCAAAATCTACTTTTGTTGTAGTCTCTTACTTTAAATTCTTGGAATTCTAATTTTTCTATACATTATGTTTGCTGTCTCTCTTACATGGAAGGTTGTTTCCTGTGTAGTTCACAATATTTTAATAAATTTATCATGTGTGTGTGTGAGTGTGTGTGTGTGTGTGTGTGTGTGTGTGTGTGTCCAGTGCAGAGTGGAAGTGATGTTAGAGAACTTTTGTATTTGTTATATCAAGGTATTCCAAAAGTATCATTTATTTGGGATGAGGTTTTACATCAATTTCTTCTAAATTACATAGAAAATGAAAATTTGAACTTTATACTGTATTAGTTTTCTAGAGCTGCCATAACAAATCACACAAACTAGGTAATGTAAAACAACAGAAATTTATTTTGATAAAGTTTTAAAGGACACAAAGTCTAAAATTAAGGTGCAGGCAGGGTCATTCTTCCTCTACATGTTGTGGAGAAGAATCTATCTCTGCCTCTTTATAGCTTCTGGTGGTTGTCCAGCAATCCTTGGTGTTCTTTTGTTTATGTCTTTATTAGTCCAATTTCTGCCTCTGTTGTCACATATATGTCCTCTCCTGTTCATAAGGACATTAATCATTGATTTTAGGGTCCCCTCTAATTCAGCATAATATCATCTTAACCTGATTATATCTGCAAAATACTACTTCCAAATAAGGTCATATTCAACATATCTTTTGGGGAGATTGAATTCACCCCACAATGTTTCATGCAAGCAATATCATATTTCCCAAAGATAAAGCTTCATGGTGTTTCTGTGGGCTAGTGGTCAGGGTTTTTCTGGTGATTGTTGTGTTTATTTTATTCCACAGTATGTTTCAATTATTCCAACTAAATTTCAGTTACTGACCCCTTGCTCTGGAATGGGTAAGAGGTAAATGAATCTAAGCAAAATTCATTACATTATTCTGGTCTCTTAATGGGAAAAATCAATGAAATCTTATAAATTATATCCTTGTCAAAGGTGCTTGAAGAGAATCTACTTCCATCTGGAAGTGATTCTTACAAATTGACACTCAAAGGTGACTAATTGTCAAGTACTTCCTAAAATAAAATTAATTTGAAATATTACTGAAGTTATAAAACATATAGGTTTACCACTATAAAACCTGTCATTTTTGCATAATATGTCAGTCATTAAAGGGTATTCCTTTTGACAATGCTATTAGAGCTTATAAAAAAATATTGAAATTAAAAGATTGCATGCAAGAAAAATAAAACTATTTTAAGGGAATTTAAATGTTTTCAGATTTGGCCATGTCTAGATATTGCATAACTTAAGAAGCTGTGCAAAGTGAAGAAAATGAAAGATGAATTTGATTAATTATACGTGTCTAAAATATATTATGTATAAGTTAAAGATTTTTAAGAGTTAGTGGCAATCATTAAATCAATGAATAATGCCTAAAAACATGTTCATTTCTTACAAACACTACTTGTTTCAGAAAGGTCTTGGAATTTCTTAAGGCCAAAATCAATTTTTCTTTAAATAGACACGCTTGGGATCAGCTTGTTTTTTGAGAGAAGGCAGGAACTGGTAAGCCAGCTGCTGGATATCGCTAGTATTGACTTTGATCAGAAACTCACATTCTAACTTTTTCATCTCATACCCACAATCATGTTAAAAATATTGCAAAATAACACTGTTTCTATAAGAGATAAACGAGGCAGAATTGTTAGCAAATCCATTATTTCAGGCTTAACATTTAGCTCATGGGAAAGACAGCAACTGAACAGCAGTTGAATGCTAGGATATTCTGGAAAAGGCATATGGTGTTGTGTCAAATGCTAAAGAACTGAAGATTCCATTCTTACAGATAAATCAGAATGCCAAAAAAGCAGCTTCTTTTTATTTAAGTAGATTGCATGTCAAATGTTAGGAAATGGTTGAAAAGTGATTAGACAAGATCAAGACTGTTATGTGAAGTTCAGTGAGGTCTATTTCTAGGGACACTATCTAATATAATAAAACTCAAAGGAATAAACTAAGAAAGACTTCTATTCCAAGCAGGTTCATAAAAATATAACAGGGAGCTAGAGACCAGAAAGCTGCCCTAAAAAGTAAAATAATAACAATAGCAACAACAATAGCAAAACCATCTAACCATGTATATTCTTGCAATCAGCATGCAACCACTGGAAACTGGGGGTATAGACAGTTCCTAGAGAAAAAGGTAGGAAGGAAATGATCTGATTTTGATAAAATAATTAGTCCAGCAGGACCCCCTGTGCTGATGCAGCTGGTAGTTGAAATAGCATGAACACTGGCTTATCAAAATTAGGATTTAACTAAGAGCAAAATTGAGAACTCAGATTATGAAGTCAGATTATGTTTCAAACCCCAATTTCTCCTCAAGAAGCTTTTGGTGGTGTCAATAGCAGCATTTATCACTTACTATTCAGGTTCCATTCTAGGTTTCCTGCATTAGATTATCACAAGTAACTGGTAACTGAGCAAATCCAGGATTTCTTTTCAAAAATACTGGCTTCAGGCCATGGCCTCACTCCTTTGCAACATGTTCCTTGTTAAACCACTAAAAGAGAAGCCAGAAGTCCTGTGTGACATTGGGAAAGTAACCAAACCTCTCTGTCCTTATTTTAAAATAGGAATGAATTGTAATAGTACCAATTTAATAAAGATTTTTTGAGGTTCATAGAAAATCATGCTCACAATACTGTTACCACAATATCTGGCACATAATTCACAAAACGATAATTATTATACTCCTCTCAATAACCATATCATTCAGCTCTACCAGACCCAGATGCAATCCAGATTTCTTTAGGCCTCAGAAGTTTATAATTACTGACAAAGTCACATTAACTATAATAATGAAATCTCACAGAATCATGACTCGGCCTCATATCAAGCCCCCGTCTTTTCTTTTTCTGCCACTCCTAGATTCCCAGTTGCTTCTTTAGGTCTTGGGGGCTTCTCACATGTACTCACCAAGAGACCTCTGTTTTTTCACCTGGTTCCATAGAGAATGCCCAGTGCCCACAAAGCTACCTGAGGGTTGCCCTTTAGTCCAGCATCTGTCCCCTGGATGCTCTGTAGATGAGAATGTGCTTCTTGGTGTTAGATTCCAGGGCTCACAAATCTACAGACTAGTAAAATCCAAACAGAAAGAAAGAATTTGTGTTTCTCTCTGAGTCTCACTGTGTCACTTTTGCTCTTAATTGGTCATATCCACCTCTTGGTATAAAAACCTCCCTCAGCCATGGGGCTTAGACCAACCCACATTTCCAGCCTTGGAAACAGACACCATCTGCTAGGTGAGACCTTGGCCAAACAAGTATGGGAATTGCCAAATACTGCCCCAAACCAGTGATTATAAAATAGGATGACTAAATCACCAAGTTTGGCCAAGATTTTACCATTTTTAGCACTAAAAATTTCTCTTTACAAGAACTCCCAACTATCTTTTCCTGGGATGATTGATCACCCTTGTTTAAAAACACCCAGAATATTTTGGGCAATATCACTGAAATGGTCCACCAGTGTAGTGGATGGCTGATGGGAGAGGGTTCTGCATGCTGAATACACTATCACAGATGACATTAACATTGCTTCCTGGGACATGTGCCCTGGTTTATTCCCTACCAAAATGTTTGTTGTGGTGCAGACATGTGCTTTGTCTCAAATTGCTATGTTAGAGAAGACTATTCCATCTGGTTCAGACAAGTTAAGATTATTTGAATGTCCTTTCTCAAGACACCCCCCCACCCCCACAATTGCTGCCTATTTTCTGAGAATTTCCAATTCTCCATTTTCCTTAACATTGTCCAGAGTAGGCTTTCTGTGTGTGTGGCCTGACAGTGTCCCACACTGCTGTTGATTGGGGGCCTGTGGTTTATCCACTCTGTATCATTTCAATAGTATTGTGTTGTTGTTGCTGTTGTTGCTGTTTGTTTTGTTTTGGCAAGGCAACCTTTTTACATCCCACACTTCCGCTTACATGAGACTCAGGCGGGATATATATAGTCTTCCTGCTCCTTTTTTTCTTTTCTCTCTCTCTCTCTCTCTCTCTCTCTCTCTCTCTTTTTAATTCATGAGGCATCATTATTATGAAAGTAAAGTAAAAACATGCTCTGATTACCTCCAAAATTAACTATTAAAAGACAGCTCTTCTAATAAATTTGAGAGACAGACTTAACAGGTTTGATACTTTCAATCAGGATATCAGACCTAAGTCACTTGGTATCCTCTTCACTGCTGTAGATCAACTAATCATCCCATCAGTCCAAGTTTTCCAATTCAGAGCACCCTATATCTCATGCTTCCCCTGCTCTCTATTAACAGAAGATCTAGGGTCTACTACTCACCTATCTCTTTGATTCCACAGCTGGAGTGGGGAGAACATGTTCCTCTCAGTGTGTAGAGGGGATCTAGACAACAGACCCACGGCCTGCTGTATGTAAACCCTCTCTATCCTCAGCTCAGGCAGTGCTAGACACCAGGGCCTTGTGGCTTGGGCAAAAAAGTGGCTCAGCGACACTAGCAAGTTTTATCTCCCAAACTGCAGACTCAAGGTACTCTGACAAAAGGTTCAGGCCAAGTACCTGACAATTAAATCGAGGTCCTGTGATTCAAAACATGGCACTAACGAGAGAGCAGAACTCTTTCTCAGCAATTCTTTGATGGAATAAATTCAAGCCCTAGAGATATGGTCATCCCTGAGACCTCCACACTCTCCTTGACCTAAGCCCCAAGCTGTTACAGAGCCTTTAATTTCTCATCCACAATCACGTCCAAGGGGCAGGCCCTTTCAGAAGGGCCCAGAATTGCCAAGTTGGGTCAATTCTGGGAGGCTGCCCACTTCAGGCTCACCCTCTTGAGAAGGGTTGTGATTTTTTGTTTTTTGTTTTTTGTATTTTTATCTCAGGAAATCGAATCCCCCCAGGTTGTGATTAGAAGGAAAGGCACCACAAAGGATTTCATAGTGTCCACCTCTCCCAGCATCATCCTTCCAGAAAGGAAAATTCTCCTTGGTTATTCCAAGGTGAAAAAAGCCAGGGCCCCAAGAGTTGTGTCTTCCAGCAGCCCCAGTTTTCTTTGATATGAGCATTTTACACTTCACCATCTCATGTGAAGTGCTCTACAAAGGTAGTATTTAGCCATCTAATCTTCTAACCAGATTGAAGCTTTAAATTCCTCTTTTATTCAAGTTCTGAGATTATCACTCTCTCCAGCTGAACTTATATTCCCACCACCCTTTTGACATTCATGCCATTTCTTCTCACTTCAGGAGCACAGAACTCTAGGGTTCAGCACCAGCAAGTTATCCTTGGGTTCCAACTCAATTTATTATATTTTGTCATCCAAGGTATGTTTTTTTTTTTAATTTAAAGTTATCTTTGTCTGGGATTTCTTAATTTCTTGTGTACCCAAAACACTTTTATTCTAATATGTTTTATTATAATACTGATTTCTAGAATTCCTGGTCTAATTATTTGTTGAATGTTTGATTGTTCCACTAAACTTTAATCATCATTTAAGGAGGAAAATGTGTTTTTTGCAATAATGTATCTTTAGTATCTTGCACATGTTTCAGAACATAGTTTTCATTTAGTAAATATTTGTTGGATGAATTAAAAAATAAATAAATGATATAATTTCACCATAGGAGAAATGACATTTTAATGGAAACCACAACACACAGCTTAAAGACAGTCTGATAATGGATATAGGAGAACATTTTCTTTTCTGGAAAATTCCAGATGTTGAGGCAAATACATAAAGAAGCCAATATGTGGTTACTGGACCCAATGAGAGGTTAAGAAAAAACTTCTCTGGCATTGGTTTTGTTACTGTGTGTATAAAACATAGACCAATCATAATTTTGGATTTGTAATTAGAACTTTGATCTAATCTTTATATACTTCATCTTCTTTCTAAGGAAAATGAAAAATAATAACATCGACTCTTAAGTAGAAACATTTTTATGTCATTTTTTTTATGTCATTGGGAAGGAAAAAGAAAACAAACAAATTTGTAGAGAAAGAGTTGATGGGATTTCCAAATTGAGAGGTTTGGAAATCACTTTGCTTGAGCTCCATGGGCTTCTTTACTGTTTTTCAAATATGCCAAGCCTTGTGTTGCCTCAGGATCTTGGCATATGCTGTTTCTGTGGCCTGAAAAGCTCTTGCCCAAGATTTCTGTCTGATTTCTTTTATTTTTCTCAGTCTCTTCTTCATGAGAACCTTACCTAAGTGTCCTATAAACAGCAGAAGCTGGCCCTTTGACCTTCTCCCACCAGACTCTCTGTTCCTCTTACTAGTCTTTATATTTATCCACAGCATTTATCACCAAATGACATATAAGCTTTTGATGAATGAATTAGTTAATCAGTTAATTTAATTGTCTGTCTCTCCACTCCACCCCTAACTATAAGTTTCATGAGATAAAGAACTTTGTATGTTTTACTACAAAATTCTTATTTCCTAAAACACCGCTTGATACCTTCAAGTGCTTGGTACAATAATACATCACTCAATAAACATCCCAGGAATTAAAACTTGAGCAAAGTTCAAGTGATTGGGGCTTTCCTACATAAACTATTAGTTTAGTGTAAATACTAACCAAGATCTTCCAGTGATGCTTGGAACTGGTTTATAGCAGCTTCAGAGAATTGACTGTGTACATATCTTTCCCATTCTGCATTTGTTGACATCAAGCTGGTAAATTAAAATTGGCCATGGTGGGACTATTAACACCACAAAAATCAGCAAACATTACACAGCAGGACATTTTTTTTTTCCTGGAGAATCAAATGTTAAACATTTTCTAACATACCATTTGTCTTATCCAGACATTTGCCCAGAATATGACAATGTATATGTACATAAACAATATTCATACCAAGTGTTCTGAATTGCTATGCTGAAATGGTTGTGCTTATGAACAATTCAATCCACCTAAGGACAAGTGGAGTTTTAGGACTTTCTGATAAAAGGCAAGATGGACAAAATTAGTGACAAGCAGAAAATTGAGATCTAAAAAAAAAAAACAATTTAACTTTGAAAATAATAAAATAGACTCAAAGTGTAAAAAATCGTTTACCACACATCATGAAAAACTGTATATTATGTAAGAATATTATTCAATATAAAGGATTTAAAATTATATCTAAGAACACAGGAAGACACTAAAGGTGCTCAGAAGATCAGCCTCACCAAAGGCCTGGATATAGTGTGTCTTCTGAATAATAACAGTTTAGAAGATGTAAATACAAATCAGCTTTGTTCTTTTCAATTGCTAACTCAAACTGTCACATTCCTCCTTATATGATAGAAAAACATCCCTTCCTTATAGTTGGAATCAAAGGAAAGCCTCTCCTGTTCTCTCACCAAATTTTCATCATCTCCCTTTACTCACTAACTTCTGCAATCTTTCTATTATTTTTTAAATAATCTTTTTATTTTCCAGTTGTAGTTGGCATGTAATATTATATTAGTTTCAGGTATATAACATATAGATTACACATTTGTATAACTTACAAAATGATTACCCTAATAATTCTAGTACCCATCTGACACTAAACATAGTTATTACAATATTATTGACTACATTCCCTATGCTGTATTTTACATCCCTGTGACTATTTTTATAAGTGGTAGTTTGTATATCTTAATCCCTTTCCCTTTCACATATTTCTCCAATCTTCCTCCCATCCAAAACCATCAAATTGATCCTGTATCTATAGGCTTGTTTTTGCTTTGTTTGTTCATTTATTTTGTTTTTTAGATTCCACATATACATGAAATAATATTATAGTTGTCTTTCTCTGTCTTGTTTATTTCACTTAGCATAATACCCCCCAGGACCATCTATGTTGTCACAAATAGTAAGATTTCATTTCTTTTTATAGCTGAGTAATATTCCATTGTACATGTGTACTACCTCTCTTTTTATCCATTCACCTATTGATAGACACTGGCGATGCTTTCATATCTTGGCTATTGTAAACATTGCTGCAATATACATAAGGATGCATATGTCTTTTCAAATTAATGTTTTGTACTTCTTCTGATAAATACCCAGAAGTGGAATTGATGGGTCCTTCTTTGTCTCTCATTATAGCTTTTGTTTAAAGTCTATGTGTTATAAGTATTGCTACTCCAACTTTTTCTTTGTTTATATTTGCATAAAATGTCTTTTTCTAGCCCTTGCTTATAGCCTTATGTGTCTTTTGATCTGAAGTGAGCTTCTTGTGGGCAGCATCTGTATGGGTCTTCTTTTATTATCCATTCAGCCATCTACCCTATATTTTGATTGCAGCATTTAATCCATTTATAAGTATGTCGTTACTGTCATTTCCTTGTTCATATTTGTGTTCTTCCTTTCCTCTTCTTCTTTAAAAAGTCCCTTTAACATTTTTTTTAAATATTCCTTTGGTGGTGATCAACTCTCTTAGCTTTTTCTTGTCAAAGAAGCTCTCTACCTCTCCTTTGATTCTAAATGATGACCTTACTTGATAGAGTAATCTTAATTATAGAGTCTTACTTTTCATTGCTTTGAATATTAGGTTCTAACTCCTTCTGGCCTGCAAAGTTTCTGTTGAAAAATCAGCTGATAGCCTTATGAGAGCTCCCTTTTAGGTAACTAATTGCTTTTCTCTTGCTGCTTTTAAGATTCTGTCTTTAACCTTTGGCGTTTTAATTATGATGTGTCTTGTTATGGTCTTCTTTGGATTCATCTTCTTTGGGACTCTCTGTCCTTCTTGGACTTGCATTTCTATTTCTTTCACCAGGTTAGGGAAGTTGTCCATCATTGTATTCAAATAGATTTTCAATTTCTTGCTCTTTCTCTTCTTCTGGTACACTTATGATGTGAATGTTGGTATGCTTGATGTTCCAAAGGCTTCTTAAATTATTTTCATCTTCTAAATTTTTTTTTCCTGTTGCTAATCTGGTTGGGTGTTTTCTGCTACCTCATCTTTCATATCTTTAATGCAATTCAATGCTTTATCTAATCTATTTTTTATTCTAATGTATTCTTTATTTCAGTTATTGTATTCTTCATTTCTGATTGGTTCTTTTTTATTTTTTTTCCTATCTCCATTTTTATTTTCTATCTCTTTGTTAAAATTATTACTGAGTTTATCTATTCTTCCCCTAATGTCACTAATCATGCTTATAACCAATGTTTTGAACTCTATAGCTGGTAGGTGGCTTGTCTTCATTTTGTTTAGTTTTCTCTTTTTTTGGAATTTGGTTCTGTTTTTCCATTTGGAACATGTTTATCTCCTCGGTTTAGCTAACTCCACGTGGTTGTTTCTATGAATTAGGCACATTTAGTACTTATTTTGGGCTTAGTTGAGCAGTCTTATGTAGTAAGTGTCGTGGGGGTCCTTGGTCTCCTGAACTGAGTGTTCCAGGTGTGCCCCTTGTGTGGGTTGTGTGTGCCATCTTCACCAGAAGTCAGCATTTTTATAGTCTACTAATTTAAGATGTGCCACTGGTGTCTGAATATACTTCATGCTAAGGAGTCCAGGCTCTTAGCTGGTCTCACAGGCAAATTTTGGCTCTGATCCTTAGGGCTGTGACCCTGTAATGCATTTCCCCTTTGCCCTAATCTGTACAAGGGAAATATATTGTAGCATTCATTAATGTAATTAGCATCTAACAAACTACCTAGGCCCTCTGCTTAAAGTACAGATTCCTCCATAATGAACTCTTTCTCATTCTTCAAGACAAGATCCACTTAGAATCCTTACTTGACTCTCAGTATTTTGGAGATTAAAGAAGTGTTTCCCATTCTAAAAACATTTACTGTATATTTATAAATACAAAATAAGAAAAAAAAGAGAAATGAATGATGTAAAGAAATGCATTTATAGTATGTAGTGTCCATAAAGCACATCAAAGTCCTGCCCTTCCATGGAAATGTGAATGTTAGTGATGTAATAATCTCTGTTTTGTGCCTGTTTCTTTATGTCTTGTTCCACTAAGCATAAAATGCATTAGCTATGGTCAGATACTTTTATTTTTTAAGTGAGATCAGTCCATGAACATAACTAATTATAAAATTTAACCAATACAGAAATATATTGAATTAAAGTTGAAAGATTTTTTTTTCACATACCCTAATTCAACTCCATTTCCCATAGGTAATCATATAAAACAGGTTTGGTGCACTCTTCTCGTTAGTGCACATCTGGTGATTTGTATGTGTGGTTTCATAAGTATATCATTTTTTAAATTTTAAAATAGAATCATATTATAAAAGTGTATTGTTCTTTGAACTATTATTTTACTTCATAAAGTACCTTGGCAACTTTGAATCAGTACCCAGTGCAAAGAGTTAAATAATGTTTACTGATTTAGAAGCCTCTTGTTAATGAACATCTAGTTGTTTCTGATATTTGACCACTTCATGCAAAGTGCAAAATATATACTTAGACGCATATATGTGGGTACATGTACAAAAATACTACAGAGTAGATTTCTGAAAGTGAAATTGTTGAGTCAAAATATAACACATTTCATATTCAGGAAAGTATTGACAGAGTGCTATATAAATAAGGTTCTCCTAACTGAATTTCTAACATCAATATATAAGAGAAGTCACTTCTTTTCACCTTGCTAATAATAGATACTATCAGTTTTTTTAAAGCATGGTCATTTTAAGAACTGATAATTGTTCTATGTTTGAGGCTAAAAGTCAAACCTTTAGTTTTAGTTTTATATGTGTGTATATATACATGTATTTGTAAAGATTTCTAATTCATAATTTCTGTGCAACTATATTTGTTTTCTGTTGGATGTCTGGTGGTATCACCTGCTCTTTAGACAGAAAGCGGTTCTTGGAACCAGCTGTCCAAGGTTATCACTGCGAGCTCTGTTGCTTCTACACACTGGTGATGTAGGCCATGGCTTTGAGATATTCCCTCATAAGGAGCAGGTATCCAGGGTACATGGCACTACCATCAGCAGAGGTCATTACAAAGAGCAGAGTCTATGAATGGGTGAAAATGGGTCTGGTGGTGGCAGCCCAGCTCTCCTCACTTTCTTGGCTATTTAGTCTGAGAGTACATGTGGGGCAGGCACAGATCCAGTGGAAGCTATGCATTCCTCCAGGCACACTCATTTATCAGGACTGGGGATGATTAAGTGTAAAGAGAAAGAGCGTCAGGGGTCAGGTGACAAGGAGTATACTACATTTCACCTCTGAGGAGTGAGAGTCAAGTATTATCCCTGAACACTCCCCAAGACCTTCTAAAGAGCATTAAAGGGACTTCTTATTTGGGAACAGAGAAATTTTGTGAACACACACACACACACAATGTCAGCTACCCTTCACAGAGTCTGCTAAGGCAGGACATGTTCTACATAAAATTTCCTAGGTGGTATACAGAGAGATATAAATGTAGGTAATGTGTAATACATATAGATATGGGCAAACTTATTTATAGCCATGTGGATATCTAAATTGTTGCAATTGATGAACCTACATTGACACATCATTATCGCCCCAAACCCATGGTAGATTTTGTCAAGCATACACAGATACCATTTCATTTATTTAGGCTGCATTGCCATACTGAACAAAATTGAATAAAGGTGTATGTGAGTAATTTTCTCTCCATAGATTAAGTAGAAGCTAGAAACAGAGAAGTAGAATTGACAGCCCAAAAGAGGGGGGGGGGAGTGAAAGTGTCTCAAATTGTGCTGCCTTTGTTTGTTTGTTTCATTTTGGTTTTGTTTTATTTTTACCTAAGACAAAAGTACAATGCACTTTGTTCTGGATCTTTGTGAGCCCTCTTTTTATTTTTTTTTCACTGAAAATCTAAGTAAGAAAACGTTTCTGAACACTCTACTGAGGGGGAGCTTCACACCTTTTAAATTGGTTCGAAGGCCTGGTGAAGGACAAATAATCATTTAGAAGTGAGGAAGTTGACAGGGTCTCAGATCTTACGGTGCATCCATGCTGCCATCATCACATTCTCCTAATTGCTCTCCTTGCCTCACTATTACCCTATGTGTTATCTGACATGTCGATAGTGTTATCTTTAAGAAAAAAAAATTCACATAATTTCCCTATTTGCTATAGGATGAAATCTAATTGACTCTATTGCCTACAAAATAAAATCCAAATTTCCTCACAAGGAGGCCTTCATCTGGCTGTCAGTCCCCTTAATGTTCCTTAAATGCTGCATCACTGAATCGCACCATTGCTCAGCAATGCTGGAAGGCCTCCCTGTGCATAGAAATCTTTTTACACATTCTTCCTGTGCAGCATTCCTTCCTCTGGAGAACTCCAAATTCTTCTTTCTCTTTACTGAAGACTTGCACAATTACACAAGCAGAAATATATTGCTGCCTTATATCCAACCTCAGCATTATTTGATCTTTTCCTCTGATTGGAACAAACCATATATTTCCTTATTTTTTGTGCATATGTCAGTATGTTCACTAGACTGCAAGTTTTCAATGGCAGGCATCGCTTTTTCCTTATTTTTATAATACCATCATCTAGATTTCAGCCCTTACCGGAGCTCAATAAACAGGTTAAGTAAAGAAATAAATGGTCATCCTACAGAATTAAGATCCTAAAGTCTGTTAAGTTAAAAAAAAAGGACCCAGTTGTAGATTATGACAATTGTGTTGTCTATTAAATTTTTCTCATGTGAGATGCATCTGGAGCATTAGTTAAATAAACATATTCCCAGGGCTGTCCTTGGATACTCTGATTCAGGACATCTGTGGCAGAGCTCTGGCACTTGTATGTTTATCATTTGTCCAAGTAGTCCTTGTGATTATAACATAGACACAAAGCAAAACACCCAGTTGTATTGTTGAGGCAGGTGGTATTTATTGCTGGCTGCTCCTGAGTCATCTAAAACACATTAAGCACGTACTTACTAAGTGTCTAATATAGGTCAGGCTCTATCCTGGTGCTGAAAATAGCCCTAATCATTGGAAATTGGGTTTGCTCCACCATAGTAGGTGGCTCAATCCTCTCACAACAATGCTTCTCCTGAGTAAATTCAGAGCAAACTATTAACCACATCTCCCTTTTATACCTTGAATATCTAATGTTCCCCTTTTATGTTAAATATAATTGCTGCATAATTACAGTCCATCATTGACAATGAAAATGTTAAATATTTTTCTGAAGCTCCACATTCCCAGCACAAATTAAAAAAATGCACACCTCCACCACCCAAACTTAGAATCCAGTGTATCCCCAAGGAGAGCAATACCCTACTATAGTTTAAAAACTCTAGGCTGATGCCAGATTCTGGCTGCATCTCATCTGTTACATCCTGTAGAAAGTGATTCCCCATGCCCTGTCAAGGTTAAGATGCAGCAAATGTTCATTTACACTGGTTTATTAACACATTATAGACTCTATTAAAATGGCATCTATAGTCTCTAGGTATTAACAACTACTTAAGAGAAGCAAAAGAAATCATTCTTAAACACCACACCTACATTCCATTTGCATAGAAAAATGGAATCATATATCTCAGAGAGATTGCTGACATCACTCTTTCCCAGTTCCTGGAGAGAAAAGTGCAACATTTTGTCTAATCTGGGTCTGTGTTGCCAGCCAGGACAGCCCTCAGACAATAGAGTCCAGTCTCTTGGAGACTGATGGGTGAGCTCAGAGTCAATTGTTTGTTCAAAATTTGTCTATTAAAACACCTACAATGTGTCCATAGGCTAAGTTGTATGGTTTCCTCTTAACTTTTGCTTAATAACATTTATTGTTTGATTTTATAGAAATTTTATTTATTTGGAATTATCGGGTCATGGCTCTAATACCATCTCTTGTTCACTCATCTATTTAGTTTTCATGTATTTAAACAAAATTCTTTCAGGAATTAAAAGCATTTGATTATCTTCCAGGGGAAAAAAAGTGTCTTTATTGAGTCTGTACATAAAAAACAATTTTTACAGGGGCCACAAGTGCCGTTCTGATATGGTCAAACTGCCCTGGGCTTGCAGAGCTCATATGAACCAAATGGAAATGCATAACGGACCAGAAATGAGGCCAGTTACATCACGGAGTTTGAAGTGGAGCTGATGGAATGGACTTGTTCTTGCTTTATGTAGGCATTTGGTAATATTTGAGTTCCAAGTAGAAATTTGAATGTTACTTGAGAATTATGGTATAATGCAAAGACTGCTAAAAGAAGTAATCCACCAGCATATGTGATTATGTTAGTATATTAGATTTGTGAGCTGTCATTTAATTAATAAAGAAACCTCCAAAGAAAGCAGTCATTGGCATGAATAAATTCTGGTAAAAGATTAGGAGGAGAAATTTTAGGAGCTTGGATTAAGGTTTGGGTGACAGGGTGATTCACGGGGTTGTTTCAGGCAGCCAGGATATAGTTCTCAGGCTCTGTTATGCCAAAGAGTTGGCATAAAAATTATGGAGGAAGCCTAAGTAGCAGAAACCAGGCTGACTTCATCAATTCAAAAATTATAGCTGTAGTATGGTCTGGTCATTTCATGTATACAGCATTTAGAAAACTTCATTGGGATTATTTATAATTAGACAGAATTATGTTTTTGAAAGTTCCCTTTAAAAAGATAGAAGACAACTGACTAAAGTGGTTAGGGAAGATTGTGAAGACAGACTGTTTGGATTAAATTCCACCCCTGCCACTTGCCACCTGGGTGATCTTGTGCAAGTAGCTTAATCTAAGTACAGTATAGAATCATGAAGCAGTAGTAGCTACACCATAAGATTGTTGTAACTGTTAAATAAGGTAATCCTTGTAGAAAATTTAGTACAATGCCTAGCATAAAACTAGTTTCAAATAAATGTTAGCTCTGACAAGAGTTGTGCTATCATTTTTGCCACATATTATGGAATTTTTATTTCCCTCTTTTCCAAAGAGATTAATTGCCTCATTCACTGTCAATTCATTCATTCTTCAACCAAATAATACTCTCCCTGATGTAAGAAAGGACATAGTTTTAGGAAAAACTAATGAACAGAAACACTGAGTTCAAAAGCAACTTCTGGTAAAACATGGGGCTTGAGCACAAAATGAACACCACAAGTTGAAGTGGAGATGTAATTTCTTTAGCTTCATGCTCCCCTCTCCATTTCTCTTGCATCTTTGGTGGGGTTCAATTGCCCATAAAACAGAAAAGCTGAAAACTTAAATCTGATTTTTTTCTCTTCGTCTTTTGGAGAACACAGTCCAAAAGGGCTCATAAAAATTATGATTCACGTTTTTCTAATATACTTATTGGGAATTATTTTAAATGAGAGGTTGGAATTTTGTGAGCATTTGTATGTTTCTCCCATCTTTAAAAATTAATTTATACTGACTTTTCCAGTTTTTTTTTTTCTTTTTTCATGTGAAGATAGTTGAGTGAGGGGAGGGACACTGTTTCCGAGGGAAATGCTTCCTGTTAAAACATATCAACCTCCCTCTTTTAAACAGATCAAGGGAGACCTACCTCTTAATGCACATAAGATTTTTGGTGATCTGTCAAATGCATTGGCAACTATCACCAGGGGTCTTTTAAGGGGTGCATGGTACATGGGAGGCCAGCAAACAGGTGTGCATGAATGTTTTCAGGGAGAATGGCAACCAAGAGCAAAGGTTACCAACTGGTGGAGGAAAGAAATGCCAAATCATTAGTCAGCTGATAAAACATATTTCTAATCTTCATTTAAATTGAAACAAGTTATGCTTAGCTGAGAAAAATAACCAATTATTTGTTTTTTTTTTACAAGGACAGGCAGAAGAGCCTTCAGGCCACATTCTGATGTTCTTGTTTGAAGAGAGTACCTTATAGAAATCATAAATCAACAAATTTCATGCTTAAAATTATTTGATTTCATGCCTACTTACATTTATACAAGTGTTATATTGAGCTGGGTTACCCAGAGGCTTCCCTCAAAATTCTTTTTTGTGCTGTTAAGTTCTACATGATTTCTCAGGCTGCTTGAGTCACAACTATGGGAAAATGCTATTTAAAATTTTTTCTAGTCATTTTTAACTTTATTTTAAAATCAACTTCAATACTGTTCACCTTGTGACACTGTAACAAGGGCCAAACATGCTGCTCTTTAGTCTTCTCCTAAGGACACATTCTGTTGCCTATACTTTTCCAGGTACTGGGATGCAATGGTAATGATCCAGTTAATGTCTCAGTCTCCTCCAGCAAAATTCCTGTACTTTAAAGACTCATGAGATTCCTCCCTTATAAGTCAAAGGCTCCATGGGATTTCCTGCACACCTTGATGAATGTTCAGAATATTCTAGTCTATTTTTTTCTATCTCTTGGTATCTAGTATTTTCTTCATGATCGTCCAGATACTTTCTGTTCCCCAATGAAATATATTGCTCCTATCCCTTTGAATTTTGAGATTTGGGGGCACTCTGGTGATAAACTAACTCAATTTTTTTTATTATTGTTAGTAGGCTCTATTTTGTCCTGCTACAAATATCACAACTATGATCAGGGGATTAACCTTAACTACTATCACATTTTCTAGTGCTAACAGAACAAAGTAGAGCCTTTTGCCCCCATTTCATCTCCCATTTATTATGAAGACTTGCTCTTTTTACAAGACAGGAACTGAAAGTCTATCCAAGTTTCACATGTCTAGCAATATCTAATCGTTCCTCCTCTCCAATAATCAGTCATCAAACCTCTTTTTTAAATTTTTTTTCAAGGTGAGAGTCTTCCCTTTTAGAAATGCTGCTGGGGATATTAAGAGGTGGCTATTTTCTCAGTGGCCTCTTAGAATAGGTTCTAGGGAGGAACACATGAGTCTTTCCCAGAAGTCTGGCTTATAGGTCAGTATTGCAGCTTAGTTCTAGGTATAAATCTGTCTTCTAGATATATCTGGCTAGAACTAAGTGCAGAGGTTCAGAACTTGGAGACCTCAAACTGCTTCCTATTTGAGTTATGCCAACCCAACAAATTTTCTTAGGTATAGTTAATGATGTTTAGATTTTTAAAAAATTATGTTTGGATGTCTTTCAATTAAAATTTTCTGAGATATGTCTTGCAATTTGCCACAAGTCCCATTATTCTCTATTTGTACATTTCTCCTTTACTTGGTATGATTTAACTGACATTCCTCTGGTCCTTGAAGTCATTTTATTTCCAACTCTAGCCTAGATCCCTGCTCTGAGACCCTGCTAATTAGTATAACAAATATAGGCTAAGAAAGAGCACAGTGTTTAGCACTTATAAAGTATTTAACACATATTAGTTGATTGAATTAATAAGACTTATTTTTTTAGGATTGCAGAGACAGAGAGAGAGAGAGAGAGAGAGATTATTAGAAAATAAAATGTGTTTATTTTCTATTGTTAACATGAGTCAGAAGAAAATTATTATAATCAAATTATCATGCTATTTCTAATGTTACCTAGAGATCCGCAGAAAGAAGCTAATTGCCTAAGAATGGAAAGAATTCTGAGTTAGAAACAAAAAAACAAAAGGATAGATATTCTAAAAGTAGGGATCCAAGGACTTTTATATAGATCACAAACATAAGAGAAATACACAGAGACTGAGGTGCTAAACAAATGAGCTAATAAGAGAGACTTGGCACTGCCTTTTCCTTGTCGGGCCACACACTCTGCAGGTGATGCTCACTTGGCAGTGTCCTCAGACCTGGGGGCCATGTGACTCTATATTATGTAAGAAAGCACTTCACTTATCAGATGATAAATGTTTCCTGAGCCTAGGACGTCAGTGATGGTGATAGTGGTGACAACTCCGGGTCACTATCTGGTTCTGAGTATCCTACTTGTTTGTTTTGACTTTACAGCTTAGGACAGGATGATGGGAGGGTGGGGAGAGCCAAGGAAAAGAAAATTACAAGAGGAGACGAGACAAGACAAGAACTTTCTTACGAAGAATCTTAAAATGATAGAAAAGTTTTAATGAAAGTAGACATAATGCTATAAAATAAGTTTATTTTGTGGAATTATTGATCAGATACTTATATAGTACTTAATGTGTGCCATGCAGTGCTCTAAGCTCTTGAAAATATTAAGCTTAATTACCACAATGACCCTGTGAGGTAGGTGTATTATTATTCCTATTTTCCAGATGAGGAGAATGAAGAACAGAAAGGTAATATAACTCACCTAAGTTAAACAGCTCTAATTGATTGAGCCAGGAAATGAATCAGTGCAGTCTGTATGTTTAACCAATACCCTATTGCTTTTTCCTGGTGATTTACAGGAGGTGGGGTTAGTTACATTCAGGAGGTGCAGTTCTTCAGGATAGGATCTGATGACTTGTGCCCATGCCGTTCCATTGTTGTGGCACATTTCTCATTACAATGAGTTAAGAAAATTTGCTGAACTCTTTACCCTACCTCCTCATAGGTTCCTCCTACTTCCTTGGCTGGGGAGGGGGTGCAGCCATTTGTACCAAAGTATAAATATTTATATCAAAAATATTTCAAGAGTTCTCAAGGAAGAAAACTGGATTAAGAATTATTAAAATTGGATTCTAGCACTTACTGTGCCTCTAACCAGCTGTGTGACCTTGGGATTATAACTTGTGATATTCTACCTAGACTAGAATAAAGCTAAACTTTAATAGAGTTCATATTCTCCACGATTCTGTGATAAAACAAAGTATTTTAGCAAATGTTCCTAAAATGTTGGTAAAACAACTTAAGTTGACAACTTAAATTTCAAGTCTATGCATTTCAAAAACAGGATCTTTCCTTGTTTTTGTTTTTACTCTTGTATTTTTGTTTATATAAATTTTCTTACTTGTGAAAAAAAGGAGGTAAATAAAACCTCATACTGCCTGACCATTTTTCTTTACTTTATTGTATTATATTATGTGTATTATTTTATCACAGTTTGAATGTCATAATACAAATCAGAATAGTCTAAAATAGTGCAAAGCCTGTCAAGATTTTCTTGAGGAAATTCACAGGAACTTCCTGTATTTTCACAACCATTTAGCATGTGCCAGATGGAGAAAATAATGCATGGCTTCCCAAGGAAGTGGGACATTTAGTAAGTCAGGTTTTCACACATAAAAATACTATTTTTTATTCTGAGCAGCCAGTGGAGAAAGGAAGAGAGAAATG
Source organism: Cynopterus sphinx (assembly GCA_030015415.1). Classification (NCBI taxonomy): domain Eukaryota; kingdom Metazoa; phylum Chordata; class Mammalia; order Chiroptera; family Pteropodidae; genus Cynopterus; species Cynopterus sphinx. The sequence goes on along the minus strand of CM057391.1, from coordinate 46,329,293 downwards.
GCCAAGGATCTGCATGGCTTTTATGATAGGAGGAAGTTGCTGTACAAAGGGAGAAGAATTTATTTCAGCTCTTTTATGTGTAAGTGCTTTTGTAGTATGGTAGGGATTTGAAAAAGAAACAGGCTGCCTGCTGGGCTTAAAGAGATTAGGCTTTTAGAAGGCAAAGCCAAGACCACAGGCTAAACTGTGTGGTGATAGGAAAGTTGAAAGTGTCCAGGCCAGATCAATAGCTTTGAGGGCTCCTCAAGACCTGTGTCTGAAGCCACTGGCACCTTATAGAAACCCAGGAATCAGACTGCTTGGATCAGAATTCCTGTGGGGTCTGGCTACTACCTGCTTTGGTTTCTGATCTCCTTGTTAGCATCTCACTGCCTGAGATATAGTTCTACCTCCATTCCCAGTCCCCTGCGTGACACAACCTGAAGGTTGCCAGACCTCTCTATGGGCCCTTAAAGGTTCCTTTCTGGATGGTCTTACTTCATTCCATTGCCATATGGTAACTCTAGTCATCCTAACTCCTGTTCCTCTTACAGCTCACAACCAAATCTCAGAAAATCCTCTGCTTTCAAGACACATGGGAAACTGACCACTTTTCTCCATTTCCATGCTTCTACTGTGCCCAAGCCATCATCATCCCCTAAACAGTTTCTCTGTTTCTGTCCTTGATGCCTGTTCCAGTGATCTGCTTCAGCATAACAAGCCTCCCCTAAATTTAGTATTAAAACAACACCTGTTTTGTTATTGCTCAGCAAGATGGTCTTCCTTTTGTACTCCCTCAGGGTCTCCCATGTGGCTACATCAGGTAGAGGCCACATGGAACAATGGAGATAGCTTTCGACACTTTTGACTCTTTAGCCAGAACAGCTTGTCTGGGTTTTACTGAGCTCAGCTGTGACGTCTTGTGTAAGCACTTTTGTAGTGTGGTGGGAATTGGAAGAAAGACATCTCTTTCTTTATGTAATCTCAGGGCCTCTCCCTCTCCACATGGACTTTTCACATGGGCTTTCCATCCTGGTTGCTAAACTTATAACATGGAGTCTCAAGGCTCCTAAATTAGCTAAAGACTAAGCCACCAGGCCTTCAAGTACAGTTTTACTTCCACTGAATTCTTTGGTGAAAACCAGTCACAGGGTCTGGCCAGATTAATTATGGGAGAGGACTATGAAAGGATATGAATGCTGTGGTTGTGGTTCCTTGGGGGCCACCTATGAATTTTAGACACCACACCCCCTGTAATCTATTTTATATATAACAGTGAGAAAGATCTTATTGAATGTGGCTCCTGTATCTAAAATTATAATGTTACCCTTTCTATTCCCTGTACCCTTTCCTAGTTTTATTTTTCTCTTATTGACCATAACCATTTAACTTAGTATATATTTTACTTTTAATTTTATTCTTTTGTTGTTTTTCCCACATCAGAATGGTAGGTAAAAAAAAAAAAAAAAAAAAAAAGTAACTGCATAACAGCAAGGTTTCCACCAGTTTAATTCATTTTATATTCCCAGTACCTATAACAGTGCCTGGCAAAGAGTAACATTCACAAATATGTATTGAATAAATGAGTGAGTGAATGAATACTGGCTCCTGTCTCCACTGTAGACTTCTGTTCGGTGCCCCTCTGAGCACTTTGGTTGCTGTTTGTATAGGAGTATAAAGATTACTGCTCAGGGAAACCCTTGTCAAGTGGGCCTTGAAAGACAGAGAGGTGGATTGCAAATATTGAGAGGTTGGCAGGCAATATCTTGAATGTGCTTTGATGCTATACAGGGTATAAATGATGGGCAGAGAATCATCTTGCAATGGTGAGCCTTATCTAATAGGAACCAAAGATTCAATAGGGAAACATATAGAAAAATCACTCTGCATAGGTCAGGGATTTCCAGATTACAAAGGGCTATGAAAACCAAAGTCTCTTGAACAGAAAAAAAAACAGCACTCCTAAACTGTGAGTTTAGAGAATGGATTAGATTTTCTACAGTACTGAACATCAATTGTTGGATGCCTATGAACCAAGCATTATGGTATGTGCTTTCTATAAATTATCACACACCCTCATGACAATGCTCCAGGAAGATGGTACTACTCCTACTTTCCAGACGGAGAAAATTTAAGTCATGTAGCCAAGTCAAGATCTAGAGTAAAATGGAATTTAATTTATATATGCCAGTGTTCTGTATTTTACAGAATCTTCACATCACTGCTTAACTGCCTTCTTACACTCTTCAAAAGAAACACTTAATCCTACCTATTAGAGACTGATGAGGAAGTACACAAATGGTTTTTGAATGAAATAATGAAATAATGTAATATTTTTTAATTCATATATGTATTAAGCTTCAGATAGCTATGATCTGAAGATAAATGAATAGTTTTAAGTTAATAAGAAAAGTAGAATTTCCTTTTTAGATAATATTTAACCACTTGCTGCTTTTCCAACTATTAAAGTTTTTAGAGATTTTTCTATCCTGATTTCCAGTTTGTAAATGCTGTATTTGGCATATATGGAAATGAGTTCTTTCATACAATCATAATTCACCAATTTTTTAATTCTCTTTGGTTTGTTTACATTCTTAATCTTTGTGAGAGTAAGCCCATGGATTTTCTGAGAAGTGGTGTGCTCCATATAACCAAAAATATTTATCAAAGAACTGGAAATGTGCAGGGGCTTACATTGCATGGGCGCAAATTGACTTGACCTACATTTTCATTTCCAGCTTAAAATTTTTACATTTCTCTTTAAGATCTTTAAGATCTCTCTCAAGTGTGAAGGGCTTGTAAAGAAAATTATAAATTATTTAGTTTATTTAAAGCATAAAAATATATAAAGTGGAGTAGTAAAAGAAAAGACCAAAAAGCAAATGGAAGACTGTAATATGCTATATATTATATATTTAAGTAATAATAAAGCTATTGAAGACTTCAAATAGAAAGTAATTTTAAACAATAAGAGGTTGTTAAAGAATAGTGGAGATATAATAGAATTAGGGTTTAGAAAGATTGTTAGAATAACTAGAAATTCCTGAAATAAAGAAAGGGTGAGTTATAATCATGACTTGGGATTTGATTTTAACAGATTTCTGAGTCTACATCTTGTGTGGGAATACTGCAAAAGACTTTTAGAGCTTTATGATCTCATGTCAAATGTGAGAAGATATAAGGTCTCAGCAAACCTTTAAAAGTATCTGTTGAAGTGCTGTAAAATAAGGTCTTATATGGCCTGAAGAAGGAAACATGATGATTTTGACATTTTCCACCCTTACTTAGTGAGAGTGAATGGTTAGCAATAATGCCTTGTTAGAAAACTAAATATTCACATGGAAATTAATGTAATTGACTCCTTATCATATACCACTCACAAAAATTAATTCAAAAATGATTACTTAATTGTAAGACCTGAAACCATGAAATTCCTAGAAGACATAGGGAGAAAGTTTCTTGAAATTGGTCTTGACAGTAATTTTTTGGTTATAACATCAAAAGTATAAGCAACAAAAGCAAAAATCAACAAGCAAAACTAGTAAAACAAAAGCTTCTGAACAGCAAAGAAAATAATCAACAGAATAAAGAAAGGCAACCTATGTGGCACTACTAATCAAGGGAGATAACTTGGCATAAATTATATAAATGTACCACTATGCTGTACACCTGAAATTAATTATAAAAATATTGAATATCAACTATTATTGAAAATAAATAAATTTTTTAAAAGAGGAAACCTATGAAATGGGAGAAAATATTTGCAAATTATATATCAGATAATGGGTTAATATCCAAAATATATAAGGAACTCTTACAACTCAATAGCAAACCAAAAAACAAACAAACAAACAAATAATCTGGTTAGAAATGGGAAGAGGACCGACCTGAATGAACATTTTTCCAAAGAAGACATTCAAAAGGCCAATGGCTACATGAAAAGGTGCTCAACATCACTAATTACTAAGAATATGTAAATCAAAATCGCAATGAGATATCACCTCACACCTGCTAGGTAGGCTATTATCAAAAAGACAAGAGATGATAAGTATTGGTGAGGGTGTATAAAATAGGGAACCCTTGTACACTGTTTGTGGAAATATAAATTAATATAGACACTATGGAAAACAGTGGGGAAGCTTATTAAAAAATTAAAAATAGAATTATTATATACAATCCAGCAATTCTACTTCTGAGTACATATATCCAAAGGAAATAAAATTAGTATCTTGAAGAGATAGCTGCACCCCCTTGTTTATTGCTGCATTATTCACAATAGCCAAGACAGAAACAGCCTAACTGTTCACTGGCAGATAAATGGATAAAGAACATGTGATTTTACACACACACACACACACACACACACACACACACACACACACTGGAATATTATTCAGCCATGAAAAGAGGAAAATCCTGCCATTTGGAGACATAGATGGATCTTTTTGAGGGCATTTTCCTAAATGAAATAATTCAGACAGGGAAAGACAAATACTGTATAATCTCACTTATATGTGAATAACTCTTAAAAAATAATCTCATAGAGATAAAAAATAAAATAAATGGTGGTTGCCAGGAACTGGGAAATGAGAAAAGTGAGAAGATGTTGACCAAAGGTACAAACTTCCAGTTATAAGATAAATAAGTTCTGGGGATCTAACATTTAGCATGATGACTACAGTTAACAATACTGTATTGTTATATATTTAAAAGTTTCTGAGAATAGATCTTAAATGTTCTTACCACACACACAAAAATTGTATTTATGTGAGGTGATGAACATGTTAACTAATATTATTGTGGTAACCATTTCACAATATATACAAATAATCATAATGTACACCTTAAACTTATACAGTTACATGTCAGTTTCATCTCAATATAGCTGGGAAAAAAATGGCATGTTACCAACACAAATTGGAGTAGTAATTGTTATGTATTCCCTCAGTTATTTTTTTAAAGCGGTTACATTGAGATATAATTTAAACACCATAAAATTTGTCCACTTTATGTCTATAGTTTAATGAGTTTTAGTAAATTTATACATATATGCAACTATTATCACAATCCAGTTTTAGTACATTTTCATCACCGCTCCCCGCAAATTTTCTCAGTCTATCCCAGGTCCCACCATTGGACCCTTGCAATCACACATCACTTACTGTTATTTGAAATGCACTGATAGCCTGCCTGGTATTTCACAAATCATGTGAGATTTTGTGTGTCTTAGTGTGTGTAAAAGAGTAATACCATGAGATATACACATACATAGACACACTCACACAATCAAGAAGAAAGAAAACCAGAAATTATAGACAGCTAAAATACAAGACAACAAAATAATTCTATATATTTAAGTATTTTTAGAATGTGTTTCCGCCAATATTCTCTGAAAAGCTTCTATTTTTTCAAATGTTTCTTTTTAATTTTTGTTCATTTTTTTAAATGCATGTGCTGACTGAGTTGGTTGAGAAGTGTTTCTAAGTTATTTGCTTGCAGTTAGCATTGGGACCTAACTTTTCAAACAAAACCTTAAATTGGACCCCAATATATATGAGATTAGCCTGAACAACCTTCATGAAAAAGGAAAAATTTGGAACACCAATTCTTTGGCCTCTCACCCCTAAATCCTGTGTTTTTCACTTTTGGTTCTCATCCTACTTGCAGGAAGCAAAGTGCTACCTCCAAAAATATCATTCAACAGAGCCTTGTAAAAGGTACACATTCACCTTAGAGACAGACATCTCCCTCCAGGCTGGGTCACATAGTCAGATGACTCAAAAGGCAGGGTGAAGGACATGTCCCAGGCAACCTATCCTCTCTAGAAAACACAAAATCCTCTTTTTTGTTAGTCATGCTTAAGGAATGTCCTCACAACCTTTGTTCACATATTTGCAGATAATCCCTTGCTTTACTTCCTCAAAGGGGTAAACATATCCACATTAGTGGTTTTGATTTAAGTTTATTTCCGCAATACACAAATTTTTAATGAGCATCTCCGTCACTTTTAGGTACTACTGATGTCATATTTCATCTCTCTCACTCTCTCTCTCTCTCTCTCATGTGTGTGTGTGTGTGTCTGTGTGTGTGTGTGTGTGTGTGTGTGTGTGTGTGTGTGATTCTGATGGCCTTTTTAAACTTTATTGGGAGGTTTTATTCCTTTAATCTTTATGTGGTATATTTTATTAATTAATTAAATAATGTTCATGAATTCTTGTTTTCTGACAGAAATACCACTTGGTTATAAGGAGCTGTTCATTTAATTCATTATTAAATTTTATTTCTGATCATTTTATTACTATATGTCTATCTATGTTGGCATTGTTCTGTTGTTTTTTAAGAAACATGTGTTTCTCAGCTTTCAATGTATTTGTACTCACCAAGAATTGAAAAGCTTTCTCACTTTTTTTTTCATGGAACAGTTAAAAAGTGTAGAAATTACCTCTTGCTTGAAAATCTGACAGAATATCCCGGAGTTGCTTTTAGAGATAGTTTCTTGAGAACTTTTTTTTTCCTATTGCTATTAGTTCCATCAATATTCTGTTTCTTCAGGTTCTCTTTGGTAACTTAATTTCCCCAGAAAATTACCATTTCAATAAAATTTTTAAGTAGAACAAATTTCACATTGTATTATCTTATTTTAAAAATATTATTCATATATAGAATATATATTCTTTTTTATTCCTTATTATGGGTGCTTCAGTGTCTTTCTTTTTTTACCCTTGATTAAACTTATCCAAACTGCATCTTCTTTTGCTTTCCTTTAATAAAGAGCTAGTTCCTAGAACTACCAGTTGGCTATTTTTCTATCACCTATTTCAGTAATTTCTTTTTATTTTTTATCTATTATTTTTTTAGGTTCAATTTGCTTTAGGCTTATTATGTTATGTATTTTTAAAGATCTTAAACTTAATATTCAGTTAATTTATTTTATTTTTTCATTTTCAGTAATGATATTATTTTTTTTTTTACCTCCTGAAAGAGTTTTAGCACTTTCCCAATGTTTCATGTGTGGTGTTTCTATTACATTTTGTCCTCTAAATAGTGGATGATTCTATTTAAGAATTTAACATTATTAATTTTATTAAACATGTTGATTTTGTTTTAATTAACAGAATAAACACTTTTGTCTCATCTTTCCCGCTCCCAATTCTACAGAACTTTTCCCCTCAATCTCCTGAGAGTCAACACTGTGGGCAATCCCAGACAAACCTGATATATATTAAGTAGCCTATTTTCTCCTCAGCCCTTAAAAGTTGTAGAGTCATGATCCATGTCCCTCTGCTAAAATAACAATAATCTGCTACTGCCATAGCTTCACCTTGTCATTTTGATTAAAGAATGTGTGCCTTCATACCAGAGGACAGTGGATGAGTTCGCTATAAAATGTAGATAAAACTTCAGTTTCCTGAGTGTGCTCCTCTGTGGTTTTTCCTGTGTCTACCTGCACCTCAGTGATTTTCATACTCCACGAAGCAATGTTCCCTTCTTCATTCCACCCTTCCTTATTGTGATGTTTTGTATTCATGGGGGTTGTAATCTTCAAATGGGTATGGAAGGAAATATACTGGTGGACATGGGCTAAGGACAAAGAATTGTCGCTGGCTTCCCCAGAAAATAGTTCTTTCATAAATTAGAGTGTTTCTGGGACCTCTTTGATCCAGTAATGCTTCATGTCCATGAGATGCGGCAATGCGGATATGAGCGCCTCTCTGTCTGGTTCACATCGTGTTGTATTATGTTTTCTCTTTCAAAAGGAACATGTGGCAGCTTCAGAAAGTTTCTCAATCCCATCCATCACTCATATAAATCTTTGTATTGCTTTTAGATGAAGTAAAATTATAAATGAGTTCCTTCAGGGGCTCTGCTTTTGCAACTTTCTACCTCCCCATAGGTTTCATGAACATGTTAATGGAGAGCTAGGGGAGAATGAATTAGAACAATTAGCCAGCTGGCATCACAACTCTCGAATCATAAAGAGTTTATAAAGGCCTTATTTTTTTATACACGATAAACCTTTGAACTAACTTTAAAGGTTTTATGCCCTCATTGGTAACTCACATCACATGTTCAGAGGACCTTAGTGACTGAATTAACAATGATTCTGCCAAAACCTTCTCCTTGGAAATTTTGGACTGGTGAGCCTATTCCCACTGGCTTTTCCTCAAAGAATTGGTTCATTTATTAAAAAGAAATGGTTGCCCTAATACAATTAAGTAGCCTATGAAACAAAAACTTAAAAAAAAATTCTATCACTAGTAAAGAAAACAATTACTGACATGTCAAGTCTTCAGTTATTTTATAGTAATACCTCCCACCACATGCTAGGATAAAAATTATTGCTTGCTTTTATTTTAAATATTAACCTAAAATATTATCATTTTCAAATTTATACCTAAGAGCAGAATGTTGATAAATAATAGAATATAAGTTTGATAAATAATATTTTGACTCAGTATTCCACCAGTTTATAGTCAACCACAGAATAAAAGATCAAAACAGACTAAAACCAATCCATTTTGCCTCATCATTTTAGCATCAGAGCTCTAATAAATCTAATTCTTGATTTGACCAGTGCAGGAACAGCTCAAGATGAATGGATAAAGGAGAATGCTCATTTGTAAGATTAAAGTATGGACACGAGTTGTTGATTCTCTTTCTTTCCATTTGTTACTCAATCTTTTATACTAGATCTTCTACACCCAAACTCTCCCACTGCTTTACTCAGTGTGTTATTTAATATTCTAAATTTTACTTTAATTTTTAAATATGATTTTATTTAATATTCTAAATACAGCAGCCTGATGATTACTGTTGATAAAATTTAAGCTCAATAATATCTTTACTTTACTAAAAACTCTGTACTTGAGAATCAGCTCATTCAAGTGAAAGCTAAAGACCTTACAATAGCTTATGCAGCCCTGTACCTTCTGCTCCCTCTAACTTTATATTTCTTTTCATATTGATCTCCCTGTTATTACCTCCACCAAAGCCACACAGGTCTCATTGCCATTCCTTGTTTATGGTAGACAGACACTTGCTTTGCTGCCTTTGCACTTGTTTAACCCTCTACTGAAATGCTTTTTTCTTGAGATTAACTGATTTTGCTTCTTTACCAATTTGGGGTCTTCATTCAATTCATCTTACTATATTCTTGCCTGAACATTTTTCTTAAAATTTAAACTGTCTTCCCTCAAAACCATCCCCCTACTTTTTCTCTATAGTTCTTACCATGATCTGATGTGCTCTGCACTTTAATTATTGACCTTGTTAGCTGTGAAACTCTTCCCTAGAATGTAAACTCCAAGAGGAAAGGGGTTTTGTTTCTTTTTACTCCTCTACATTCAGTGCCTAGAAGACTGGATGGTACACATAACTGCTTAATATATATTTCTTGAATACTGAGAGAATATAGCCATAAAGCTGTTAAATAACAGACACCACCTTGAAAACATCCATAATTTTATTTGTTTCTTATCTTGACCTAGACAGTTTCCCACAGGATTTATAGATAAATAAATGTATCACTTTACTAAACCCTATCTTTATCCCATTTAAAAAATATAAATATGTATAGATGATTTCTTCTAGATCCTCAAAGTCAAAAACCAGCCTTTACAATTTTGAGATACATCATAAGCCACCTCAGAAAGACAACTTGGCTCTCTCTTTTATAACATGACCCTTACTCAATCAGCACATACTTCTTAGACATACCACAATATTTGGGATTACAAAGGAAGCCTCAGTCTTCAAGGACCTTTAAAATGGTGTATCTATCATTCATGACTTAATATGAAATTATTACAAACTATTTTTATGATGTTAAAATGTCATATTAATATTTCCCACCAAAATTTCACAAGATTAATCAAATAACTAAGTTCCTAACCATGAAATTTTGGTGTGAAGTGAAGACAAGATAGTTGGGGAAAGAAATTTTAAGTAACTGATATTAGGGTGAGAAATGGAGCTGTCAATTACTTTGAGTCACTAAAAATTTGACCTTCCTGTGTGTTGATCAACCATTAGACTACTACAGAAATTCAGGAAAAGAGTAGAAAACAATGGATTAATGTTGTTTAAATATTTTTCATTAAAAGGCAGACTGTTTTTGAACATTAAAGAAAGAACATAATTTGCAGAGGGAAGGAAAAAAAGCATAGGGTGTCATGACATAGGAAAAAACTCCAAAAAGAATGTATAGGCATGATCTAATTAGGTAACCATGAGGGTATTTGTTCAGCTTAAATTAGAAGTTGATAATTGAAAGCATGTTAAAATAATTTTGGAAAAGAGTTTTTTAATTGTTTCAGGTGCAATTACAAGAAGTTTAAAGTAGGCAGACTCATTGAGATTTGAATTCACAAATAAAAGAGAGTTCTATGGAAGCTAGGCAAATGAGTGTCATGAATTATATTCCAGACAATTGAAAGAAAATTATTTGCCATCACGGTAACATCTAGACTAAAGAAAGAAGATAAAGTAGAGAATCAAATTCAAGGAATAAATTAGGAGTTTTGTAAATTTGAACTCCAATTTGTGTTATAGTAAATAAAGTGTATTTGACATGACTTAGTTGATAATCATTTGTTATGCATAAAATCCAAATGCTGTTTTTAATTCAAAAACTATTTTAAAATGTACTCATTGGATTTCTTTTATATCTTTTTAATTTTTTATATATGAACATTTGTATTACTAAATTAATTTCTTCTAAACCAAATTATAAGAAACAGATATATATTGAAGAGAATAAACCATTTGCATTATTAGTAACACAAGGAAATTTATTCTGTTTCTGGTTTTAGTATTTTACACTATGTAAGCAATGAATTTCAGAAAGAATCTTGGAGAGGGGGTGGGGGTGGGAGGAAGGGAAACAAAGATTTAGCCTGGATAAAGCATACGACGTGGAATTTTTTCTAATGAATCTTATTTGCTTAGTAATAATTATTATCAGTTCCTGTTTCTTCTGATGTTTGATTTGTATGTGAATTTCTGGAAAGTAAGAGTTCATTTAGATATTCTCTTTCAAAAGTTTATTTTTTAACTTGGTGTGAATACTTGCAGATTAAGACCATATTCTTTAATCTGTTGTCAGAAATAACCCTAAAATGATAAGGTGCAAGGATGTTTTGTGATGAGCATTGCAAGCTGATCAAGAGTGGAATATATGGATTCTGGCAGCGTAGGTATGAATTCAGTCTCTATTTACCTTTTGGCTCTGTGACCTAATCTCTCTAAGCTACAACTTTTCAACTGTCAAATAAGAAGAACACACCATCTATATCTTGTAGGGTTGTTGTGAGAATTATTTGAGACAATCCACCTAAACCCCTAGTCCAGCTCCTGACATGATTTTTGTAGTTACAGTTATATGCTCAGGAGAACTTCAGCATATGGGTTCCATTTTGTAAGATAGAAATAACTTTTCTGTGCAGTCTTTAAGCATACTTCCTATTCTTCAATCAGCTTTTTTTTCAAATAAAAATGTTATTTATCTTTACGCTTCTGCATTTGAATCTATTATCAGTTACTAATATAATATTTTGTTTCAGTGTCTCTCTTACTCATAAATTAAAATTTAGTTTGTCTGAAACAACCAAACACAGACAAAATTGTCAGTTCATTTTATTAAGGCTATTAGTAAAGAAGGTCACCTATAAGGAGCTCTCTGATATTCAGATAACATAAGCAATTTTCTTAGTATTTACTTTGTTATGGTATTCTTCCTTCAAAAAGGAAACAGTTGTTACAAGAGTAAATTTCATCTATTTTTTGTGGCTTTTTTCTTCTTTCATAGATCTGTTGGGAAACAAGCCCAATTAATATACCGGAGAAGATTTAATTGCTTTACAATAAGGTGCAGCTCCCTGTCCACTGCTAAATGACTTTAATTATATTTCACCATAAGTAAGAAAACATGGATTGTGGATTTTTTTTCTACTATTGGTGGATTGATATACCCTATAATGAATTTTCTCTATCCTATTTTCTGCCACTTACAGAGTCATTCTTATTGTGTAATTCTGTTCCTCTAAGACATTGTCTGTCTAACCATAAATCTGACATTTACAGCAGTAGTGTCTTTATTCTTCTTTTTACCCACATCAGTGTGCATTCATGTTCAAACACTCAGAGAGACCAATTCTAAACTCTCTAAGGGTAATACTGTTTCCTTGCCTCAGTATTAAAACATTCTCTGTCAGGCTTGACAAAGACAAGCACAAGAGAGAGGAGATGCTTGCAAAATGTTTGTTTGTCCTGATCTTCAGGTATCATCTTGTCTACAAAAGTAGTTATTGCAGTCCTTTTTCTAGTGTACAGCTGCTTGCAACATGTGGTTATTTGAGGATAATTGAGTAATCCTTTACGATGAGGCTAATCATACATAGGCAGCAGCTGAAGAAGGTCGGTCTTCTTGTCTGTCTAGAGCAGTTACTGGGGGACAAGCTTACAAGCTTCTCACACTTTATCATCTTTCTCATTTGCAGCCATGGCAGATTAAAAACAAACAAACAAACAAACATCTGTAAGACACTTCTGACACACAAGGATGTGTTTGAACATAGTAGTAGCATTTGGAAATGCTTATTTCATTTGACAGAATTTGCAAATCACATTTTTTCCCCCTCAGAGTAACTTGCAGTGTGGAAATGCTTCCATATGCTACAAGTTGTTCTCATCATTTTGCTGAAGGGGAAACAAAAAGAAGAAAACCACGGCTGAGAATGCGACTTGCATAAAGCACCAAACTACAGCAGGAACATGCTTCACACTGGCTCCCGTTGGGTCTAACACCAAACACATTGGACTCATAATTGGAGCTCCCTGCTAAGTCCTGGTAGGTAACTTCTCTCTTTAAAAGATCACCTTAGAATAATTCATTAATAATTCTGCATGTTATTACTCTATGCAAATGTTTCTCAGTTCATTTATCAGTGAAAAAAAATGTTTTAGCTCTTTTGTGTATCACAGAGTTAGAATGCCTCATGTTTCAATGGCCTTGTTTTTCTAAAACCTGGCAGAAAAAAACTCTTTGTTTATATCCTTGAGTCCATTTCACTAATTGTCATGACCTAGCAGCTTCTAGGTTTAGAGTCAACAAGAACCTCAGTTACATGAAAGTTCTGTGTCACCTTGCTTTCACTTGAGAAAATGGCCATGATCTGTTGAGACAAGCTGAAGGAAGAGTTATAACATGCAAACATGATTTACAGTAGTATGTCAAAGCAGAGATATAGGGTTAAAGCACGATAAAGGATTGATTCTGCCATTTGTAATCAGGATTCCTAAATACTGACCATTCATTATCATTTCAACACAGATTTATTAAGCATCCACTAAGTGCTACAGATGAAGTCATGGTCCCCTAAACTGATGAACATATATTTAAAAGAAAAAAAGTAGAAAAGCAAATAGATTATGACATTCAAATTAAAAACAGAAACTACAAGATAAAGGACAGAGTGACTAATTCTGCTGAAGGAATCAAGAAAGGTTCATGGAGAGAGTTACATCTTGGCTGAGTTTGAAGGAGCAAAGGTATTTTTCCAGGTGCAACATTGAGCATAAATATTTTGGTCAGAGGAAAAGCACAAGTATAGATGTATGAGCCACGGTGTTTTCAGGGAGCAGGGAAAAAAGTCCAAGTCAGAGCGGAAGGCTACCTGACTGGTAAACAGGAAGTCTGCTACACTAAGAACTGTTCATCAAGAAGGAGCATTATAGACCACTATTCATAAAAGCAACATCATTAGGATTTTTATTGTAGAAAAGTGACTACAGAAGCAATGTGAATGATGAGACAGAATAAAGATAGTAGTAGATAGCTTAGCTGTTAGGAACTGATATAAACCAGAATTGGGATATCCCAACTATGTGTGTGGTATTTGTGTTTAAAGAATGTGGTAACACTGGTAGATAATCTAAATGCTTTATTAGGAATCATCAAGTTGAAAAAAATCCAAAAATACTTCTATTGTAGATAAGAATTCATTATCAATATTTAATTCTTTTCTACTGTAATAAAACACAAATTAACAATGTAGATTTTAAAATAGCTTCTTCTAGGTCTTAAAAAATAAAAACCTTGCTACTAAATGTTTAGTAGATTTGCTTATTTGGATTATTTATTTGTTTGTTTTTATTATTTTTATTTTTTAATACATGAACAAGCAGTTGGGGATTTAGAAATTCTACCCCTGGCTTCAAGAGCTGGAACTATGATTCTTGAATCTGTTGCTTCACTCTGGAGACTCAATTCACTGAGTGGGTCATTAAGCATCACTGTGTCCCGTGAGCAATTTAAAAAGTTTTCTTTTAGGTTTTGGCTTATCCTTTATACATTTTCAGAACCTTGCATCTTTTCTACATTTTTGACTTTGTAAGATAAATCATGAATATAAGAAATATTTAAAAGGAAAAAGAGAGAACAACTGGATGTTTTATTTCTTAACCGAATTTCATAAATCACATCTGCACTGATGAGTTTTAAAACAAATAAAATAAAGTCCATATCACTGAACACTCTGTCATTTAAATAGTGAGTTGTCTGACTATTGCCTTAACTTATGTTAAAAACAAAAGCAAGCCAAAAAAAAAAAAAAAAACAAAAAACAAAACAAAAAAAAAAACAAAAAAAAAAACCTTGGCTATAACTTCTGAAACCGAGGTGAATTTGATGGGGAAAAGAAAGCACTTCAGACCCTGAGAAGGCATTTTCTACTTGTTTTTGAGCCAGGTCCCAGCGTTTGTGATGAGATTAAATTCTCTGAAACTTTGTGTGCTATTGAGCAGAACCCTTCCCCCATTGTTGCTTGGCTGGGTGTGCCCATGTGAGAAGTGCAACATGAGGCATCAAAGCGATGAGAGATACGAACTTCAAGGGAAAAAGAAAAAGCTAAATAGTGCTCTTTGTTTCCAAAGCACATGGTACCAAGACAAGCCATTTCATAGGCACCATCCTCTGGGCCCTCTCAGTGCTCTAACCCCAGATTTCGAAAGAAAGCTCACAGGTGGACAGGCAGCATGGTTTATCTTGTGCCTTGAGCCACACCCTTGAACTCTTCTTAATGCCTCCTTACAAAGGAATTCTTTGACAGAGGCTGTATTCTCATAGCAATCTAGTTCAGATGCTGAAAAAGATAGCAATTTAATTCTGTAATACCATAAAGCCCAATTTAAATGAGTCTTCTTATGAAAGACAACATCATGCAAGTGACAGTGGATCTAATGAAACTGACATCCATCATTATATTCTTCTTCTGCCCTTTGCCCTTCCCACTTGTTGCTCAGAAATAAACTGAAAGATATAAAGCAAAATAAAAGGAAAGATGCATATTGCAATGAATAAGACAAAAAGAAAATGGACAAGCATATGGTACCTGGAAAAAAGCATGCCAACTCAATCTGCTCTCTGGACTTCCAAAGCTAGCACACTGAGAACACTTCAGGCTATGTTCTCAGCAGATGTGACAAGATTCAGCCACACGATTCTCATTAATGGTCCTGGGAATCTTGCATTGGAAACCTCAGCCCTACGCTGAGAATTCTCTCTATTGTTTTATATCCCCAAAAGTAATAAACAGTTGTCATGTAAATGTCGTAACTCCCAGTGTACATTTATTTTCTCTAATCTTCTGGTAAACAATATGTACACATTAGATATACATCCAACTTTTGCAGATTCTGCTCACAAGTAAAACACACAAACAGTGCTAAGGGAGCTATGAAGGTTAATATCTATATCCCCTGATGCTTAGGGAGATTAGGAAGGCTGGTTAGGCCATGAGCACTTGTGTATGCTGCTGAGTGAGAGTGGCCTGCCACAGTTTACTTCTGCAGACTGATATTACTCAGAATTGCCTTTCTAATAAAAGCATCACTGAAAAGGGCAGAGAGGGAGATATAAAAGCAAGTTTACAAAACTTTTTAATACACTGTCCCCAAAGAAATGAATATGACATTGCTAAAAAAATGATGTTGAACAAACAAAAAAAATGATTTCTACCTGCTATTACCTACCTTATTCTTTAATTTAGATCAGTCATCAATGATCAAAGAATTGACCACTATTACCAGATTACAGTCCAGTCAGGTGTTTTAGCATTCAAAACACCCTTCCGTGACTTCTCCATGTACATGAAAGTGTATTGTTGCAAAGAGGCAAAGACACATCCTTGTAAGCGTCAGCTGAGGAACCTGAGGAACCAGACACCTGTTGATGGTAACAAGTGAGCCATCCTGGCAGTTTTCCATTCTTTTTAGAAAGTTAGAGTTAGATTTGATTTGAGATTATTGGAGGTGATGGGTTGAGGACAAATGCAAAGTCTGCCCTATCTCCTCCAAAAATATAAAACAATAAATCATGATGATAAATTTAACAAGAGCCTGTTTCTTGTTACAGAAAGTCCAAGCTGGAAAGAGTACTAAATATTATATAGTTCCAACTCTCATTTTGTAGGTGGGAAATAGAATCCAGAGACAGTGAGTGACATAAACGAAAATGTACAGCATTACAGACAAGGCAGAAATGTAACCATGGTCTCTTGGTTCATACTTCAGCGTTCTTTAAAATAACCTAACAGAAAAAAATTTTCGATGCCTTTTATTAACTCATAATTGATCAATGTAATTACCAAGTCATAAAACTACTTTTGTACAAACATAATTTTATTTTATGTTATTTTTGGATCATTAAATTGGTAGATTTCAGAATAAATCTTCTTTCTGATTTTTATTTCTTTTATTAACAGATTTTAATCCTTATGAAATGAAATATTATAGACTAACTTTCATATAATAAGCATGCTTCCACTTTTCAAAAATTACTTTAATTTTAAAAAGAAACTTAATTCCATTAATTCAAAATACTTTGAACTTCCTGTGATATGTTTTTGCAGAATATGGCCTGCTTTAGGCTGTGAGAAGGCAGTAATTATACTTGAAAGCCAAGGCTTTGGAGTCAGAAGAACTTGGGTTCAAGTCTCTGCTGTAATTATAAAAATATGATCTTTACTGAGTTCTTTCATTTTGTTGGAGTTTCTGTGGCTTTTGCTATAAAATGAGAATGTTAATAATATTACCTGCTTCTCCAGTTGTTATGAAGAATAATTGAGATGACATAAATAAAAGGCGTGGAAACTACTAGAATATCTAAGTGCTCAGTAAATGTTGGTGACTTTCAAATACTAATAAATGAGTGATGCAGTCATACCTGCAAAAAAAAAAAATCAGGTGAGATTTGTCCCAAGAGACTTCTGGCTTTGATCAATTTATCATATATTTGCCGTTCTCATATGCTTCTGTACTCAGACACCACTTTTACACACACATATACATGAACACACACACACTCAGATAACACAATTTTTCCCAAGGTCTATAAGTAGATACTTGTTTCAGGAACAGGGGAAGAAAAGGCAGAGGAGACCAGTATGATTCAGCCTTAGGACTTTTTCCTCTGTTCTTTAGCTCTTTTTCTCTTTGCTCATGTGCAACTCAAGAAATAAACAATGACCTTTCTTTCTAAAGCTAGAAAAGGAGAGAAATTTCATTATTCTATTGTAAGAGTGATATATCAGAGCATTTGGGAGACTTTTGGGGATTTTTAGACATGAGAGCAAATATAGCATATATAAATAATGCTTTGTAGTCATTAATATTAATCAATTCATATTTGCTTATTTTGTTTATTGGCTAGTCTCAGCCAAGTCGTAGCTTTGTCTTCAGGCATGCCAGCTTCCAAGAGCCATGGGAAGGGTGATATCCAAATGATAGGCATGAAAGGTATTCTTTTGCCTGGTGAGTAGCCTTTTATTGGTTCCCAACAGCCTCCTTTGTTCTTTAAAACCTCACATTTTATAAGGCTAAATTACTGTTTCATTAATGATGACTCAGCAACCCAAACTACAAAGTGCAATCCTTAAGGGATGAATTGTCTCATCCCAGACTTTGAATACTCTTACTACCTAACATAGCAGTCTTTTTTTATTATTTTCTTTCTCCTTCTCCTCTTTCTCCTCTTCTTCTTCTTCCACTTCTCTTTCTCCTCTTTCTTCTTCCTTTTCTCCTTCTTTTTCCTCCTTCTCCTCCTCTTTCTTTTTCTATTTTTATAACCTATCCTTCCTTCTAAATTCTTCCCTCCATTCATGCCCACTCTCTGACTCAATAAAAGTCAACACTTATAATAGAATCTGAGTTGATGAATTTTTCATTATTGGTGTTATTTGCCCTTGATTTACTTTACACTTCATACCCAATTAATTAAAAATTTTGAAGCCACTTCAGAAGCATATACATTAGGTAGATTCAGCTGAATAAAGCAATACTACATATGATTTTTATCATCTCAAGAATTGTGTAGGTTATTTTTCTTTTGCTCTAAACCTTACCACACTACAGTTAAAAATTCTTTCTCTTTCTTATTATATATTTCTGCATTCATCTGATTAAAGGCTCTATCTGCTTATATCCATATATATATATATGTATGTATGTATGTATGTATGTATGTATGTATATGTGTGTATGTATGTATGTATGTATATGTGTACATATATATATATATATATATATAACACTTCAATTTATTTCCCCATCACATACAAAAACATACTCAAACTTGGTCATAGACTTATATGTTAAACACAAAACTATAAAATTTTTATAAGGAAACATAATAAAAATTTTATAACCTTGAGTTACACAAAGATTTCTTAGCTACATTACCTAATCACTATTCATAAAAGAAAAAATTAATGAATTAGAATTCATCAAAATTAACAAGTCTTGTCTGCAGAAGACACAGTTAAGAGAATGAAAAGGCAAGTCACAGACTGGTAGAAAATTGTTAAAAATCATATATCAGATAAAAAATATATACAGAATATATAAAGAAAATTCAAAATTCAACAAGAAAACAATCTCCTTTACAAAGAAATAACAAAAGTTTTGAATAAATATTTTACCAAAAAAGATATATGAATGCAGGTAAGCACATAAAAGATGTTCAATATCATTAATCAATAGGGAAATACATATAAAATTAAAATTACACACTACTATCCACCTATTAGAATGGCTGAAATTTATTTTTAATTAAATGTATTGGGATGGCATTGGTTAATAAAATTATATAGGTTTCAATATATAATTCAATAATGCATCATCTGTATATTGCATTGTGTGTTCACAACCCAAAATCAAATCTCATTCTATGATCATATATTTGACTCCCTTTACCCTTATTTATCTCTCCCCTCCCTTCTTTCCCTAAAATGGCTGAAATTTCAAAAACTGATCATACCAAAGAGTGAAGATATGAAGCAACTAGAACTGTCACATCCTTCTGGTAAGAATGTAAAATATTACAACCATATTAGATAACAGTTAGCAATTTCTTAAAAAGTTAACCATGCACCTACCATATAATCAAGGCATTATACTCTTAGGTATTTACCCAAAAGAAATGAAAGCAAATGTCTATTCAAAATCTTATATGTGAATGTTTCTAGAAGCTTTATTAAAAATAGAACAAACTTAGAAATCCAAATATTCATTGACAAGTAAATCGTTGAACTAAGTATTGTATATTCATACAATGGAATACTAATCAACACTAAAAAGAAATGAACTATTGAAACACACAACAGCATGAATGAATCTTAATTATGCCCAGTAAAAGATGCCACACTAAAAAAGAGTATATACCACATGATTTCAATTATATACAATTCCGAAAATGTAAACTGACCTGTAGTGATAGGAACAGCTAATGAGAAGGAACAGGAAGAAAAGATTACAAAAGACCATGAGAAATCTTTTAGGATGATGAATACATTTATAGTTTTAATTGTAATGAAATTTTCATAGGTGTATACATATGTCAACACTTATCAAATTATACCATAAAATCTTTTAAAAATAAAAACAAGGAAAAAATATTCTATCAGCTCAGGAGACAAACCTGATAAAAGAATGTGTGAGGAAATATTAGCCAAAAGCGGTTGCTTATCTCTGTCACTTTGGCCTCGCATGACTCTTATAGAGATAAGTGAAAATTAGAGAACGAGGAGACTTGTCCCAGGTACCCAGACCCATACTGAGATCCTCTAAATCTAATTTCAGTGATCACTTTAAAAAATTAGTTACTCTAGAAAATTGTTTAGAAGTGGTAGATAAAGTATAAAATCATAAAGTAGGATCCTTTTTTTCTCACTTTTCTTTGTGTCTCACCCTTTGGCATAAGCCAATCATCTTTTCTGGGGGGTTGAACTAACACTTTCACTCTACTGGAGTTTCTTTCATCACTTTTCAAGCTGTGACTCGGATATCAGTAGATCAGTCTATATCAGGTTAACGAGCAAAAAGCTGCCCCATTGGCTCTCAAGTGCTTGCTGGCCCTCCTTATCTTTAAAAGCCTTTTAAATTTCATGTAGACATACAATCCCAAAGCAGGAGGGAAACGTTTTGGATTAAACAATCCAGCCTGGTTTGTAAACACTTGCCTTATATAGTTCCTGGTATTATGCATGAAGTACAGGTTACCCCTTTGTCCTATTTAAAGAGACACACAATGTACCCAAGATCAGAATAGCTTTAAAAGTTAATCAGTCTCTCAGTTGTTTTCTTTATTTCTTCTTCTTTCTTCTTCTTCTTCTTCTTCTTCTTTTTTTTTTCTTTTAGTACTTTAAATGTTTTTTAGTATAATTTGATTTTTACCTTGGTTGACTCTGAAGAGCACACTTTTCTATTTTTATGTAATTTTCACTATCCTTATCATCTTCTCTGGCAAGATTTGTTTTATGATAAAAACCTTTTCTATGACCATGGCCATGAAAGGAAAAATAATACTCTGAATGGTACCTGAGTATTAAGGTTACTATCAGAAAGTGTGAAAACATTTATTTCTACTGAGAACAAACAAAGAATTAGCAACCTCTGTTAGTGCTTCTGTGATGGACAAGTATGTGCTATTAGTGTGACAGAAGAGCTTTAAAGAGGTGATTATGCTGTTCCTGGAATATAATAGCAATTCTACTGGGTTATAATTAGAGTAAATATAACTTGAACTATTTTCCCAGCAATAGGAAGATCTTGGTCCTTGGGACCTGTATCTCTATCCTGAGGAGTGACTCCATTCTGAGTGTTACCTGTATAGTTCAGAAGACCTAAGAGGCTCACAATGAATCAGATCTCCCTCCACCTGCCTCAAGTGGCTTTGACAACTTGAGCTGACCATCCACAGGCAAAGTGAAGCATGACAAGACTGGCATAATTTGGCCTGCCAGATTATAACAGAACATAGGAACTAACTGTGTCTTTGACAATAGCACTTGTGGGAGACTTTTGACTGCAACAATTTCTTTTACTTGTACTGTGCTTGATATAATAAGTATAATATTTTTACATAGCTTATCCAAATTAGTAATAATGATAAGATACATTTAAGATACACCTTTTTTTTAACTTCTAAAAGATTACTCAGGGTCTGGGGATAATTTTATTAGTCTACTTCTGGCATTTAGCAACAGTTCTGTGGGTCCAGACTGCTTTCAGATTTTCTTGTGTGCAGCTTTTCAGAGAACAATGGCTTTACACTTAGTCTTACTTTTGAAACAGTAGGATTGGGCTCTGTTTCAGATATATTCAAGTATTTATTATTAGTTCTTGTAATCATAATCACTATAAACATTAATGCATTTTAACAATCTGGCAGCCAGTATTTTAAATCCCCAGGAATCTTAGTTAAATCCCAAAGAAAACTTTGTAACAGTTGTTTAGAGGCTTGAGGGATAGCATTTACAAGCAGGATAAGACCAGTTTTCCAATTTTCAGAAAGTCCTGATTGATGGTTCAGGTCTGAACCAGAATTTTGGTTCTCTCAGCCTTTGGACTGTTGCATCATATGAGCACACAAAGAAGATGTAATTGCGGCACATATAATCCAAATGCCTCCCAGCAGTATTTTTGATGAAGGGCCATAACCTGGAAAAGAAACATGTGATTTCACCAGAATCAACATGTTTGATTTTCTTGCAGGGTCTTCCAAGCTCACAGGCTATTTGAATTTCATGGATTCACAGTATTGAGCCTTCAATGATTTTTTTTTTTTTTTTTTTTTTTTTTTTTTGCTATTGGAGGTCATTCTCTCTTGGTTCAATCAACTTGCTGTTGACCAAAAAAATAAAATAGAAAAAGAAAAAAGAAAAAATTAAAAGAAAAGCCCACAGGCTTCTTGGACCTTAATAGCTCTTACAAAATAAATTATGATGATTTAAGTATGAATGATTCAGAAACACATGGATTGAATTTCCTTTCTCATACATGTGAGTTTAAAAAGTAAAGGGGAAAATGTTTTAGAAATGTGTGTTTGGGGTTTTATCCATGCTCATGTATTTGAACTGTAGTTTTAAACATTCTTAGTAGGTAAGTTATTCTTGAAACCACCAGGCAGGCATAAGCAGGTACATCTCGGCTTCTATTACAAGGGGAGATGTTTCATTATAGCAATTAGCTATCACTTAGAGTTGACTGTTTTTCTCTCTAAGACACAGACTTTTCAAGGGCAAGGACTTAGACTTTTTCTATTAGAATTCTTTGAACACAATAAACAGTGCCAACTGCATGTTGGGAGAGAAAAAATCTTTGTGGCATGGATGAATGGACACATGAATTAATTAATTAATCAACTTGAATGTACTTTCAAGTTGTGACTCCTGCTTTTCCTTATGTGAGCTTTTGTTGCAGGTTGATTCAATCTCAATAAGCCATTCTACAGGATTTCAAAACGTTTAAAAAACCACACTTAGTATTGAATTCCTGGTGGGCAACTCTCACTATGTTTTCAGTTGTCCATTATCTGAGACTACTTTTTCTCCCCAAAAGTTTAAATTTGGTAAAACTCAGAACATGTTTTCCCAAGAACATCCCTCTACAATCTAAATCCATATATATTTTAGGGGAAATTTAATCCATGCGCCCCTCAGATCAACGATGCCATTATGTGTGACTTTGGTAACACATGGAAGAAAAAATACAGTGCTAAGATTCCTTTTAAATCATAAAGCAATTAGTCCTTGAAAATCAAGATTTGATTTGGTGGCAGAGAGGAGTAGGGAACATCAGGCAGGGTAGAATAGCATGAAAGAAGTCAGTTATGCAAAAGCAGTCTTATGTGTGAGCAGAGGCCTGCTCCACTAAAGAAATGATTACCCTGGGAAATAGTAATGGTTGGAAGGTCGGACATGGCTAAATGCTGAAGCAGATTAACCTTGAAGAGCTCTGGTAAATGTCAGCCTTTTAGGGGAACCTGTGAAACCATGGATCCTTGAACTGAATATGAATCCCCTGGAAATCCTATTAAAGTGCAGATTCTGACTCTGTGTTTCTGGGAACTAAAGTCTGCATTTCTAGGAAGCCCACAGGTAAGGTCTATTGCTGACAGTCCATAAACTCACAAAATGGCTAAAATTAAGTCATTGTCACAGAATTTGGAAAAGAGTGAGAGATGATCTTAGATTAATAGTGACAATAAAAAAGGGAGAAAATTTTCAAAGAACCAGAGAATGAAAATATCAGTTTGGTTAAAAAAATGATAGCAGTTGTGTTCCTAAGTTCACAATTTGTTCCCTGTCCCTGGAATGAATTTGTGTTGCATTTTGAGTAGTTGAAGCCATATAGTCCTGGGGTAGAATCTTGTTTCTACTATGTCCAGTCTAGTGCTTCTCATTTTTCTAATCTACTGATTGTGACTAATAATTTCATCACTGCATGGCTTTTGAGATGATTATATACCAATTTATGTGTCCAGAAGACACCCACCAGAGAGCATTTTTATTGTTCTAAGTTTTGTTATTGTTACCAATCCTAAGAATCAGGTAAAAGGAACTTCTAAGTATCCCCAAGGAGAGTAGAGTAACTACAATCTTCAAGATAATTTTATTTTCCATAGGAAGCAGATTAGCCTCTGCTGATTGTCTTAAGGAAAACATTAGGTGAGGATATCAAACAGGGTTTCCTTATAATTGGAAGAATCTAATTACATCCATGTGTAGGTCTGATAAGGTAAAAAAAAAAAATCATTATGTCTCGAACCATTTGTGAATGGTCGGGTTTGTAATACCTAATTCCCACCAGTAACTACCTGACATGAAACTTCCAAATGATGAAGCATTGAGTCGTTTATAAGGCCCCACTCCTCACAAGGGAAAAAAATGTGCTTTAACAGTCATTTAAATGAGTTATATAATCCATTTCTCTTTTCTTTGAAAACTGTATGCTTCATGCTCCTCTGAATTGCACACCAACCTCCCTCATGCAGCACACATTCCCAGCCACATATACAGACTTAAGTTGCTTTTATAGCTAACAAATGGAATTGTAGAGCTGGAAAGAACCTCATAAATTGGTATTGCAACAACTTCATGTCATAAATGAGAAGACCAAGGCTTTTAGATTTAAAGTGCTCACCAGCTCACACAGAGGATTATTAGAGTTCATGTGTTTTCAAGGTAAGAAATCTAAGAAATGGTATGTAAAAGGAAATTACAACATCTCTTATGATTCCTCTTAGAAAATCAAAACCCAATTTTTCTGGTGTGTATTTTCAGTCATATGATCAAGGAGGTGGTAAGGAACAGTGTTTAGGGTATGAATTCTGGCTGAGGCTACTGGTTTTACATTCAACAATACCTCTTAGTGGCCATATATCCAGGACAAGTTATTTAATCATTGAAACTCATTTTCCTCAACTTTAAAATAGGTTTAATAATAATAATTCCATTTTTTAGGATGTTCACTGTAATTCACTTTGCTAGCAAGTAAAGAGTGCTTGGAGTAATACCAGGACTAACATGGTCTTTCTTTCTAAACCTGGACATTTCTTTGGTTTAAGCAACCTGAACTTACTTTTTCATTGAGGTCTGGCTATCATTCCAGTGATTGTTGACAATTTGATCCAATATGTGCCTAAAATAACAAAGATCACCACATGATAAAAGCTCTTGGAGCATTCTTCAAAAGACCAGAAAATAAAAATGCCATAATGTAAATAACAGGCAAAATTTTTATTGGGAAACATTTGGCAGAGGATAGATATGCCAAATGTTTACCAATAAATGGCAAATATTTCAAATGGCAAATATTATATTTAAGTAAATAGTTTGAAGTGAAAATATTTTTAAATACTATCAACAATACCAGTTTGTATAATTCCATTTGTTTGCTTAATTATATTCCTATTGTTAGTCCTAGATCAAAAGCTAGATATGACATATATATATATATAGATATAGATATAGATATAAATATATAGATATATAGATATATCTATATATATATATAGATATATAATTTAGTGTTTCCCAAATTTGCTTTCCATTATTCCCAGAAAAATATGTTTCAGTATTCAAAACTTATAAAACAGTGAAAAGAAAAATGTCAGCATAATCCACGCTACCAGAAAGTGCTTGAGGAGTTTGTGGCAATTCCTTGCTATGAAAATTACATAGACGCCAGAGGTCCTCTATTTTGAATTTTTAACCACCTGAAAAGTGCCCTGCCCTTTCCTTTGGAGCTCATCCTGGACAGGGCAAATTTCCATGGAAAAAAAAGATTTCCAAAGCTGAGTACATTTGCAGCTACCCTTCCCACTCGAAGTATCAACCATGTGGTAGGTGGGAAAGAAAGCAAGAAGTTGAGTTGATATCTAGGAAAGCTGGCGATCAAAAGGCTGCACGATTATTCAAAAACACTTTCTTCTTCATAAATTTCTACCATCTGGCATTCAGTACAGTAGAATAAAAAGAGTTTTTAGAGCAAAAGGAGAATAATTAAAAAAAAATCTTCCTCTCTCTCCCCAAGATCAGTGGGAAAATCCTCCCAAACATTAAGTCTAATTTTCATGCGAAGGGTATTCTACTTTGTTTTGATTTAAGATCAGTTTCTGATACTATTTCTTAAATCAGATTTCAAAATATTTTTTAATAAAGTCCAAAGAGTTTATAAAAATGCAAGTGAAGATTCTTGTAGAGATTTGTCTTGCAAAGATGTCTTTTTTTTTTTCTATTCAAGAAGGGCCTATAGGGCTCATGGGAATCTAGCAATTTGGGTAAAAACCAGGAGGCACAAAATTCTGCTGTCTCTCAGAAGCCAAGGATCTAATACTTTTCACAGAGGAAGACTTCCCTTAATAACTGATTTTTTTCTGCTGTAAAGGTCAATCTGCCAGCCCCATTTTCTAAGGCTGCTGAAAAGAGGGCACTTTATTTATTCACTTATTCATTGGTTCTGAGTGAAACAAAGATGATATCTACTTCACAATGTTTCAAACCTAATAGGAAAATGGATAATAACCATAAATATTATTTAGTTATGTGTGATAAAAGCTTCAAAAAGGAAGTACACTATAATACAAAAATGTTAAGCAGTGTGATTTCATTTAGATGTGGGAAAGAGAGGCATTGAAAGAAATATTTACCCCTGCCCACCTGCCCTTACCTTGTTACTTACAAAACTTTTTGCAATGAATTCTTTTTTTAAGGAATTCTATAGACATATTCCTTAAAAATATGTATCACTGATATATAGATTATAAAATTAGAAGTTTATTCAACAAATATCCATCATTCAACAAATATTTTGAACATCTCTGTCAGGAATTAATCTAGGTGCTAAGGATGAAACAATCACCCACACAGAGAAAACTTCTCACTCTTATAGAGCTTACATTCAGGGAGGAGAGACAGAAAATGAACAAAATAAAGAAATAAAATATAAGGTATGTCAGAAAGTGAAGCATACCAAGAAGAAAAATAAAACAAGAAAAGAAAATAGAAATTGAGTGTGGTGCAAGGTGGGGAGGGAAGTGTTGCAACTTTAGGTGAGATGTCCAGAGAATGACTCACTGAGTAGGTGACATTTAAATAAAAATATAAAAGTTGGGAAGGGGAACTTTGTTTGTCTCTGAGCTTGGGACATAATATGTGGCTAGAAATTTGGCACATGTCAGATTAGAGGAGTCCTGGATCCACTGAGAAATACATAGACATCTATTTATAAGAAGACTGCTCTGGCTATTGTGTAGGGAGTGGATAAGAAGGTGACAGAACTCGTGAGAGATAAATAGAGTTCTAGAAATATTATAGAGGGTGAAGGTAGTAATTTGAGCTAGATCATAGCAGTGGAGATGACCAGACAAAAATGAATTTGAGAGGTTTTAGAGGGAGATTCTATATGATGTGGGATGAGGGGCAGAACACATTGACTTCTTGTGTTTGCTCCTGCCTAGTGCTGGGATGGCTCTGCTTGGCCTTAGCCTTTTTCCACGTGGTATGTATAGTGCTTAAAGCTGTCCAATATATATATATATCATTACACTTTAGCTAAAAGTTATTGCAGTGGTTTTCAGCCAAGTACATACTCCACAGGCAGATGTTGGAATGTCTAGCTTGGTGACAATGAAAAATTTTATAAGCATGCCTTCAGAAATGTAAAGGCTATATAGCCTCATACTAGCCATGAGATATTCACAGCATGCAAGGTGGTAACAATCTAGAATCTCTGGATCAATTGGAAGAGGCAGGAGGCACAAGTGTATATGGAGAGAAGCCTGCCAATAGTTTACTGGAGTAAAAAGAACTCAACTTTCCCCTGTTCTAACTGGAACTCTTAATGTACAGGTTTCTTTCTGCAGTTTTAAACATGTGACTATGAGGCTCACAATAACTAAATGTAAGGTTAAGCTGCTTGGTTTGGATAAAATCGTTTTAATACTAGTAGCTCAATGAACTGCTATAGTCCATATGTGCTGGGATTAAATGTCAGAAAGGCTATTTACACTGGGATAGTAGAAGTTTGAATAAAGCTACACCTTCTGTTATTAAATTCAGCTGGAGTGACTTTGGTTCAATCTCCAGGAGAAAAGGCATACATGATCCCAAACACCCAACATGAGGCCTGTGGGCCCCTTAGTGGCCACCTGTGATAGTTTAGCAAAACATGCTGCAGTCAATCGTCTAATTCAACTGAACTAAATTGGCAAGGACTGACAACTTGTATGTTGTGGTATGAGCACCTTTGCAGGTAGGCTTAATTAAGCAGCTAAAATTGAAGGAACAGAATAGTCATTATGAATAACCATTACTTAAAATTAACTCCACTAAAATAAACAGAATAAATTATGATATATTTATAAGATGAAATATGAGATTACCATTAAAAATAAGTAAAAAAAAAAAAAAACAGTGACCTGGCAGAAAAAAAAAATCAGGTTAGTATCTATGGTATTGGTCTATTTTAAATAAAATCACACATTAACATACACTTGCGTATGCACATGCACATGCACATACACACACAAAGACAGAGGCAGAGAAAAACAGAGACACACAGAAAGAGACTGCAACAAAGAGACAAAGGAAAAGAAATGTCTAGAAGAATGTATATTTAAGTAGCTATTTTGAAGAATTTCAGTAAATTTTCTTCTTTTCAATCTATATTTTCTGAAGTTTCTACATTGAAATACTACTTTATAATAATAAATATGTGAATAAAATTTGGCCATTATAAAAGATAATTAAAATTAAAATAAATATGCTTATATGTCTCAATCCATTCAATATTCAGACCTCAAGCACAAACTCTTAATTCATCCTTTCGTTAATAAATAAAACATAGACATAGTCCATTCATGATTGTTTTCTGTTCATGTGCTCAACCACTGAAAAACAAACACCTCTCCCTCAGAAGAGGAACTTATTGCTCCCTTAGGGCTAGTCTTCCTAGTGCTCATCAAAAGGTTATTATTCTTTATCTAAAGTCACGGGGAAAGTTTGCTGAGATTGAAAAAACCCAAATATCAAAGGAGACTATCTCAGGTGGTCCATCTCTGAAATATAAAAACCAACACAGACACATCTCAGCTTCATATAAATGAGTTCTGTGCCCTCCCATAAGAATGGACGTCTGCCAAGAGAGACCAAGATCTCTACACTGAAATAAACCAGGGGACAGACTCCACATTTGAAAGGATGAACTGGCAAGATCTCACTTAAGACTTTTTCTAATCCTAAAATGAATTTGCATCCAGATTATAACTTGTGAAATGATAGAATCAGAGAGGGGATCATAAAATGAAATGGTCTAGTCAGATCTCATTTTAAAGATGAGGAAATATGAACTCAGTAAGGTTTGGTCACTTTCCTATAGTCCCATTACTGGCAATTGTCAGCAGCAGTAAACTCCAAGACTTACACATTGCCTATTTTAAAACAGAAAACTACACATACATGGAGTTTGAGATGTTTACAACCAACATTTTTACAGAGAAAGTATTCAAAGAAAAGCTTCCAAAGTGAATAAATGAGTGTAATGCAAGGAGAGGCTGGTTTAAATATGGTTTAAAAGAGAGAAAAGGTTAGGATAAGTCAGAGAATTATCCTCTGGCTGTCCATGGTGGGAGATTTTTCATTTCTTTTGGGGAGACTTATGGCCATATCAGAATACATAATGCACACTGTGATTACCTGAAATTTTATGTTTATGTAGGGTACTATCTGAGGTGCATAATTCAGTGTCTCTCGAGTTTTCTTTTTCTGATCACTTAATTCATAATCACCAAGTATAGGTGAAAACATTATTGACTCTTGGAACCCATCAAAGACTCTTTGAATTAGAATCCTTAGAAGTTATTTTTGAGTATCTGGAATTTTCTCCAGCTCCTTGGGTGATTTTCATGAGCATGGAGCTTGAGAGCCAATGATATAATCCACATATAATGTTTTATTCTTCTCATTTTATTTATTTATATTCAAAAATGATAAATCAGGTTTCCTGAAGATGAATGGTTTTAATTATTGCATATTTTTTTAAAAATTAAATTTATTGAGGGTAACATTGATTAATATAATTATATAATTTTCAGGTGTACATTATACTTTGACATCTGGATATTCTATTGCATGTTTACCACCCAAAGTCCAGTTTCCTTCAGCTACCATATATGTGATCCCCTTTATCCACTTTACCCTCCTGCTACCCCCCTGTATTTGACCCTCTTTAACTCTCTACCTACCTTGATCCTACCCCACCCTCTACCCTTTGGTAACTACTAGTCTATATTTCATATCCATGAGTGTCTGTTTGTTTGTTGCTTTTAGGCTTATATCCCATATATAAGTGATATCATGTGATTTTCAACTTTTTCTGTCTGGCTTATTTTGCTTAGCATATTTATCTCGAGGTCCATCGAGGTTGTTGCAAATGTAAGCAATTCATCTTTTCTTATGCCTGAGTAATATTCCATTATGTATGTGTACCACAGCTTCTGTAGCCAATCATCTATCGTAGGACAATTCAGTTGCTTCCACCATGAATAATATGAACATTGGTGTGCAAATATCTTTTTGAATATAGGTTTTTAAGTCTTTAGGGTAAATAGCCAATAGAGAGATTGCTGGATCATATGGTAGATCAATTCTTAGTTGTTTGAGGAACCTCCATACTGTTTTCCATAGTGGCTGTGCCAATTTTCAGTCCCATAAGCAGTGTATGAGGGTTCCTTTTTCACCATATCCTCTCCAACATTGGCTATTACTTGTCCTGTTGATTATAATTATTCTAACAGGTGTAGGATGATATCTCTTGTGTTTTTGATTTGCATTTCTCTAATAGCTAGCGATATTGAGCATCTTTTTATATATTTATTGGCCATTTGTATGTCCTCTAAAAAGAAGTGTCTGTTCAGGTCCTCTGCCCATTTCTTGATTGGATCATTTGTGTTTTTTTGTTGTTATTGAGTTGTATGAGTTCTTTGTATATTTTGGATATTAGGCCCTTATTGGAGGCATTGCTTGCAAATATATTTTCCCATTCAGATGGGTCTCTCTTTACCTTGTTGATGATTTCTTTTGCTGAGAAGAAGCTTTTTAGTTTGATATAGTCCCATTCATTTATTTTAGCTTTTACTGCCCTTGCTTTTGAAGTCAAATTAATAAAATCCCTCTTAAGTCGAAGGTCCTTGAGTTTAGTTACTACGTTTTCTTCTATAAACTTTATCAATTCAAGACTTATATTCAGTTCCTTAATCCATTTTGAGTTAATTTGAGTGTGTGATAATAAACAACAGTCTAGTTTCATTCTTTTACAGGTGGCTTTCCAGTTTTCCTAGAACCAATTATTGAAGAGGCTTTCCTTTCTCCACTGAATATTTTTGGCATTTTTGTTGAAAATTATTTGCTTATATAAATATAGGTTTATTTCTGGACTCAATTCTGTTCCACTTGTCTGTGTGTCTGTTTTTCTGCCAATACCATGCCATTTTGATTACTGTTGATTTGTAGGATAATTAAAATTCACGCAGAGTGATGCCTCCAGCCTGGTTCTTTTTTTTTTCAGGATGGCTTTGGCAGTTAGGGGTCTTTATGCTTCCATACAAATCTGATTTATTTATTTTGTTGTTGTTGTTGTTGTTGTTGTTGTTGTTGTTGTTGTATTTCTTTAAAAACTGCCAATAGGATTTTGATGGGAATGCATTAAATCTGTATAATGCTTTAGGTAATATGGTCATTTTAACTACGTTAATTCTTCCAATCTATGAACACAGAATATCTTTCCATTTCTTTGTCTCTTCTTCAATTTTTTAATAGGGTCTTGTAACTTTCATTATATAGGTTCTTTACATTTACATTAAATTTATTCCTAGGTTTTTTTTGTGTTGTTGTTGTTGTTGCAGTTGCAAAAAGAATTATTTTTTCCACTTCTTTTTCTGACATTTTGTTATTAGAGTATAAGAATGCTATGGATTTTTGTACATTGATTTTGCATCCAGAGACTTTACTGTATTTGCTTATTGTTTCTTGTAGTATTCTTGTGGAGTCTTTAGGGTTTCTTATGTAGAGAATTATGTCATCCACAAACAGCGACAGTTTGACTTCTTTGTTTCCTATTTTGATGCTTTTTATATTTTTTCTCTTGTCTGACTGCACTTGCTAGGACCTCCAATGTTATATTGAATAAGAGTGGTGATAGAGAACAGCATTGCCTTGTTCTTGATCTTAGAGGGCAAATTTTTAGTTTTTCATCATCAAGTATAATGTTGGCTGAGAGTTTGTCATATATGGCCTTTATTATGTTAAGGAGCTTTCCTTTTATACAAATTTTGTGAAGTGTTTTGATCACAAATGGATGCTGTATCTTGTTGATGGCTTTTTCTGCATCTATTAATATGATCATATGACTCATTTTTTAATTTGTTTATGTGGTGTATCACATTAATAGATTTGAGTATGTTGAACCATCCCTGCGCCTCTGGGATGAAGCCCACTTGATCACAGTATATAATCTTTTTTAATATATTGTTGTATTTGGTTTACTAACATCTTATTTATGACTTTTGCATGTGTGTTCATGAGAGACATTGGTCTGTAGTTTTCTTTTTTTGTGCTATCTTTACCAGGTTTTGGTATCAGAGTAACATTGGCTTCATAAAATGAGTTGGGAAGTATTTCCTCCTCTTTGATTTTTTGTAAGAGTTTAAAGAGAATAAGTATAAAATAAATCCTTGCATTTCAACTCATAACTTCATCCCATATTTATTACTGGACAGGGGCTATCACTCATTGAATTAGTTCTCAGCCAAAGCCATTGCTAGGGCTCACATCATTTTTCCATATCTGTTACCTGACTTATAGTTCTCTAACTTTGAAAGTTTTTATCTTTCCCCACTATAGGCAAGTTCCAAGTCCACTGCAACACCTTTATTCCCTCCTTTTTATTATCATTGTCACTAACCTAATTCAAATCCTCAGTGTTTCCACCTAAACAATGAATAGCCTTATCACCTGTCTCCATCTCTTTTCCAATGATGACATTTGCCAGTTTAGTTTCCCAAAGGTCTACTCTAGTCATATTTCTCCCTCTCTCATTAGCTTTTGATGGATGATTCCTCCAAGAGCAGCCAACTAAGTTAAAACAAAAACCACTGACCTGGCTTTCAGGTCTTTTGCTTTACCCCAATCTAAATTTACAGTCTTGATTTTCTTGTTATTCTTTTTGTGTTCACACTGAACTCATCCTGGCCTGTTGATGTGCTTTTACTTCTACCATTAGAATAATAAGAACTTCTCATTTCTACTAGTCAAAAGTTCAGCCATCATTTTTGTGTTCTTTCCAAAGACAACTCACCTATAATGCCTTTATTATTTCCCCTTTAATATTCTCCTGCAGTCCTCTGTACAGCCTCTGCTTTGTGTATGCCTCTTATTTCTATAATTGTCCTATCATCTGTTATTTCTATAATCGTCCTATCATCTGTAACAACTGAATCAGCATTGCTACATAAATTTATCTGAATAAATCTGTTTTTTGAAGTAGTGTTTCTAAATTCTTCTTTCCAAGCATATCTGTGAACTTATGAAACTTGAGATGTTTATCTTTCTCCAATAATATAAGAGATTTTATGGACAGAAAATATAACAACGTAATGTATAACATACCCATTTAACATTAGGGCATACTGAACAAAGTAGCCCAGCCTCTAAAATGTATTCATCACACTTATTTACAAAACTGTGAAATATCTGTGTCCTTGAAATTTAAGAAATAGAATTCTTTGGGTATCCACTGCAGAACTGGCTCTGGTTCTTTCTAAGATTTACTTTAGATATACATCCAGGTGGGTTGCTCACTCATTGCTAGAACAAGCCCTAACACTCAGCATCCAGAAGGCAGAAAACCTTGTCAGATACAACCTAGTAGAGTAGAATATCTTATCAATTCATGATGTCTGGCATGGCCACATTCTGGAAATCTGTATGGCTTTCAATCTCAAGCTTGGTATCAATGAAATCTTGTTTGTTTTGTTGGATATTGCTTCCTTTGTTTTCTTTGTTATATATATTTTTTCAGATGTCTTTGACAAATCTCATTTATTTTTTTCCCTAGAGAACCATATTCATGGATCCTTAAAATTTCTCTATTCCCCACTACCAGTATGACTTTCTCATACATTACTCAGTGAAGGCCCTTTGCATTCTCTTCTAGATCGTCAGCTTTATGAAGGCAGGGACTATAGTTTACTGAGGTTCATACCTACTGTAGTATATATAAGCAGAGCAGAGTGTTGAGATCTATTTTTTGTCAATACATCAAAAATAAAATCTTAAAATCTCTGAAATGGAATGTCGATGTGAAGATAAAATGAGATAATATATGTAAAGTGGAGGAAGTGAGGATTAAATAATAAATGGTATCCAAAACCAGGCAGCTTTAGCCTTTGCCTACTCCACACAGCAAACACATTGATCCAAGTGTCTTGCTATTCTTTCTTTGGTGGCTTAAGTTAAAAGCCAGCTCTTCAATTCTTTTGGTTTCACATCCTAGGAATTCCAATAACTTTAGAGTCACACAGTCACTGACAGACTGTGGCCTGTGTGAAGGCAAGGCAGTTTTGTAGGTGGACATACTAATAGGATACAGCTGTCAACAGCAAGTTAATGCTACATATGTCATTTGTTGTGCTGGATATACAGGATCTGAGTAGACAAAGCTAAATCTCCCAGACAACACATTAAAAAGATGTTGCCTAAAGAAGCCAAACAGTTTATATTCACTATTGTCAGACATGCTGCTGGATAAAGCTTTCAAGAAATGTTCACTCTCTTCCAAGAAGTAAATACTACAAGTACTAGTATTATCAAGTATGCTGGCTCTTTTGTATGCAGTTTTGATTTTGACTATGAAGGAATATTATTTGCCCTTAAAAACTTTTCTTTCTACATAAGCTTAGAAACTTAGGTAGCTCCTGCCAGAATAATTTGAATATTCATTCACTAGATTTTAAGGAGAAGTTCTCAGAATTCATGATTTGAATACTTATTTTTTAATCAAAACACATAGGCAAAATATACATTGCTTCAGCAACTTTACAAATCAAATTTTAACAACAAAATTTATATTTTAAATCAAATAATATCAAAGAACACTACAATTTTATGGGTGCAATTACCTTTAGGGAACATAACACTCACTATCTCAAAATAAACACAGAAGAAAATTTAACCCCCAAAATATAGTGTTGTATTTAGCCTAATAACATAATATTTAATATATTTTTATAGTTAATATGCATTAGTTACAACTTATAGATTCAGCTGGTTGTCTCCCTTTGTTGCAATGATATCTTTATCTGACCTAAAACAAAAGAGATAGCATAACTTGGTGTTTAAAATCAAGAACTTTGGTCTGATCTGTTGCTATTCAATTCCCAAATGACTTTTGCTACTCTTAGGAGCCCATCAAGTTACTCAATGGCTTTGTACCTCTTTTTCATCAACCACAAAATAAGAAGAATGAGGATGATAATACTTAACTCATAAGGTTCTTATATGAGAAATGTTAAGGTGAAATAATTAATAAATTATATAAAGGACACTTAACCTATTGAAGTTTTTTTAAAGAAGTCTCCCTGTGTAGACAATGCAGGAACTAAATCTTGAAGTAAAAGTAGTTAAAGGAGAGGGTGATACAAGAACCAAAGTAGCAGTACTTGGAGAGACACGGGAAAAAAAATATATGAGCTGATAAGTACTGAGAAACCATATGAGTAAAGAGATGGCCTCAGCAAATTCTTAAAGACCCTTATCAGTCATAATAAGGACATTTAATAGCTCACTGAGGACAATGAAGTCATTGAGGTTCTCAGAGTAGAATGAATACACACTGTTAGGATAACTGGTGTCATTTGTAATTCATGACTATGAACCTCATGTGAAGCCATAAGTCTCCCTGACTATCATACCCTGTTCCCAAGTATGCTTACTGTCCCACCTACTAGAATACTTTTTGTAATTTCTTCTCCCTGCAAACTTCCAACTCATCCTCTTCCATGCTCATTTTCCACTGACAACCTTGCTTTCTACTTCACCAGGAAAATTAAAGCAATGAGGAGAGAACTTCTATCTACAAGGTCCTCTGCATCTGCTCACTTACACTATTTGTAGCCTTATTCTTCAACTCCCTTCTGTTTCTCCAGATGAACTATCTGTGCCCCTTGAATTAGACTGTCATCTCCATTTGTGCACTAGATACTGTCCTCTCTCACTACTCAAAGACATTTCTCCAGCCTTTTCTTCTGTCTCTTTGTATCATCAGTCTTTTTCTCTCTGAAAATTTAGAGCATAAATCTGGCTGTTGTTTCTCCACACCTTAAAGAAAATGCTCTCTTGATCCTACTAAACATTCTATCTGCTGCCTTTTTTCTTTCATTCCTTTTAATAGAAACTCCTCAAAAGAATTGTTCTTCCTTGTCTCCAATTTCTCTCCTCCAATTCCCTTTTAAACCCTGTACAGTTGGGCTCTCACCCCAACTACTCTTCTGAAACTTCTCTTATCAGGGTAACCAATGACTTCTACTTTTTTAAGTCCAATCAATTGTCCTCTTTTATTCTCATCTTACACGACCTATAAGCAGAATTTGACTTAGTTGATGACTCTCCTTCTTGAAACTCAATCTTTTCTTGGCTTCCAGAATGTGCTCTTTGCTTGGTTTTCCGTGATCCTCTCAGACCCTTCTCCCTTGTTTCCTTTGTCTGTTCTTCATTATCTTTTTGTTAGAGTGCTCAGATCTTTGCTCTGCCTTCTCTGTGTATAATCCTCTCATGCTTATCTCATTTGTGTGCACTCATTTCTCCAAAATTTATATCTTCAGCTCATACTTCTCTCCTAAATTCTAGATACCTATATGCAACTACCTATCTGATAGCTTCTTTGGTTATTTAATGACATTTCAAACTCAATATGCCCCAAAGTGAACTGCTGATCCACTCTCAAACCTATTCCTCCCTTGGACTTCTCAATCTCAATAAAAAAACAATCCCATCCTTCAGTTGCTTGGGCCAAAATGTTTAGTCATCTTTGATGTCTCTCTTCTTTCATATCCTACATCAAAAACATCAGTACATTCCTGTTTTTCTTTTTAATATATATAAGAATTTCCAGAATCCAAACTCTTGATATTCTATCCATCTCCTCACTCCTCTCCCTTTCCTTGCTTTATTTTTTTTGTTAAGCACTTACAACCTACTCATAGCATGCATAATACACTTGTTTTATGTACTGATTTTATTCCCAACTAGTCTTAATTTGTTAGAGTCTCTCCTCATAACCATAGATGTTGTTTGCTTCTTTCTTTGTCCTGTCTCTGTTGAGAATCAACTTATACAGTATAGATGTTCACCGGAGGTTTGCCAAATGTCTGTGCGGTGAATGTGTGCTTTACATTTATTTCCTTTGCGCCCTTTCCAGTGATTCCCAGTGTAATGCTAACATTTGTGTATGGCTTCAATACACAAGTCAGTGAATTTAAGAAAAAGTTCATTTTTCTTAAAATTCTTTCTCTGGCTCAAAGCCAATAGTTTGGTATTTATGAGTCATGTTTAGATGACTTTTCTCTATTCAGTTCTTTCCATTTGCCCATGATGAAGCATATTCAGTTCTATTTCTTCCATCCGTGTAGCTTTATAGTGCGATCATTATTGGCTTGGTACAATATGTGAGCTTAATACCATTTTCAGAACTCATACTAAAAGACACTATTTTCAGCTGTAGAGAAAGCAATCATTTTCATTGTTGTGTTCAGAATATTTTCTGTATTTCCTAACCATTTCTTTTTTTCCAAATAAGAGAGTTCCCTGTGCATAATAAAACATGTCTCTCTATATTTACTAAAGTTTCAAATATATGTTTTTTATATATTTTAAGTTTAATCCTTGGTGTTCTATATGTTTTATTACTATTACAAATAAGACTCTTTCCTCCCTAATACATTGTTTTTTGTCAAGGGATTAGAGAAAAATCTATAGACTGACCTGCAGCTTATGAAGAAGCAACCATTAGAAGAGCTATTGAGTCAGGAGAGTGCCTTTTGTTGCAGTCACTGAACAATATGGTTATTGTGTTGAGGACTAACCACTCACTCTTCATTATAAATGAGTATAGATTCACAAAAACCCTGAAGCTGAGGTAACCTGAGGCTGTGTTTTTTCTTTTTTTTTTTTCCCTAAAAAAAAAAAAAAAAAAAACTAACAGACAAAATAACTGACCATCTTATTTACCTATCTTACTCATGCTAATGTTTGGTTTGTTTATTTTTCACATTATTTCTATTGGATCTTTTATATAGACAAACATATTATCTGAGAGTTATAATACATTGTCTTCTCCTTTCTAGTATTTGTAATTTTATTTGGGATTTCTGTCAAATCAAAATATGGTAAATAAGCATCTTTTCTCCCCTGCCTTTAATGGTAGCATCTTGAATATTTTATCACTATTTTTTAATTTGGATATGGGCTTAACATATATATTGTTTAGCATGCTACCAATGTATTCTTCTATTCCTAATAGACAATTTATAAAACAAAATTAAGGTTAAATTTAACTAAATGCCTTCTCAGTATCGAATCAGATAAACATATGATTTTTTTTCTATTGAGTAATATGATTAATCAAATTAATCAAATTCTCATTCCTAAAGTCCCTTGCCATTTTGCATAAATCCTATTTGATTTGGGGTATTTTTCTCTTAACAAGTAGCTGGATTTAGATTTTTTAATAATAAATTTAATATCTATAAGTAAAATTACTTTCAGTTTTCTTTTTTTGTGCATATTACTTTTTTCAGGTGTTCGTACCATGTCTTTACTAGTATAATAAATAAGTTGTGATATGAATTTTTTCTCAAATTTTGTGCTCTTATACAATTAATAAATGAACTTGCCTATAGCTCTACCTAATATGAGTACTTTTTGGAAGTAGAAGAAAAAATTGAGAAGTTAAGAAAATGTAAAACATGTATTTACATAATTGATTTCATAGAATTTCTACTTCTTGCATCACATTTGTTCTTATATATTGTGATTTTTAACTTCTTTAATAACCAATGTGTTCAAAATTACAGCAAAAGCCACATCTACAAAATTAGCAAATTTTTCATATAACAATGCCTTGTTTAGATGGTTTTATTTTTAAAAAACCTACTACATTAGTACTGTAGCATTGTTAATTTTTACAAGGTTTCTTTTTCTGCAATTTTATAAAAAACCTTAAAACATTTATATTCTCTGACCAAGTCATTCTATTTTTAGAATATATATATATAAAGGAAATTATTCACAAACAGCAGCAAAAATTAATGTATGATTATTTCATCACAGTATCATTACATTAATGACTGAAAACAATTCAAAATTCTAATATAAGAATAATGTAGTTATGGATTACCCATATAATCCAATATTATGCTGATTTTAATGATGTTTATGAAGAATTTTCCATAGCATGAGGAAATTTAAATAATATGTTAGAAAAAAGACAGAAAGTTGAATATGCAATATGATCTCAACTTTAAAACACACATGACATAAAAGAAACTTGGACATTTTTAAATAAAATGTTAATAGTGATATTCCCAGGTAGAAAAGGTAACTTCTCAAAGTTTTAATATTTTTTCAAAGTTCATCAGAATTTTTCAGAGTTTATTTAAAATAATGAATATGTATACTTTTTATTTTAAAAGTTTCTTGTTCTTTTTTTCATGAGACATAGTGTTTCCTGCCCTTCCATCCCCTGGACACCCTTCTGCATATATTATTAAGTTTGGAGTTTGCCCCAGTTGATTTCACAGAAAGTGTGCATTCCACTGCTGCCTTCTGGTCATGAGTCACTTCCAAAAATTATTTGCGATAAGTCAAATTGACTCCAGTCTCCAATTCACTTTATTCTTCACTCATGTTACATGCTGTTCATGCCCTGTCCCCTACTTCAGCCATCATTAACTAGATGTAAATCTTTCCTTTCCC
The DNA here is from genome assembly GCA_030015415.1 of Cynopterus sphinx. Taxonomy (NCBI): domain Eukaryota; kingdom Metazoa; phylum Chordata; class Mammalia; order Chiroptera; family Pteropodidae; genus Cynopterus; species Cynopterus sphinx. The sequence goes on along the minus strand of CM057391.1, from coordinate 46,289,451 downwards.
TGAGCCTCAGACAACTCATCTGCAAAATGAGCATGTTAACCTTTAAGGTGTTCTCTTGCTACCTATAGTTTCCCCTGAGGTTCTCACATTGTTTCTCAAAACCACATCCCCCACTTACATGTACACACCTTGAGGAATACATCAACCTCTAGATTCAGCCTTCCTCCCAGTCTTTGTGATCTCTGCTTCCTAGAAAGAGACATTATTCTGGTGCAAGCTTTACTTTTGGTGACTCCAGAAAGAAAAACTAAGAATTGTCATATTTCACATTAACAGAAAGGAGAACTTTCTAAAAATTAAAGCTGTGGAAAAGGAAAAAAAAAACAATTCAGTATACAGGTGTTAAGAAAGAAGAGCAGAAGATAAGGGAATTTCTGCATCAAATGGGAGGATGGAGTTAACACATTTTAATGTTCATTCTCTAAGTGAGTTCCCTCTCCTGACTACCTCAGTTACTCAAAGGGGATCAAGTGAAATGTCCTATGTAGAAAAGACTTTGTCAATGTGTGGTCAATTATTATTGTCACTAAGTGGGGCAACAATGCCTCGGGGATCCTGCAGGAATGGACGAGGAGATATTCATATATATTCACCCAGCAGCTACTATCAGAAGGGTCAGAGTATGAGGTTCTGAAGAGAGAGAATTTGCAAAAGTAGTGCAGTGACCAGAAGCACAAATATTTATCAGGCTTTTTAAGTTCACAAAGAGAAGAGAGAGTCAAGTTTTTCTAATTAGTAGGATCCTATTTGAGAAGTGAAGAGAAATGAGAAAGACCAGAATCAGCCAAACTGGTGATTTTTAGTGTGAAACTGTGAACATTCTGGACATCTAAGATAGTTGGTCATCTACTAGGACTCAGGAAGAAACAGTAGTTACTACACAGACCATGAGGCATGATTGAGGAACACAAAGAGTTTTCTAGATCTACTGACTCAAATAATCTGGTTATCCTCTCCCCAGCCAGTTGCCACTATATGCATATACATTTACACTCATATACATACATGTATACATAGATAGATTAGATGATTGATGATAGATAGATAGATAGATAGATAGATAGATAGATAGGTGTGTGTGTGTGTGTGTGTGTGTGTGTGTGTGTGTGTGTGTGTGTGTGTGTATTATACTTCAGGACAGTGGAGTATAATATGAGTTTGGATTCTAGAGCCAGATTATTTGGGTGTATAACTCAGCTACGCCACTTTCTGTCAGTGTTACCCTGCCAAATTAACCTCTCTGTTTTTCTATTTCCTCACCTGGAACCTAGAAAAAAATAATTTTACCCCTTTGAGTAGTTGTGATTTAAGTGAGATAATTGATGTAAAGTACACTTAGCATAGTGCCTCACATATAAACAATAAATTTTAGTTATCATAGTCATTCTTGAATTTTTTTATGCTCTCCCATTAGATTGGCCCAGCAAATGTCTGGCTGCTGCTTCTCCCTGTGTGTCTCTCAGCCTCTGCCTTTCCCATCAGCAATTGACACTCTCTACAGGTCAAATTCCTATTTAGTTAATCATCACCATATTTTCTGGGCAGAGCTTTGGCACCAGACCACCTCATAGAGCAACTGCTTAGTCCAAATATTGAGCACACTTTTTGCCTAACCAGCACTTTTAGTTATAGTGCTAAAATATATAAAGTGTGCATGCAACAAGAGAAGCAGGGTCAGGAAGTACTAGCTGGATAACCTCAAATGTTTTACAATGAACCTACATGTCATTACATTTGTAATTAAGGAAAAGGTTATTTTTAAAATAGGTTATTTTTAAAATACTGTGAATAGACCGTGACTCTGTCTATTGTGAAAGCTCTGGATTCAGGAGTTTCACAAGTAATGTCTAGTATTTTCTGATAACAGAAATGAGAGCCTATTAATGAAAAACAATCTCCTTGTGGCTGAACTGCTCAGTGCCCAGCTAGAACCCACATGACCTGCTCTATAATTCTAGCCCTCTCCTTCATTTCGACCTCTAAAATCCAACGCTGGAGCTATTTATGTATCTTTTGCCCTTAAGAGGTAAAAGATTGGCCTCTCACTACAGGAGCTCAGAACAGGGCCTGGGACACAGGAGGCATGTGTTACCCTCATACTTGGTAAATAGCCAAATATGAAGGTTCCAGGAAACATTTCTCAGGGTGGGCTTTCCATTGCTATTTATTCCAATATTACCGCTTGATACCCATTCTGGATATACAAAGGAGTTTTGTATTTTGTTCTCAAGGAGTTTACTGACTGCATGCCTATAAATTTAATTCAAAAGGGGAGGAGGGAGATTGAAATCTAACTAACTGCCCTGTCACCCAACTAAATCTCAGCACTCACATAACCAACATGGGTTGTCGATTTGATAGCAATTCTACAAAGCTGAGACCTTGAAATAAAAAAAAATGAAATAAATCTGCTATCATTTATTAAATGACCCTGAGAAAAAATTACCACTGCAATTCAGAGGCTGCTGGAGAAAAGAGCAGACATGCACAGAGGATCAGCAGTGGCAGGACTTGAATTCTCCATTAGAATTTTAGCTTAGAGATAACCCACTACCCATCAGAACCCAACAGAATTTTAACCGGTACTAAAATGTTAATTGGCTAAGGCAAAGTTTTAGCTCTTGCCATTTAATTAGAGAAGAATCTCCCTAAAAAGTTAGTATAATTGATGCTTCCTTCCTAAATGCTTGTTCACTGAAGCAACTGTGCTAAGAGCAATAAACTGTTAATGAAAAGGGAAACAAAAAGTGTTACTGCCCTTATCAAAGCTTTAACTAAAATATTTACACTGCATTGTACATTTTTTATTTCCACTATTCTAAAAACATTTCTATAGTTTTTCTGACATATGCCAAACCAGGTTTTTACATTTTGCAAGTATGCAAATAGCAAATGGAATAAGAAATCCATGCAGATATTTTCCCAGATTTGCAAATGCTGAACATTGTGTCATGCTGGTTCTAGAAGTTATAATTGCAATAAAAGTCCTGCCCTGGTGTGGATTTCAGGGACTTTGGGGATTCTGTACACTAATTCATGTCTGACTCTTACAGCTCTGTAATCAGCCCTATTCATAAGAACTGGCTTGTAGAAAGCACAATTCTTCTCTGGAAGGAGAAGCAGTGATTAATGATGTCTCCAAGTGCCTTCTGAGCCCTGTAGAAACCCAGTAAATAGACAGCACTGCAGCCAACCATTCACTGGAACTTCTGCCACAGCCCCAACTCCCCCTCTTCCTTTCTGAGGATGCTGTCCTGTGTTCATGTGGAGAAGACAGTGTCTTCTCAAGGTCAGCACTTATTGTCCATGCCTCCCCCTCTCCTTCTCTGTGGAATCTCTTAGTAATCTATCCAAAGTGGCAAACTTTCAGAAATGCCCCCTTTAGGAGTCTCACAAAATGTGTAAGCTTGTATCATTCCTTTATTCTTAGGAATAAAGGAAAGCTCTTTATAGAACTGGAAACATTTCCTTTCAAACAAAAGCAATCGAGTACTCCCCAGGGCTGGTGCAGATAGATTCATTCCTCATTCTCCTGAGACCAAAATGGTGAAAGGTGTGAGTGTCTCCCCTTCCAAAAGTTCTAAGAACTTTGCTTTGAGGGACACTCCCTTCAGAATGTCTGTACACAACCAGGCAGACAGTAGCTCCAGCTCTTGTGTCATTCTGATTAATCCAGGACATCTGGCTACCCTATGTGGGAACTGTATTCTATGTACCCTCCAGTGTAAGCAGGAGGGCATGTCCTTTGTGTGGGAGATCTGGCTGCCCAGGAAATAAAACCGATGAGAAATAACTATAGTGTTAAATCTTCTTCATGGGCTGTGTTTGCTTTAAGAAGTAATTATAAGAAAACAGTCTTCTGTCTATATAAAATAATCTTTAAGATGACAAAAATTCACCCTAAACTTTTAGATGTTCCTCTCTTGCTTTATTATTATTTATTATAGTAATAATGACCTAGCAGTCATTAATCTAGAAATTCTGGACAACTCGTTGTGCTGATTTACAATTACTGCAGCAATATTTTGGAGAAGCAAGACATCTTACCTTGAACCCCTAGAGAAAATGGTAGCTCCAGGAATCATCACTGTGGCACAAGGTGAGTGTTGACAACCTATCACCTAGAATGGTAGTTTGAAAAGATTTCTAATCTGGGAGAGAGAAGCCTGGATTCTCGTTATCTACATGAACTGGCTCTGAAATTTTAAGTAAGCTACCTAACTTTTCAATTTCCTTAACCATAAAATGAAATCATAGAATTTTAGAAACTAGAAAGGACCTTGTTGGGGGTGGAAGTGGGGGTAACCTAATTTAGTTTCTGCTACCACAGATGAGAAAACTAATACCTGCCTTATCTAATTCCCAAGCTCTCTGAGAAAGGCTAACGAAATTTCAAGTGAAATTTCAGCATGCTTTGAAAAGTTTGAAGTTATACAAGCTGTTTATACAAATGAAAGAAATAATAATTACTATTATTCACAGTTTAAATGAGAAAAGCTTTCAAGATTAATCCATGCACATATGATTAAACAGTATTTTTTATTATTGTTAATAACACCCACATTTAGCCAGACATGGATATTTTCACTGCCCCCAAATTTCCAAAATTTTAGCAAAAGGATAATTTTTTTTTCTCTCTGCCCAGTAAATTTGTTACATGGACTCTCAAACCAACATCAAATTGCCTAAACAGTACTCTAAACTGGTACATAGTATTACTTCCAAAGCATTTAAATCACTTAAGTCAGAGAACAGCAATCATGTAGTAAGGTGAAAGGCAATCCAACTATTTTTATTTCTATGGTTTGGTTTTGCAATGCACATGAGTCTTACATACAGACTTCCTGAAGCAAAATTCTCACCTCTCGATACAGCTTTTGCTTTGGGTTGAAACTTAGCCTATACTATTACTAAGACAGGTAGTTTATTTGACGGTATTTTATTTGAGAATATAATCGCAGGGAGCAGGAGTGATGGTCCAGAGAGTGTAATAGAAGAAGGAAACGCCAAATCAGGGATACATGATCAAGCTGGTCACCTTTAGGGGCTGGTGCTCAGTTTCAGGGGAATTTCTAAGGAACCTTATGAAATATGAATTCAAGGATAAAGGGGAAAGTTTGTTCACTGAATCTCTGAACTTCAGAGTTGTATAGTCATGAGTACAAAATAAGATCCTGCACGCACCCTTCGCCAAAGCTCTGGAACAAGAGAAATAAGGACTTGTCACGTTGCTTCTGAACAAAGCTGGTTGAAACCTGCACAAAACAGGTCACTGCAGCAATGGCTGGATTAGGAAGTGGGGATGAGAACATTTAAAGTGAATACATGAGGTATCTGATACATATTAAATGCCATTCAAGCTATACACACTGTCATTTATGCACTAAGAACTAGTCTTTGGAAGTCTCTAATTTATTTGTCCACCAAACTTCCCTTAATTACTCAAACAACACAAAGCTAGTACTGGATACAACTTTGAACAATCTGAGACATAAGAAAAGTATATATTTATTCAGGATAGTCAAAAGAGTGATTCAATGCAATGAGGTTTGAAGAGCTTTTGCATAAACTAGGTAAATTTCTCTTACACATATTTTTGTATTGCGTTAGGAAAAAAAGAACCTGGTCATATGGTTGGATATCTGGTGTCACTCTATAAGATCAAATCACCTTTGCACAACTTTATTTAGTTCATATTTGACACATCTCTAAGTTTTAGGACAGACCCAATAAGCATATGATAGAGGTGAATGGACAATGAGAAAGATTTTCTATAGAAATTTTCAATGTGTAGTCCTTGGACCAACAGCTTCAATATGACCTGAGAACTTGTTAAAAATAAAAATTCTCAGTCTCCCTACCTAAGACCCACTGAATCAGAAACTTCTATCTGAATTTTAACAAGTTTTCTACGTAATTCTGATGCATACTAATGTTTGAAACCATAGTACCAGGTGAATCACTTAAGAGCACTGGACTACTTCAGGAGAGAAAAAAAAAAACATTGTGGCAGAGTAACTCAATGGTCAATTATGTATCAAAGTGGTGCACCAGATTAGTGCATACTGTTCAAGAACTTGCTAGGAACTAGTTACCCTTAAGGGGTCAAGGGATACAAAGTTGAACAAATCACAGAGCCCTTGAGCTCAACTAGTTTATAGTCTAGTGGAAGAGACAGACAAGTAGACCAACAATAGTAACAAACTGGCAAAAAGAACACCTAAGTGGGACAAACTTGAGTAGAGAGTCAGGAAAAGGTGTGACTTCAAATTAAGATGTGGAAAATCAAAGATGCACTGAAGTGGAATGGAAGGACACTTCCAACAGACAAGACAAGTAATTCAGAGTCTTAGGGGAAAGCTGAGCCAGTTTAGGCAAGGGTTTGCAAGTAGTTAAAGCATCCAAAAATCAAGTTACGGTAAGGAAATAGAGAAAGAAAAGGTTGGAAAGATGCCAAGGGATGGATCATAAATTGTTTAACATGTAAAGAAGCTTAGATTTTATTCTAAGAGCCAGAAGGAACCAGTGAAGTACTTCAGCAGAAACTATTTCTTTATCTATCTGTCAGATCTTCCTTCTCTCCCTGGACACAAATGTCGGTATGCCAAGAGCTCAATCTAGTTATCTCATCCAACTCTATGGTTTAAAATACCAACCAACTGCTGATAGCCTCCGAATCTGTCTATTCAAACCTGCCTCTGCCCCACCTTTCCAAAGTGGCATCTTCATGGGAATGTCCAAAAGACATTTCAAACTTAACTTGACATACTTGAGTTTTCCCCTCAATCTTGTGTCTCATTCAGTTTTTTTCCAGTTTAGTAAGTGGCAACACCCTCTACCCAATTTTTCAGCCACAATTTTAAGACATATTCAAGAATCCTCCCTTCTCTTTCACCTGCATCCAAGCCATAAGTATATTTTGTCAAATTTTGCTGACTATACCTCCAGAAAACATTTTAAACTTTCCACTTGATTTTAGTCTTAGTTCTTCCTTGAAGGCAAGATGGCTTTCTGGAAGCTCAAATCTCATAATATGGTCAGTTCTCTCAGCATCTCTTAGTCTTTTCCACAGAAGCCTGTTTTAAGTTTGATTTGCTTTGACTGGGTTTCACATGTATACATAAACTGATGACTATGGCCAGTGGGATAAACATTCTTTTTGCTCAGTCCTGGGTCACAAGCCTGTCTTGGTGGCCAGAGATGAAGACAGTTTTCCTCAAACCACATAGTTGCTAGAGGTGGAAGGGACTGTGGAGAGAGTGGTAGGAAAGATTGCAGGTGGATATAGACCCTAAGAAAAATGAAAGATGTTACCAAAAGAAGGGTAATTGATCCTGAGCAAATAGACAAGAGATTTCCACTAGAGTGGGGAACCAAGAAACCACTGAATGAAGAAAAGTAAAGGAGTTTCTTTTTGAAATGTACTTGAATATTGCTTTTTATTTAAGCATTGACATTTCATTTCTAAGAGTTTAAATTTAAGTCAAATTTTTTTACATACTCTGGGCATTCATTTACCAACATTGTAATTATTGCTTAGCTGCTTGTGATATTGAGCTAGAAAGTGAATACCAGTGGCTATGATTTGCAGTTATGTGCTAAGCACTTAATTTAAGTATCTGAACAAATGTGACCCAGTTCATACACTAAAGGACTTATTTTCTCTTCTCCATATAACCATATAGGGCACATATATAATTATTGTACAGGGCATGTACAATAATAATTTTTTAGAGACAGTTTTAGAAGGGTGTGTGGCACATGGGCAAAGCCAAAGACCTTAAAAGTATACTCTATATAGGAAATGACAGAAATAGTATATACAAAAACAGAATTCTATCTTTTTCCTCTTTAGAAATTTCAGAACTCCTAGGGAATGAAAAATATAATGCTGGTGTGGAGTAAGAATGTCAACGGGCCATGTATGCTGTACTTTCTCAGTAGCCAGCCCATGGAGCCACATGTGCTTTCTAAGTGGAAGGATCTGGCATATTTCCTTGTCGTATAAGCAGAAGGAAAAGGAAAAGGAAAATTCTTCACAAAAGGACTCCCTTCTTTCTCCATAATCCTCAAACTTGTCCCCAAATGAAAACTTGATTTTGAGATCTCTTCTTCTGCTGCTTGTTGGCATCATGGTATTGGATCCCTGAATTTCTGATCTAGCACCTTCCTTCCCCAGGTTGGTGTACAAGCAAGCTGCAGCTCATAGGCAAATACGTTCTCCTTATATGGTGAGACTTAAGTTAGAGGTGGAATAAAACTTTACTTTAAGAAATATCCATAGCGCTCTCTCTCTCTCTCTCTCTCTCTCTCTCTCTCTCTCTCTCTCTCTCACACACACACACACACACACACACGCACATGCACACACACACACACACACAAAAGATAGGTTGCTGTGGTCCTAGCATGAAATACTTTGGGTTGCAAATAGAAAGGATACACTTACAGGCTGAGGAGAGAGCTAAAGAAAGATAATGGGTGTTCTCTTCACTGATAATCTTATCTGCAGAAATGTGTATAAACTATAACTATATCCTTTGCTTAAATACTGAAAAAAAAGGGCTATATTTATGTGGAAAAGAAAAAAACTAATTTGTCACAACAAAAAAAGGCACCTAAAATACTGAAGGCATAAACCAGTCCAAAAGCAAACTGATATCTCTTCAACCATAGAGCACTTAATACTGAAGCTCTCTAACTTTATTGACTTTTCCCACAAAGATCACAACAGTTTTACTTGCAATTAGTTTTTTAAATTAACTTGGAGCACTCTGTAATTTAGAAGTTGGCTTCATAAGCAAGTATCTATCGTGTTTTTCTTTTTTGTTACCTCCCTCTCTTTGCACCCTCTCTTATTTGGATTTCTGCTCTCTTCTTCTCCTTATTCTTATTTTAATTTAAAGCAAACTACTTTTATCATATCTCAGGATGTTAGAATTCTAAATACTGTGGAAGATTCTTTTGACAATGAAGCTCACTAGTGTGACACAAGTACCAGTACAAGGATGTTGTTGAGGATGCAAAAAAATTCCACTAGATAAATGCTTAAGCCTCTTTTGTTTTGTTTCGCTACATTTCCAAGGCAAGACTCCTGGGCTCTTCTGTCACAAAAAGTGTAAGGAAAGTGGATTTGACCTTTTCATACTATCTTAAATTTTAGGCTCTGTTTGTCAGCTGTTAGAAGCCTCACCAAAGCAGTGAGTTGAAAAACAAAGAGAGTGAAATTGCAAATGCCGCCTGAGAAGGAAGCATTTATCCTATCACAATAGTTCTTTGTCTTTTACAAATGCAGATTGGATATCTGGTTTAGTGTCCAGATACACCAAGCATGGACCCCTCACTTTCTTAAGAACAAAATGGGAAACAATTGCAAAGATTATTTTAAGTTCAAGCGTGGTTGGATGAAATTGCTACAGTGACTTTTTGCCATAGAAATCTAAGCAAACAAGGACTAGCATTTCTTCATCAAGAAAGCCCAAGCTTCCACTCATATGGTGACTCAGTCTCCCCTTTAAATCTCACCCAAATGATTCTTTAACCTAAATACATACAGCATAAACTTTCCAAAAAAAAAAAAACTTATGAAAAGATGCATTGTACTGTGCAAGGGCCTTGAAAAGAAGTTTATAATCATGACTTTTAGTAAAAGACACAGGTGCTGTCCTCATTTTCTTTTGTCATTTACAAGCTCCCAAAAACTACAGAATTGAAACAATTGAAAAAATTAGCTTCTTTTTGTTTATTATTATAAAAGCATCAACATAATCCTGTGGCCATAGCATGCATGACTGTTTTCTTGAGTAGTATGGCCCAGAGTGAGGCCTAACTACTGTACAGGACTGAAATCTAAAAACTATTTAGAATAACATTTCAGGATTTTACTGGTGCTTAATATGTTTCTTTTTAGTTTGTCCTAGAAAGAGTGAGGCACTGACACATTTTGAAGGTGGGGAAATTGTGGGAGACATCTAAATTCCTTGTCTATCTCAGGATTCTAAATTAAAACATCGAGGAAGGAGTTACTTGGTTGTTCTAACAAAGATAACAAGGCTGTGAGAATTAGATTTAGAAATGAACATTGAAGGGCTCTCTAGGGTATATCCAATCTGGAATGTCACACTCCAACATACAAATAAGCTAGGATGAACTTAAATAGTTATACTCCATAAAAGAAAAAAAGAAAAGTCACATTGCAGATTATTATGAGCTGTAGGGCTTGGTACCATTATTGTAGAATGCTGTCCCATTTTGATTCAATTAAAGAACACAAATAAATTACAATAAAAAATTGTTCAATAGGTTTGGAATCCCTTTATATAGTCATAATAAAGCTACCACATTGTTTAGATTGCTTGTTGAGAATGATTTGATAATGACTAACAGAGAAAGGGCACTTAAGGCCTCTCTCCCAATGTTCTAAAAACCACTTGGAGTTCCATTCTCTTTTGAATCCCCCTAACAGGAGGATGATCAAGAAGGGACAGAAGGATGCCAGGATCATAGACAGAGACGTGCTACAGAGGGATGGACAAAAACCCAAGGCCATGAAATTTATCCTATTGCTACTCTGGAGAACCAGTGTCAAGCTAAATGAGTCTCAGTTCTTCTGTCCTTGTGGCTCTAGTCCACCACCCTATCCTTATTCTGCAGTCTGTGTGGAAGAAGAGTGGGGTTTAGGAGTCTTTGCAGGGGGCTGTCATCCAGCAGGTTGGTTAGCTCACAGAGGCTTTGAGGGCTGGGAGAGACCTTTGCTTCAGAAGACTTGTCAGGAAACCCCACTCCTCAGCCCCAGAGGCCATCCAACTCTAGGCAGAGTTGATCAGACATATCCTGAAATTTCCATTACATTAATATCATAGTAGTTAGAAAAAAACATGGAATATTCACCTGTTTTACATAACTTATTTTCACTGCTCGTTCTGCCTTTATTAACCAGGCTACATGAATGGGTGAGCATATTCACAGGAAATAGTTCCCTGATAACTTCGGAGCCTTCAGGTCTGCAGTGTGTTGTGTCAAATAAAAGCTATTTTTTGCCTCCCTACAATTGAGGCTGAGTACATTTTCAATGTTTATTTTTTTAAAGATGGTATTTGTTCATTTTCTTCTTTCTATTGTGACTGTAAATAATTTTTGTGAGATTCCTCTTGTTCACTTTTCTCTCTAACTTCCCATGCTGAGGATTATAAAATCCCCTAGATTTGTTTTATCACTGTGAGCCTAAAAAAGCAGCACGTTTGCATTTTGAACAGAGAAGAGATTAAGGCACTGTCAGCCTTGAAATAGCTCTTTCTCAACTTCCATTCCCATGAGGTTATCCACATCAAGTTGCTGTTACTACAGGGTCAGTGTGATGAAATGTATTTGTTGAGTCTCTTCGGTGCCAAAATTTTTGCCAACAATCTGATCTACCTGATAGTGGTACTATTTCAGAAATGTTCGGTCAGTAGAGCAAATACAGTGCTTGTGGATCTTCAAGCACAGCCTGATAACTGAAACTATAGAAAACAAGATGTTTTTTTTTCCTTTAGAAATAGGCATGAAAAAATGAGGAAATAATCAAAGTTTATAAAGTGGGATTTTTAATTTTAATATTAAGTCCTAGCTAGACAAATTTAAAATCCCACTATGGTTATCATAATCTTGTCACAAACTTTTAGCACTCTCTCAGATCTGTATATCAGGAATCATTTTAAGAAAATTTTAACAAGAATATAGTATGCAAAAATGTGCAAAAAGAGGGTATCATGTTAAAAAGGTTTTCAAAACAATGTGTCAACAAAATTTATCATGTTAAGAATGAAAATACAACAATAATAAAGTTACCAAAGTGTAAATTTTAGGAAGGTAACCATAATTTACTTGAAAATTATTTATGTTAAGAAATTTAAAAATTCTTTCTTTTTTTTTTATCCTCCAATTTAAAATTCCCTGATTCAAAGATTTATGTCTAAATCTAAAACATACTAAATCAGCCTTAATTTAGATTGTTAGGCCCATAACCTTTTATAGTATTGCTCAGATCTCATGCCAATTTTATTGAATTAAAACATATTCTTCCAGAGGTCTTGAATTGAGATGACAAAGATGGGAGGCAAGTTTAAAAGCTGATACTGGTACTTCTTTACCTTTGAGATTAGAACAGAGAGAATAGTCCAGTATCAATAGGTGGGTCATGAAGGATATATGTGTGTATGCATGTGTATGTACAGGAGGAGGCAATGGGGATAGTTTGGGGGAGACAAGTGAACCAAGACTTATTATATGGCTACCTCACCATGCCCAGCTAGGAATTTTGGACTCACCTGAAAAGTCTTAAAAGAATTCAAAGATTCCAACACAAATGATCCCCTCTATAATTTTTGCTCCTGTCTCAAATGGAAGAGCCATTTTAAAATAAATCACAGAAGACAGAGAAAAACTTTGGCCTTAATAGTGACTGCTACATACAAGTCCAAAATTTTTGGCCAACAAATGACAGAACTTGGGATTTTATGCAGCTTCATGTAACCCTGGAGTAGCCCCACAGTGTTATGACCTTATAGCCCATCTTCTACCCTACTGAAAATGGGGAAAGATCAGAGAGTAAAAAAAAAAAAGATTGTTAGAAGAGATAATATAGAGAAACAGGTATAGAAAGTGGGAAAGGCCATGAAGATCAGTAAGTGTGAACTCTGCTACCAGGTGGTTCTGAAGTGGGAGATAATAACAATGATAAGAATGTCTACAGAGCATGTTTATTTGCCAGGTACAATTGAGAGTTTTATATGAATATTAATTCCATATTTCAGACCAGAAAATGAAGCTCAGAGAGTAAGTTGGGTAAGTCCACACACTTAGTTGGAAATATGGAACTTGAAACTTAAACTAGGTTTGTGTACTATTGTTATTTCCTATAATACCACCCACTGCACTGAGAGGCTTCTTGCTGTCCTGCACTGCCTTACATGATCTGATTGTTGATGCTGAAGTGAAAGGGAACTATCATGGCAACAATTTCTTCCTGACTTTACTGGTCATCTCATTTCATTCCCATCATAATTCTTTAAACTAAGAATTATCATTTCTATTCTAGTGATGGATTACTTGGGACTTTAAAAAGTTTCATTAAGTTATGTATTTCTTCATTGAATAGTTATTAACAAGAACGTGAGTTTAAAGAGGTGAAATAGTATCTCTTCACATGGCTATGAGAGGGCAGAGCCAACACATGAACTCAATTCATCTGCCTCACCAGCAAAGTTCATCCTCCATTTTCACGAGAAAATTTCCATTTTCTTTTATCAATCAACATCCCTTTGAATAGGGACACTGAAGGTGTGTGAACAAAGGTAAACAAATTCATTTACTATGGTTGTTTCTTCATTTGATCATTTTTGTTTCTGATCACCATATATTGGTCTCAATTAGAACTAACTAAGCCTGAAGAAAAAAAATCAGGATATTAATGAAAAAGAGACACAAATTGATAAAATTAATACTATTCTCAAATACAATATATACCAAAGACTGTTAATTAGTGAGCTCTATTAACTATTTACATATGTTCACATGAAAGCTCATTTTCAGGTTATGATTAAAAATAATTAACTAACATTTTTTAATCTCCAGAGGCTCTCTTGTGAGAAGCAGAGTTTCTGAAGATCAATAGGCAGCTTTGTGCATCTAAAGTGAAGTCTGCAATGGGGATGGGAAATACAGAAGCCTGAAAAGACAGGCCATCAATAGCAATGAACAAAGCAAGGGGCATGATTCTTTGACACAGGTGAACACAACTCTGCACATGGAACACACACATTCCCTTCACTTCTACACAGATATGTACCCTTGCTTTGTTTGAAACATATTCTTGAGACAGTTTTGATTTCCTGTTTTGACTTTTGCTAAAGACATGACTACGGAGAATTATTTCTTCACTCTGAATTAAGCAGTATAGCAAAGAGCCCTGTGGGCTGCAGTGAATAGGTGCACACATGATCCCCGTGCACCAACAAGGAGATGCATTTTGAGGTTTTTATTTATACAGATGCAGACGAAAAGCATAAGAGCAGAGAAAGAATTACAGTGATGCTTTACATGTTCTTTCTCCAAGCTCTCTTTGATGAACATGCTGACAAACATAATCTCAACTCCAATCACACAGTTTCATTATGCTCCTTCATCTAAAATATATTCATCTTAGAAGGTATTGGGAATATATTGAAAAAAAGGCTGGAGATGGCAGAGATAATACTCATTGGAATTTAAAGCTTCCAACACAAATGCAAATAATTGATTAATGTTTTAAAAGACACACTGTAGACCAGGACCAGAAAAGAAACTAACATTAGAACTGGGGTTAAAGATCAGAAGGAACTGAAACCAAAGTATTGCCCTTGGTCCTTGAGTTTTAAAGGAAGATGGGAACATGTGCTTACTATCCAACTCTATCTAGTAATGACTCTACATAAAGCCAGGAGCTGGGACCAAGCTGTCTTTTATGAATAAGACTGAAGTAGTTTCCATATCAAGAAACAGAAGCAGACTTGCCACTAGAAGCTAGGATCCACCATAAATAATAACAGGAATGATTTTTTTGTCATCCTTATGAAATGAGAGTCTATAATCCTCCAGTTTAGAGAAACATACCTTACAGGGCTGAGCTAGAAGCAGAATTAAAGCCATCAAGCTGGAGAAAGTTCCCGCAGATGAATTCTAAAACAAAAATTACAAAGTAAATGAGAAACTCTAACATCATAAAAAGATCAACAGAACCATCAAACAAAAATTTACATTAAAAATAGATGTCATTAAACAATTTTCATTTATAAAATAAATATGAAGTTTTCAAAGAAATGAAAATAAAATACTACCCATGGTGAATGGGGGACAGAGGGTTACAAAAACAAGGGCAAGTGTATATACCAGAAAAACAATTGAAAGTGTCACTAACTATGTTAAACTGATCACTGGACAGAGATGAAGACAAAATTTGTAAAATGGAAGACCAAATTAGAAATATATCACACAAAGCCTTATAGCATGATGAACTACTGGAAAACATGGTGAGAAACACAAAAGACAGAGGATAGATGAAGCAGTTTCAACAATGTCAGATTCAGAAAGAATACATAGAAGGCAAAGAGACGGTGTTCAAATAAACGATGGCTCAGAACTTTCCAGAACTAAAATAAGCCCTATTTTCTTACATTAATGGATAACTGGTAATTTTTTTTAAATCTCAAAATAGAGTAATTGTAGCAAAAATATACAATAAAAACCATGGCACTCTTTGTAGTAAAAATTTTGAACATGGTATTTTCTGTTGAAATTTATGATTAAAGGAAAATGATACTGCTATAATTACATATTGTTCTCTGAAATTAAAGTACTATTCAGTCAGGACTTTAGAAATCACCCAGTGCATGAGGAAAGCCAGAGAGGAGAAATAGCACAGCCACCAACCTGGAAGTCCAGGCTCCAAGACTCCTCACTCAGAAAAGTGATGAGCCATCAGTGCATCGTTTGTCCTTTGATTTTCAGTGTGACATTTCACATGAGCTTTTTTTTGCTCGAAGAAACTTGAATTTATAAATGATAGCTGTTTGTTTTGAGTATTTCTATAATGTTTTCTAAGTAAATAAAGCTTGTAACTTTCTTAAGATGTGTATCTGTGTGACAATTTGGTAAAAATTTGTTATAAATTTTATTTCAAAATACACAATCTTGAGTTACAGAGGAAATCATTTCAGACATCTTTCTTAGTTTTTTCATCTGTAAAATGGACATAAGAGCTACCTCAAAGCTTTGTGAAGATTAAGTGAGTCAACAAATGTAAAGTGGTTACAGCAGTGCTAGGTGCATGTGTGTACAGTTTAATGAAAACTCATATTATCATCACTATTATAATTATCGTCAGTAGTATTATTACTAAAAAATTAGAAAAGGAAATTAATGCAGAGCAATATAAAAAATACAATAGTTTGGAAACGAAATAATGTGAATTTTTTTGATGATGTGGGAAAATATACACTCGTAGTTTTTTTTTATTATTAGTAAGTAGTAGTTTCACAGTTTAAAAATCAAAACAACGTAAAATAGAGAAATCTTGCTCCCACCTCTGACCCACTTCACTTCCCATTCCCATTATAGGTAACTACTTTTATTAGTTCTTATGTAAAAAATTCTTTATGCATAAACAAGTAAATATGCTCCCATGTTCTTATTTTCCCCTTTTTCACAAAAAATACAGTAGGTCTGTAATTTTTTAATGTATCTTAGAGGTATTTTTCTGTTATACATAAAGAATACTCCAGATTTTATAACTGCATAGTATTTAATTTTATAAATATACCATAATTAATTTAACAAGTTATTTGTTTGTGGATAATTGGGTAGATTCCCCCATATAGTCTTTTGATATCAGAGTCAATGCTTCAGTGAAGAATCTTGTTCATACACAATGAAATGTGGGCAGGAACACCTGCAGGACAGATTCTCAGAAGTGGGATCACTCGGTCAAAGAGTAAGTGTATTTTGTAATTTTGTAACTATTGACAATTCTCCTTCTGTAATAGTCATTACATTTTGCAATTCCATCTGCAATATATTGTCTAAATCAGCATAGGTGATTGGGGGAAATTTTTGTGGTCATGTAATAAAAATATTACATGTACCTATAATATTTTGACTCCTAAATGCATAATCTAATGACAATCTCATCTAAAAGCACAAAACATTAAAAATTATGTTTGTTGAAGTATGATTTATAATAATAATGTTTATGTGTATGAAAATAGAGAAACAAAACATATTTACATGGACTAATATGGTAGTTAAAAGAAATAAATATTAAAAATTAAACCATTTATGTAAACATGGCTAGATCAACCCATGATGTTCATCCAAAAAAGGTATGTTGCCCACTTGTGGATACAGCATAATATTATTCATAAAACTTTTGAATACATACACAAAACACTGTAAATTGTTTATGGATATGCATGTTTATACATGTATATGTAAGTTTTAGAGGTATTTTCAGACCCCTGAAATCCACATCTAAAACTTATGCAGGGGATGTGGAGCTATATGAAGGGTGAGAGGAGACTGGCACTGGATAACATTTATTGTTATTATGTTTTATAGTTAGAAGCAAATAGACAAAATATTAAGTTATTAACCGTGAATATAGTGTTATGAGTATTTTTTAGATTATTTTTGCCCTTTCTGTAAATTTTATATTCTAAAATACTTACTGAAGAGAGATATAAATTAGACCCCAAATTGCAGTTAAGCTAAATACTGGTTTTTGTGCAACAATACTTGCTCAAGATTCTTCCTTCCTTCCTTCCTTCCTTCCTTCCTTCCTTCCTTCCTTCCTTCCTTTCTTCCTTCCTTTCTTCCTTCCTTTCTTCCTTCCTTTCACCTCCTCCTCCTCCTCTTCCAGTTCTTCCTCCTCCTCCTCCTCCTCCTCCACCTCCTCCTCCTCTCTTCTTCTTCTTCTTCTTCTTCTTCTTCTTCTTCTTCTTCTTCTTCTTCTTCCTTCTCCTTCTCCTTCTCCTTCTCCTTCTCCTTCTCCTTATTCTTATTCTTATTCTTATTCTTTTCTTCTTCTTGTTTTTTTTTAGTGGTCAGTAAATGAGCATGAAAATTTCAAAGTGCAAATAAAATTGCCCAGGGTAGAGATGGCTATATTCCAAATATTTGAGTTTTTTTTTAAACTCCCATCATCTATTTCATTCTGCAGTAAAATATCAGTAAGAAAAGAGATTAATGAGCAAATGGCCATGTGTCAGTCTCTAGATGACCACTTATTTTTGGACAGAAATAGGAGAGAAACCTCTTGAATGAAAAACTGATCTTTTTCTAATATATTTATTTTTCTCTAAAAAAGGATAAACCAGGATTTCTTTTGCAACGAATGTAATAAGTAAATGATATGCTGATTTGCCAACTACTGAAACTTCTGAGTTTTGTTTCTGGAAATACCAAAAACCATTTAATATTAATAATTAATCATATAGCATGTAGGCACTCTATAGGCATGACTTAGCGATAGGAGTTATTCCAATATTGCATCCCAGAGGAAAGTGATGTATCCAAAGTTAGGCAGCTAGAAAAGCATAGCCTGGCTAGGAACCCAGATGTGACTGACATCTGAGTACTGTACCAAACAAAACAATAATTGCTCTGTCATCTACACAACTCACACACCTCTTTCCCGGGATGGCATTGAGAAGCACTTGGTACTTCACATCGGAGAGCTACTCCTTCCATTAATCTCTTGAGATGCCACCTAGGCAATCAGTAAGAAAGAATATTAATGAGCAAATGGTCATGTGTCAGTCTCTAGATGACCACTTATTTTTGGACAGGAATAGAAGAAACACATCTTGAATGAAAAACTGACCTCTTTCCAATATATTTATTTTTCCCCCAAGAAGGCCTAAGTAAGCTTAAGGTTTTTCTCTTCTGGAAAGAAGGCCTAAGTAAGCTTAAGGTTTTTCTCTTCTGGAAAGAAAAAGAAAAACAAATCTGGGATCAGAGCATCTTCATAGCTTCAAGCAGGGTACTGACTATGCCCAGGGTAGGTCCCGGCTCTAGGCCAAGGAATAACCATTTGCAGCTGCAGGGGTCCTCAGGAGAGGGCAGAGCTGGGCTAACAATTAGATTTCACAGCAGCTCAGTGGGGTTAGGGGGACCCCTCACCCAACAAGGAGACCTGGCTTGGCCAGAAGTGGCCCAAGCAGTATGCGGTATCTTAGAGGCTAGGTGCCCTTCCAAGGTCTCTGGTGAGAAATGGTGAGAGAAGTGCCTTAAAACAAGTAATAGACAAAATGATGAGCCTCCTGGAGAATGTCACAGCCTTTTTCTCTGTTTGGCTCCATTCAAGCTCATTTTCTGAATAACATTGTCCTGTGAGCCAGTTCTCAGGCATGGGATTGCAAGTTCAATACATCATGATGAAACAAGAGGCTTGGAACAACAAAAGAAAACTCCTCATGCTGTGTGTGTGCTGCTCCTCATTCCACTTTGCTCACAGCCTTGTTCTTTCCTGCATGTGGGCCCTTGTAGAGGGCAGGGATCATGCCTTCCCCACTGCACAACCCTTGAGTGAGTAGCAGAATGCCTAACATCAGTTAAGTTAATTTATTATAAGCAGATGTTCCTGAATGTACCAGGGCCAAAGCCATCTTGATGTACTCTATCGTACATCTAAAAATGTGTTAAGAGAGTAAATCTCATTTTAAGTGTTCTTACCACAATTTTATTTTAAAAGGCACCTAGGTAGAAAATTTACTGGTCATCACTTTCTGTATGTAATGCATGGTTTTATACCACAATATAAATAATTATAGAAAATTATGCATTTTCAAGTTTTAAATCTTGTGATAGTTTCAAATTAAAGTGATTTCTCACCAAAAACATGGGTTATAAAAGACCATATTTCTGTTTTTGGTATCTGGTGGACTAACTTTGTATTGCACTAATTCTTTATATTTATTTATAAATTGACATATTCATTCTCTCAGAAGATCATGTAGTATTTAATTTCTGAAGACAATGTGGTATCATTAATTTATTCAACAAGTATTGATTGAGTGTTCACTGTTCACTGTGTTCCATGTACTGGGTACATATACAGGAGCTGGAGATATGGTTATGCATTGCCATATCATGAGTCTTTGGTTAAAGTAGGGGAGACAGACAGAAATAATGCCTGTGTGAGGATTGTCAGGAGCAGAAATCTAATGAAGAAAAATAGTGGTTCTCATGAAACTCTGAGGGAAAAATCATTCCAGGCACAAGGTTCACACCCACAAAATCCTAAAATGGGAATGAACTTAGCCTATTTGAAGAATAACAGCATGGTCTGTAGAGTTGGAGTAGAGTGATTTAGGAAGGCAAAGATACGAGGTTAGGTCTGAAGGGCAGGTAGAGATCACAAAGTTCAGTCATGATAAAGCATTTCTATTTTATAACAAGAAAATTGAAAACCATTGGAAGCAAGAAGAGTTATTACCTTGTTTATATTTTAGAATGCAGTAGGTAGAGGTAACAATTAACTGTGCATCCACCATCCATTCCTTTATTAATTAATTAATTTATTTATTTAATAAATAATGTAGTGGGTGCTTTCTACATACTCTGCTATTAACCAGTTAATGACAAATCAACTGGCTTCTGTGGCCCTCTTTCTTACCTATAAAATGGGCTCACCTTAATAAACCTTTTCTACTATCAATTTTCTGTCTCTGGGAAGGGGCAGACTCTCTGATCTTAGTTATTTGTCTGAGGAATATCTGACATGGAGTGGTGTCAGAGCAATGCAATTTTTGGAAACCTACCCATTGTTTATTCAGAGGTGCATGAAACAAATACACTGGGTCCTGGGATTGTATTTGAAGAATACAGTATAAAATTAGAGGTTCTGGCTAGTACAGATCTATAAAAAGAATGTAGCAAAGTTTTGAGTCATATAGAAATGAAAACAGTGTGTCTATAAGGGCAGTGGAGTTTGGGAGACTTTTAAGTGAAGATAAATATTTAACTTCTGTAAAAAAGAAAGAGGAGCAGAATCAGAAATTCCACAGAGAGTAGTTATGTTCAAAGAAAGGGTAAGAAATTCTGAATGGCAGTGAGATTATGAACAATAATTGAGGTAAAAAATTACAGATCTGTATTCTTCACTTATAGTTATATTGCTCTTTGCATTCTGCCCCATATAAATAGTATGCATAAATAAAGAAAGGCACATCCTATTTTATATAGGCAGCATAGTCTCAGCCCCACTAAGCCTTGACATGGGCTGTGGAACTGAAGCACAGTTATACTCACTGATCAGGGAACAGAGCATCCCTCTGGTGTGGTGTGGTTTAATCAGTTAGGATGACCACAAACTACTGGCTTCAATGGTACCATTCTATAACCAAAGACTTCACTAAAAAGAAAAGAAATTAGTCATTGAAATAAGGGAGCCAGTAAGCACATGGAATCTGGAGAAAGACAGGCTGGTGTGTCCCTGGCCATACTACTGTTTGGCTTAAGTTGTGGTCCTCAAACATTTTGGCACCAGGGACCAGTGCTCCTATGAGAATCTAATATCTGATGATCTGAGGTGGAGCTGAGGCAGTGATGCTAGCTCTGGGGAGCTGCTGCAAATACAGATGAAGCTTTGTTCACCTGCCCACCATTCACCTCCTGCTCTGCGGCCCCGTTCCTAACAGGCCTCAGACTGGTACCTGTCCACAGCCCAGGGCTTGGGGGCCCCTGACTTAAAGAAAGCTCTCAACTTGTCTGGGTCTTGGTTTCTTCACTTGTAAAATGAGGCAATGGCATAACTTTCTTTCATACTGTTATGAGAAATAAATAAAACTATGTACATAAAAACCTTTGTGCAGTGTTTGGCACATGACAAATGACTTTTAGATAAGCTACCAACATATATAATTAGTCATAACATTGGAGAAGAATGGATATTTTTCTGCTGAGTCCAAAGACTGAAGTTTTATGATATCCACCACTGATGGGAATCCAGTCCCTTGAGTGAGTTAAAAGAAATAATGCTTTAGCAATTTTGTGGACATAGTTTAACTACCTGCTTTAAGCATTTGAGATATCAAAAGGTTATTTCCTAAAAAATCTAGCAATAGGTATTTATTATCTCAGGGACTTTCTCATGGTTCTGGATCTAGCCCAAATCTTCTAAGCAGAGACACCTGATTTTGTAAACATTCTGATAATGTATCCACTTCTCCTGGGCAGTCACCTTAAACAAGCTGACAAAACTGATGTATATACCAGAATGTTATAGAGAGGTATTCTTGTAATCATTATGACTCCTTATATGTGTTATTTATCTCATGGTAATAACATAACAACACAAATAAAATGCAAACATACTGATTTATAATGTAAATGACTCTAACACTATTTCCATGTTCGAAATCTATAGGTCAGTGCACAGTTACACCATAGGGTAAGCTTAACAGGGAAAAAGGGCCTAACCAGCAGGAGACTTGGGGTGAACATGGAACCAAACAAAGAAGAGTAAGTTTAAATAGAGTGTTTGAAAAGATCAGTCTAATCCATTTCACCACAGAACTTGCCAAAAGCACAGCAATTCTTGAATTGCATTAGTTAATATTACTCTGCATCTATTCCAACATGAAGGGTGATCTTGCCAATGAGTTTGAAATCGTTGAAGTCCTCTGGTTATTATTCCTTCCATCCTGCCACTCTTCCCTCCAATAGGCTTTGACATATTTTCTAGTAGTTCATTTTTTATTTGCTAATCAATTGCCTCATCACCCCCTCAAGATGGATGTGTTTTCTCTTTAGTCATATTAATATGAGTTGAGTAAAGAATCATTGAGAATGAGACGAGGCAATATCTCTTTTTTTAAGATATTTATATAATCCCTAAACCATTCTGATTTTTTTCTGATAGCAGTTTAATTCCAGGTATTTCCAATTTATTGCAAAAATATTTGTAGATACCTTCAAGTACTGACAATAAAAACAAATCTATCTAAAGTCCTACACTTTTTTTTCCTCTTTCATTCTCTTCTCATAGCCTTTTGACAACTTCCTTACATCTTTCCTCCAAATCTCATGTGGCACGAAGTCACAGTTCTCTACAAGGCATTTTTGGGCAAGAACTGAGAAAGAAAACTTTGCCCCTCCCTAAGCCCTTTCTCACTCATGTGTGCAGCAGTAACCCTAAATTAAATCTGACATGGAAAAGCAGGTAATATTCCTCAAACCAGAAAGTATCATTCCATTTTGTTTTAAATAAAAAGTTAATTTAGGATTGAGACTCTATTCATATGCTGGCAAACTTTGCTTTTATCAAGTTAACCAAGGAATAAATCATGCAAACATGGAAAAATGCAAGAAAGATATCTGTACATGTTAGCTAGGGTTCTGCTGTTCCCAGAGAGAACGAAGTTCATGTCGGAGGACATGCAAAGTCATCACAAATATACTTCATTTTGTGTTTCTAGCTTAATTGTGCATGGCTAAAAGGAAGATAATAGAAATAAGGTTTAGTTTACATAAAGTATAGAACTTTGTCCTGGGAACTTTTGTCCTCCAAATAATTCCCAGCAATGTGGACTTTGGAAGGTGACTGTCTGTGTGGAGTTTTAACACGAAGAGCAAAGAGAACTAATTTGAAGGTTAAGACAATTTCAGAATGCCAGTAAAGATTAGTGATTTCCTCTTTACAGTATCAAAGGTAGAGGAGATAACTATGCAAGTGAGGAGAGGCACCTTTCATATTGTGAGCATCTTTTTTTTTTTTTT
The DNA here is from genome assembly GCA_030015415.1 of Cynopterus sphinx. NCBI lineage: Eukaryota > Metazoa > Chordata > Mammalia > Chiroptera > Pteropodidae > Cynopterus > Cynopterus sphinx. The sequence continues at coordinate 46,266,159 of CM057391.1, read as the reverse complement.
TGAGGTAGCCACAATTTGTCACCTAGGTAAATACAGTTTTCAGATTCCACTGTTTGTTTTACTACTATAATATTAGGAAAAAACTGTCCTAGTGAAAAATAGGGTCTTCTGGAAAACTCCATTTCTCAGCACTGTACTGGACTATTGTCTTGGAAAACAACAGCATGAATCTACTAAAATGACACCCTCTGTCAATGCAATTGTGTCTATGAAATCATCCAGCTTCTCTGTTCTTAGTAATGAACATTAACTTTGGGCTATACTCATTAAGGGTAAGGTTATCAGATAGATATTTAGAGCTGTCACCAGGTCAGATCCCTGGCTGCCTGTTCTCATTCTCCTCTGACACCTTGATCACTTTCTTTGCCTCACACCTTTAATTTACTCTGCTTCCTTTAGGTTTTGCTTCCAACTTGCTTGAAATTGCTTGAAATATTTTGCATTTTCATTCTTTATCCTAAAAATTTCTTAGTAAACTGTTCCAGAGGTCCTTACCCCTTAGCTTCTCTCTGTTAAACTGTGCCCACTTTCTTCTTCCATCAACAACCATAAATGTTTCTGCCCTCCAAGTAACCTAAATCAACCATCTAATAATCACTGGGGGGGGGAGTGTTTTTTTCATGTTTTCAGAGATTTAGCTTAACACATTGATACTTAAGCTTCACATGCAATCCCACTATCTAATCATCCACCTAGAGTTCACAAAAGATTTCAAAATGAGGCATTCAGAAAATAGATACAGCAAGACATACATGGGGTTTGGGATCAATCAAAGATAAGTCTTAAGAGAAAAACTGAGTTGTATTAAAAATTTAAGTGTTTATTTGAGCAAAAGTGATTCAAATCAAGCTGCACCAAACTGAAAGATGTTAGGAGTACTCTACTGACAGGAGCTAGAAGGAAGACTTATACAAAAGAGGCAGGGGCAAAGCAAAGACATGATTTGATTGGCTATAGTTTAAGCAATTGCCTTATATAAGAAAGTCTGGCTGGCTATTAATGATTGCTTGTCCTTTGGTTTTGATTTCTTACTCCTAAGGCATTTTAAACTTCAATTTTGGTTTACTTGGGTAGGCCATTAAGGCATTAAAGCCACCTCAGTCTAATGGCCTTCTTGTTCACCTAATTTAGCAATTTCCCTCTTTTAGTACATGAGAGGATAATAAAATTTTGGGTATCAGTGCCACTCTCTAACCATCAAGGTTCAGTTTCTCTTGTCTCATTGTGAAATTTATAGATTATAATGTCAGACCTACAAAACACTTGTTTTTGCTGTTCATCTTACTCAACTTGTTTCTGTTTCTCCAAGTGTGACCATCTGATATACTGCTAATGGCTGTGAACATGTATTTGAGATCCTTAGAACACAGCACACCAGGAAGACTAAAGTCATTATTATCAGGAGGATAATACTAAGAGAGTGAGGCATTCTTCTTAGTCAGAGCCCCAATGAACCAAGCCAGTTGGTGTTAAATAAATTAAAGAATGTAGCTGAAGATACATCAACCAATTTTAGCCCAGTGGACTGTTTGCTAAGTCTTACATTCACTACAATACCAAAAATGTGGGTCCAGGTACAGGAGGAGGTATTTGCTGTGGCACAGACTTCTCCTTGTTCAGCCAATGAAATCTAAAGCAATTTTATTACCTAAAACTACTTTAACAAGAAAGCCTAGGATTTTGTGTAGCTACAGACTTAGTGGTATATTCAGTGATAGTTGCCAGAGTATTGTCTTCCCATGAATTAACAGAGAAAGAAAGTAAGTAGCAAGAAGGCAAAATAAATAAAGATTTTATGTTGGAGATGAAGATCTTGATCTGTGATCTTAGGAAAACTGTCCACTTCAGAGGGTCATCTGCTTCTAGGGAAGAGCCTCCGAGGCCTGTTTTATTTTTAGATCTCCAGATCATGTGCAATTCTAAGAGACTGAAGGAGCCCTCAAAAATTGGGAGATGTGGATCCAAAGTTCAAGGCCCTAAAATTTGGCTGCCATCTGGGTAGTAACTTGATGTGATCCCTTTCAATGAGGTTAAAGGACAATCTTTGCTCTTAGTGATTCCAACTCAGAAGGGTGGATGAAAACTGGAAATATTAGTTTAGAGAGTTACAGCCAGATAGTTAAGAAAACTAGAAGAATTCAGGTTCCAGTCTAGTTTACAAATAGATAACAAAACTTCACAGACTGCGTATAGGACTAGAATTTAACACCTCTAAGGGTATGCTATAGTTTTTCATTGAAATATAATTATTTGTCTACAGTTACTCCCATTTCTAAGTTAATCAAAGTAAAACTAATTTGTTTGCAAAATTATTCTAATTTCACCACACTTTGCCTGATTATTTACATAAGTGAAGCAAGAATGGTGATTAGCTTTGTAGGTTCTTTTTAAGTTAATTTTGCTGAAATTTTTCATAAGAAATTTCAAATTGGATTTTTAAAAATGCTGTAAGGCTAGGTAGCTAAATCCAAGAATCACCATCAGACTTCACTTGGCATAACTATATATTTGGGTGAATTTCTCTTTTTCTGAGGTCCCCCAATTTTCTAATGTTCCTGGGGCTGCCAGGAAGCCACTTCTATTATTCACCTGGTAAGGCTTAGAACCCTGTAAGCAAGTTACCAGGTAGTTTTTCCAAGGTGTTTCGTTGGTTCCATAAAGTCAACCTTAGTTCCTTAAAACTGTCTGGTCATATTTGATTTTATGCACATCATTCTCAAAGATGACATTCCAGTCAAAATCTTGGTAATATAATCAATGTTTCCAATATTGTCATATTACAACAGATTCTTGTTCAATTTATGTAAATAATATATTACCATGATAATAAGAATACCCAATAAGTTTCTGAATTCTAGAGGGATCAGGTAAGGAGAATAAGTAAATGTTTTAATTCTGTTTACAAAGGTATACATTACCAAATTGTTCTAAGTCATAGATAGCTTTAGAAAAAAAAATTTTATTAAATGTAGAGAAACAAATCAAAGCACCAGTAATGTTTTAAACAAAAAGTTATTTAAAATTATCATTATCCTCATCAGTTTATTTTATATCATGCTATTAATTCTTGTTCTGCTTGAATTTAATTTTTCCATTAGAGTTCTGGAAATTCTGACCCAGTTCAATGGTATGATATTAAAGTTATCAGAAACCTGTATTCTAGAGTACTTGTCAGAGTTTCTTCAATGAACCTCTCTGAAGACAAAACACTTTGTGAGCATCGAAGTAAAATAATAACTGTCTGTAAAAGAGAAAAAGACTTAAAAATGGCCATGGTTAAAGATATTATGAGAGTTTATAAGATAAAAAAATTTAATTATTTATGCAGTATAGAATAATATAAGATAATCATTAGCATTGAAGTTATTGACAAGTTTCTTGAACTTCGGTTTCCTAAGTACCTATATTAGTAACTATATCCATATCATTTTTACTTAATAATACATCTCGTGTATTCAACATGCCAGATAATCCTAGTTTAATATCTCTTTTACAAGGAGAAAGACAAGTCCTTTGTGGTTTTCTAGGGGCATTCTGGGAAATTTCAAAGTTAGTTTGAAGTTAAAAAATCTTCATCTCAAATTTGATTTCGGGAAGTTGTCAAAATGTCAAAAGATTTGGACATTTGATAAAATAGAATCACAGATTATTATGAAATAATAATTATTTATCTATTTAACCAAAGTTACAATAGAAGATTATAAAGACAAATAAAGATTATACAATTGTAAAGAAAACTGAGCTTGTTTAATATTGAAAAGATTTAGTTCTCCCAAGTAAGGAGAGACCTTATAAAGACAAGAAATACAGAAAATTATTTTGGTAAGACACAGAATCTTTGCTTTCCAAGTGGATTATCCAAAGGGTAAAACAAACAAACAAACAAACAAACAAACAAACAACAGCTTTCACAATTTCTTCTCAAGAGTAGACCAAGAAGCCAAGAAAATTTTGTTCCTTTAACAAAAATAAAATCAAATTCTAATTTTGTCCCAGTGTACTTTTGATACTATTCCTAATTATTAAAAAACTGAAATAAATCTATTACAATCATAGTCAGCTTGACCACACATCAAATTTCTTTCATAGGATTTGTTTTCCACAAACCTCCAACATTTTATATCTATTCAGGTTTTGTCTTAAATTTTTCTACTTCTCATTTTGGAACAGCCAGTCATTCTGCTTTAGGACAAAATTACTTGTTTTTTTTTTTCTTTAGACAAAAACATGTCCTTCATACCTTATTCAAAAAACAAAACAAAACAAAACCATATCATATTTACCAATTTTCATACACAGTTGTTTTGTTTTATTACTTTTCTTTTAAGTAGTCTCAGTTACATACATTGAATAGAATTCTTAACTCTTATAAACCTTAATTTCTAGTAAAAACTAAGGAGTAAACAATTGTGGACTATTTGTTAACACTATCATTCATTAGATTGGCAAATTTATAAGTATATTTTATAATTCTTAGAAGTATATTCTTCCTCATAGTAAAATTTTCAGTGTGGTGTAAGGCATGTTTAATGGTAGATCCCAAATATCTTTAGTTCTTTTGTAATGAAATGATACCAAATGTAGATAAACCTATGTTCAATAATTAATGTTTTAGTATTTTATTGTATTTGGAAGTGAATGGTCATCATTTAACTTAACTTAGTATAACTTTAATATTTCCAGTGACCAAAAAAAGATTTTGGAAACTATTTTTAAGGTGGCATGACATAAAACATTATTATTGTTAAAAAGTTCATTTATAACCTTTTATCATACTTACATTTATTTAATTTACTTGTTTTTAACAATTATGTTTAGCTAACTCAAGAACATTTCACTATCCATTAAATAACTAACCATCATCTTAAGTTATTTTTCTTGCTGACGAACTCTGTAATGGAGATAACATAAGCTTATTTGATCTTTAATAAATCCAATTAGAATAAAATTTGTATATTTGCATTATATTTAATGTTAAGAACTCTGAAGATATTTTTATTTTAATTAAATCAAAAAAAACTTAAACTTGCTTTTAATTACCAAAGATTATCCTAGATCATACAAACTTGAAAAATATCTGGGTTAGTTTTTATATTCTTAGAGAATATTTAATTTATATAAGCACATATTTTTCTTTCTTTTCTTTCTCTAATTAAATAGAGCTTTTTTACATCTTAAGTTTGGCAATACTAAAATTCACATACATAAACATACAGATAAATGCAAACACAGATCCTATAAGTTTTGCTTTAAAAATTTACCAATGACACAGATGAAATAATACTGAATTTACTAAATTACAAAAGAACAGTTATATCTAAATTGTGTTTCTGACAGATGGAATAAGCTAACCTACCCAGATGGCTTAAACTTTTTACTAATAATTATGAAGAATACTTTTAAGATTTTTCATTCCCTTAGTTTCCAAATATCTTTTTTTCCATCTTGCTATGAATTCTCTCTTTGAAGTTTACATTTCAAAGAGATAGCTTTGATTTTCTAGAGGAGAGCAAATAGAACATTTACATCTCAAAGGCACAGAGAAAGGATGTGAGTTTTCCAAGAAGTTTTGTTTTCAATGTCATGATCTTTTACATTATCTGCAAGCATTTTGAACTGAATAGAGGAGGTTTGACGATTAACCAAAAAGATAGGTGGGTTTTGAATTGCTTCTAGAGCCACATTCTATTCTTGTATAGTCTAGATTTATGACAGCTATAGCTGTTTTTAATTTTTCTAAGAATTGGGTTGCAACCAGAATGATAGCAATTAAACCAACTACATTATTTTCAATTTGCTTCTTTATATCAGGGAGATTCCCAGCTAAGATGGAAATCAAAATATTCCTATATCCATTTTATCATAGGAGAGAAATTCTAAAAGAAAATTCATTTCAGACTCTAAATATCAACTTCCAATTCTGCTAACTTTAAACTATAGAGCTAATTAAAAAAAAAAAAAAAAACCTTTCAAATATTTTATCAGGTTTTAGTCTAGACAAACAGTAAATATTACTGGCAATAGTGAATTTTTTTTTTAACCAAGAACTGCATATAAAAAGACTCAAAACCCAAACCAGTAAGCCTTTTATGACTTAACCAAGGACATGAGACATTCCTCAAAAAGGGTTTAAAGATGTAATCCTGCCAGTGTTTCCATTGCAGTGGTCAGAGTTCCAGTGACACACAGGTCTCGGTCCTCATCACTGATGAAGAAATGAATTTCCACCCAGTGACAGTTACAAGAAGTATTTTTTATTAAGGGCACATTCTGAGGTATAAGACAGGTCAAACCTAAACTAGCTAACCATGTGGAAGAGAAGATACTTATCCTGGGCGGTGGGGGGGGGGTAGGGAAGGGGGAGAATGGGTTATAGCCAGGGAAGATAGAAATTTGTGATCCCAGAGGTTTGCATTATACTAGGGCTCCGATGGGTGGTTACAAAGGCATGCTTAGGTGATTAGCACTTGGCTGCTATATAATATTTTACCTAGTGCTCACACGTTTAGCCAGAATTCAGACTGTTAAAATTAGATTCACGAAATTCCGAGAATAAACATGTTATAATAAAGACAGTATAATGAATCTGAGATTGTGGGCAGGTTAGGATAGTACCTTCTGCACTCCCCATCTGTGGCCAGATTAAACAAGCTAGAGGTTATGGCCCTCTTCTTCTTTGTCTCTGGGGATGCAGGGGGGTTTCTCTAACTACCAATAATGTGTATTTTGGGAGGTCTCTAGGTTGGGCTCTATTCCTTTGTCCCCCTATCACTCATATCTACCTAACATTTCCCCTGTCAATTATTAGAGACCCAAATCATTGGGTTTTGGAGTCAATGACCTCACTAGCAACTTCAAGCTGAGAAGTGACAAAGGTAGAGAATTGGGTTCCTTATACTTGCTCTTTGTCAACAGGGAGCAATTGCTGCCAATGCCCATCTAGGGGACCGCAGTATAGTTGACTGGAGTGGATGATAGCCTCCTTGAAGAACTATCTGCAAATGAATTCCCTGGACTCTGGAAGAAACAAACTGAAACTAGCTACCTAACACCAAGGTCCAGAACCACTCTCAAGATAACCAGAAGAAAGAAAGACAGGTAATTCCTATGAGAGCTGCCAAGAGTCAGTAAATGCTTTCTCAAAATAAGTGCAACCCAGATTTCTGTCTGATCATATTCTCAGGGTCCTTAACATGATGGTCAAACTGCTTGCACATACTAGAACTGAAAGCAGAAATCCAAGCCAGTTTTAAGGACACAAACAAGACAAACAAGAAAGCAATAGCTGTCTCTGGAGGGAAAGAATCTATAACCAATGGGTACCCCAAAACTAAATTCATAGGAATCTTAATTTGGAAAGGAAGGGATAATGTAAAGTTTGACCTTCCTCTTTTGACAGGACACTGCAGATTAAGATCGGGAAGAGCTGACTCTTGTAAGAATTCTCACCCTTCTCTCATTTCTTCCAGTTTTCTCAGAATTTCATCTGCAGACTCCAGAGTAAGTGGGGTATCCCAGTAAGTTCCATCTGAGTTGCCAAAAATTGTAAGGGTGAAGAAACAATTTTTCCTCTACATTTCTGAGTTTTTCACTGAGACTCCTTTTTCCCTAGGGCACCTCATAAATTAACACGTTTATCTAAATTAAAAGCTTCCCACTGTGGCAACTGTAATTTAAGATTATCTTTGGTTAATTTAATCTACATGTTCAAACAAAAGTCTGGGCCCATAATTTTTATACATATAGTAAACTAGAGTTCCTATGGAGGAGTCCCAGGCATTTTATGCTTGAAAGAACCTATTTTCCTTCTTTAAACTCGCACACACACACACACACACACACACACACACACACACACACACACACACACACATTTACCTGGGGCCACACAATAGATCCAGTCCAATTTAGGTCAGACTCAGCCCAATTCCAGACACATTCTGAGAAAAGTAATACACAAATACAGTCTGAGAGCTCATAAAAAGAAAGCTGCAGAGCTGCATAGTTGAGAGGGACATACCCTGAATTTTCAGATATAGTGAAAATAAGTGAGCACATTGTGCTTAGCTGGTACCTACACCTGCTCATTACTTCTTGCTCCCAGGGGCTGTTATTGTCTCCTTTAAATCTGCCTTCTGACACCAGAACTGTTAAAAGATAAATAGAAGAATATTAAAAATTTTAAGGGTTTTTTGTTTGTTAGATTTGTGTTTTATAAATTGATTTAAATTGGACAGCACCAAAACAGAAGTTGTTAGTAGCATTCTACAGACAAGAGCTGTAGGAAAGACTTTCAATCTGAGAAGAGGCAGATTAGAAGTTTCCTTGAAAATAATTTAAACTTTGTCCACAGATAAACTTCAGACAATTAATAATTTATAACTTTTTATATCCTTACTCTTTCCAGGCTTTCTTCTAAGGCTTAATATTCCCACAGTAGGTATGTAGATAATGTGTGTCCACAAGGTAGGAGTTGAACTGGTGAAGTTGGGGAGTTGACAACTTCTGCTTTACCCTCCTGAACTCTTCAGGAAAGGGCTGGAGTCTAAGAGAGGCTGACAGAAGTTAAATTATAATTGGATCCTGAAGTAATCTGGAGAGCAATTCTGTGTCTTAGGGGGAAAGAATGAGGGATGATTAGCTATCATCAGATACACCACAGGACCTAAGATGGGAGAACATTCATTCCAGTTGGTCTTTGGCATTTGCTTCCAGGATGATCTAGGCTCACCCCCACATGTCTCTTCCAACCCTAACCCCACAGTATGATGCACCAGCCTGGCAAAGAAACATTCAAAGGACCCCTGAATCTTCAGCCAGGGAGCTTGACAGTGGCCACAATGAGCTTGCTGGGCCTGGGCATCTTGTTCTAAAATGTAGTGGACATTCCAGTTGTGCTCCCACCAGTAAGATTTGAGAAAACCTACTTCTTCCCACCTGCACTTGACATCATCAAGTGTTTTTATCTGTGTAAAATTAGCTCAGGAAAAGTATTCTTTTACTGTTTGACATCATATTTCTCCATTTTCTGCAAAGAAAGAATATTTTTCTATTTGTTTATTGACCATTTGATTTCATTTTTTTAATTACCTGTTTATAATCTCTGATCATTTCTCAATTTTTATTCTCATCTTCTTTGTCTTTTCCTTATTGATCTGGAGGAGTTCTTTATATAATTCAGGATTATACTCCAGACTATGACATATTTTATACCTTGTTTTATATGATGCAAAGATTCTTCCTTCTGCTCATTTATATTCCAACTTAGTTCAAGTGTTCTGATATTGTACAGTAATTCTCTAAAGAAGCAACCATTTAAGTAAGCAAGGATATTTATTTATTGGCAATGTAACTTGTAAACAGTAAGAAGAGTTGAAACAACATAAATTCCTTCAGCAGTGGAGCATCTAATTTAATTACATTATATCCATTCTGTGGTCAGCTCTGTAGTAATTGAAAAGAATGAAATGGATCTATTTTTATTAATATACAAACATACCAAAAATTTATTATTGCTTGAAAAGGCAGAATGAGAGCTCAATATTTACTGTTTATTAAAAATACATATATACAAGTGATAATACTATAGAAAATGTACAGTATTGTCACTTGTGTGTATATATATATATATATACAAAAACAGAGATATAGAGACAGAGATAGAGACAGAGAGATACACAGAGATTAAGAACAGAGCCTGGAAATATATACACATATATTCTTTTATTTATTTATAGAAATATAAATATGTTCCTATGAGTATTCTGAGTATATTTTCTGGAAATATACACATAAGTTGAAAACCAATGTTACTTCTGTGAAGAAAGAAAAAATACAAGACTTTGAGAAGTAAGGGCTTTTGTCTTATCCACAATATTTTTTTAAAAAATTATAAGAACATTGTTCATGAACTTTGCAAAATTTAAATTAATTTTTAAAAAATATGAAATGGGTGAAATAATTCATACAGAGAAAGACAAACACTGTAAGACCTCACTTATAAATAGAAACTGAAAAAGCCGAACTCATAGAAACAGAGAGTAGAATGGTTGTACTGGGGTGGGGGAAATAAGGAGATGTTGGTCAAGAGGTATAAACTTTCATTTAAAAGATTAATAAGTCATGGAGATCTAATAATATACAGCATGGGAACTATACCTAACAATACCATATTATATACTTGAAAGTTACAAAGAGGGTAGATCTTGAATGCTTTCAGGGCACACACAAAAAAGGTAACTATTTGAGGTGATAGATGTGTTAACTAACTTTATGATGGTAATCATTTCACAATATATACATGTAGCAAATCATTACATTGTATACCTTAAACTTCCACGACATTATATGCCATTCATATCTCAATAAAGCTAAAAAGAACAGGGAGCAGAGGAGGGGAAGGTATTTTCATATTAGCGATAAAAAAGTTAGAAGAGGAAACTTAGAAAACTAGGCATACCAGTCAGTGGCTAAGGGTGATAATAACAGCAATAACATGAAAACAGCAACAATAAATAGCAAATGATTACAGAACACTTACTATGATGCCCACCACTGTTCTAAGCATTTTACACATATTATCTTATTTAATCCTCTCAAAAGTGTCTCCAACACACACCCAGGTCCCAGATTCAACCTTCTACCACAAACTCTTATTAAAGAATTTTCTCTTAACAAGATAATGTTTCCTTAGAGGAATTCCAACAAATAAAGTTCTCTCTATCTCTAAGGTTTAGCTATTGTTTGCAGCTTCAAGGGGCCTTTCTTTAAAGCACTGCAGGGGCCACCTGACTGGAAGAGCTGATAGGACTGGAGAAGTCGCTGAAGGCTGTACTCCTCCTTTTGTCTAACAGTGGCTGCCTCCCTCATATTTCAAACTTCTTCACAGGCTCTGTTTTTTCTCCTGCTCCATCACCTACATTATCTACTCCTGGCCCTTGGATGGACAAATTAAACCCAATGCATAGTTTCTCCTGAGCCAATACGCAACTTTAAGAAAAGGAGATGACTTCTCACCAGCTCTGAAGTAGGCAGGCTGGCTTCACTTTCTATTACCTCTACAGGATCAGTGAAAAGTGTGTTTCCTCTGGGGGGCTAGGACTGTGTCAATGCGGTCAGACCAGGCCAGACTACCCAACTTAGAGCATGGTCATTGGCTGTTATGATAGAAAATATAATAGACCTCTTTCACTGCATTAAAGTAGGCCTCATCTGGTGGGAATATCACCCAGGGACCTTCTGCTGTATTCCATAAGAAAGCTATCTTTATACTTGAGTAAACATAAATTTTCAGGGCTTGAAGTGACAGAATACTGGTCTTGGAGGACTTATTTGCTGCCAAGGGTATTTTATTCAATTGAAAAAATATATTTTTTTTCTAATTTTATTTGCAAATTTTACAACTCATATTTGTTTTTCTCTTTTTACACAAATCTCTCAAGAAAGATGGAAATAGAGGCATGATTGCATTTAATGATTGCTCTCGATGTACCAGACACTATATTGGTCGTATTGTATAAGTTATAGCTCTCTCACTATCAAAATTTTTACTCCCGGTAACAAAATGAGGAAGTTAAGAAAATGTGACTTACGTTATTTTGTCACTGTTCAATGTGGTATCTCATCTATGACAGGTCCTTGGCCACCTCTGTTTCAAATTCCTATGGTTGAGATTGCTGAGGGTTCTGATTTTAAAACTACCTTTATAATCCTTCCTTAGTTCTGCAGAGCAAAATGCCTACAGGGGAGTGGGCATCAACCTTGTTTGCAATTAAGATTTCTCTGAGTACCTTCCCTAGATATTTTCTGACAGACTGGATTCTATATGTATTCTGCACACCACAGATTTCAGTAATGAAGGGAAGAAATTGAGTACCTCTAAGGTTGTCTCAGGGTGTTGAAGGGACAACAGAAGAGAAATAAAAGGAAAAAGTAGGATGCCACAGAACCAGAACAAGTCTGACTGTGGGCCCATCATGACTAGGATGCCAATGGAGCTGCAGACCTGTAAAAGAACAAAAGTAAGAAATAGTTGGTTCTAGTTAACCAGCTCCATTAGCTGCCTGCCTAGGTGATCTTAGGCAAGTTATTTCACCTCTCTGAGCATTTATTCCCTCATTAGAAAAGTGGAGATGATGTTAAGCTGAAAGCACAGACAGATAAAAATTTTATATGAGGTATTGCATATGAAATCATGTTCTATTTTGCCAAGAAATGGAATCTCAATAAGTAACTCCCACCACTTCCTCCTTACTAAGGTTTAAAGCTGATAAGAATGATGCCTTATAAATAAAGTAATCATATATTTTATCTACCAAAATGGAATTTTTTGAGACTAAAAGGGACTACTCTTAATATTTACTTCAGGACAATACACATAATTTGAAATTGTCCTATGAGAACAAGTCAGACTCCTTGTAGAAGCATTTAGGAAAATTTCTGGTCCAGAAAAACCATAAGGCCTTGCTGTCCAAGATGTGCAGAAGCTTCTAAGAGTAGACCTGAAAGAGAAATAAAAACCACAGACTAAGAAAACAGACATGCTTCCTTAGAGGTTAATAGGGGCTAGAAAGGAAAGAATTTAATTTAAATCTGGGAAATGATTTAGTTAGTATTAGGAAGAGAAACTAGAAATAGAAAGAAGGAAGGAAGGAAGGAAGGAAGGAAGGAAGGAAGGAAGGAAGGAAGGAAGGAAGGAAGGAAGGAAAGAAGAAAGGAAGAGAAAAAAGGGAAAAAAAGAGAGAAAAAGAGAGAAAGAAAGGCCTAAAGAACCCATATCTGAAATGAAACTACATACCTACAATTTGCCTCCCTGCATTTTGGAATTTATTATAATAATCCATGTTCTTACATGCCAAATAGATGATTACATTTTATATTCTCGATGATTCATTTTTAAATGGGGGGAGAGTATGAAGCAGAAATATTACAAAAACAAGGTTTACAACCCCATGATGATAAGTTCAGGAAGCCTTGCTTCTTGAATTAGTAACTTTTGCTAGGATCTGCTAGGATATTGTCCTTGAGATTTCTACAATATAGCATTAAGATCATGAGTAGCAAGAGGCCAGATCACTTCACTTTAAATCATAATATGACAATCCTCTCCCATCAGTGTTTTTCCCTAGCAGTCTGTGGTCTAACAGTTTTATATTCATGTGCTCTGCAAACAATATATTCAAGTCCCCTCAACCGAAAAAAAAAAAAAAAAACACTGAGTACAGTCCCCCTACAGTGGACATGTGAGCAGATGGAGGACTTAGAACAGGAAAAAAAAATAATGAAAACTCCACCCTCTCAATTTGTGTGGAGAAGTTGGAAGGCAGTAAAATGGATACTTAAATTAAGTATGGAGATAATTTTTAAAAAGGTCAAAGAGACAGAACTCACTTAATATGCCACCCATTTTTTCAAGACAAGCAAAAATGAAATGGAGAATGCACGTCTAAAATATATTAAATTTCAGACATTTGAGGCTAGTTTCAAAACTTAAAATGGCATGCAGACTGAATAACAAAAAATTGTCTAGAATCTTCCCTGATTTTCATGTTAATTCAGAAGGGTTTTCTGAAAAATGAAGAGTAGATTTTTGAAGATTGTCTATTGCAACAACATTTTAGCACTAACATAGCTTGCGTGTTCAAGAGACAATTCCTTCTAAAATTTTAATTTAATGTGATATGTATATGTACATACACACACATACACACACACATATACACACACACACTTATACACACACATGCACATGGAAGGGATCCATAAATCTGAAAACATTTTTTTTTCACAGATTGATTATGTCCTTGACAACATTATGCATATCCATCTACCTTTCCATGCTCTATGGACATCTTATAAACTTCATGCCATTTTTTAATTTTTATTCTAATTTTGTATTTTCTACTAGACCTCCTCTTTGGCAGTTACAGCTTTGTCAAGTATGATGCTTTTCTGGGAGGAAGAAAATTCCTTCCATATAGTCAAGAAATGACATTGTTATTTTTAAAAATAAATCTTCTGTAGTTTTGAGGCAGAATTCTTTATTTGTGCTATTTTTCATAGGTACACTCACACATACACAGAGTGCCCTTTCTAATAAATTTTTTTTCACTGTTTGGTTTGTTTCTTTTTATTTACTTATACCTACAGTTCATTGTGCCTTGGCCATGCTAAGGAGTGTGCTAGGAATCTCACACATACTCTCTATTTTTAATGAGAACACTGAAACATATTAAATACCATTTTCCTATGGAAGAAACCAGAATTTTTAGGTTTTCTCCATATTCACACTTTTTTCTATACTCCTTCCTCCTAATTATTTTGTTAAAAAAATGGCAATCCCATGCTCACCATTACTGTTAGCTCTACCCATATTGGAAGCCCCACATCCACCTACACAGTCCCAGTGACTTTCTAACTGATCTGGACCTCTGACCTGAACTTCCTCAAGCTATCATCCACCATGGCATAGGGGGATTCTAACAACAAAATTGTTGTAGTGTCACTAACTTGCTTGAAATCCTCCAGCCTCTCATTGCCTACAAGACAAAACCCTGCAGCGTGACATAGAAAATCCCCAATGATTGGTCCCTGGATTACATTTTTTCAAATTTGCTCCCCATTACTTAAGTTATAAATTAGTCTTCTATGAGAAGGAATGACTCCAAAAATTCCATTCTTTCTTGCTCCTTAAATTGTATGTGCTATTTCACTTCCTCATATTCTCTTTTATCTCTTTTGCTTTCCTTTAAAAAAAATGTTTACCAAAGATTCAGTTCAGGTTACTTCTTCCTTGATCTTTTCAATCTGGGGCAGAGAGTGTCTATGAGGCAGAGTGAAGAAAAGACACCTGTCCAAGTTATATATTCTCATTAATGGGTATAAAACTGACTGAGTATGTACCTTAAGTGTTATAATAAATTTTAGAAAATATGTGGTGATATAAGCTAATTGTCATCTGCAATAAGATGCCTAGTTCCTCACTGGATAAAACAGCAGATGTGGCAGCCACTTTCCAAGATGATCCTTGATATTCTCTGCCTCCTCTGTCGTTCCTGATTTAGTTCCCCCCACAGCTACCTAATGATCAGGGTTGGTCAGTGGGACCAGTAGAATAGAGCAGAAGTAATAATATGTGACATAGAGGCTTCTTCTTTACTTTTTCTCCTTCTCTCTCTCTCAATCTCTCTCTCTCTCTCTCTCTCTCTCTCTCTCTCTCTCTCTCTCACTCACTCTTTCATCACTTGTTTTGGGAAAAGCCAGCTGCCATATCTTGAAACACTCATACAGTTTTAGAGCGGTCTGCTTGGCAAAGATTTGAGTTCTCTTGCCAATAGCCACATTAGTGAGCCATCTTGGAAGTAGATGCTCCAACCTCAGTCAAGACTTCAGGTGAGTGCAGCCGCAGTCAACATTCTAAGTGCAATCTCATGAGAGACACTGAGCCAGAACCACTCAACCAAGCTACTTCCAGATTTCTGATGCCCAGATGTCATGTAAGATAAATAATACTCATTGTTGTTTTACATCACCAAGTTTGGATCTTATTTATTATGCTTCAGTGGCTAACAAATACAGCATCCCATGTCTGATCAACATGTCTTTCACATATTTCACACCCAGTACTTCTTTGTCAGGGACCTATTCTGGGAGGGATCCTAAGGTCTGGAAAACTTTGGGAATGATCAACCTAAATGTATGAACAGCTGCTGCTTTCTGCTTGAACCATCTGATTATATTTTAGTTGTAGAAAAAGTTGTCAATACCGTTTTACAAGGAGAAAATTAAAAAGGAAAAAACAACATTTAATAAACATAGCTGCCAGAAGCAAGGTAGAGTGAAGTCCAGTGTGGAGGTTTTGGCTGCCTAGGCTCCAGTCTTACCACTTACCCTTCATATGACTGTGAGTGAAGTCTTCAAACTCTGTTACCTTTTTTGTAAACTTATGTAAATACAGAGCACTGACAAGGAGAAGGAATCTGTTGTCTTCGAGGGGCAAAGTAACACCCTGAGGTCATTTAGCTGGTTAGTAGCCATTCTGCTCTAGAACTGTGAGTTTATGTACTATACTACTCTGCTTTTCAGTACTAACATTGTGTGCTCTATAGAGCTGTGAGAGCATTAGAAAAGCTGATGCATGTATAAACTTAAACCAGAGCCTGCAACATAATTATCATGTTACCAATGTCAGCGTTTTATATATTTATTTAACACAGTAGTATAGTCTCAGCACGGAAAGTTATGTGGTTCACAGCTATCTTCTAGGATCAAGGTGGTTAGTTGCTCTGCTCCAGGTTTGTTCATAAAATGAAAGGATTAGGTAAGACAGGGGGCTGAGTAGAGATAAAATAGTGCCTTCTTATGACCACTTCTTTTTCTTTTTAAAAGTTTGAGTTCCTGAGCTCTTCTACATAGGAATCCTTTATACCAATTCATTTTTGGTTTCTTCCCTGCCACCCAGTTCACTCAGAAGTGGGGCCACTTGTTTTGGCTCACAAAGAAGAAAATCTGAGGATTTAATGACAGAATTGATTTTATGAAAAACAAAACTAGAAAGCAGAATTCAGGGTTATCTATGTTGGACACAAACACAGGAAATAGTAATATTTTATACAAGTGCAGTTTGGCTTTGGTTAAATTGCTCAATACATGCAGCCATCTCTTGATAACCAACCAAGTAAAAAATATTTCAACATAGCTTCAGAAGTGTTTTTAATATTTTATCCCCCTAAATTTGTTTTTCACTGATTTTGTTCCTTCTTACTTATTGTAATACTATGGGGGAAAGTTTTAGATTTGATATACTGAAAGCTACATGTACATTCTAAATGTTCATGTTATATGATTTATTATAGAAAAAACATTGTGTCTCTTGGTCACAAGGTAATTTCCACTTCAATGAGATAGTTCCTAGACTCTCAGGAATACAGCTAGATAGAGGGATGGCTGTCTGGACCAATAAGACCTTAGCATTAGCCAAGCTTGTAGATGAGTATTCCTTTCTTGCATTTTATTATTGGAGGATATGTCATCTAGCTATGCCACTCATGTAATTGTTTATCTAGAATTATGAAAAGATGAGAAGCTGAAAGGATTACTAATGACTTAGAGGAATAATAGATTGACCTCAAATGATGGAAGCAATTCCATTCAGAGGTTTTAGAATTACCACATGGTGTGATCTGGGAAATAAGAGATAATTGCAAAAGTGAAATGGTTTAAATGCTGTTCAACCAACTACAGGTTCTCAGTAAAAGACTTTAATTGTCACCCTAGAGGGAAAGATAGTTTCAGAATAACTATCTTTAGACATGCTATACAAACAATTTGCTTCTTTTTTCCTTCCTTTGTTTTTCAAAGCTTACTAATTTTACAGAGATTCAAGAAAGAATGCTTAAAATTAGTGTAAATATTTTTACACATATGAACCTTTATAAAAAGCAATATCCATTAACTGCTACTATACTAATAGACTATTCTACACTGTTTAATGTAATTCCAGTGTTTGATTAATTCAAAATATCCCCATTTGAGTTCCTAAAGGCAAAAATCCCTACTTTAAAAATTTTCCAATATACCTATGCATTTATTTTTGATGGAGTTCATAACTGTAAAGATGATAAAATGTCTTTGAACAGGTTCCAGGCTTTTCCACAATGCTATCTTGATTTAGAATTAATCAAGACCAATAAGTCAGTAATCTATATCTATATCTATATCTAATCTATATCTATATCATCTATATCTATATCTATATCTATATCATTTATATCTATCTATCTATATCTATCTATATATATAGTGATAAAATGTAGTTACTTTCTGATTATAAAGGGTGAAGATTGCCAACATCTAGTAAGGTTAATGGGCCATCTAGATAACCATGAGAGGAACAAATAGAAAGTTCAGAAACAATTAAAATAGAAAGAGTCAAAAGGGTAAATAAATGCAGAAAAAAAATGAACAGGTAAGAAACATTATAGCATTATCTCCTGGTGACATGCTCTAATAATAATATGTCACTCCTCATACTTAGTTACAATTCATAGCTCAGTTTATTGTTTATTGAACCACTTCCAGGTTAAAAAAATGACTTAACTATATAGTAAATTGCTGCAGTATAAGATACATAAGGTTCAGTTTGTGGGCAGTAATCCTTCTACTGAATATGTACTGAGATAAAAATCTGAAGTATTAGATTCAAGGCTGATTCCAAAATTTTAGAAATATATTGGTAAATAATTGTTAATCCATAGAAGGTAACTAGAATAATGAGGAGGTTGTAAAAAATTGAGGAAATTAGAAATGTTTGTGCTTGAGAGGAGTTGCAAAGGGGTTATGACAGTTCTCCACACATGGGGAGAAACAGCCATGGACAAGAGCTGGGTATGAGTTGTTCCAGATGACAGAACTAGAAATAGTAAATCTACACTGCAAGGACTGAGTTTTCAGCCCCACCTAAGAATTCATTTTCAAACAAGACTGTTAAACATCAGACTATACTGCCTTTTTAAGGAGTGAGAGGAAGTAGAAGAGAAGACAATAGATAATGTAGACAGTCAAATATGCCATAGAAGTGATTCTTGGATTAGGTAAAAGAGTGAACTAGACCAAAAACTTAAAAACTGTGCTCCACAGAACCCCTCCCTTCAAGGCTACTGAAACAGACTCCAGAATTTCAACTGCTTCCACAGAGCAATGATTTCGTTGTATGTTGTTAATATTATGATCCTATAAAAAGGAACATTTGAGCAAGAATCCCATAGCTATATAAAGCACTTTGAAGATCAGTGGTTTCCAAATTAAGCTCTTTTACATATGTTAAAGAAACCAAGAAGGGCTGTCTGAGCCTGTTGCTTTGGCAGAGCCACTGACACAAGCCCTTTCATATAGCGGGCCTTCGAGTGAATTTCATTTGTATAAATTTTCCACAGTTAAATGTTTAAATCATTGGCCTAATTCACTTCTCAAATCTGGTTTAATTATTAGATTTCTATGATTTTGTGTTGCATGAACATCTCTAATCTCATCATTTCTTAACTAACGTTAAGACTTTTTAAAAATACAACTTTTTATTTCTGAAATTGAAGCAAAGGCTTTAGGGTAAAGTGTCATTTCAAAAAATTGTAAAATTGAGTTCTAAGTATATAAGATGAAATTTGTTATCAATCACAGCATAAATCTTAGGAAGATGCTAGAACAGTAATAGAAACTAGTAAGACCACTCATTTATCTAGTGTTTCTTTTTTAATATACGAAGATTCTTAATTTACATTATTATGTCTGATTCTCAAATCAATCTTGTGAAGAAAGCAGGAAGATAATATAATTTTGTTGTTCAGATGGGTAAACTGAAACATAAAATATTATATATTTTGTAAAATTTTACAAAAACAATAAGTTATGAATATGAGCCTCAATACTGGTTTTGGACCTTTGGTGTAAATTTTCTGTAACCATATAACTTTTGCTAGTCAATTCTGTAGTAAAAGCTGAAAACTAGAATTTTTTTATATATTTCTTTTTAAACTGAAGTTTAACTTTTTCACATAGAAAATGATATCTTCAGAGTACATTCATTCTCTTTTAAAGGTCAGATATTTTTGAATCTTTCTGGAATCTGAATTTTTACAAAAATGCATCACAATTTGTAATAGATATGGTATTCTGGTGGACTTTTACTATTGAAAATTCAGCTTTTGCCTTGAATTCAAGTCTTGTTTTTAATTCCTAACAATATTCTATTAACCATATTGGCGTCACTAAAACAAATGAAGCAAAACTTTGCACTTTTTAAAAGAAGGACAGAAATATTGTGTAAAGTGAAACTGTCATTGACACTTTAGGAATATATTAAATCCACTATCCTAAATGTATCAATAAGAAAGTGTTCTTATTTGTAAGCCTAGCATATTGTCCAGGGCTCACTCTTGGTGAAACTTAAATCAAATAACCAGTGACTACTTGTCAGATTAAAGTAATTCTTTACAAATGGGTGATGATTGGTGCCAATATGTTCTAAAAAAGGTAGTACAAAAGAGCAAACTTAGAACTAATCTACTTTTGGATGTCTTGGCCATGATATTTTCTTCAAAATATCAGAGGTATTAAAAGAAAATATTGCACAAAGATTATATAGATGTTCACAAAATTGAATGATGTGAAAGGAGATATTTAACTCTGATTCCCAATTTAAAAATAAATCATTTCTTAAAGAACATTCACAATGAGGGAGAAGTGAGAGCATCATCACTATCATAAAACTTGCCTAGAATTATTAGTTAGGAAAGAGAACCCCCAAATGATAAAAAATACCAAGAATTTCTACTAGATCTCTTTCAGATGGAATTAACTTTTGAAAGAATACCCATACCTGATATGAAACACCTCCCCAGAAAGCCAAGGAAATGATGTGGCTTCTTTAGAAGCCAGCAAAGGAGATTGTGAATTCCAGGAATGCTTCCTAGTTTGAAGACCAGATTCTGGTATTGAGGTTAAATACTGATACAAATATTTAGAAATATAAATATATGCAGTTAGTAGTAGTAATGGTAGTTGAAAATTTTTACTTCAAGGCATTGGTCTGTGTTCACTGTTTTATTGATAGTTGATATTTTAAGTATCTAAATTCAGGTTCTTCTCTGGGACAGGAGAGTGGTTTTTTGGTTCCTCTTTATTATTTCTGTTCAAATTTTTTTCTGGTATTTTTTCCCATGAGATCTCTGCTGTCTATTCTTTTAAATGATCAACTTCTCTCTGATTACTATTCTTTTCCTCAGTGTTTTGTTTTTCAACTTGGTTCTCATCACTGGTTATATTTTTCAATTATATGGATACTCAAAAGGCCTTCCAGTAGAATCACCAGATAAGGTCTCAAAACTCCCAGAAAAGTTGTTCTCCAAGTCTACCTAGCTCTTTCCTAAGTCATGATACCCATTATTACAGGGAAAATTCCTGGCTTCTCTCTTTCATCATCCCCTGCTAAATAAATTCTTCTACAGTTCTGTTCCATGCAGTGAGTAGATATCATATCTTGGCACTGTTATCATCAGATCCTACAGATTAAAAATGTGTGTGTGCATGTGTGTGTGCGTGTGTGTGTGTGTGTGTGTGTGTGTGTGTGTGTACACCTATTTCATAGCTCTGTCCAATAAGAGGGCTTGGGAGCAGCAATATCCAACAATAATGAGCACAACTAGCATTCAGATCTTGACTTTTAAATAATTCTCCACTGAAAAGTTTCTGTAGAGAAATGGCTGATTCAGGTAGGAGTAGGGCAAAGAAAATGCAAGAAAAGTCTGAAATTTCTTACTGTGCCAAAAAATTATGGAGCTATACCAAAGGATACAGGTTTCAGCCTTTAAGCTCCTATTATCAAATTGGCAGAGTGGGACAAGGAATTTTTGCATTAAAATAAATTATAGCAGTAATAGATTATAACTCATTGAACAAAATTTTAAAAACTAAGAGTTCATGAAATATTAACTAATTAATTACTTAAATTTATGTTAAAAATAGAATATTTACATAATTCCAAAGTATTTCCTCATGAAACTATTTAATTACTAATGGAAAAAGTGCAGCTCCACAGTGGAGAAGCCTAAAAGACACAACCTTAATCAAGTGAAAAAATGAAGATCTTATAAAATGAGAATTCAAGTACTGGTTTCCTCCTCCTATAAAAATTGACCACTTCTCATTGCTGAAAGAAAGACACATGGAAAAAAGGGATGGTGGGATTAATACAGAATGAAAGTCTGAAAGACAGAGATGGTCATTTAATCAATTGACCAACCTAAGCATAGAAGCCAACAAATAAAAAGAGACTTGTTTGACTTTTCTAATGAATAGTAACTACATAACCACTCATCCACTCTCCAACACACAGATATATTCCCTCCTCCATCTAATAAATATAGACAAGCAAATGTCTCTGTCTTATTAGATTATCAATTAGAGATGGAAGAAAATGGATGTAAAGAAGAATTTAGTAAATCCTGGAATAACATTAGAAAATTCTTCTTTTGTTAGTTTACTCTTTCTTGCCAGTCACTGTACATATTCCTGCTAAACTCATGTGAACACTCAATGTGTTAGAGTTCGTCTTCACAGCTCTTGCTCCCAATGCTTAGTGTTGACCACACCTTGGCCATATGGTCTTAAGCCAGTGTGCCACGTGGAAAAAGAAAAAGGAGAAGAAGAAAGGCAGTGTCTTCCCACAGTGAAGCATAAGCATTATAATTATCATTTTTATCATTATGTTTCAATAGATATTTGCTGCAATTCAGAATCCATACATGATTTCAAGGAAGAAACATCTTAATGAAGATAATACTTCATAAACATGACATACAATATGTATATTATCCCAGCCCAGGAACCAACATTATATGAATTGGTAAAAAAGATACACCCATACTAAAATTTAAAATATCAAAAATATGACCTGTATTGACACTTTGGGTTTTTTTTATTATTATTTAAAAATTTGAGTCAATTTAGTAAGTTAGGAAAAACAAGAGTAAGATAAAAGAATAGAATAAGACACTCTTGGCAACTATAAAGAAAAGAAAATATAGAAATTTTTCAAGAAACATGCATTACCCATAGCACATTTACAGAATTTTAATGAGAAACAAAAAATATGAAGAACTAGAAAAACATACCACACCCCTTGAGAGAAAGGCTTAATATTATAAAGATATCAATTCTTCCCAAGTTACTTGATAAATTTTATGAAACTGAAGTGAAAATTCCAAAGAGATGTTTGGGGCAGAGTGGTTCTTAACAAAAAGATATGAAGTAGAATTGGAAAAATAAATATGCTAAAGTAGCCAAGAAATTCATTTAAAAGAGGCAGAACTGAGTGTTGGTAAAGTTGACACCACTTATTCTGCTAAATATAATAAAATATATATAGCACTGCAATTATTATAACTACATAGTATTGGATCTACAAGCAAGCAGTGGAAGAGAATTAAAAATTTACAACCCAAACTCCCTTTCTCTGGATATATTATGTATTTCATTTTTTAATATATTTTTACAAATCTCTTTAAAAGAAGACAGATGACTCTTCATAACTGCTTCTACATTTCATCTTTTTGTAATATCAAACATGAACTCATATTATTAGGCAAATAAGGAAAAAATACTTTTATAATATTATAAAACTACTTTTAATGTCTTTAGACTATACTCTAAGAACCTCTGATATATAGTATAAAAAAATATGTACTATAGTTTGTATACATTTGAAAACTTTTGCTTTATTTTATTTTTGTCTATCAATTGAAGATTATACTAATCATAGTCAAAGTTTCACTAAATATTTAATTATGTAAAATTCTCAATATTTACTGACTTAAGCAAATTAGAATGCTTTTACTTATCAGTCTTCTCACTGAACATAGAATCTATAGTATATTTTTGTTTCTTAAAAAAATAGTGGAAGAGGACTTCCAATTTCTGGTCTGGCATGTAAGAACTTTGGAAATTGCCTTCCCAGTCTAATAAGTAAAAAGATGAATAAGGTTGAAAAATCAACAACTCTTCTTAGATCCAACAGAGAAGTAAAAAGGGTGGCTGCTCCCCAAATTAGAGAAACAGGAAGGAAATGCAGATATTTAAAATATACTAGAACAGAAACCCATGAGCAAAACTCCATAGAGACAGTGCCAGGGTAAGAAATGCTAACTGAAATTGATAAATTGCTAAAGGTTTGGTGTGGACAAATCTGAGAGATAAAAAAGGGGGGAGGGGTCCTAGTAATTTAGTGAGTTTTACCCCCAGGACTTCAAAGAGTTCTCACAGTAAATATCAAAGAAAATTGCTCTCAGGCTTATAGTAGGGAAAGAAGAAAATGAACAGTTTTGATATATGCCAGAGGATTCTATCTTCTTAATGAGGCCTGCTCTCTAAAGAAACTATTTTACCGGAGCCTAAACGAATGATGTTTTATCAGAACCTAACTGACCTAGGAAAAAGGAAATACCAGATTTCAGCTGATTCTAGCTCTCCACATGGGATAAGAGAAATGCCCAACTCTAGCCCTCTCCAGCCATTCTGTCCCATTTAAGTGGGAGGAGGACTGAGAAGTATTTGTGAAGTACGTGGTTCAGAGGCAAAGGCTTACCAAAAGACTGAGACCAAATGACAGGATTACAGAACACTTCCTCTCTCATAACTTAATATCACATTACTTTAGTTCTGTTTACTGCAATTTCTATAACACAGCACATCATGTCTAGATATCGAGAAAAAATTGCAAGACATAATAAGAGGCAAAGAATACATTTGGAAAAGACAGAGTAGAGTAGACATCTGAACTAGTCTCAAACATGACAAGATGTTGAAATTATTGGTTGGAAATTTTTAAAAACTATGATTAACTTAAAGGCTTTAATGGATAGAGTAGACAGCATGCAAGTTCAGATGGGCAATGTAATCAGAGAAATGGAAATTATAAGAAAGAATAAAAAATAAATTCCAGAGATCAAAAACATTGCAACAGAAATGAAGAAAACCTTTGATAGGCTCATTAGCAGAAAGTGAACATAGCTGAGGAAAGAATATCTGAACTTGAGGATATGTCAATAAAAACTTCCAAAATAAAAAATGCAGAGATTAAAAAGAAAAAAAAGGCTGAAAAAACAGAACCGAATATCCAAGAGCTGTGGAACAACTATGACACATGCTTAATAACAAGACTAGGAGAAAAGAGACAAAAAGGAACAAAAGCAATAGTTGAAAAAAAAAAGACAGGATTTTCTCAAATTAATGTCAGACACTAAACTACAGATCCACAAAGTTCAGAGAACACAAACAAGATAAATACCGAAAACAAACAAACCAAAACCAAAAAAATACATCAAGGACATCATATTAAAACCACAGAAAATCAAAGATTAAAAAAAAATGTTTTTTAAAGAATCATGTGAAAGTATACCCTGTCTTTATATGGGAGCAATGATAAGAATGACATTCAAGTTCTTCTCAGAAGTCACACAAACAAGAAGAGAAACGAATGAAACAGCTAAAGTTTTGAGAGGAAAAAAAGACACCAACCTAGAATTCTGTATCCTGAGAAATCATCCATTATAAATTAAGGGGGAAAAGAGGCTTCCTCACCAAACAAAAATTGAGGGAATTTGTTGCCAGTATACTAGCTTTGCAAGAAATGCTAGAAGAATACCTTCAGCAAGAAAGAAAATTATATAGGTCAGAAAATAGTATCTACATGAAAAAGGAAAGGGAATCAGAGAAGAAATAAGTGGAAGTAAAATAAAAATTTTATTTTTCTTATTTTAGTTTATTGAACAAATTAGTTTAAGACAGTAATGACAACAATGTATTTCATATATATTTATGTATAAGTGAAATGTATGACAGCTATAATATAAGAAACAGGAGGGAGGAATTAGGATCATTTTGTTATTATGGGTACCCGCACTACCTGTGAAGCAATACAGTAATATTTGAAAGTGGACTTGGATTTGTTATAAATTTATTTTTTATACTTTAGAGCAAAAAAAAGTATAACTGATATGCTAATAATAGATAGAAAGTTGAATCATATAAAATGCTCAATTTACCACAAATTCAGAAAAAATAATGAACGACAAAAATGGGAACAAAGAGCAAAAGCAACAAATAGAAAACAGTAACAAATAAGTAGATATTAATCCAGATGTATCAATGATCACTTTAAACATCAATGTTCTAAATGTATCAATTACAAGACAGATATTGTCATAGTGAATCAAAAATCAAGACCCAACCATATGTCTATAAGCCCACGTTGTATACAACGGCACTCATAGGTTAAAATTAAAAGAATGAAGAAAGGTATACCATGCTAACACTAATCTAAAGAAAGCAGAAGTAATTCAGAAGACAAAAGAAGACTTCAGAAGAAAGAGATTTCAGGGCAATGAAAGTTATCAGAGATACAGAAGGGGATTACATCATAATAAAGGAGTCAATTTCTAAGAAGACAGGATAATCTATAGTGTCTATGTGCCTAACAAAGCATCAAAACACATGAAGTAAAAACAGATAAAACTGCAAAAAAAAAAAAAAAACAGATGAATCCAAAAATAAATTTGAAGTCTTCCATAATCCTCTATCAGAAGTGGATAGAATGAGCAGGCAGAAAGCCAGAAAGAATCTAGTTGAACAGCACCATCAATCAACTGGATATAATTGACATCTATTGACTACTTCATCCCAGAACAGGATAATATACATTCTTTTTAAGCTCACACTTGGCATTCACCAAGATAGACCATAACACACCTTAATAAATATAAAAGAATATAAATCATATTATATCTGTTCTCAGATGAAAAGGGAATTAAACTAGATATTGACAATTGAAAGATAAGTAGAAAATCCCAAAGTACTTGGAGATTAAACAAAATCTTTTAAATAACAGATGGTTTAAAGAAGAAATCTCAAGAAAAATTTTAAAATATTTTGAACTAAATAAAAATTAAAATACAACTTATCAAAATTTGGGGGATGCAGCAAAAGCAGTGATTACAGAAAAATTATAGCATTAAATGCATATTTTAAAAAATAAGAATTTAAAATCATTAATCTAAATGCTCACCTTAGGAAATTAGGAAAAGAAGAGCAATTTAAAAGCAAAAAAGAAGAAAATAAATAAAAAAAAATTAAAGTAGCAATCAATAAAATTGAAAATGGTAAATTAGTAGAGGGAATCAATAAAACCTAAAGCTAACTGTTTGAAAAGATCAATAATATCAATAAATCACTAGCCATGCTAATGAAGGGAAAAAAGAGAGAAGACACAAAATTCTAATATCATAAATGAAAGATGGGACATTACTATAAAGCAGTGAATATTAAAATAGTATAAAGGAACATTACGAACAACTTTGTGCCCAAAAATTTGATAAACTAGACAAAATGAAGAAATTCCTTTAAAGACACTCTGGTGGAGGATTTTGATAGTGGTAGGTGTGTGGGGCAGGGGCTATAGGGGAAATTTCTGTACCTTCTGCTCAAATTTTCTGTGAACCTAAAACTATTATAAAAACTAGTCTGTTTAAAAATGGAAAAGAATAAAAGCACTACAATTTACATACAAAGTCTTTATTACTCAGTACTTCTGAATGTAGACCACGAAGAGGGTGTGAACACAAACCCTTTTAAGGTGAAGCAAGTGATAGCTCCTTTAACTTGCTATAATTTTGTTTTTTAATTTTTGTGTTTTTAATGAGACGTTTGGAGATTGTTTTTCTCAGTACTCAAAGATCTTCGTCTGTTAGGCTTTAGAATGGTGTCTCCTTAGGACCACCACACTATATCAATGTATGCCAAAGGACCACTGTAGCAGCAACTGTCCTGCATAGTTTAATGGCTAACATCTTCATCACACATGTCATGGATAAACTTGCTCTTCAAATATTAAAATGGAATAATTTTAAAAGGAATAATTATTAGATAATTAATCACTTTAGGACAGTTTGACTAAACACTTCTGGAGTCTAGAGACCCAGATAAATTATCTCCCAATTTATGCATTTATTTATCACAAAAGTGGTATTTAAAATTGAGAGAGGAAGAATGTATTTTTAATAACCAACATCTGGTATATTTTATTGCTGTATAACAAGGTACCACAACCTGGCAGCTTAAAACAAGACACGTTTATTATCATTCGGTTTCCATGGATTATGAGTCTTGGCACATGGCACCTGGGTCCTCTGTCAATGTCTCATGAAGTTGCCATCAAGGTTTTGGTGGCTGCAATGGGCAAGAATCCTCTTCCAAGATTCTCAAATTGTTGACAGAATTCATTTCCTTGTAGCTATGGAATGTGGGAACCCAGCTTCTTGCTAGCTATCCACTGGAGGCAAGGCCACCACAGCTACTAGAGGCTATGCACAGTCTCCTGCCATGTGATCTTTTCCAGAATGTCTGCCTACTTCATCAATTCAGCAAAGCCTTTGAGTGAGTTGAGAGCATGACAGCTTTATATAATGTAAGGTAATCATGGAATGACATCTTATCACCTTTGAGATAGTATATTGATTAATAGCAAATCACAGGGGACAGGATTATTCAAAGATGTGAAACCTAGGACGTGGAGATCATAGGGACCACTTTAGAGTCTCTCCACCACACCTAGTACACTTCAAGAGTTATTTTTACATAAGCAGTACCTAAATGTCAAGCACATTAATGTTTCTTTTGAATTAATTAATTAATTCAAAATGTTTTTGATGTGCTATTCACGAAAACAAATGACTTAAAAGTTAAACATAAAAATCATTTAAAAATTTTGATAAAAAATAATTAAATGTTTATATTATTTTGGGTTTGGGGAGGTCGTAAAAACTGAGCACCAAAATTAGAATACATAATGAACAGATGGATAGATGAATTTAAATACAAAACAAATACCTCTAAATGCCACAAACAATATTGCAATCTATGAGACAAAAGATTTAATATCTTAAAATATAAAAGACACCTATACATCAGTGAGAAGTAAATATACTAGTGGAAAAACAAACACAAGTCATGTAAAAATAAACCACAAAGAAAGAAACATAAGTGCCTAATAAATGACACTCATGTTTAAATTTACTAGTGTTAAGGAAGGGCAAATTAAATCAGGGAGATATGTTTTTATGTTTGTTTTGTTTTTTTTTACTTTATAATGAATTCAGATTGAAAATACCAATAGTATTTCATTTTGTGTGAGGAATGGAGGAAAAAATCACTGGCATCTCCTCTCAAAGAAGAGGTCACCATTATTGTTTTTCCGAGGATAATTTTATCATTTACCAAATAGCTTTGTGCCAGGCCAGCTCTTAGGAAACATCTTGTTTGTGTGTGTGAGTATGCATGTGTATTCAACTTTATATACATATATAAACTTTGTAACATGCAAACACTTTTACTCAGAAATTACACTTCTAGAAACTTATCTCAAGGCAAAAGTTAAAATGAGTTATAAAACATGGTTCAGTTTGGTTTTCGGTATCTAAATATTGGAAGCAAGGAGTACCTGGTTAAATAAGTCACAACAGATCTATAAAATGGAATTTCATGCTATAATCAATGATGTAGTAGCAATATGTTAAATGACTTGGACATTTGTTTTCAGTGTATTAAATGAAAAACTTGGTACACAAAACAGTGTTTACAATATTTAAATTTTTGTCTAACTATAGACAAGGCATCATAATGTTGAAAGGTACTTCTTGATCATAAGATTCTTGGTGATTCTTTTCCCCAACATTTTACTTTGTCTATATTTTCTAAATTTTCTCTGAACATGTGTTACTTATATTTTTATATAAAATCATATATTAAAACGAACATACAAATTATAATATGAATAATTGTGTTTCTCTTTTCCAGGTAGATCCACAAACCTTTATCATCTTGGTGACATCTGGATTTAGTTATGTGATTGGTTGACACCAGATTAGTAAATCTTCCAAGTGGGGTATGCTAAGATTACTTATTTGTCACAAGTGATAAAATTAGGCTAATTATAAAAGATCCCTAAATAAAAATTAACTCAGCATTTATGTTTCTAACTGATGAAGTCTATTTGCAGCATGTGTCTCCTGTGATGAGATTCAAATGTAAGTTTTCTACATTGGCAATTTACTGATTAACCAATTAGAAGTTTTTAAAATCCACTATCTATAGAAAATAGGAGGAGTGATTGGAAATGTTGATTAATATATGACTTATTTTAGGAAATAATTGCCTTTCTGGCAATATTGTATGGAGAAAACCTAAAGTTACACTGTTATGTGGCAGTCTCTGGTGCTATGCTGATGTCCAACTTTTATTGCATTGTCAAACAATAGTATCTACACTGTCTGAGAACATTTTAAATTTACTTTTCTAGTGTTTGGAGAGCTGCAGACACCAATTATAGGGTTTTCTTTTGTAAGTCTAGGTTTGGTTAATTTTCAAACCACAGGAAGGAGGGATTTTTAGTAATAATGCAATACAAATGGCATGACTTACGTTCTCTATTTCAATACGGTAGGAACTAGGCGTGGGTCAGGCCAGCCCCATCCTTGGATCCCTCAAATATCTTGAACTGCTGCTTAAATGTGTTCGGTTTGGCACAACCTGCAAGACCCTGGGCCAGGCCCTGTTTCCTCTTTGATTTTTAAGCCCCTGTGTATTTCAAGGGAAACAAATCATATGTTTCTGATTCATTTGTACTTAACTCATCAAAATGTTATTTTGAAAGAGCTATTTGATATTCAACAAGTCTTTAGAGCTCTTTTCTAGAGGACTTTGAAAAATCTTTATTTTGATCCCCATAGATCAGAAAGTTATTCTTTTAGTGTGTGTGTGTATGCGTGTGTGTGTGCATGTGCCCGTGCATATGTGTGTTTGAATAAGCAAATTCAGTCACCCTAAGGCATGAGTTCAGTATGAAACTAACAGATGAGATGTTAGCCTGGAATTTTAACATGGTCTAATGTCCTATCTAGCAATTAGAGATTCTTGTGACAGGGAAGGAGAGATTCTCACTCTGATCTAAAGTAGGACCAAGTCCATATAAATGTTCACCATCTGTTAGCAGTATAGGACCTAGATGTGACTGACAGTCATTGCCCTGTTCTTGGGTACAAATTCACACTGAACTATTTATAATTAATTTGTTGTCATGGGTTATTTTTTTAAACCTCTATTGCCTAGGGTTAAAATTTTATTCCTAACCTTAGAGAAAAATGAATAAATTAAACTGCCAGAGTCTGATAATTACCTTGCCAATACCCTGGGTTAAGACTGCTTAACTAGTTTAATTTATACCTTCAGAATCGACCAGATTGTTGGTTTTAAATTATTTCACTAAACCCTTTTGCTGTTCATGAAAGTGGCTCATTTTTCTTTTTTCCAAAAATATACAGTATGACAAGTTGAGATGGTATTTTCTGCCATTCAAATCAGTGAAAGAAAAGCTGATGTCAGAAAGAAAAAAGCACTTATGTTACCATCTCTTAAGTGATAAGCTCTTTATGTATTTATTAATTCAAATATTCAACAAGATTTTATTAAGAACCCATTATTTATATCCCAGGGTGTTAGGCACTGTAATAGGTCAGAAAAAAAAAAGCAATGAGATGAGGCATCAGTGTGCCAGGGGCTAGTGAGATGGAAGGAGTTGTTGATAGCCATAGTCTAAAAAATATGATAAAGGATGATATTCCCTGGTAATAATAATAGCTGCCACTTATTGAACTCTAACCATGTATAAGATACTAAACTAAGTACTTTATAAGCATAACCTCATTGAATCCTTAAAAAAGTGCTTTCACTTGTCAAGTTTTAAAGACTAGAAAACTGGCCTTTGGAAACAGGCTTTGTGAGCCCAGAGCCTGCATTCTTATCCACTATAATATGTGTGACTGCCATTGTCATGTCACTTATTGAGTTGACTATATTAAGCCAGCCACAGTACTAGTTTTTTTTACTCATGGTGCTTATATTTTCTTGTAATCTTTACAATCATCTGTGAGTTGAGTATGTGAATTTCTAATAATTAAAAGAGGCTGAGATTTATGAGTTAAAAAAACTTTTTCAAAGTCATGTAGCTAGTGGGTAGCAGAGCCAAAAAATTAACCCTCACCTGTCTGGCTGCAAAACTGGGAAATCTTTCCCACTACATCATGTTTTCTTGTATCCTGCACTCAAATTGTCTTCAAATGTATTAATTTTGCTCTTGAAAGGCATGAATTCAAGCCAAAGTGAGTTGGTAAACATACCCTCCCTTTTGCTAGCTAATTTCACAATTCAAAAAATAAAAGATGAGCTGTTGCAAACATTTTCATCTTTTGTTTTTGTTTAACTCATTTGCCAAGACCTTCAGAAGGATTTGCACAGCTCTTTAAAGGACCAGTTCTCTCTGCAACTGTTAGTCATCTGTCTGGTATCATTGGCCATCCATGTTTGAACAGAGAGGTGTATTTTCTGGTCAGTTAATTTTGCATTCCTATTACCTGAACACAGAAATTTTCAGTCCCTTGAAAAATGCTTTATTAGTCAGTCTTGACCTCAAGGAGGTTTTTAAATAGCACAGGTAGAATTCCGTCTTTTCAGTATGGGGTATTTAAAGGGAAGTCTGTGGGGGAAATGGTAAGCTGAGGTACCTGAGCAAGGGTGATAACAAGCTCTGGGGAAGAACTCAGTTTTTTATCCCATCTAATCTTGAGTAATATTGGAGTGACTTAACATATCCCTGCCATAGCTCAGGGAGATTCTCCCCACCCCCACCATACTAACATTGTTATGTGCAAATAAGTGTAAGAATTGCCCAAGTATAATAATCTCAGAGAGTTCTGTGTAATGAGGAAAATTGCCTGTAAATATCTGACAGCTGATTTAGGTTTCATTTGAAGTGGTATGAAAATCAACGTTCCATGAACTTAGCCTCACGTCAGAGTCACCTAGAGTTACAAACTATTCCCAAGTTAAAAGCAGAGCACTTTTAGAAGCTCTGTTAACCACTTCAGAATCTAAAGATAAATTTAAAAAAAATAGCTAGCATCATTGCATTTCAATGGCTACCACCAATGAAGGCTTTTAATAAAGCTCTTTACCATTTCCCCTTTCCCTTTGGACCACAAAGACACTAATAAAATTGGAGACTTCTCAATAAGAAAGACATGATTGTAGGAATGAATCATATGCAACCTTTTCCTTTTGTTCCATAGACACTACTCAGGCTTTCTACCTCTGCTGTCTAAGCAACAAGGAATATCAACAATGTCTTTAAATATCAACGATTTTTTTTGCTGCACATCTTTAATTTCTTTTCTCCTTCAAGTCTCTGGCACTAAACCCTTTCTATAAAGGTTTCAGAAGACTAGGGGAAAATTAAATCTTTCCTTGCCCTATTACCTCCTGCAACTTTCTTATAGACAATCATCCTTCCCACTGTTCTTGTCTTCATGAAAAAAGCTGCTCTTTCCACGCAACCTAATCCTCCATTGGCATGCTCATCATTCTAAAGCTTAAAACTTCTGGGGAAATTCTTTAAATCCTTCATTCTTCACCTTCTCTCATTTAAGAACAACAAACATCGTTGATCTCAATCCTTTTATTCTCTCTAGCTGTCTTGTTTTCTCAACTTATCTTTCCCTTTTCTGTCCACCATATTTCTTGAAATGGTCAGAACATTAAATGTTTTCTCTGCTCCCTAACCCACTAAACCTCCTCTACTCAGCTGGTTCTGCATTGCCAATGTTATTGTGAAACTTCTCCTTGCTAACTCCAAGGAAACATTTTCATTCTTAGCCTTGGTCATCATTATTGTGACATGTCATCCTTCTAACAACTTCATTGACAAAGGTCTTATTTAGTGACTTACTCTCCTAGTTTTTCCATCATCCTTCAAGCCACCTTTTCCTGAACTTTGCTGTAGATATAAATCCTTTTCTTAAGGGGCTTCAATCATTTGTGTACTTCAGATTCAGCTGAATAATTGTAAAATACATGTATTCCCCCTATCTCCCTCAGACTCTTACTGGATAGATCTGAACCTAAGCATTACATATATAACCAGAGTTATAACTAGAAAAAGTACATACATCATCATCATTTTGGAAGTTTACCCAGGACTGTGCTTTACAAACAAGCACTTCAGTTGATTTTCATGATAGTCACCACATCTTGATGCTGAGGGCCACACTCTGACAAACTCTGAAAACTCAAGCCCTTAAAGTTTCAACTTTGGTCTACCATTCTCTTGGAAGCAACTTCCTTCATGCTCACCCATGACTTCAACTCCAATCTACCCACTGATGTCTCTCCAATCTTTTTTTTCCAACTCATATTTCTCTTTCTTTCTCTGTTCTCTCTCTCTCACTCTCTCTCTCTCTCATTTCTTTCTGGGTTTATAGGTTCACATCCCTATGTGGTATCACCAAATTGATGTTGCACAAGATATTGAAATTTAAAATAACCCAAACTGATCTTATTGCCTCTCAAAACAATCAAAACAAGCACAATTTAAACACACACACACACACACACACACACACACACACACACACACACACACACTTTCCTAACCATCAGTCTATGATGACCTTCACCCTGTGACCTTATAACCCAAATCTGGAGCCTTTCATTTCCACAGCCAATGGATCTTAAGACTTTTGATTCTATTTTTGTAACAACTCTTAAATCAGCCTCTTTTGCTAGCATTAATATCTTATTACTTGGCAATTATATGTTTAAAACAATCCTCCAGTTGTTCTCCCCATCTTTTTTCTCATCCCTCAATCCATTCTTTACGTTTCCATCAAAATGACCTTTCTAAATGGAAATATAATGATGTAATATCTTT
Organism: Cynopterus sphinx; assembly: GCA_030015415.1. Lineage (NCBI taxonomy): Eukaryota > Metazoa > Chordata > Mammalia > Chiroptera > Pteropodidae > Cynopterus > Cynopterus sphinx. The sequence continues at coordinate 46,231,799 of CM057391.1, read as the reverse complement.
GTTAAAATAGAGGCCACTGTAGGCTGATGTTCAAATTCCTTAGGTTCTTGGGGTCTTTTTTGACACATTCTTGTCCTAACTGATCATTCTCCTAACCTCATCACACACTCCAAACCTTCAAACCCACAGTTTCTTTAGAGTGGTCTCATATTATCCTGCTTTCTCTTGTGCTGCTTCTTAAAGCTGGAATGGGATTTTCTACTGTTTCCCCAGGTTCATTTCAATAACCAATGATGAAATGATGATAAAGATGATGATGAGAAGGAGGAGGGGGAGGAGGAGGAAGAGGAGGAGGAGGAGGAGGAGGAAGAGGAGGAGGAGGAGGAGGAGGAGGAAGAGGAGGAGGAGAAGAAGAAGAAGAAGAAGAAGAAGAAGAAGAAGAAGAAGAAGAAGAAGAAGAAGAAGAAGAAGAAGAAGAAGAAGAACAGCAGCAGCAGCAGCAATAACAATAACAACAACAACAAGGAGGAGGAGAAGGAACATATAAGAAATACTTACTGGGTGCAAATCAGTGTTCTATACACATCTTATTTAACCTTCACAATCTTTGAACTAAAAACTATTATTATCCTAATTTTGTTGAAAGGAAATTTAGCACAAAGTTAGTTAATTTGCCTAAGATCACATGATTAGCAAATTGTGGAACCATAGTTCAAACTCCAGTGAATGAATTTAGAACCCATCCACCTAATCATGACAGTAGATAACTAATCATTTCCTCTAGAAGCTTTTCCCTGTTGCCTATCCTTCCCCTGCCCAGTATTTTCTTTCTCTGTGCCTCTCTCCTCCTGTGATACCTTTCTCTGGGCTCTGTCTTTGAGCTTATTTTACACTTTTGTTAGCTAATTGATAAGCCACCTACCTCCAAATGGGCTGTGATTTCCTTGAGATCATGAACTATGTTGTTTATTTTTATATCCCCAGAAGCTAGCACAGTTTATGGGCATAACAAAAAACTTAATTAAATGCCTATGACTGAATACATAATATTGAAAGAGAAAAAGAGTACTTTGAGAGACACTTATTTATCTTTAAATCTGCATACAACTTCCCACAATATTGAGATACAATATTACCTCAAAACAATATGGTGAAATGAATTTAAATGTCAATAAGTCTCATGAATTCTTGTAAATAGAATGTTGCTGATAATTTGATTATGAATCAATAAGCTGAATAGCTAGGCCTTCCCTACATTTTTGCCAAACTGTTTTCTTTTTCTCCTGCTCTCACACGTGTACTTCTTTCCTTAGTCAACCTTGCATCAAAGTGGAATAAACTGAGTTTTGGTCAATGCAGTACTGGCAAAGTGATGTACAAGACTTCCAAGTCTAATTATACGTTTTATATAATCTTCCACACTCTTGAGTTTCTCATCACTGACCAATTAGATGCACAGAGTCTAGATAAGAAACTTGGGTACCACTGAGATCATAGAACTATGCAATGGAAGCTACTTGGTGCTCTAAATAACCATGTGAAAGGCCAATCTTTGATCAAACAATTGGACTATGATTTGAGCAAATACTAAACCTTTTATTGGGTTAAACATTTATATTTAAAGTTATTAAGTCATTGTAGCAGTTATTGTATTCTGACTAATATGAAGAATCTAGCCTACCTTTGGGCAACATATTTTTTATGGAGATACTCTATGAAAAACAGATGGATTTTGTTTAAAATTACAGTTTTACTAAATATTAACTGCCCTGCCAGCAAACTGGTAAATTAATTTTAACATTGTTGACTAAAGATGGATGCTAAGAATCTGAAGAGTAGATATATGATCTCCATAATCATAACCGTATTAGAATGAGTTGTGGAATGAGTTAATGATGAGGAAATGTTACCCACAATAAGGGAGAGTTAATTAATTAAATAGTTAGTATGAAAAAATTATGAGCATGTTTCACGCCAATAGAAATAATCAGTTAGGAAGAGCAGTTGAGTATACAGGACAGAGTAAAAGTTATTGATAGGATTCAGGTGGAGTAAATGGCATTGGCTAAGACAAAGGAAAGCCCCATGGAACAGAGAAGGAAATAAATAGAGTCTGAAACAGCCTTTGGTGGATTTTGGTTTGGGCAACATGTTAAAGGAGTTCTATCATACTAAGGAAAGTTTGAAATACCCTTGGAGAAAGTGAGGAGGCAAGAGGTTCAAGAAACCATGGATACATAGAGCAAATGAGCATATTTCTAAGGTGTTGCTTTACTCTTGAACTTCGTATATCACAATAAATCTGTAATTTTCTCACACTTACCTTCCATGGACAAGATTTGAAGCCAAGGCTTCCTGTCAATACAGGAGAAAAGAACTATCAAAAGAGGCGGGTCTTTTCCTGTTTGGGTTCATAAGAGAGAATTTGAGCACATGAGGCAAACTATGGTGAGCTTTTCCAGGACAAGGACCAGGTCTTGTATTAATGTGTCTTGAGCACCTAATATTCTGAAACATGATAACCACTCAGTAAATTTATCCTGAATGAATAAGAAAATTGATGATTAAATTAATAGTTTCTTCCACTCCCTTCTCCCCTGCTCCTTGTTGGAAAAGTACCAGGACCTTTTTTTACTGAGTGTAATTGAAAATTTGCCAGTTATTTCTAAAATTAAAGGTAAATGAAAGGTTAGAGATAGATGCCTCTAAGAATTTAAGACAGAGTTTTTCAGTATGAAGACTTTGCAGAGATTCCTGTTTACATTAAACACATGCCAGACACACTAACCATAATGCTAAATGTCCCAGAATCACAGTTGCTTAAGTTTAGTCCAGTTCATTTGGTTGTCAGTTAAACAGGGTAAAAGTATTTATTATAGTGACTAAAGATTTACCAAGCAGACTTAATTCTGAATTTTTAAGCAACAGAAAAGATAATGGTGTGAATATCTAAATAGCTCATTTATTTTTTAAATCACTTTTATTTTGATTTAGAATGTATTACTGGTTATTCTATTGATTTACTCCCCTGTTACAATTAGTCTGTATTCCTCACACACTGAAAGTATATTGAGTGTCAAAAGAGACAGGCTGGAGGTAGGTGTGCCTTTTGAAATATATATGGTAGGATTCCAAACAAATATCTTTAGTTAAGTAATTCTAATATGTCAAAGAATTTAGTTCACTTTTTCCTATATAATCCAGTTCTCTGTAGCAAATTGTTGTCAAACATGTGAGCTGAAACAAGTCAAAGTTTAGATTCCTTAGTCAACCATCTTTTAAAAGTTGTAATTAAAATTAAGAAAGTAATATATGGGGCATGGTAGAGAAAGAAGAAAAGACTGATGGATAGGAAAGAACAATACTCACATACATTCTAGGTCCTCCACACAAATGGGGAGAAGATACCTGAAGGTTACCATAAAAGACAAAAGGAGAATGAACAGAAATTTGGTTCAGCATTGTGGTTATATTCACAATACCACTACACTGGTTGTATTTGATGTAAAATTCTCCTTGGATGTTTCAGTTGAGAATGCCATGGTAAAGGGAGAGGGATACTGGAGTGCCAGGGATACAGTGTGTGCACATTGGGAGAGGCTAGTATTAGGAAAACATAATACTAGTAAGTAAAGCTGAATTAAAAAGAGAAGGACCAGCATATTGGAACATGACTATCCAGTTGCTGACTTTGAGGATTATACCACAGAATGCAAGAAAGGGGTAACAGTAAACCCAAACTAAGACTCCAGAGACATAAAAAGGAAAGAGACAAATTTGCAATTTTGAAAGCCATTTTGTCACATTCATTGCCTGGCATTAATTATTCTCAAAGAAGCATGTCTGCAAGAGCAATAGTAGTTTCACATTTGCCATTATATCACATCTCCTCACTGTGGGTAGTGGGGCTGAGGCTCTGAATAAGGTTATTTAAGTCTTGAAATTTTCTTTGTAATTGTTATTTGCTTAATTTCTTGCCAGCCTAGGATTGAAGATGTGTTGAATATGACTGTCTCACTATGGAAAAGTGGCTCTGTGAAGAGAAATTCACTGCTCTCAGCCAAAGAAGACCATTGATTTATATCATAAAATGGACATCCAGAGACTGTAAGTGGGACTCCTCTGCTCAGAAGCTTCTTGCCAGTATATATATATATATATATATATATATATATATATATATATATATATATATATATATATATATTAAAAAAAACCTTGTTTGTTGCTGGTGACTAGGTGTCTTAGAATCTGACTAAGTTTTAGAATGGAAATAATCAAGCAGTGATGTCAATGTCCCAATAGGTTCTAAACATCTTTTTTAATCTTATTGTCACTCATCACTTAGTTCTCACTATATAATGGCAAGATAACAAGTGAGATAGAGTTCAGGGGCATTTGCACCCTAACTGATAAAGAATAAATAAAATATTTGGAATATGTGTGTTTCTCAACTCTCTACAATGCTGTAAGTGCTAACACTTTGGTGCAGACTTTACATAAATAATCCTTACTTTGTGTACCATGATCTCACAATGTTCTCCAGAGCTGCCAATATACTCATAAACCTGTGGTGTGGTTTACTTTCTGGAGTTCTCTCCTCCGACTTATTATCACTGACAATGGAGCCTGCGTTACAGATGCCTGGGGTTGTAACTAATTCTCAAAAGTCATTAGAAAAATGTCCTTGACTTTAATATGGAAAGTTATACAAACATAAAAAAAGATGACAGGAATGGAAATATTCTTCAAAGTGGTGGTATCCTAGAAGATAATAACCACTTGAAGAAACACCAAGAAGGGCAATTTATTACAACTGAATTTATTGAACATTTAAACTGTTAATGTTAAAGTGGCTAATTTCTCCTCCTTTGATTGTTGTACTCTTCAGTGGAATGGCATTTTTGTAGGTGACCACAAGCAGTTGCTAGAAGCAGGAAACATGCTAGACACATGATCAGACATATACCTGTATAGTATGCACAGAGCAAACTCAACTTTTCATCAAGTGACCAGACCTCTCAGTTTGCTTGAGTCAGTCCCACTTTATATCTGTTGTCCCAGTGTCCCATGCAACTGGAGTCCCCTTTTACTCTCATATGTATCCAAGTCTGGATAATAAATATTTTTTAATAATATAGATTTTCCCCCCAGATCCTCAAATCTTCATGTTTTGGATAAGATTATCACTAGTGGAAGACAATGGAGGCTAACCATGATAGCTGTCCCAAACACCTGACTACTATTACAGTATCACTTCAGAGAGTCATGAGAAACATTCCAGCTCATCATGAGGAAATAATTCTATAATAAGACCTGGTTCAAAAAAAGGCTACCCTTAGAGGTAATAAATATCTCACCCCTGAAAATGTTCAAGCAGAAGGCTAAAAGACCATCAGTCATGAATGCCATTGAATGATGCTCCATGATGATTAAGAGTTTGTGTTGACTCCTTGGCTACCAAACTATTTTAAGTTATATAAGAATCCCTCAGAGCACTTGAATAACTGGGCCTCACCTTCAGACACGCTGCCTCATTGGGCTGGCATGGGCCCAGGAATATGCATTTTCCTGCAATATTTATTAAAATAAAATATAGAAAATATGAAAAAATAAGGAAATGAAAATGGCCTGAAATCTCACCTATATCCTACATTTATTAGCCACCTTTCATACATTGCTGCACACATATTCCTCACATATAGTTTTACATAAACTAAATCATACTAAGAAAATGATTTTGCTATCATTAATATTAATATGTCTCACTTCTCCTCATTCCACCTGAGTGAAATCAGTGTTATAAACTTGATACAGGTTTTTATAAATCTATCTCTATTTTCATGTAATTATATATAAAAGCACATGCATTGTATATACATGTATAAATAATGGTTTTGTCTTTATTTTTCAAATTGGGATTATATTATGCACACTTCCTGGCTTCTCACTTTTTTCCCCACTTAGGGAAAGCTGCCAAATCAACTTATATTTATCTGATTCACTCTATTTAATGTCTTGAAAGTATCCTATGATATGAATATTTCCAAAATTATTTAGCTATTCTCCTATTTTTGAGCACTCTTTAGCAGTTTTTTGTCTACCGTTAATGTCTTTGTACTAATATTTTTGATATCTACTTTAGATTTTATGGACTAGATTCACAACGTTGAGATTATGGGTCAAATAATGCATGCTATTTTCAGATTGTTCTATCCACCAGCAATTTGTGAATGAACTCCTTTCTCCATCCACACGTGGGTATAAAATGAGTTCCCACTCTTTTTTCATGTTTGCCAATTTACTAGGTGAGAAATAATATTTTATTGTTATTCTAATTTCCATTTTTCTGACCCTCAATGAAGTGAAGCACTTTTCATATGTTTATTGGCCTTTGGATTTTCTCTTTATAGTCTATTCAAAATTTCTTGCCCTTTCTTACTTTGTTTGTAAGAGTTATTTGTATATTATAGGCATAAATTATCTGCCATATGTGTTGAAAATATTTTTCTAAGTTTATAGCTTGTATTTTAACTTTGTTTATAATTCCTTTGCACCATTTAAATTTATTTATATTTAACTATATTTATCTTTTAAAAATGGATTCTTGGTTTGCTCTTTCAGTCATGACTCAACAGTGAGTATTGTCACTATGATGGAGAGTCATTAGTCTAGGATATTTCAAAGTTCCATTTTCACTCTTAATTGTGTGATTGTAAGTCTGAGAGACCACAAAGAATTCTTCCATTTCTCAAACTCAGATGTGATAGAATGAGATTTTGCTGTCAGATTTTAAGACCAGTAATGAGAGAGTCTAATGAGAAGGTGTATACTTATGAATAAGCAAGATATCTGTAAAACTTTAACACAACTTCAAGAAACCTAGTCATGGGCCATATCAGAATTTTATAAGAGATTGTCCCTAAGAGGAAAAAAAACAACCACCACTAATTACTGAGTTGACCCTACATTCTTGAGGGTAGTTATAGCCAGGAACTTCTTCATTCTATCAACTTCTTCAGACTTGCTAAAGCCATGCTGACAATGAAAAATATTGGGGGGCAGGGTGAGGATGGTTTCAAATGCCCAATACCCAGTACAGAGGGTGTTTACCTCAAAAGGAAAGTCTGATGTGAATGAAAACCAACAAATGAAATACTAGCTCTGGTCTTATTTTTTTTTTTCCTTAAAAAACGTAGAAAGAATAACTTGCCGGATTTTCATCTCTAGCAGAAAATATACAGTGCTTAATTGATTCCTGAAGAATCTCTTAAGCTGATCAAAGGGATATGTCTCAGAAAAAACTTACTTGCTGGCTGTTTTACATGCATGTGCACACACACACAGACACATCACTGTCCTGAGATTTTACAGCCAGGCTCCCAAGCTCACTTATTTACTAAACCAAGTATGAATCATCAATATTCCAGACCCCTGTTCCTCAAGATAATTGAGACAACAGTTGTCCATCTCTTTAGCTGTCTATCTAACCTGTCCTTAAAGTGATATGTTTACTTTAAGAAGGGCAATGAAATCGAAAAGCAAGACCCTTCTGTTAAAATTATTTAGTGTTTTTTTGGGGGGACCTAATTCTCTCTCTTTCTCTCTCTTCTCTTTCTCTCTGTATCTGTCTGACTGTCTGTATATCTCTCAAGTGTAAATTTGGCTATAAGGACTAACACAGGGTAAAGGCATTCTAAACACTACATCAGTGTCTACTTCCAGGTTATGCATTCATACCTCATGTTTTTTCCATGTATTTAAATCTCTTCCCTACAAATAGATAGTGAGCACTCACTATGTTTGTATAAGTAACTGTACCAGATGCCCTTATTTCAGAATTCTTGGATATAGTAAGAATTTCCCCCAACCTGGAAGAACCTAAATACCTGGCTTCCTTGCTCTCATAAAGTTGCTAAGTGTTGCCTTAGGAATTCACAACCCCACACAGATTGATGTTAACTGCTGCTTCAGGACTGCCCAACAGTAGGGTCTTCAGTCCTTCTCAGCAATCCTCTTTCATGACCAGCTTCCTATTTCATCCCTACATCACCTTTCCAGGGTCCAGTGTCCTCAAACATCCAACCTGCTTCTTAAACATAGACACCGTCAGTGTTATGACCCCACAAATTCTAAGCAAATCAATTTCCTCTTTTAACACTCTTCTCACTGCCTCAAGGAAGAAAGTATTCTACCTCTCTAACTCTCCCTTTATCTGTCCTCAAAATTTCCTATCTCTTCTGCTGCCTTAACCTATTAATTATTTCAATAGATTTCCCTCTCTTATATCTTAAATCTGACCAGTCTTCTATCAGTCCTTACCCTTAGTTTATTATCAGCTAATAAACATGGGCTGATCTCTCCTAAGTGTGAAAAGTTCACATTGTCTTCCTCTTGCAGGCACTCCCTCTTTTTCTTGATAGAACAGATTGCTCTTGCTATCACCTTTTTATCTTTCCACTAACAGACTCTCTACCATTCACTTCTGTATTTATCAGAGTAATTTGTGTTTACTAACGAGTATCTGTCACATCTAAATGATATTTTTCTGGTCCTTATCTTACTTGACTTCTCAGAGCAAGTGACCCAGCTCACTACTTCATTCTTGAGATGTTTTCCTACTTTGTGTATGGGATGTCTTTCTCTCTCCTTGTATTCTTTTATTAGCTCTCTTAACTTCTTCTTTTTAGGATCCTGCATGGATTCTTCTTTCCTTAATAGCTCTAAAGTATAGCATCTGATAGAATTAGGCTTTTAGTCTTGAATCCTCCTAGGTTCTCTCTTTGTGACTTAATTAAATATACAAGATTTCAACTGTTACCCAAATATGTTTGGTTTCAAAATGTATGCTACCTAAGTGACAAGGGATACTTAAAATTTTCCTGTCCAGGAAGAAATTTATGTCTTCTCCTGACAAACTTTAAGGCCCTATATTTTTCCCATTTTGATAATTGGTGGTATTGTTTGTCTAGTTATCCTGGTAAGCACCCTGGACAACTTTGCTTTTTTAGTCACCACACCTCCCATCACTCTTACTCTCCCCACTTACCCCTATTTGGTCACTACACCTAAATTTACTTCATTATCGTTACCTTCATTAAGGCCCAGTTATCTATCACCTATAAATAACCTTTGTATCTTCATGATCAATTTCCTCCAGCATGCTCAGCTCCCTTGATGGTATGATCATTCTAAAATAGAAATTTTGTCATGTGACCTAGCTGCTTTGATCCCTTCAGGGGGACCTGACCTCAGACCAAATAGGATTTTCTTGCAGAGTATTAGGTTTGAGACAATAAGGTACTCCCTGCCACTCCCTGGCCTTGTGCTTCACCTGTGAAAAGCTGACTGGTACTTCTTCCTGTTCTTTCTTGGTCTTTCTCCCATTTGTGAATTTGAATGTGATATTCTAAGGTTTGCAACAACCTTTAAATTTTCGGGGTAGAGTTACTAAATGAATATATATTTATGCAAATGTATATTTATTTATGCAAAGTAGTTTTGTTTTTCCTTAAAAGCTTTCTTGTTTATCTTTCCATAAGTAAAATAGGTTTTCTGGACCTCTGGGGCCTTTAAAGTCTGATTATTCTTAGGGAAAACTGTCAGTGTCATTGAAGCAAGTTTTTAAAGAAGGTCGAGTGAGAGTTACATGATAATAAGGTATAGTGAGTCACTTAGTTTAAAAATTATTGATCATCCAGTAAACATATGTCTTTTCATCTTCCCTGTGTCATTCTCTCTCTCTCTCTTTCAGTTTCTGTATTCCTTTTGCTATACTTTCTCACTCTGTACTTCCTTCATCATTGCCCAGTCTTAGCTGGAAGATGTACTAGATTTGTAAGTAAATTTAGCTGTTTCACATTTTCCAAATAAACTTTAGAGACTTTCTTCCCCTCAATTGTCATGATAAATGCCTTTTAAAAATATTTTGTTTGCTTGCACAGTATTCCCATTTTTAGCAAATGCCTCTGTACCTTCCCAGCCTCTGCCATATTTTCTCATCTTCCTTTGCCCACTCACTCACCCCCACCAACAGTTTCTCACCCATGTTCCCAACACATGAAATGAGTCCCAGTTCCTGACAATAAGATCAGTGATCTGCAAGCTTTGAATGTCTTCCATGAATGCAGGACTTATGAAAGATGCAGTGAAAACTTGGTAACTACATTTCTATCAACCCCAATGAGATAGTCAAAGGATATCCCAATGCCACTGAACCCAAGGGAGGTTTTATAGGATGGATGGATGGGTGCAAGCATGGCTACAGGCAAAACAATCACCAATAAGAGGGACAAGAGTTTGGCTTCTGAAAATGTGATTGGGCTACAAGAAAACTTAGAACAGCTCTGCAACTCATGTGTCCTTATTATAAATAATTTAAAATCTACTCAATGTTGTGTGCTCCCCTTAATCTCCAGGATAAAATTCAAATTCTTTTCTTCCCACTCTTCCTCCAAGATGCTCTACATTCTGACCACAGTGAATCATTGGCACATGTACTCACCTCATACTTCAGCATCATTCTACATACTTTTTCCAATGGCCAAAATGTTTATCCTACAAGACAAAGCAGTAGCCTCTTATTTGGAAGCATGGATTAACTCTGGAGGTAAACCTGGGTCCTCTGTGCCTTTCAACTCAATTTGTTCTTAGGTGCATGACATCAATGATCCTATTGTACTATACTTATTTGACTGCCTCCCAATCTTCCTAGTTAAGCCACATATTCATTAAGTCCAGGAATGTGTCTCTTAACCTAGTAGGCAATTGTCCAATAAATATTTATTGAAAGAAAGAACAAACAAGTGAATAAACAAATTTTCCTTAGGGGCAGAGGGAAGCCCTCCTCCCTTCTTACACATAGCTCTCCTCATTTCTGTGTCACATGGTGAATGTTTCATTGTGATTCTTTCCTGGCAATGGGTTTGCAGCTAAATCTGCCCTGATCAAACCTAGGATGTTATGACCACCTTGGCATTAAGCTTATTGTTGTAACAAAGGACTGTGGTAGCTTGCTCTATTCCCAAGGGTGAGAGAAAGCAGGATTGATTTATGTCTTCTTAAAAGGAAGTGGATAAAGGTCAAAAGCTTGACCAGTGTGAGCACTTGCCTAGATCACAAATTCAGCTATATTTCTCTTTTTGGAGAGAGTGAAGTCTGATGGATCCCAAATGGAGAAAAAGAATATACCTTGCAGAAACACTTGTAAATAAAGAATGCTCAATTCTTAGTTTCTTGAGGAAACTGACGAAAATTTTACTGAAAGAATATTATTGGTTCCCAGAAACACTGGAAAAACAGAACACATTCAAAAAATGGGCACTAAAAGGATAGGTAGGCACTGGGATCAGAGCCAAATTTGACCACCAAGCCAGTTTAGGGTCTCCTGTTGTTGCTTTCTCTAAACATAAGAAGCTGCAGTTTGCACTGTCTTCTACCTTGATCACAGACCTCACACACCACTTTTGCTCCTAGAAATGGAAAGTGGCTGCTGCCACCAATTTCTACACTATCGTTCCCTCATTGTGTTAGTAGATCCAGAACTAAAAAACTGCATGGGTGTCCAATTGCATACCCATATCCTAATTGTGAGGTAGAATGAGAAATGGTAATTCTGCCTCAGAAGTTTCTATGGTGGGTGGTAAGTTCAGCTTCATAAAACAGGAATCTCTCAAACATAAGATGAAGAGCCAAATAATGACAAATATCAACTGCATACCCTAAGCCTGTCTTCGCATGTTAGTAGGTTCATGAAAGAAACAGGATTGCTTCCTATTCACATTTTTAATGTCACTTCACAACATAAAACTGAGAAAACCAAACCATTAAAATATCAAGAAATATTTTATTAGACAGATTTCTTTGAAGCACAAGAAGAATGGTTTAGACTTACTCTTGTTGACAAAAACATTGTCTAAAAATAGAAAATAAATGTTTATACACAAAAAATTAAGAAACAAGTTGTAAGTGACTTTTGAGTAAAATAGCTCAGAGCAACAATAAGCCATCTTCTTAGACTGAGATGGTCAGAGAAGACTTCATAAGAAGAAATAATAATATTGAGCTAGATTTCTAGTTTTTTTCTATTCTTAGTCTAAATTTATCCTCCTTATTTTGTGACTTTTAGATCTTTATTAATGTCAACCATTGTGTTTGTATATCTTGTTCTGTCTTCTCTACTTATCTAATTGTTAATACATTTTTTAAACTTCAACTCCAGAAGAAAAGTGAGTGATTGATGTATTTGTGAATATGTTGGGAAACATAGTAAGAACTTTATGCAAAATAAAGGACCTCAGTTTCAAGAGAAGAGTTCTCTTTGTCTATATTTGCAATCAGGTAATGGCAAACCTGGACCACTTTGAACTGCTACCCAAACTAAAATTCAACATGTCAATGACTTACTATGTCTTTTAAAATGGATTTTCTTAAATCCATAAGGCCATAGTCACCATCTTCCTGCCCTGAAACTTCCTATTAACAAAAACAATTGTCCTTAATTTTAAAAACTTTAAATTAGCCTTGCCTTACTCTGCCTATGAATTCCCTGGGACTAGCAAGTAATCAGATTCTGCTTTCTTCACAAGCCTTAGTGCACTTCACTTCTTTCTGCCCCTGCATTGCTCCTTCACAGTCCATACTAAGCAACTTATACTGATTTCTTATGGATTCCTTGACCCCAGCCTCCCTTTTCTAGTATATACTTCACAGAATTACACAGATCAGATTTTCCTAAATATTTATTCCAAATTTTTGTTCCTTCCTGCCTAATTAGGCTAAATTTCTTTGTCATGCTTCTAGAGATTCTCTATTGCAGAAACATGCAAACTCTCTAATATGTGTCAATAGAACTCACCAAATGCAGATTTTGAGTTTTATTGATCTCATCACATTCTTGATTACTTTTTTTTAGCACTAAAAATACTTAAAGACCAAAATTTCAACCTGTATCTCATTTTTACTCATCTAGATTATTTTCATTCTCCAAGCCTTTCTTAATATCTCTTTCTCCACTTGGAATAATTTCTCATTTCTAGTCACTCTGAAGTAGTCCAAAGGCCCTGAATCAGGACCTAACTCATTGAGTATCCCCTTCTTTAAATGTCTGTGAAATTGGCAATTTATACTACACAATTTAACATTAAAATATTGTTTTATTTTACCAATCTGGTCATGATTTAAATGTGTTAGTCTTGCTTCCTTACTTAGAGTTTATGCTGCTTGAGTTTAGAGATCATGTCTTCTATGTGAATATTACTCCCAATGCTCATTTTAGTGATGGCTGGAAACATTATAGATAATCAGTACATATTTATTGATTGATGCCAGATCCCATATAGAGCTGTTTTTCTCATGGGTGTCTCAATTCTATGATACCAAATCAATTCATTTTTTTAATGATTTTGCCATGACTGCAGGAATATTAAATACATTCTAGTATATTCCTAAATTTTTCATTTAACATTTTAAAAACTCAGAGGAAAACACAGCCTTTTGATCTGAGTAAACTCAAGTGCTAGGTCTTATGATTCAAGGAATGCTAATTCCTGGCTCTCTGACAATTCCATCAACTTGGCAATTACTCAAAATATCTTTAGTCATGAACTCATTCCTGATACACAGGCCATCACATCGCAGAATGTTTAAAGTACCCAGATGCCCCAGCATTCCAAATATCTGTTCTGGAATGTTTCTCAGAGACTCCATCTTCTAATTGCTCTAGCCCTTTCATGGAGCAGACCTGTCAACAAATATGGACTTGATTCAGCCAGCCAAATTTCATGCCGCTTATGTCACTCACATACTCAACTTGGTCCTTCTCTCTTGAAAATCATCTGTCTTCGAGAAAATGCACATCTTTCTTCAACTGCTCTTTTTGCTTCTCTTAGAAAATGAGATGGTTTTCTTGACTCACTCTGGCTCTGCTGGCCTCTGACTTCCTCAGAGAAGAAAGCCAGGAAGCTGCAAACTACAGAGTGAATGAACTGTGTTTCAAGTTTACTTCTTTCTCTTACTGACTACAGAGCAACAGAATGAAAGCAAATAATGAAACAAATAAGCAATCACAGACATTTGTAGGGAACTCTATTCTCGTCAAAGTAAAATTTCACTCTTTTTTCATAGATTACATCATGAGAAAATTCTGTGTAGAATTTCAAAATCATATTTAGTGAAGTTATTTATTTCTACAGAATTTTGAAAGTAGGTTCAAAGGTTTTTATTTTCTGTTAATTTTCTATCATTAAGGAGATGTGTTATTTTGGTTTTTGCAGACAAAGTTGGGCATCCCTCATTGTTTGGTAGCAGCCATTGAAATTTCTTTGAATAATCTCTAAGAACAAAATAATCAGCTGATTCTGTTCCCATGATAGCTACTAAGAGGAAAGAATACATGATTTTACACACCACTGATTAGAGTATATTAGATATAGAGAGAGGTCATGGTTCCATTGGACTCAGCATTGTGAAATTCATAATTCTAATCCATTAATCCTAGAAATAGTCACAAAGTAGAAATAAAGGAAAGTGAGGATAGTAGAATTTTTGTACTATTGAATGAGGTACGAAGAAGGGACCACTGAGGGAAGAGATAGAAAATGGCCAAAAGTAATTTTATGCAAAAGATGATGTTAAGTCTTCTTTTGGCAAAAAGGTCTAAACATTCCTTATGGAGATCTAGATCCAGCCAATACTGAAATGGACTATGTGAGCCAGAAAGCTTCCCATCACCAGAGAGATTCAGGGGACTAATGAATCAATCTCCACAAGTGATATCTGAAAGGATTCCCACACTGGCTTTGTGGGAGGCTAAGTGGACACCAGGTTACTCTCAATCAAATACTTTAGAGGGAGGATTCTTCAAAGTGAGTAGTTAACAAAAGTTACTTCCTGTAAAGTCACTTTAACAAATGCTGCCTTTGCTTTGAAACTTTAGATGAAAGAGCTGCAAATTCTTCACATAATCTCTAAAGGAGAGCCTGATTGCAGAGAGCAGCACAGAAAAGCAAAAACTATTATTTTAGCCAAGATCTAGCTGAGTTGTGCTGGCCAGAAAAGAGAAAACATTTTTTTCAATTTATTGGTGGTGCTTCCATTTTCCTTCATACCAAAAAAAAAAAGTGATTTTATTTCCTAGCCACTGCTGGTACTAGTACAAACTGGTGGATTATAATGAATCGTTTTGGAATAATTTTCAAATTATTGATTATCTAAAAGTCAAACTCGTTTTTCCATAATTGTACTTTGAATTTCTTTATTTATTTGCAGGCATTAAAAGCAGATGTATTACATCTCTTAGGTCATTATTGATATAACTCTTCCTGGGGATCAGGAGGGTGGGTACATGGACTCCGTGAGGCTCTCCCTGGAGCTGGTGAAAAATCTTGCTGCCACTTCCTGCTTTCCTTTCATCTTTAAAGATGATAGGTGTGAAGTGACCTTCAAGGCTCTGGCTTCCATTTTCATCAGAGCCCTTCAGCTCTTTTTAATAGCACAAGTCACAATATCGCAGACTCCTGAGATCTGGAGCTCTCTTGTGATTGAGCTATATCATTTTCAGCATTATCAAAGAGAAAAAGTCTAATTAGATGGCAGAGCCTACAGAGAAACTTGTACTTATCAGCTGTTAAAAATTCTGCACAAGCTATGTCAGAGCCATAGAAGCAGAGCTGACATCCTCCATAAGACCCTTGAAGGGCATGCCAGTCCCTAGATGGTCCAGTCAAGCTGCAGGTCAGGTACTGCTGGCTTCCATAGAAAATACTTTGATCAGGCTAGATTGTACATTATGCATGTAGTGTGCATGCAAGCGAGATTATATAAATTACACAGATGCACACAGATACACAGCTAGATATGTACTGGCTTCACCATCTGGCAGATTACTTAGTCTCTTGAAACCTCATATCCTCATCTATAAAATAGTAGCTGCTAATTGGACTTCTCTCATGGAGAGGGCCTTAAGTGTTACATGAGGTGAGACAGCAAGGCCCTAAACCCAGACCCTGCCACATGCAGTCACTATATGTAATAACCATTTTTGTTATCATCTATCCTCTCACAGCCACAAAATCTTTCCCCCAAGAAATGCTCCCCCACCATGCCCCTGGGTATTGAACTTTGATTTAATGTTACTCTTTCATTTTCTTCCTCTTGATTTTGTGCAACTGAGATGAATCACAACCTGTCTTAGGACCTTACTCATACTTCATGTTGAGCCCATGGTAGATATCTCACCAAAACTTTTGGAGTTGACTTAAACAGCTGCTCTTGTCCCAGATGAAACCATCAAGCGGCTTTTGCCTTCTTTCTCACCTCCAGTCTCTGGTACCACATTCATACTCTCCATGGATGCCTTTAACAAATAACAACATCTATAAGAATTTTTGTGACAATCTTGGTTTCCATACCCACACTTTTTTTTTTAGTTATTGTCAAAATAGTGCAGGATAGAGTGGGCCACCCTGCTCTCTCCATTCTATTGTTTTAACTATGCCATGATTTGAGTGTGGATCAATTTCAGAAAATTATTTCCTTTTCTACCCAAAAGCCTCTGAAACAGCAATGTAAACAAGAGGTTTTATTTATATATAAAAATACCAACATGAAAAGAACAAAGGACAACATAGAAAAGCTGAGAACACTGAATTCAGAACAATTTGTATACAAAAAATACAATGCAAATATTATTTTTGTATTAACAAAAAATTAACCCTGTACCTACTTTTTGATGATAATAAATAATTAAGTTTTCTTATAAGGTTGTTTCAACTAATTTTCATTTTTTTATTATTTCTGACCCTCCATACTTCTCTCTAGGCCTGAATTTCTGTGCTTAATTTCTCTCTTTATAATCCATACATCCAGAAGCAGCAGAGGCCAGAGTGTTTGGCTTGACAACCTACCTTAATATCTTGAAAAATACTAGGCTAAAATTTTGTACAACATTTTGAGGAAAAAAATTCAGGCCCTAGTATTGAATCTCATTGTGCAACTTTGCAATGCATTTAGAGCAGAAATACCAAAGGTCAAGCCCAAAAGTTTCACTCTCCAGCTGTGGGGCCCTGAGAAGGATGTTTATTTTCCTGAAGTTTGGTTTCTTTATCAAAACAAGGAGCATAATAATACTTACCTTAAACAGTTTTATAGGAATTAAATAACATAATATATATGTAAATAATTTATCTTAAATCTCAGCACATAAAAATAAAAAAAAAAATTACTACTAGCTATGATTTTTAAGACTGACCAGTGTAATTTTATCTAGAGACTTTAAATATTGGCCTTGGTAAATAAGAATAAGATAATGAATAAGATAATGGGCATAATTTATCTTAGATTTGATAAGCTTCCTTTCATATGCTATTATTTATCACTGGCTCCAATGGATTTACTCAGTGTGTCTTTAATGTCATCCTTTATAGCTTTACAATGATATTTCTTTCTAGGTGATGTTACCTCACATTCTATCTCAGAATCTGACCTGGTAAACTAGAGTAGACAGGACAGGACAGGGTGGATGAGGACCCAGTTCCTGGGTGGTTCTGAAGCTGAAGGTACAACAAAGATTCTGGGAGGAAGTTCCTTCCTGAAGCAGAAGTAAGTATCTAAAGGGTTTAGTCAGAGCAGGCAGGCAGTGAGCAGTGTTATCAAACCTTTTGGAGGAAAGGGGTATCCTCACAGATAGATTGAACACAAGAATTAGGAGTCGGGGAGAAGGTGATACTCAGAAAAATGGGCACAGGCCAAAGTATGGCAATGGCAATAAGGGGACAGCTCTTAGGAAGAGCTCTGGCAAGCACTGTGGTGTTTCACACTCATGGAGGACTAAGATCATCACACGGACTCAAGACAGAGATGGTATAGACACAGAACATAAGGAGGATATTTACTAGCAAGAAAATATGTGTGACTGGGTCTCAAGGTCAAGGCAAAAGGCCAAATATCAATACAGCAACTGAATGTCATAGGTTGGTAATTTCCCCTAAATCCATTTTGCTGTGGCTAAAGTTTTTTTTTAAAGATATGGATGAGGAAGCCTAACAGATGGAAGGTCCTGGCTAGACAGAAAGAAAGATGGCAGACTGGGAAAAAGTAAGATATGATAGGTAAAAATGGCACCTGACCATGCTATATTAGTGTATAACTAATGTAGCTAACAAAGTAAAATCAATATCAATATAATTATCAAATAATGAATAGTTTTGTGTGTTTGGTCTCTCTAAATCAATAAAGATGTGTATTAGGTTGACTATAGTCTAAATTCTCCCCCTTTCATCTAGTATTATGAATGTCAATTAAGCCAAAGGGACTATTTCAGTTGCAAATCATATTCTGCCTACTCCCTACACCAAAACATTATATTTTTATGCTATAGATCAACGGAAAGTTCAAGATACAAACACCTGTTCACAATGCACAGCTGTCAAAAACCACTTTGTGTGGCAACTACTTAGAATTATACCTTACGAGAAGCCCCACCATTCCACTGGCAGTGGGAGAACATAGGCTCCCAGTGTGCCCCAACTACCCAAAAGGACAGCAGGATTTCCTGACATCAGAAAGTCTACCAACATACAGCCTCCAAGACACCAGAAATTTTCAGGCTTCATACAAAGGATAGAAGCTTTCTGCTAAGCCCATTTCTGCCTGGCATTGTTTCATGGAGTTTTTTGTTTTTTTGTCTTTTGTTTGTTTGTTTGTTTGTTTGTTTGCCTCATTAAGAAATTTTACCCATTTTGCTTGTGGAATCTTTCATGGAAGAAAAAAAGACCATGAATTGAACCATCAACAGTGTTAATGAAAGCCTACCCCAAGAAATTTTGTTGTCTCACACATCTTGCTGACCACAAGATCTCTTTAATAAATGGGTAGAGAAAACCTCTTCAGGATAAGTGGCTGGCTGAACAATGCCTCCTATTATAGATGGTGCATCTATAGGCTCATCTTTGGCGTATTTGATGTTCTCCTCTGAGATAAGGGAGGGAAGAAGGTAGAATGAGAACTTTCAGGAATAACTATTGTTCATCACCTTTGCTTCGTCACAAATCAATTCCATTCCAAAACATACACAGATGGCAGAGCCGCATGCTTGCTGGCATCTTGTGGTATACTCTTTTAGAAGAAAGAAAGAGAAAGAAAGAGAGAGAGAGAGAGAGAGAGAGAGAGAGAGAGAGAGAGAAAGAAAGAAAGAAAGAAAGAAAGAAAGAAAGAAAGAAAGAAAGAAAGAAAGAAAGAAGGAAAGAAAAGAGAGAAAGAGAGAGAGAAAGAGAGAGAGAAAGAGAGAGAGAAACAAATGCTGTACAGAAAAAAAAAGAAAGAAAAAAAGAAGCAACGAAGGAAGAAACCAAGATGTAAAATGAATTAACTCATGTTTATGATGAGTAAATTGAATAAGACACGAGCAATTCCTAAGCTGTGATCAGCAAAATTTTTTTTAAGTTTTTTTAAAAAGTTCTAGCAAAGCCTTATGTGAAAGGAGGCAATGAACACTGCTCAGCTAAACATGCCCACATGAGCTATAATTGGGTAATAAACAAAGTCACACAAATGCTATTATGCTCAGTTAATAAGACACAGTCTCCACAAAAAGTAGCACAAATTACCATGATTTCTATTCTACCAGGCTCTTGGGTGGTTAAGTTATGAGAAGGGCTCACTGCATAACACTACTAAGCAAAGCATTGAACAGGCTGATTGAATTTTACTCAGCTCTCCTAGGTTTGGGATAATTCTTTCCTTTAAGAGAAAATGAGTGGGTATGTTCTGGTTCTTTTGCCTGAAGTTGGAAAACAGGACATTATTTGGGGATTTTACCAACCCTTTCGGTCCCTGGTCCTTATGCATCTGCCTTCTGTCGTCAGTCCCAAACCACAAGCTTTTAATTTTCCCTGAAGATTAAACCAATATTTACTAGTAAGCCTGCATTTATCCTAAAAACTCTTTACTGGAAACTATTGGTTTCAAGTACATTTTAGATCTTGTTTAGGAATAGTTGCCCCTCCTTAGTGAGGCAGGCAACAGGAGAAAAACACTACATATTTGATAGGAGAATGAAAAAGAAAATTTTCTTTAACTTCTGTCCAAAGTAGCAGACTTTTCCCATCTATTCATTTGTCATTTGTTTCCTAGGATTTCTCATTAACTGTCCAATACAGTAATTTCTAAATGTTGGCAAAAGTCACTTCTGGTGGAGGTTGTTAGTAGAGTCAGATATAAAGATACAGGGAGTTCAAAAAGGTTAAAAAGAAATCTAGCTTGTATAGATATGCCAATAAATATCAGTTTTGAGAGAAAATATTCTCAATATCAAAAAGCATACTGTTTCCTATATGACCTGCTCTAAACCTTGTGTTTGCCTTTCTACCCCTTGTCATTGAAGTAAAAAGATTATTTTCATCTCTTTAAGACCAGCATGCTTCAATTTTCAATAACAGAAATATTTCAGAATATTCTCACAAACTTCTAATGAGGTTTTATCTCTTAATCAGTTTGAAATTTTGATAATCAGTAGAGTTTTTACTGACAATCCAATAAATTTCAGTAGGATTTCAGACATATATCATCCAACAACTATGGGAAAAGATCATGTGTCATGCACCATCAATACAGAGTGCTTTAAGGATGTCCAAATGAACCTATATGAAGTCACTAGAGGTCTCCTAACATTTCTTAAAGAGATGGAGTATATTAGCCAAATTGCAACTGAACAGAGTACATGTGGCCTACCTAAATTATTCTCGTAACTGAGAAAGACAAGCTTTAATCTTAATTCAGCTGTTATGCTCTATTCCTGGGCCTGTCTTTTCCCTAAGGTAGTTGTATAACAATCCTTCAGAATAAGGTAGAGAGAAAAGGGTATGTTATTGATATCTTGGTCTAGTCGTTAAACTAGTTGACATTGAAAATAAAATACTGGGCACAGAGAAGCCTACATTAAAGTGCATTTGGTTGAAAGTCTACTCTAATAATGAAATAGAGTCCATCCCACACCAGCTGTAATGGCTTCCCACTCTACTTATTCATTTTAAGAAGTACTACTAAGGCCATTTGTTTATGAAACCCCACTTAATATTTTACTTATTCTCCTCACAAAATAAAAATATTAAAAAGGAAAGAATTCATCAACATATGCTTACAAAAAGTACAACAATTATAATATATGCTTGATCCTCAAAAGATGTGAGACTCTGAATCAATTAAGCCTCATGTTTGAATTGATTCTTATCCTGTGCAAACTCATCTATTTCTAATTATTCTCTCCTGTTAGTTCTAATCATTATCTCATCCTGAAGTGACAAAATTTCTGAAAAATATTGTCACTCTATTCTTTTCTCAGGGGTCTGCAGTAGCTCTTACATTACAATGATTTTTATAACAAAACATCTGCTTATCTTCTAATATTAAGTAATAAATAATATTCTATTTGCAAATTCTGCTGGAATTAAAAAAAAGTCAGTCTCAAAAGATTAGGAGGGTCATGCAGTTAAATTTAAGAAAGTATTACTTAATTTTAGGAAAGAGATTTGATTATTTGGCTAATTATTGTTACCATGCTTTAAAATAATCTATTTTGCAATTTGGTTGCATTGATGTTATGCTTTAAGAAGGCTCAACTAAGAATCTGGGAGGTTAACTTTCTCTAGAATACCAAGACTTATAATTCCGTAAATTCCTGAAGCCATTCCTATATAAAAATATATGTCTTATTATTTACTTTTATATCTTTTTTAAAATTTTTATTTTACGTTGGTTTTAGGCATACAGTAAAGTAGGTTAGACATTTATATAGTTCATTTATATCTTAATGGCCTTTATAACTTCAGTAATACAATTTCTTGTTTTCTGTTATCTAAAGCAGACAGGGGGAAGATGACCTAGAACAGCTTTTGAACCAAATTGTTTGGATTGCCAGATTATTAGGAAAAACACAAGAAAATTTAAAAATTATATGGGGCCTTACAAAGCTGTGGAGCACAAGCACTTTCTTTGCTTGCCCTGTGCAATCATAGTGTTACTAATGCATAAACCAGACATATAACTGCTTCAGGCCATAAATTTTCCTTGGTTCCAGTCAGCCAGAGCAGTGAAAGAAGAATACTAGCAGGAAGGAAAGAGAATTACAGTTAAATTCACATGTTTTGAAATAACCCACTTATGCTAACATTATTTCCTCCTACACAAAAACAAACAAATGAAAAGTCTTGAGGCTAGAATGAAGCTCAACCTTCTGTTTGGGCTTATTACAGAAAAAAGCAGAATTTCTGTAAGCTACATATGTTAAAGGAATATACATGATCTTTGGAGTAACAGTACAAAGTAATATCAATGATTATACCTAGAAAAAGTTTCTTACTTGATGCCAATTATATCAATGTCCTCACAGCTTGCTTATTTACTAACTAGAGTTGAAAGGTGCTACAGCTATTTCAAATAGGTTCAAAAAATTACTACCTTTCCTCAGTGGCACCAGTTGTCTCATGATGTTACAAGTTCTTTGATTCCTTGAATTTTCATGACATTTTGTCAAATTTTCTTTTAGTATGTAGTATACAGGACACCCTGGTAGCTTCAAGTAAAATAGATATCATTAATACACTGCCTTGGTCCATGAGAAAAGTACAATCTAAAAGAGAAGCTGTAATGAGAATATAAATGAACGACAGCATAAAGCTTAAAAATACAACTGCAATGGGGTTCACAGAAAGAAGATGCCTCCCATATTGGAGACATTAGGGAAATATTTATAAATAAAGTAGGACCTGAAATAGATTTTAGAAGGTGAAAATGATTTCTATAAGTGAACATTGGTTGTGGGGTGGGTGTGGGGCATGGAGGCAGTGTGGGTGCTATGTTGGAATTCCACAGTGAAGAAACGTGATGAGCCAAAGACATGGTTATGTGGAGATTTGGGGCATAAGTGATGTATATGTGGTGTTAAGGCATGGGTGCAGTACAGTAAAAAGTCAAGAGAGTTGTGGCCTACACATCTGAAAAAGCTGAACTGAGATCATATATTGTAGGGGAAGTTCTGGAGCAGAGCAGGACTGTGATAAAAGGGATGTTTTGGCTGAAAACTGCAGTAGCTCCCTCTTGCCTGTGGAAATTCAGCTGTTGAGGCGGGTCTTCAGGCTCAATTATTCAGATTCCATTAATTAACAGCTTCTTATGTGCCTAACTTTCTCTTCATCATCTCCAATACACATATTTTAGAGACAGGCCAAGCCTCGCACTGTCTCCACACAAGACTATCATGCTTACATTTTTTTTCCAATTTTCCTGCTTTCAATTCTCATTTCCATCCTCTCTGAGAAGACAAATAGTACACCAACGTGAAAATTGAAAGAAAGCCTTTCTGTTTTATCCTCTTCTACTATAGCTCGGAGCTTATTTTAGCCTTAATGCCTATTATTTTACTGTATGATTGCTTGTTGAATTACAAGAGTATTACGGGCAACAAACAAGTGCCTTATTTCTTCATGTACTAGTAGTGCTCACCAAAGCATGGATCACAAAGCAGATGCTTAGATGTAGACAGAGAATATTTTAACTTATCTCTCTCCCATGCAAGTGTGGTCTAATGCATTGGTAGCTACCTAAGATATAATCTCAGGTATCTGCATTGCAAAACACCAACCCCACTACCTGACATGAAACTTTTCTAATTTTTTCTTTAGGTCACGAAGACTTTTCTACTGTGCTGTCCAATATGGTAGCCACTACCTACCATTGAACCTCTGTGTGACACCACCACCACCACTGCTCTTAGCGAGCAATAGTGCCCTAACTTTTCTTTGTAAGAATGACTTCCATGTGTAAACTGGGATATTCAGGTAAGCCCACAGGTCTATCATTAGGAAAAATTCTGGACCAAGATGGTGTCAAAAGAGAGCAGTGCCTCCTGAACACTCTAGACACAAAGTAGAGTGTTCAGCACTTGGTTCCCACACATGGCCCAGGTGAAACCTTTGTTTGAGACTTTTGTCAAAAGACATAGTTCTCTTTTCAGGTTCTCTAATATTTGGAATTTAATGTGATTAGCCTCTTGTTAGGAGCAGAAAATTCACTAGCCAGTAAATCCTGACTTTATAACCAACTTGAAAGGGTTCTTTTCAGGGCCCAGTCTTAGGTATATGCAATAAGAAACAGGTATGAGGAAAATTTGTACACACACTGTTTGAATAGTTTTGTTCTCTCGATTTATTTTCTACTGTGACCAAATGCATGGAGGTCATGGGGGGAAAGGCAATGTTGAAAAAATTTTTGTCAGTACTCGGTCCCCCCACTTAAGCCTAAGATACCTAAGATAAGGAAGCAAGGTTGTAAGATTCTCTCATTTGCAATGGCTCAGAATCCTGGAAGTGGGTCCAGATCTAGGTTCAAAATGTGCAAATGATTTGTAACCCATGAAAAGGCAGGAAGAGAAAAAGTAGCTTCTAGAAGGGCATCTATCCAGAGATCTTTTTCCCCTGGCCTAATCCATGTAGATTTAAGAGTGCCAAATCAAGCAACTTCTTGTGGTTATGGTTCTCAAAGTGTGGAACCCTTCAACCAACAGTATTAGCATTACCTGAGTTATTTAAAATGTCAGATGAGTGCTAGAATATTTGGGGGGATCACTTTATAAATTATATAAATGACTAACCATTGTACTATATACATGAAACATATTAATTAATTAATTAAAAATAAAGAATCCTTAGAACTCACTCCAGATCTGCTGAAGAAGCAACTATGCTGTAACAAGCCCTCCAGGTCATTCTGATGATACACATTTGGGATCTCTGATTAGGCAATTAAATTAAAGCTTTTGCCTTTTATTCTCTCTCTCCCTTTCTACCTCTTCCTCATCCTTCATCCACCATCTCCCAAATCCCAATGACTAGAGCTTCTACAGTTCAAATAGGGAGTAGACTGCAAAATGAAAAGGATTCTTAGAATACTGAGAAAATCAGTAAGTAATGAATGAGAAAGAAAAAATCAACTGGTAAAACATTATTTTCCAAGCAATCACTGGGTTCTAGTCATATGCTTGTTCACACTACAATTACAAACAGAGGCTCTGGGGCCAGAAGGTCTGGATTCAAACTCAGCTCTTCTACCTACCAGTTATGTGACATGAAGCATGGTATTTTACTTTCTGCATATATTCTCTCATCTGTGATGTGAGGAGAAAAATATATCACCTAAGGTGAGTCATCATAAGGATTAAATGTCTAATTAGATTTAAGTTTTAGAACAGTGCCAGACACTTAAGCACAATTGAATTGTTAGTATCTAAGAGCATCACCATTTAAAATCAAGCAACATTATTGTTTATCTGATATCATCGACTTAACAAACCCTTGTTTAGAAATTTAAGATTGTGAAATAGCTAGATTACAATGGTTCTCCCCAAGATTCTCCTCAGAGCAGAGAGACGGCCTTCCCCGAAGGCATAGAATAGGAAATAGAAATCTTCAGGACTAGGCAGGAAAAGGGAAACTGAGTGATCCGGGTCTGAGGACCCTTGCAGGGGTCCACTGAAGGATTGACTGTTGGTTTGTGTCTTACTCGAGAAACCCAGAGGGGAGGGTTCAAGGGAGAAATAGGAGGAGGCTGAGTTTGGGGGCAGACAGCTCAGGGAGGTGGCTATGCTCCAGGCAGTCTTCAGAGGAAAGCCACTGCTCTTCTGTTAGGACAAAGCAGACTACCGGACTGTAATTTGAGTGGGGACAGGGCAGGAACTGAGCCACACAATCAAAGGGTTCAGGCTCTACCAAGCCAGTTCCCTTCAGAGTCAGCTTACTGCAGGGCTCCCCTGGGCCCCACCTGTGGAATCAGATGAAGGAAAAGAGGGAATGAAGACAGATTTTTGGAGACTGGTTTCTAATCAATTGTTCTGAAAACTGCCTGCAACTCTGAATATGTTCCTAACATCCTAAATTTTCTTAAAATGCAAGACCATATTCTCAATGGAACTTTTCTCTTCACCTCTTATTTCCCTCTTCTTTCTTGTTGCATTGTTTATTCAGCCTAGGATTTGAGCTTTGGAACACAATCCCATTTTAGACAAACTTATCAGCAAACACTTGGTTTCTTTTCTGTGAGGATATATGTTTCAGAAATATTTTTTTTCTTTTTTTCTTGGAACTCATATCTCTTAGAATAGAGTTTTTTTCCAAACCTTTTGAAAGACACCCTAATTACAGGAGAGCAAATAGTTGAACTTTGTATAGGGTCTTGTGAAAAGGCTATGAGCATGAATTCTGGCTGTAAAGAAGAGTTTGAGGAAAATCATGTACATGCCCTCTGCTCTGACTGAAAAACACATCATTAATATTTCCTTTGTGATAACTTCTCTATCAATTTTTTGCTGTGTATATGCCAATCTATAACGTTTTAGCAAAACTACTTTAATAAATAGAAAGGACATTATCTCCCCTTTCTCCAATTCCTTACTAAATACATATTTTTATAGGCTGCCTAATCTCATTTATTTTGTTATAGTTCTGGCAGAGACATTAATGTCTTAAAAAATAAATTGCAAATTATTTTGAAAAATAATTAAAAACCCATCTGAGATATTAATAAAATAAAAATAAATTACTTAAAATCCATCTGTAAACATGTCACTATATTACACAGTTTAAACCATTTGCTTAGAATCTTATAAATCAAACAACTTAATCTCTGCCTTAATTCTATAGAATGATGGATGGACCTGTTCTGTAATGTCATGAAATCTCGTGAGCCTATTAGAAGTCTCTAGGACTTCCACCTCAACCTCTATACGACTCCACCCATGGGTTGACATTAAAGAAAAAATCTTTTAAAACAACTATCAATATGTCTGCCTACTGTGATCAAATTCATTAGAAAATAGCTAAATTCTACATTTCACTGGGTGTGCAACGTTTTACTTTTTCTCTTTCCCTTCTTTCTCCAGTATTCACGTGGAAATAATGCAATAGCTCTCTAGGGGTAAATCTGAGGTGCTCTTCAAGGATCTAGTAGAGGGTGGATAGGTATCTCTGGCAGCAAGAGAGATGGGAAAGGAGAAAACAGTAACTCCTTTAAAATTTTTTTAATCAATATTACTGTTAGTGATTATTTCTAAGGAATGCTCATAAAGAAAACTTGGAAATACTTAAAAAGTATAAAGAGCTTTCTTTTTTAATATAAATACACACATAGTATCACACTCTATGTACTCTAAAATTAGGATCATAGCAAGTAAATATATGTGTATTTTAAATTTCATATAATACGGAGAGTAATTTCCAGTGGTGTTGAATATTATTTTAGAAAAATGTTTTGCAATATAAGGTTTGGAGTAGATTTCATTGAAGATTTATGTAAAAGCTCCAACTCCTGCACCAAATCAGAAAATCAGAAAGAGGGAATATGGAACAGAAGTTGAGGGGCATAAAGAGATATGTATTTTCAAAGATCATCTTGGTAATTTGAAATAAAACCCATTTTCTCATTTTAAGAACTACTGTTAGAAGTCAGGCCTAATAAAGACATGGTATTCCATTGATGATAATGAGAATTGAATGAGTCTCTATCGCTAGACATTTGTTTTTTTTTAATTACTTGGCCTCAGGTTTTTTAAAGCTAATGATTTATAGTATTCCAGAAGTTGCAATAATTTCAACACTGTATGGGAACTTCTTTGCACTTTTAAAATATGAAAAAAAACTTCATCAATCCAATAGATAAATGTTTTTTTACTATATATTTCAATTTATATTGATTTGTTTCCTAGTAGGTTGAATAGTGTCCATGTTTTTATTGACCATTTATGTTTTCTTATCCTCTTGTTCTATTGAAGAGTTCATCCTTGTTCTAATTAAATTTATAAGATATCTATATTTGTCGAAGACATTAACAATTCATTTCCTCACATTTTTGTAACATGTATTGTTTCTTTTTAACCTTTTAATTTTATCAGCTTGTTTTGATGTGAAGTATAGATTACATGCAATAAAGATATGACACTACTGTCTTCATTATTTCTTCCTTCTGAACATCTTTGTCTTGTCAGCATCAGTCAAATACCCCTTTTTATTTCCTCATTTCTTCTACAGATTAATTCTTTAATCTATTTGGAGTCTATTTTTATACATAATTTGAAGTAAAAGTTCTTGTTTATTTTTTTCCAAATTGTTTATCAACTTTTCCAGTGGCACTTTAGCAAATACAATTTTACCCCATAATTTAAAATGCCAAGATTATCAAAATAAGATGTTTAGATATAGTAGTCTTTTTTCTATTATTTACTATTCTATTCCATTGTAACTTTATGCTACATTTTAGTATTTAAAGATGCACTTTTTCCCTTATGAGTTTTGTTACTCAAAATTGTCTCAATTTACAATCATTTTTTCAAGTTTTGAATATATTTTTATTTTAATTTCAATTAGAATTGCATTAAATAAATGAGAGATTTAAAGAAATTACATATTTGAATAACTGGTATCCTTATGAAGAAAAATGTCATGTTTTCATTTAATCAAATCACATTTTATGCCACTAAGTAAAATTTTTAGTTTTCCTCTCATAGGTACTAAATAACCTTATTAATTTTATTGATATGTGTTTTGTATTTTGTCCAATATCAAGTTTATTTTATTCAATTAAAATTTAAACTGAGGAATAAAAATATTGATTTATTTTATTTTGTAACTCATTACTTTTCAAAATCATCAATAATTCTAACACTTTTTGTTCATTTATGTTTTATATGTGACAAATGATATCATCTATAAATAATAACAATTTATCTCCTCCTTCTCAAACATTACATTTCTTATGACTTTTTCTTGTCTTTTTGCAATGACAAGACCTTTTATAAAAACTATGAGTAATATTGGTCATGGGAGGTACACTTTTCTGAACTTTAATGTCTTCGGTATTTCACCATAACCATGAGATTGGACTTCAAATGGTGATAGTTATAGTATATTTAAAAAATCAGGTTAAGGAAATCTTCCCTATCATACTAAAGAAATAATTATACATATGAATCCTGAAACTGCATTTATTTTGTAACTTTAGTTTGAACTAATTTTAGACATAGAAAAATTGGAAAATAGTACAAAGTTTTCATATTTTCCTCTCCCAGTTTCCTTCAGTGTTTACATATTACAAAACCATAGTACATTTATCAGAACCAGAAAATTAACACCAATACAATGTCATTAATTAATGGCCTATTCAAATTACACCTTTTTTTTTAAACTGATGTCTTTGTTGTTGCTATTATTGTTGTTGTAGTTGTTGCTTGTGATCTTATTTAAGATCCTACATCACATTAGCCTCAAGCAGTCTGTTATATTTTCTCATCTGTCTTTCTTGACCGTAACATTACTGAACAATATTGATCAGCTGTTTTGTCAATTGTTGCTCCATTTAAGTTTGTCCAGTAGTTTTACATGATTTATATTATGCATATTTGGTAAGAATACCACAGAAATAATGCAGTGTCCTTTGTGCATCATACCACATCACATCACAGGGCTCATGAGGATTAAGGTGGTTTCTAATAGGTGTCTTATATCGTAAACTCTCTTTCCCTATACAGCTAATAAACAACTTAGGGAAGTTAATATGAGACTACACATCCTATTGTCCTCAAATTTCAGTATCTATCAGTGAGTCTTAACTAAGCATTTTTGTATTAGAAATGAATTATGAACTTTACCAAATGCCTTTTGGAGATTGATCAGGATAATTATATCCTTTGCCAATTGCTTTAGATTTATAAGAAGATGTTCTATTAATTTGTCATGTTTTAGTAATAGATTTATTCATTTTAAACTGTTCTTGAATAAACTAAACTGTAATGTTTATTTTCCCTTTAATATACTGTTGAATAAAATTTGCTAGCATTTAATTTAAAACTTGTGGAACTGAAATTATTAGATTGATCTGTGGAATTCTGTGTGTGTGTGTGTGTGTGTGTGTGTGTGTGTGCGTGCGCGCATGCGCACATGTGTGTGTGTGTGTGTGTGTGTGTGTGTGTGTAAATGTGTTTAATTACAAAATGATCCATTTTTGGTGAGCCAGAAAACGAGAGACACTATGATACTGCAGAGGATGTGTGAAGATTTTTGAAGAGCTGCTCCAATGTGATACCTTTTAATTAAATCAATTGCTACATCCTTAACTTTACTATGATGTCTTTCCTAAAATTGGTCTAATCTGAGAATGGACCTGTGGTAAAGGCTAACTTTCAACATAACCCCTTTCCTACCACCCTTTCACAATTGTACTTCTCTACTTTGCATAAGAAAAGAAGAGCTCTCAACCAACTGGAATCTTACTAGTTGCATTTCCTCAAGGAACAGAAATCTCTAAGTAAATTTAAATCTTTAATCTCTAAATAAGATTCAAAATATCGCTTTGGATGTTGAGAAAGTGAAGAATGCTGATGACTGAAGGACAAATTCCTGCACTTGTCAGGTGGCTTCCAAGTCTTTAGACAAAATTGAAGGGAGACCTGATGTAATTATTTATTTTAGATCATTAAAAATATGACTTGAAAAGAGTTGAAAGAATTAAATTATATTTTTACAATAAAACTTTCATATCCAATTATTGTTTATGTTAATCAAGTTTCACAAAAGAAAATCAGAAATAAAAATTTTAGTGAACTCTTGTCACATTTTAAAGAAAAGTATTAATACTCATTCACAGACACATTATGAACTCATAATTCTATTTATTTGTTTAAGAGAGGCAATTTCAATAAGATTTTGCTTTTTATACTTAATAATTATCAATAGTATATTTATCTTTGTAATTCTTTGTCTTTTATCCATTATAATCATAATTATAAAAATTTTTACATTTAAATATTTTTAAATTTAAAATAATAGGCTTTCCCAATGATATGTAATAGGAATGAATATAGACTTTCAGACATAAAAAATAAAATCTATGAGGGAATGGAACAGAAATATAAAATAAGAGAGAAAAGAGAGAGAGCTAGAATTTCAAATTTTAAATAAGACCTATTTTTCTTTATTTTTAAATGATTAATAATGATTATCAAATTAGTATGGTATTTCATTGGATAAGCTTTAAAGTAATTTTATTTTAAAATTACATTTACAATATTTCAAAAATTACACTTTTTACATGATTTAAAACTTGAAAAAAATAATCTAATTTAAATTATGTGTCAATTTTGAAATGTGTAAGGACATATAGCTATATATATGCATAAAATTATTTTATGGGTACACAAGCAAAAATTTGATAATCATTAAAAAATCTACACTATGAATTTTCAAATTTATTCAAATGTGAAACACTCCATCACTAATCAAGTAAATTGTTTGCAAAGTTTATCTACTTGTATGAGCTAATCTATCTATTCAAGGAATTTATTTTTCTTATAGCCCACACAACAACCTAATTCTAGTTTATATGAATTACTGTAGAAACTTCCTGGATATAGACCATTACTCAAGTAGTATATTTGGTGCATGTTATTATATGGACTACCAACTCTTACTTGTGTAAAAAAGAATATATGCTTCTCAATTCCTCAGGTATGAGCAGGAAACTAAGTTGGTTGGTTAGCATTTTTATAATGCAAGGCAGTTTTCATGACTTAAAATGTTGATCTGTGTTATTGTTATCAGTCCAAAGTTCATGTTTGCAATGCTTCAAAAGGCCAAAATTCAATATGTCAGAGTTAGGAGTAAGGAAAGTTTTATAAATTGAGAATGTGCCAACCAAGAAGCTAGGAGGCCAAATCCTCAAATTCATCTTTACAAAGTAGAGTTAAGTCTTCTTTTATGTCATGGAAAGGGGAAATAGGAGTGGCAAAAGGTGATTGACCACCACACACATCTGGCACAAGTAGGAGTCTGAGGAAGATGGCGTTAGTTAATGTAAGTCTGGTCTCAAAATTCCTGCAAATCTGAGATAAACAGTGCAAAACACTCAACCCCAAGAAAAATTTTTCTAATTATTAGCATGTCTATATGCAAGACAAAGCAGAAGCTATTAAATTGAAGGCCATGGAAACAAAGTAGGCTTGAACAAGATAGAATCAGAGAGACAATTATTTCGCTCTGTTATATTATGAATTTTAAATAATAATAAGAAATCTCAGATTTAGTTTTGTCTCCATAGAAAAGAAGATATTGGCATTTACAAAACATTTTTTTTTTTGCAAAACCAAAATAACAATATTAAAAACACACAAGGAACTTTTATTTTCTGACCCAGCATACAAGGAACTTATTAGTCATTACACCCATTCTCTCAACAAAATGAAAATCAACATCCCTTCTTAGATCCACCATTAGACTGAGGTCACAGAATAAACTACTACCCTCAAACTTGGAGAACATACAGAATACATGTGAATATAGAATAAACTCTGAACATAGCAATTACAATTTACCTGGTCAGAGGCCTAGGAGCCACCATAATTAGCACAGGAATAGGAAAACAAACTGCAATTGACAAATTGCTAGAGGCTTGATGTGGACAAGAGTTAAAAATGGCAAGAAGGAAATATTCAAAGAACTCATACAACTCAATAACAACAAAAACAAAACATGATCCAATCAAAAATTCGGCAGAGGACCTAAACAGACACTTCTCCCTAGAGGACATACAAATGGCCAATAATTATATGAAAAGATGCTCAACATCACTAGCTATTAGGGAAATGCAAATCAAAACCACAGTGAGATACCACTTCACACCTGTTAGAATAACTATAAGCAACAGGAAAGTAGTAACAAAAGTTGGAGAGGATGTAGAAAAAATGAAACCCTCACATACTGCTTGTGGGACTGCAAATTGGTACAACCACTATGGAAAACAGTATGAAAGTTCCTCTAAAAATCTAAGTTGATCTACCATATGACCCAGCAATCCCTCTACTGGGTATTTACCCCAAAGACTTGAAAACCCATATCCAAAAAAATATTTGCACACTGATGTTTATAGCAGCATTATTTACAATGGCTAAGATATGGAAGCAACCAAAGTGTCCTACGATAGATGATTGGCTAAAGAAGCTGTGGTACATATATACAATGAAACATTACTCAGTCATAGGAAGAGATGAAATACTGCCTTTTACGACATGGATGAACCTCGAGATAATCATGCTAAGCAAAATATGCCAGATAGAAAAATTGAAAATCACATGATATCATTTTTATGTTGTATGTAAACCTAAAAATAACAAATGAACAGGACAAACAAACAGAGACTTATGGACATGAAATACAGACAAATGGTTACCAGAGGACTTAGACTAGTGGTTACTAGTGAGATGGGAGAGGAAGGGGATGGTAGATGGGGTAAAGCAGGTGAAATATAGAGTTTAGGAGAAAGGTGAAGTGGGTAAAGGAGGTCAAATATAAGGTAGCTGAAGTAAACTGGACTTTGAGTGGAAAAACACACAATAGAATATACAGATGTCAAATGATAATGTACACCTGAAAATTATATAATTATATTAACCAATGTTACCCCAATAAACGTAACTAAAATTAAAAAAAAAAAAAAAACAGCAAGAAGAGGACCAGTCCCCAACTCCAGGAGCTCTACGTTTCCAACAGTGAAAATCAAGAAAACAAAAATTCCCAAATGTGGCTAGCAGGGGTGGGGAGAAGCCTTTTCAAAATATGCCCAGAGTATTCTATTCTCCTTAACAAGACCTTCCCTCAGGACTTAAGTCTTTTACTAAATCCCAATCTACTGAAGTTTTACCAGAGACTAACAGACCAGGGGAAGGTAAAATACCTAACTCCATCCCCCTCTAGAATTCTTCTATCACCTAAAGGTCATGGGGACTGAGAAGCACTTGTAAAGTTCATAGTCCACTGACACAAGCTCAATGCAATTCTGAGGTCAAGTCACAGGACTATAAAATTCTTCTCCTCCCCATATCCTTACCATCACATTAGAGGATAACAACTGAATGAGCATCATATCTCAGACCTTACCTATGAAGTCTCTAGAAAAACTCAAAACAATTGGGGACAAGAAACAATGGACAACAATAGAGATTGTAGTCTCTGACATATGTTGCTATACCAAATAATACACACAGACTAACTCATAGTCAGATAAAAATAAAACCTTACACTAAAGTACTATTTACCGCAGTTTCTTTCACCCAGTACGTCATGTCTAACTTTTAACAAAAAATTACAAGGTATACTAATAGGTAACAATACAGTAACAAGAGATAAAGAAGGACCCAACAATTCTATTTCTGGATATTTATTTGAATAAATCCAAAACTCTAATTGAAAAAGATATGTGCACCCCTATTTTCATTGCAGCATCATTTGCAATAGTTAAGATATGGAAGCAACCTATATGCCCATCAATAGAAAATTAGATAAAGAAGTGGAACGTATATACAATAGAATATTACTCAGTCATAACAAAGAATAATGTCTTTCCATTTATAACAACATGGGTAGATCTAGAGGATGTTGAGCTAAGTAAAATAGGTTGGACAGAGAAAGACAAATGCCATGTGATTCCACCTATATGTGGAATCTAACAAATAAAATAAATGAACAAACAAAACAGAAACAAACTCACAGATACAGAGAGCATTTTGATGGTTGCCAGATAGGAGTGGTATTGGAGTAATGGATGAAAAAGGGAAAGGGATTAGGAAGTACAAATTGGTAGTTACAAAATAGTCATGGGGATATAAAGTATAGCATGGGGAATATCATCAATAATATTGTAATAACTGTGTATGTTGTCAGATGCATACTAAATTTATCAGGGTGACCACTTCATAAGTTATATAAATGTCTAATCACTATGTTGAACACCTGAACCTAATAAAATATTGTATATCAAATGAAATCAAAAATAAAAAATTATTTAAAAAATAAGTAATGAATGGAAGAACTTGAAACATGTTGTTTTAAGGTATTTGTGGTATCTGGAAGCCATTATTTGAAAGTAGGCTTGAATTAGTTATAAATGGATATTGTAAATTCTAGAGCAACCACTAAAAATTAATTTTAAAAAATATATAAATGATATGCAAAGAGAGAAAAGTAAATGAATCATTTAAAATACTCAATTAAAAGCAGGGAAGGCAATAAAAGATTGAAAGACCAGATAAAAGAAACAAAGAATAAAACAACAAATAGAAAATAATGGCTCTAACTATGTCAATAATCACTTTAAACATTAATGATCTGAATAGATGAATTCAAAAGCAGACTGTTAGAGTAAGACCATAAACCAAAATGCAACTATATTTCACCTACAAGAAACCCAATTTAAATATGAAGACACAGATAGATTTTGAGTAAAGGAATGAAGAAAGATATACTAAGTTAACATTAATCAAAAGAAAGCTGGAGTAGACATTTTCATTTCAGACAAAGCACACTTCAGAGCAAGGGAAATTATCCAGGATAAGAGAGGCATTATATAATTATAAAAGGGTCAGCTCTCCAAAAAGACATAACAATTTTTAATATGTAGGCTCATGACAACAAAGTACCAACATACATAAGACAAAAAGTGATAGAACTGCAAGGAAAAATAGATAAATGCAAAGTTATAGTTGGGATCTTCAGTACCCCTCTATCAGAAGTAGACAGATCCAGCAGACAGGAAATCAGTAAGAATATATTTGAACTCAATAGCACCATCAATCAAATGTATATAATTGAAATCTATCGACTACTTCGTCCAACAACAGCAGAATGTTCATTCTTCTCAAGCTCACAGTATGACATTCACCAAGACTGATCACATTCTGGACCATAAAACCCATCTTAACAAATTTAAAAGAATAGAAGACATACTAAGTACGCTCCCAGAGAACAACATTATTAAACTAAAAATTCATAATGGAATGTGAGCTAGAAAATCCCAAAATACTTGGAGGGTAAACAAATTCAACAATCTGCTCAAGAACACACAGCTAACAGGAACCTAGATTTAAATATTTTCCTGTTTCATCCTAGAGCCCTTGCTTATGCTGTCTTGCTATATTCCTTTCTAATTCTTTGGAAACTGTTAACATATCATAAAAATCTGAAAGTCCTTGAGACTATTCATATTTGTATTTTACTGGCTATGAGCAAAAGTGAGAAAATAAAAATCTTAAGGCAAAATCATTATAATTTATAGTCGTCTTTTTACAGTACATCTTTTGTGGTTATTTACCTCATTGTAGCCAGCATTTTAGCCCTCTAAGATTTCATTTTTGTCTTATTTATCAATATTAAATCCATGGCATTTAGAATGTTATAGAATGTTGTTACTATGGTGTACATTAAGAAAGTGTCTGACAGGAGAGTCACCAAGATCAGGAGGGTTGAGTGATGAGATATGTTGATATCTGATCAGTAAGTTGTGGTATAGTTTTATGCTTTAGTTTTCATGGGCCAGTCAACATATTAACTGGAAGGCTTTTAAAAATAAAAATAAAAATAAATAAAAGAAAAATAAAATAAAATAAAAAAGAAAATAAACTTTTACCAATTCCATGTCAAAAATTATAGCTTTTAGCTTTGGGTAGTATTTTTATTAATTGAATATTTGGAGCTGACACAAAACAACTTTTCTTCTTTTGCTTACTTTAGCTAGCTTATGAGTGCAGTGATTTTACCAACTAGAAGGAATTAAAGCTTCTGGTGAATTATTCAGTATTCTGAGTTTCCTTGTCAATGTGTGTACATTTACCACATGAAAGATGCACACAAGAACCTAAATTCTCCTCAGCATTGGGAAAACCATGCCTCAAGACTTAAGTTCCACTTACCATAAAAGATTATTTAGAATGGAAGCCCATGACTTTTGGCTTTCAGAATGTGTCTTTCAAAGTCAGGTTTAAATACTTGGGGCTTGGCAAAATCAAATCAAACAAATTTTCCTTTGATTTTAGGTACATGAGTATTTAATAGAAATAAAATAATCATAATCTATATGTTTTTGATTAATTTAAAAATAATTCATCCAAATACCATGTGCAAGACAGACTTTAGGTATAAGACAATTATTTAGCCTTTTGGTCTGTTAAACTTTTCAAATTATCTTTTTTTAAAAAATTTTTGCTTGTTTAACCAAAAATTGGCCAATGCTAAAATACAAAATATAACTCTAACTTCAAAGGGTTGAAATTGTATTTAAAACCCAGACATTTAGAAACATATCTCTCTTGTCTGAATTGCAGTGTTCATCTGACTTTTTGTTATAATGTCAGACCCGATCAAAGTGATAGCCAGGGACTCTGATCAGCTCCTACAGTAGGATTGGAAGCTGAGCTGAGCCCCTCCCCTGAATTTTATTCAAGATGTGGTCTCTGAGCTAAGTGGAAAGTCTATGAATATGATCAAGAAGAAAATTATTTTTCTCCCTAAACATTGATGATGTGTATAATTTCTTCTGCATCCTAAATCTCAGCTAGCAGTCATTGACTTTTAATAAAAATGCATAACTATTTTCATCAGAGAAATGATCGACAAGGCCACGGTCAACATTTGTCTAAGATCCTTCTTTGCAGTCCTTTACCATTAAGCTCCCACAACATTTAAAATACTAGGCTCCATCAAGTTTATGTATTTGCTGCCCCTCCTCCCAATTTGCGACTTCTGAACTCTGCCTCATCATTTATATATCATTTCAAATGATATTCTTTCCTGAAACAGTACCTTCTTCTTCCCCTTGTAATTGTCATGTTTTCTCATTGTAGTTGTCAGTTTGCCTTCTCTTTAAAACGTAAGGCCCTTGAGGCAGGGATTTACTATTTTCTTATGTTCCCAAGGCCTTTCAACAATTTTGGCATAAATATTGTGACCCTTTATATAGTAATAAATTAAAAAGTGAAAGTAAGATTCACACCTTACACAGTTCATTGATTTCTTCACAAAAGATATCCAGCATACCATCAAAATCTCCTAATATATTCTTCTGAAACTATACCAAAGACCAAATCTCTTATCTACTAAACAATATTTATTAAGCACATCCTTTGTGCCTAACTCCATCTCTGGTGCTGGTGATACTGTGCTATAGAAGGCAAGTGAAATGCTAATGTCAAGGGTCCTACAGTCTTAGCCATATCTTCCAGGAAAATTTTATGGTGTCTAGAATTTCTAAGATAAAAACATCTTCTGTCACTTTGTCTCTCTCATTCTATGACAATTCAATCATCATTTTTATTCTTATTTCTGATATAACATTATCACTCTCTAGACTTTTCTAGTGTTGATATTTTCATGGCAATAATGAACACTCATTATCTAAGAAAAAGTGGAAGAGGTTCGTAGTTGGCTACCAGCTAGGGAATCTCTGCAAGTGTTTGGGGTTTTTTTTTTTGTTTGTTTTTTATTTTGTTTTGTTTTGTTTTCTACTTTACTAACTCAGAATTACCTCTTTATTCCATTAAACCAGGAATTATATCCTCTTTCAGCTGCTCTGAGCCATTTGGAGGAGGAAAAAAGAAAGAATGTGTGAGAACAAACATCAGCTTCAAAACATGCCTAACCCCATGTCAATTAGCTAGTGAAATTGGTGGATCACAAACCAGTGAGGTATAAAGTGCCAAATAGTAGGTGTCTGGCCCCTGGACATGGCAACAGGTTATGGATGCAAAGTTTTCTCATCTGAGAGTTTTATCTAAAGCTTCAGGCTTGGCCTAATGGCTTTTTAAGTACCTCTGCATTCCAAAGTGATGCACTAGATTAGATATTCCCCACAAAGGTAACTCCCCACAGTAGTTAAACCATCCTAAAACACAAAGGTCACCTATGAAAAAGAACAGTACAGTTTCAGTAGAGAATAGAATCCATTTCTTTGAAGATAATCAGAGAAGAATACAGAGTATTGTGATATATCACTTCTCCCCTCTGCTTCCTCCATCTTCAATCTAAGTGATGGGGCTCCTATAGACATCCTCATAGCCATTAGTCTGTGAAAGGGAAGATTTGCATCTCTCTGCAAGCTGGATATTTTCTGATCACAGACATCTGCAGGTCTCCAGCCAGAGTAGAGTGAGAGATGTCATGGAAAGATGGACTTGTGTTCCCAAGGACTAGGGGTATATGTGAGGATAAAACAAGACTCTCCTTTACAGAATCTGAGTCAGTGGTGGGCTACAACATTCACAGGAGAAGTGGATAGCAGAGTTTGGTGAGGAACAAATATGTGAGATTTCTCCTGGATAGATCATGTGTAGTCTCAAGTTATCTTGAAAAAAAAAATGCTCAAGAGAGTTTTTGATGCAACAAGTGTAATAAAAACAGCAATGTTATGAAAAGGGCATGACTTCAGAAGTCACCAGCAGCTGAGAAGAGGAAAGGGTAGCTCAGAAGAACCTACCAATAAACCCCTATGAAAGATGGTGCCACCAGCACAACAGGTTTAAGGAGGAATTAAGATAGAATCAGGTAAAAATAAACTCCTTGGTCCCATTCACTCTAATCACCCCCCTTCTCTTTCCTTTTATCTATCCCAGAGGATCCAGAAAATAGTGATGGAAGTTAAAAAAAAAAAAAGGAAGATTGTGTCTCCTCTACCTACTATAGCTAAAGAGATTCCCAAGAGTAGCCTAAACTATGGAGAGGGATAAAGTTTTAAATTGAATGTAACATTTATTTATGAAAATTTAATTTGTATTGGATTTTATAAAACCTGAGGGTAACTGGTGAGTGTCCTTATCTTCTCACAATGCTGCCAAATTGATATTGAAAGAACATTGACAAGAGGGATTTGAAGGCAGTGAGAGAAAAAATTAGCCATTTTTAGCTTTTACGCTACTTTGTTCAGCTCATTTCTATAAACTAGTCCAATGATAGCCATGTAAATGTCTCAAGGCTTATTCTTTAGACAGTGGAGAAACACACGCTGTGTCTGGCCTATTTGGAAAAAACATGTGATATAGCAGACACATGGGTGACCTGCTCATGTCACATTGAAACTTAACACTACCCACACAAGACTACTCACCTCCATCTCTGTTTGCAGAACATCAATTCCATTGATATCAATAGAAGTTCCAAAGAAAATAACAAAAGATTCATTGTCAAAATGTAGGGTTTTCTTTGGTTAAACAGTCAAGTTTTGTTATAGTCAGATTTCTTAGAACTTTTTTGTAGATTGCTTCATATTGTGAATCTGTAAACTCTGCAGTTTCCCTGACTTATGTGTCTCCGGAGCTCTTTTTATCCTCAGAAAGCATCCAAAGTGACCAGGACACGATGAAGCATACTTGGGAAATTCTGCATTAGGGAATGTGAGTAGGGAAAAAAGACTTTTGCCCAGAAGGCCATTGGGTACTCTCTCCCTCCTTCTGGTGGTTGTCCTTATTCAGCTAAAATTATTTTCTACCTGGGAGTATTATAGTCATTTTAAAGAGGAATAAGACATAAAATGTTAAATGAAGTCTCCCATCATAGCTGGTTATTTGCAGAACAAAGAGTAAAAATTATCCCTTAATTTCTTTTTATATCTTACTACCTGGTTAATGCTTAATAATTTTCCACACATATTAAAGGTCTTCAATTTTGCAAGTGAGTTTAATCTTTAATAAAGCAAAGATGCATAGATGCTGAGAGTCTGTAGGTATGATATAAGGCCTAAAATTAAGTGCCAATACTATGTGCTATCTTAATATCTGGAGAGACCAGAAAGGTTCATCTAGCCTAATTGCAAATTTCCTTCCCCACTCTTATTCCCAAGGATAAGGTCCTCTAGCCAGACTACGGACTTTATCAAGGGGACTAGGCATAGTTCTCATTTTATGATAAATTGTGGGATTCAATTCTTTGCCAATTCAAACAAGTCAGTCACATCTTCCTCTGAAAGCCAAGGACACCTCCCTATCCTAATGCTACAAAGCCTGGTGGTTCACTCAGCTCCTGAGTGCCACCCCCATGTGGCCCTATATGGCATTCAGTGTCCTCCTCCTCTACATTGTGAGTAAATGTGACTAATAGACTGTAGTACATCTAACATTAGGTGTCATGTGTTTAGCCATTCCAGAGCTCTAGAGTGAGAATCATTCCTTCACCAACAAGGTGAATAGGAGGTGATTAATACAGGGATTGTACAATATACAGCCAATATCTGAAATTGTAAATAGGAAGGCATTTCTGTTATATATAGGATTTTTTAAAAATAAATTTGTCTCAAGAACTTAGAATTAATTGTGTTTGGTTACCTTCATAGACTAGCTGTACTATCAAATAAAGAGCCTGGGTGGCTCTCTCTCAACCAGAAAAATGTTAATGACTGAAGTAATTTAAAGTACGTGTTTTGGAGTCAAACTGGATGTGAATGAAATCTTAGCTTTCACTTAGTAGGTATATGAACTTTAACACATTATTTAAACTCTTGGCCTTACATGCTCCACTGAACAATGGAAAAAATAACACCAATATCACAGAGTTACTACGAAGACTAGATAATGCCAAGTAAAGCATCTGGGAAGTAATGTATCATGTGGTAAATGCTCAAGAAATATTAGCTTGCTATTGTTTGTATTTTTAAATTGAAAAAAAAATAATTTCTTGTAGAAAAGTAAATATTTCTGTAAGAAATAACCATGACACCATCATTGGTCTTAAACAAACATGTGAATTAATTTATCCAAGCCTGCTCTTATAGTTGGAACACCCAATAATTATATTTTTTTCAATTTTAGTATGTAAAGACATGGTTCATCTGACATATAGACATAGATGAATAGATATAGATATAATTATAAATACAGATAGAGATAGAGGTAGTGAGAGAGAGGGAGAGAGAAAGAGAGACAGATAGAGAGGTATTTAGAGAAGACTGAGTTGTCCCAGGTGGAACCTTGATGAACTCTTGTTAGAGGTGTTAGAGGATAGTGATTTCACTGAAGTCTTCAGGGCAAAGAGGCTAGAAGAATGTGTTATTAGTTCATTGTATGTAAGGCAACAGAGATGTAAGAAAAATGATGGAAAAATTTTCTCAGATGCTAGTAGCAAGAGAATCTTCAGAAATCATGTTAATAAGGAATGGGGGTAGAGGAATAAAATTAATTGTAGAGAAATCCAGATTCGGCTATCTCTCAGGAAGTTTCTAGAATTGGAAGAGAGGCATCATATGTAGAAAGCTGTAAATGTAAAAATGAGCAGGCATGACAGAAGCTGACATATTCTTGATGACTACTTTAGCATGGAAGCCACTGGGCTACTTGAGCATGTCAGAGTTGAGAAGACTTCAGAACAGTGAGATATCAAAAATGAGGCAGAGAAAAAAATGAAACATGAAAAGTAGAAAAATAAAGAATCATCATTTCTTTTTTATGAAGAATCATCATTTGATGAAAATGAACAGATTTTTTTTTAAAGAAAGAACAATATTATCACCTTTGAGAGAGGTGGAAGGAAAGTGAAATTGTAATTACATGAGAGAATACTATTAACCAGAATTATTATGATGTAATGAAAACAAATTAATGAAATTATTTTCAATGTCCAGACATCTTTTCTATCTGACAGAGTTCAGAGATGCTCAACTCAACATTCTCTTATCTACCTAATTATAGGACACCTAGTCATACTGTTCTCCATTAATTAGTTAATGATATCATTGGGTAAATAGAACTGAAGTTCATATTGTCATGAGAAATGTCTATCTGTGTCTAATACATAAGAGCCAAGTGGAAATTCTTTACAAATCACTAAGTTATCTGTGAAGAAAGCCAACCCTGTACTTCTGAATTACCGATACACTCTTGGTTTTGTTCCATGTTAACAGCCTTTTAGACAAAGTCAGGGCTATTTCATTGTAGAACATACTCAGTAGTTGTTTTTTCTATAACACACTGAGAATAAGACAATGAACTCTAACATTATCTTAGGTCACTGGTATACTGATTATAATACATGTTGAAGTTTTGCAATTCCTTCTGTATTATTATTATGTATCTTTAAGGCATTTATTTGTATTTTTAAATTATGACACTCATAAAAAGAAATTATTTCTCATAGCAGGTGGAAATAAATCTAAATAAGTGAAAATAATAATTTTGTAATGTTTTTCTAAAAATTTTTGTAACTCCTTTTACAGAGATTAATTCATACCAGCTTTTATCTTGTTATTAAGTACACATCTTATTTCTATATACAATAAAACAGAACTCAAACAAATTACAAATTTTAAGAGTTTTGAAATCCCAACAGACATCAAGATCTGGTATATTAAATACAATTTGATCATTGAATTTAGATGATTTCTTGAAATTTAAATGTTGTAAATTTAAAATCATGTCATGAGGCTTTCAATTCAAGACCTGGATAATGATGTATTTTGTTAATAATTCACAAAATAATGACTAGGGGAAGTGATTTATCTTTTGGAAGATGAAACATAATCTGGACAATAACCTGGCTGTGACTGCTCCCTAATCTAATAATTGTTATATTTAGCATACATTATATTCTTCCTTTCCTCTTTTATTATCTCAAGGATCCAAGGAGTTAAAAGGTAATTTATTCAATCATTTATTCACTCCGAAGACATACATCAAACACCTACTGAGTACCAGACACTGGAATAGGCATTACTAATACTTCTCTCAACCCAAACGAGAATGTTCATTGAGCTGAGATAGTCACCGTTTACTTAGAACAATTCAGTGTGTTGGGCACAGTATTAGAAACCCAGGAAGAGTGGTTAACTCTATATATAAGAGCTAAGGAATATTGCCCAGAGGGGATAGCATTTAAATTGGGTGGAGGAGAAATTCACCAGTCAGAGACAAGGGAAAATGTATTCATCTCAAGCAGAGGAATCAGTGTATGTGATGCTAGGAAGTTTAAAGAGCTAAGCATTTCAGAGTGAACGGAGTACAGGGTGCTTGTGAGGGCAAGAGAGGTGGGAGCGCTAAAAAGGAAGGTGGGAGGTAGGTTGAAAATGATTTTCAACAGATTTCCAACAAAAGACTTTAAGCAAAAAAAGTGACACAATTAGATTTGCCTATCTGAAAGATATTTGAAGGAAGTTGAAGTACAGACTAACTGTAAGTAGCAAGTCAAAAAAAAAAAGCAACAAGACTATTGCAATATTCTAAATAAAAGATAGAAAGTATTGTTAAACTAAGGCACTAGCAAGGGAATAGAGAGGAAGAAATGTATTTGATAGTTTCAGGAGGTAGAATTATAGGTCTTAATTAGCTATTAGATATAGGGCCTGATGAAAGCATGCTAATTTTGTAGCTGTGAAAATGTGAATGCCCTTAACTACATACATATTACCAGAAGAATAGATTGAGAAAAAGCCAAAATCTGGCAAAGTGGGGAGAGTTTTATTGGACTTATTGAGATTCAGGTGATAAGCTGCGTTTCAGATGATAAAAACTTATGTCCAATAGATATGTGCAATAAAGAAGAGGATCCAGAAATAGAAAGGAATTATGATATAGAATTAGGGGTCAATGGTGTGTACATAGCAGTCGAAGGTGTTACAGTGAATGAGGTCACCATTACGAATATATCACGCTTGAAGAAAGTAGGACCAAGGATGGAACTTCAGTCAGTTCTAAATTCTAGGCCATCCGATTTGCAGACATGGATTAGACTGTTGCAACAAATTAAAGTTCAATGTCTAAACCATTGTTTAAAAACCATTGTTTAAGCAGTGGCTTATATATTATATTATTATTAACAAAATTGATATCACTAACACTGGTGAAATATGATTTTAATAGTCTCATTAAAAATAATCTGTCTTATTTTTATCATAATCATATTCTTAATGTCTGTTCAAATTATTTGTTAATGGTAGAAAAAGTAAAATCTTGCAAAATGGACATATATAGATATTTAGATGTAGATATATAGAGTTAACTCACATGATAAGTGTACGTTTAAATGTAGCTATAATTAATATTTGTATCCACCAGGAGTTGTCTCTTCTAATAACTTACCTTCTACCTTTCAGATTTTTGTGTTTCTAATGCAAAGAGAATTGGTTTAGAACC
This sequence comes from Cynopterus sphinx, assembly GCA_030015415.1. NCBI lineage: Eukaryota > Metazoa > Chordata > Mammalia > Chiroptera > Pteropodidae > Cynopterus > Cynopterus sphinx. Next base: position 46,186,894 of record CM057391.1, on the reverse strand, counting down.
ATAAGGTAACTTACAGTTCATATTTGCCTCAATATTTCTAGCTTTGTTTATCCAGTAAGAGTGACTCATTCTTTTGATAGGATCTTTTAATTGCAAATGTGTGTAGGCACTGCAGCAGTGTCATTCTGACATAGTATGCTAAGAATGACCCGTAGCAGAATTCCCAAATGTATCTGAGAATGTAACTTGGAAATCCTTTTCAGCACCATTCTTTAGTTAAGACTTATGCAAAAACTAACTCAGGTCTCCATAGTTAGTGGCCCTGGAATTTCCAGTAACTGTCACATTTTATATAATTTTGTTTCTATGACCCTGATCTGCAAATGGAACAGATTTTATTTTACTCCTCTTTTCTCTTTGCCCTACAGTGCAATACAAGTTCACACAATTCTATTCCCAAGCACAAGGCTTAGGCAGATGTATATATGAGCCGTCACATAAAAACCCTGCACATTTACACAGTGTATTTGGATAACACACACATAATAAAGCTTTCCATAGATACTTTTTCAATCTATGTTCTCACTTCTAAGTGAAAAAATCAATGAGAGATCACTAGAATGTTTCACCCAGATGACATTATTGTCATATGTACTATGCCATAATTCATATCTTAATACGTAAAAATGACATCTTTTAATAAAGTGTGTCACTATAATTTAGAGCTGAAGGAGAAGACATAGGGAAATATTTTCCAATTCATTAGGCCACAAGCCTAAAGAAATAAATCCTTCTGATGAATCCTGTCATCACATTGCAATTCCAACACTTCAATATTCTAAAATTAACCAGACCCGTGCCACCCTCTACTTCACTATTTCAACCTAAAATGCTTCCAGAAATTTCCCCAAGTGCTAGCTGTGAAATTATATTGTATTCTAATGGGAGTCACTAGGCAGCAGATAAAAGAGGATGTTTTGAAGTGTGTAACTGATTTTAGATAAGCAGTGAGCTCATGTATCAAGAAAAGGACTTGTTTCCTTTTCACATTTTACATAGTGAAGCAGCCAAACTAATTTTACAAACAAGGATTTTGCTGTAGCTGTTGCATTTAATTGTGCATAAGCAAAAGTTTTCTGTTGCAGCCTTGAAATATTTCTTGGTGGCACTTATTTAATGACTCTGGAGAGGTTTCCCTCCCTCATAGTACCATCTGGCTGAGGGTAGTAGGGAAACTCTTGATCCCAGTCTCCATTGAAAGAAAAAAAAATGAATGGGCAGTTGGTTGCCATTGTTCTATTTCGATTCTTCAGCACTTCAGATTACATTGTTTCTAGCCAGCAAAATGCTGAAGAAGAGCTTTGGAAATTTTCTTATAGACATTAGCCTTTCAGAACCTGCCTGCCAATTATCTTCAAAAGACAGAATCGGCTCCTTAAAATCAAAAAGTCTACATTCCTGCCATGTGTCAGAGAATGTTCACTATTGACTTAGAATATGTTCTTTCAAACATCTTACGAATATGGGGCCTGGTGAGAAATTTAAATTATTTTTAAAGTTTTGGTTTCTAGAGAAAATCAAAGTCAGCACAAACACATTTCCATTTTCTAAACACTCTCTTAGCATATTCCTACTAAACACATTCAATAATATTTATTGAGTACCTACTATGTTTTGGACAAAAAGAAAAGTATTCTATGAAAATAACCTCACAGGGTGATCTGATTATAAACTCATAACTGGTCATAGTGGGTAGTCACCTCAGGTATATAACTTCCTTAGTAAAAAGTTATCTTTGTCTTAATTAAGCCCTGTTCATTGTTTTTGTGCATGTAGGTTAACATACCTTTAAAATAAGTGTAACCACCCTCAAAAAAAGCCCATAATCTTAACTATCCTGTAATCCTATCTCCGCCTTGTTGTCACCCACTTCACATAATTTTCCTTAAATTTCCTCCTTAACTTCAAATGCATACAAGAAATTGTAAGACTGTCATTGTCTGGAACATTTGAAATCTTGCTTTCTGACAATTGTCATCAGATTAGCTCAAATAAACTCATAAAAATTCTCTTTTTGGACATTTCTGGGCTTGACAATATGCTAGTGATTCATATTTATCTATGGATAAATAATACCTTTATCCTTAGATTCTATAATGAAATAATTTGAGAAATCCATTGTTAAAACCCAGAAATATTTCTCCCTTGTAAAGACATAACAGAATTGTTACTATACTAACGGGTACTGTGTATATATCTAAGAGAGGGGAAATAATTTTTTTTTTAAATGGAGAATATCAATCAGGATTGGTTTTTGAAGCAAATTGCTCCATGTTGATAATGTTTTATAGTCCTAGATCTTTATCATGTTTATTTATTGATTATTGTACATTTAAGTCCATCAACCCAGACAAGGCTGTTGTTGAATGCTATGTTATTTAAGAAGCCTAATTTGCTATGGTGTCCCTGAATGTAAATAGCATAATATTGATTTAAATTGTCATTTGCATTTTCTATGCTTCAATAATAGACAAATAAAATAAGTTGAGGGCCATCTTGTACATATGTTAGGCACTATACTGGTTTCTTTTTGTAAATGGTCAGATTCAAATCTTAAAACAACATATAAGACAGAACTATTATTGCCTTCATTTTTTAGATATGAAAAGTATGACACAGATAAATAACTTGCCCAAGCCGCATAGCTATTTTAAAGTGTTGCTGAAATTCACCCACAGTCAGGCTGTCTCCAAACCCAGGGCTCTGAATCTTTCCTGGGTAAAAAGTCACCTTTTAAGGCACTGTACTTACTGTTTACTTGATATGATTGTAGATGATTCCCTACCTTTCCATTGAGTTTTTAAAAAATTATATGTAATGATAAGAAATGGAATGAATAGATATATTAAATACTGGGGCAAGGTAGGGGAAGGAGGATCCATGAGGGAACATGAAGGGTAAAAAAAAAATGCTCCCCTGATATGATCCAAAATTTACAGGGAAAAATTATTCTGTAGTACTTTATTTGGAATAGAGAAAGAAATTACCATATGAAAAAATAATCATAGTGTTATTAAACATTTAAAACATTAAATTTGGGTGATAAAATGGATATATAGATATATAAATTCATCAATAATTTCATATAGGTTGATAAATACACAGAGATGGTTAATATTCATAGTGAATAATAAATTCTTAAAAGTATTAAATTAAACAATAAATCCTTATTATATTGATTAGGTATTTATCATATTAATTTTAAGTCAGCATCATTCAAATTTAGAAGAATGTTAGAAAATTCTAACATTTATTAAGGCCTTACTATATACCATGCACACTGCTAATTGCTGTGAAATATACAAAGGTGAATACATTAAGAGAGCAATGTAAGAAGTATGCAGAATACCAGTTAGGAAAGTAAGTTCACTCTGCAGGGTTGAGCAAAATAATCACAAGGTTTGAAAGTAGATTTAATGTGAGGGGAAAAAGAAAAAAGAATTTTGAACATGACTGCAACCTTCTGAATGTAGTGTTGAATGAAGGTTAATCTGACAAAGGTGTAGGACAGACTGGAACCAAACCTGCAACTTTTCTGGAATCATTTAAAAAAACGATAGTTTGATAGGAGTTACTGTAAAGAGTGAGATACTGAAATCTGTTTTAATCATGTTAGTTTAAAGTAACATTGTGACATTAAAGCAAACAAGCACATCAGGCAGTTACAGACACAGGTGCATAGCCCAGATGGAAGAACATTGATGAAAAATCTTAAACCTTACACTATCAGACAGTCAGGTTTGGTCTGTGAGAGAGGTGAAGCAGAACTGAAATATTTTTTAGCTTAATCTGAAAATTATGCCCTTTAATCCAAGATCCCATACTTCTTGTCCACTTTGCTTTGGTGTATATGAACAGGTAGTTCTCTGTTTATTTTCCTTTGAATTTATGTTTTTAAATCTTCTATTCACGTCTTTATTATTCTTTTGGCTGCCATCCTAGCTGACCTTAACCAACCAGTGCGTCCTCACTACTTTTTGCTCTGGAATTTGTACAATGCCAGAAAATTAGACCATACACATAGTGGTCCCAGATACCCATGTGCTCTCCTCTCCTTCCCAGCCTTACTTGTAGTTAAATTAGGGCCATGCGACCAGTTCTGGTGGGTGAGCTGTGAGAAGCAAGAAATGTCCTTTTCATCCCAAAGCAGTGTATCTCCTCCCAGCTCCTATTTTCTCCTTGTGACAACCTCAGGAGCAACGTGCTCCAGAGAGTGTAATTACCAGTTGGAGACAAAGCCATATGGCCCACCGTGCATTTTGTGTATGTAAGAAATAAGTGTTGGTTGGGTTAAGTCACTGAAATTTAAGGAGTTATCTATTGTGGGCATTAACGTTATTTATTCAAGTCACATACCATCCTAAAGGACCTTGATGTTTAAGAATAGAATAGCTATTTCAGAGAGAGAAGTTACAGTAGTGTTGAAGAGCAGGGCAAAGTCTGTACTTCCTATACCCCAAATTTCTCCCCACTGCCACCCTCAAGTCATTAAGATTTGAAATGCTTTGTAAATATGATGTTTTCTTAAGTAATGTAATCTTTGGAACACAATGTGGGGCAATCTACATAGAAAATACAGACCACCCCTGATTCATGCATAGTTGTTCCTCAACTTGCAGAAAGAATCCACCAGATATTTGTTATTGCATAGTCTGCTGTACTTAAATGATTTACAAACAACATGTAACACTGAAGAAATTTTATTCATTACCCTTTTTCTGAGGTTCTCATGTTGAACTGAAATGTATGTACATATTATATAATTTAACAATTGTGTTATTCCACTCCATTATGGACAATGAATACTTTGCAGAAAAATGTTATTCTTCTCAGATAAAATTTTATACTTAATTACATGGTAGACTTCTGTTTAAACACTACTTTTATTTTTTTGGTGTGGAGTTATTGATGGAGACTTTTCTGTGTGTACATATCTTCTCCATAGAAACAGTTCTTTTTTAATGGGAATAAATATTGAGCATAGAGGAATCACTTAGAGGTTTGAAGCCAGAAATGTCTGCTCTAAGTTAATCATATTTTCCTTTCCAAACCCATAAATAGCTGAGGTTGCATAAGTGATGTGCAGTGTGATTAGGTTTACTGAGCACGAGGCATAAGATATTTACAACGTTTTGGCACAAAACACACTCTGTGCTAACACTCTATACTTTTTCCCACACAGAACTGGGAAAAAGGGCAGCTGGTTCCTTGTTTTGCTTGTGGATGGGCTCTTTACTACTCTGTGGAAATCCTACTGTTACAAGCCAATGTCCAAAGATACTACACACAAAATGCTCAATTCTTTCTATATTTAAGATTAATCATAGTGTCATGTCTGTGCAATCATACTGTTAGAGTGGAAGAGTTGGTATTCAATCCTCAGAATAATCTAATAGTCATCCTTATGGTTTAGATTGTTCAGGACCCATTCTTTGAAAGGACATTTGAAAATAAATGTCACTTAAGAGATAGTTGGTTTAGTCTCCAAAAGTAAGTATGCAAGAAGCTCATGATTTTGGAAACTGGTGAGTTTAACAAGCTACAATAGTTGAATAGGAGATGGGACAGCCTGTCAGAACCAGCATTATCTTCCAGCAGCAAGCAATTGTTTTGGAAAAAAAACTATTTTAAAGTAAAATTTTCATTGTAAAAAAAATGTCAAGAATTAGCAAAGTGGGCAAGGTTCAAATCTAACACAGTGACAACATGGTTTTTATTGAGTTAAAGAAAGAAAATGAATAGAGTTTCCTTTGAAAATTGACACAAGGAAGAGTAAAGGGGGTTTAACTTCTTAATTTTTATTAGTAAAATACTGATCTCAAAAGCATATATCCATATTCCCTTTATAGGTTTACTCTTTCACGATCTTTTCAGCTTTCCCTCCAAAACCACATGTCTATAAATGGGCTCCCTTAGCTCCTAAGCTAATGTGAATGGGGGAAAAAAGAGATTTGGCTCAGGAGAAATCTCATAGATGATGGTAGGTTGGTGGAGGAAAGGATGAAAAGAGAGAAGTTAATGTGGTTGAGACTCAGTATGTGCCTAGCAAAATATTGAGCACTATATAAATCTTGATACTTAAGGTTTTATACTTACTACTCAGAAAAAGCCCCTTAAGAAGCTATTACTATGATGGTTCCCCTTTTCCTGATGATCTGAGACTTTGGGGGCTTAATGAATTTCCTCATTAAGTAGAAGTGATAGGATGTGAACCAGACCCATCAATTTCCAGGTTTGTTCTTTTCCCATTTCCTTGCTTCCCTGGGCACACATGTCTAATTACAGTTTCAGAGTACTAGCATGTCAGTCCCCCACACCTTCCATCCCTACACACACACACACACACACACACACACACACACACACACACACACACGTGCATGCGTGCGCGGTTTCTGAAAAACTCAAGACACCAAATTCAGGGAAAGAGAAATCTCTGGTGCCTGGGTATTGTCTATAAAACTGTGTATTTTCATGATTTCTTACTCATTTGAGATGTGGCTTAACTCCAATAACCTCTCAGTATGGGGCAATGCCAGAAACCTAAGCAGTAATGGGGTCCCTTCTCTCCAGCTCACGTCACATGTCCTTCACCTGCAATGTATTCTTACACCTCAACCAGTATCAAGGGTTGTGCCTAATGAAAAGCCTTTCCAACAACATCTACTACCTTCACTTACCTTTGTAATTTTATCTTTGCCTGAATTATCTCTCTGTCAAATCAAGATCCCAGATATTAATAATGATCAGAATTTTTCTTGAGTTTAAAGGTGAACCTACAAAAATCACAAGGTCTACCTCACCATAAATCACCTCTGCTGCTAGGATAATTCTCCTTACATCCACCTAGTGCCTGAGCAGCAGATCCTCACTTAGGTGTGGTTCCCTTCCAATTACGATTTTCCCAGCATGCAAGTACTACCTAGGAGCAAGATGGAAGTGTTCATGTGTTTTTAGTGCTAAAAAAAAATTGTATAAGGGCATGTTTTGTACCCTAAAAATTTAGCATTTCTTTCATTTAGCCCACAGGAAATTATACAGAAAAAAAGATAATTTTTATTTATTTAACTATCATGTAATAAGTACCTTGTAGATTGTTTCCAAAGGTGAACACCACCAATTTCTACCAGGCCCATCCTCTTAATAAAAGGGATCCATTTCCCCTCCTTTTGAATTTGAATTGGCCTTTTAATGTACTTAGACCAGGAGACACTTGGCCAATTTGAGACCTACTTCTTAAGAGGACTGGAAGATTCCTCTTTGCTTTCTTGTAGCCCCAAGTCACTGTGTAAGAGGGAAACTACCGAGAGAGAGAGAGAGAGAGAGAGAGAGAGAGAGAGAGAGAGGGACACCAAGCGAGACCCCAGCTGTTTCACTCACCCCAGATGAGGTGTCAGACATATGAAAGAAGCCATTTTTTTCGACCGTCTAACCACAGCTGAGCATCTAACTCAATTCAACATGACTCCCACCTGATACCATGTGGAGCAAAAGAACCACCCAGCTGAGCCCTGTCAACCTGGGGAACAACTAAAAGTGCTAAATCATTGTTTAAACTGCTAAATGTTGGGGCGATTTGTAATCAGAAATATTTTGGAACAGTGCATACTATGTGCCTTGCATTCTGCTAGTACTCATTATATGTTTCAATAAATACTGTCAAAGACATTGATTTCCATTGCTAATTGTAAGGGTTTGAGGAGAGTAAATAAGGTGGGGGGAGATCTGAATTTTTTAATTAACACTCTTCACCCCCACCTTTGTAGAAATTTCAGGGTAGCAGCTGAGACAGAGTACATAGGGTCAAGGCCAGCCGCATAATTCTTTTTTGGAAATGTCTTCTGGAAATGGGGAGAAGTGACTTTTAATTCAGCTCTTGACAGACTACTGCCTACCCAAGAGTGAGTTTAAGAGTGAAGCTGCCTCTCTGTGTATTATCTAATGACCTAACACTGTGTTCTGACTAAAGTGACATCATGTACAAACCAGATACTGCTCATAATCTGATGTTTGCCTTCAAGTACTTATAAAAGCTCCACAGTAGCCTGGCAGGACTTGAGTTTGGCAGTGACTAAAGCTAGTGATAATATTCCTATTCTAAACCCCATGGATTAAGGAAATAGATTTCAACAAAAATGAAAAATATTTCTCTGAGAGGTTGTTAAAAAAATAAACCTCCAAATATAATAATTGCATTTGCTTTCAGAGAAAACAACAAAATGGTCACGTTTTTTAGTGTCTCTTTGTTTGTGGAAGGACTACATTAAAATGTATATTTACCTTACTTTTCTTTGAATGAGCAAAAGCTCTTCTGTGAGCATATTAAGAAGGCCTTTGACTAGCTCCTTCAGGTCCCTAGAAAGCATGGGGATAAATTGCTAAGTTATTATTCAGTATATGATGCTTTGATGGCCTGGAGATCATTTGAATCCCTACAGGTAGACAGCTGTTAACTAACCCTGAGCTCCTCTAGCTCCTGGAAATAAACTGAACATGAAGCTGTTTGCAGCTGCATTTGACAGAGCTGCCATCTGCCTAGCTCCCTGGAAGCTCTAAGCCAAGGACATTGCTGTGTTTAACTCTTCATAGCAAAATGAACAGTTTTTTACAGAGAGCTGGCTTGAAGGTTATTTCTTCCCATCTACAGAAGGCATTTCCACAAAGAAGCACATGGTGGCCCTGACGCTTTGTCATCTTTCTCAGCCTCTTTTCTGAAACTACTCCAAGGATGAAGGAATTAGAGATTTCAAGAGACCTTCCCTGGCATTTTGGCATTGTGAACACTTACCCCTACATGGAACTCAATCTGTCTTAAAGTCTACCTATTGTGTTCCCTTCTCTTTGGACTTCCTTCTTTGGGCAACCACTTTTCATAGCAACACTTCCATCTCTAACTCTCAAACATAATAGTACCACAGGACTGTCTTTCACTCTGCTTTTCTATTTCATATTCCTCATGTTTCCCCTCTGCATTCTATCTACAGCCCAAACACACCTATATTTCAGTACCATATCTTCAGCTTCCAATTGGATGCCTCCTACTAGACTTTCCAACTTTTTCAAATCAGAATTTCTAAAGTGAAATCAATCATATTTCTACCCAAATAATGTCTGGTTCTGAATTTCCCAATCTGTTGACTCAGGTTTTTTTTAGCTTTGACCTTAGACAACCGAAAGGCTATTACTGACCTACTCATTTCCCTAACCCCAATATTACATAGACTAAAAACTTCACCATCTAAAATCTAGACATTTGCAATAGTTTTCTAGTTTTTCTTTTTGCCTTTATTGTTTTAACCTTCTGAGACACCCTGTACACTGCTCTTGGATAAATTTTTCAAATGCAATTATTTCTACTTTATATCTCTGTTCAAAAATGTCTAATTGTTCGTCATGCTCAATATAAATGCTTTTGCAATGGCATTTAAGTTTTTTTTAAACATAGTCCCTACCTGGTATCACCTCAGGCCTATGTCTCATATTTATATAGACACTAGACTGAAGCATTGTGCTTAGCAATCCCAGAGGGCACTATTGACATGAACCCCTTTATGCTGGTGTGCAAGGTAGAGGACCTGGTCAGAACATGCCATACATACTTCTACCTCCAGACCTTTGCCTACTCTGTGCTTCCCCTTCCTTTTACTTCCTCATTATATTCCTCTTGTTAAACTCTGGTCCAGCATTCTTTCTTGTGGAAAGGCTTTCCCCATGTGTCCCCGGAGCAATTTATTGCTTAAATCATTCTTTGTCACTTACCCTCCACAAGACACTTTTTTCGTTTGATCATTATTCATGTGTGTGAACTATTTCTGGGACTAGAATAAACATTTCTAGATAGTAGAAACTATTCTAAAATTATGTGTAGCTTCAATGTTTATTGATAATGATGCTAGTAATGGCAGTTTCTCATGCTTCTCTCACAAATAGACCATAGTTCAAACTATGGTCTGTCTGGAGTGACATCATATGCAAGCCAAATACTGCTTATAATCTGATGTTTCCATCCTGAAATCATTTGTGTGTGTGTGCACGCGCGCGTGCGTGTGTGTTTGAATAGAAAGATTGAAGAGAATGGATTTCCCATAAACCTATCCCTCCTTTTCTATATTCTTAATATCTAATTTTCTATTTCAATCAATTAATTCACATCATCACGATACAAATGCTAATATCAGCCAGCCAGTTTAAATCTGTGGAAATTATAACATAGCTTATGGATTGCTGTCTAGCTCTGTTAAAATTCTCTCCTCCCTTGGCATTGCCTTTACATTTTTCTGATTTTCTTTCCATCTCTCCCTCATTATCTCCTTGTTTTCTATGTTGTGCATCTTACCTTCAAACCTTTCCTTTGATCCTCTTCTTTTCTCACTACACTTGCTCATACAGAATGGTTCCCAAACTTATCTCCTGCAGTGACCCCTTTTCTAAGTGCCAGACATGCATTCTCTACTGCCAACTGGAAATTTCTTAGATGTTCTTTAGATTCTTTCAACTCAACACCTATTTTTCTCCCCGTCTCAGTTAATGGCACCAATATCCTCTCAATCTAAAATCTCAGGGTCATCATTTTTTTCTTATTTTTTCTCTCAGAACCAGTCTTAGTCTCCTGTAGTTTCATCTCTTAAATATTTTTTTCTCCTTCCAAATTCTGCTATTAAGTCTTGATTCAAGTCCTTTCTATTCACCAGGATAATTAACCAGAGCTGCTGTAGCAGCTTGAAAATCTTAATAGTTCAAAATAACAAAAGCTTGTTGTCATGGATTCATTCAAATCTGATACAGGTTGTATGATCTCTGAAGTGGCTCTTCATCATGTAGTGGTTCAGGATTCATTCTGCTTTCATCTGTGATTCTACCATCTCAACATATGACTCTGTAATCTCCAATGAAATAGAAGGCAGAAAAGAGCGATGGACAAGCTTTTTATTGTTTTCCATGGGAAGTAACATTCTACCCATATATTTTCTACTATATATTATATATGTTCTATTCTACTCATATATTTTCACGAAAGTTTTATTTATTATATTTATTTATTATATTTCATTTTCTTTTTTTGTAAAATGCATAGCTAGCTCTTCATGCCACTTCCCCTTCAGAAGCCATCAATGGCTCTCCATTATTCATGGAATAAAATTTATAGTCCTTCAAAATCTGCCTTAAATCTACTTTTCCAACTATACCTCCACATCTATAAACCCTTAGCTAGAACCACACCAGACAAAATATCCCCTGAACATTCTGTTCATTTTCTCACTTTCATGTCTTAGTGCATATGGCACCCTCTTTCTGAAATATATGGAAAATGTAATTAAAATGCATTTTGACTGTATTCTGAATCATTATGTTAATGCAAACATTGAATGTGGATCCATACAGAAATATATATATATATATATATATATATATATATATATATATATATACACACACACACACACACACACACACAGAAATATACACACACACACATACATATACATATACATATATATGTAAACAAACCCATTTTTTAAATGTCTTTACAGCTTTATTGAAATATAATAGACAGTTACATTTGCAATTCAATGAGGTTTTTTCAATTATAGTTGGCATACAATAATATATTAGTTCCAGTTGTATAGCATAGTGATTAGACAACTATATAACTCACAAAGTGATCACTAAATCTAGTACCCTTCTTTCCCCTTACATATTTATTACAACATTGTTGACTGTTTATCCTTATACTACACTTTATATCTCTATGACTACTTTGTATCTATCCATTTGTACTTCTTAATCCCTTTACCCTTTTGGCCATCTCCCTAAACCCCTCTTGTCTAGTAACCCTCAGAATATTCTTTATCTATGAGTTTGTCTCCATATTTTTTGTTGTTGCTTATTTTTTTTCTTTAGATTCCTCATGTACATGAAATCATGTGGTATTTGTCTTTCTCTATCTGATTTACTTCATTCAGCTCAATACCCTCTAGGTTCATCGAAGCAATATCTTTTCCCACCCTTTTCTTTTTAATCTGTGTGTGTCTTTTAATCTGAGGCAAGTCTCAGCATATGCAAGGAGTCTTGTTTTCTTACCCATTCAGCCACCCCACTCTATCCTTTGGTTAGAGTACTTAATTTTTTTCCATTTGAGATTGTCATAAATGGATATATAGTTATTACCATTTTTATTCATGTTTTTGGTGTATGTTTTTTCTTCTTAAAGTAATTCTTACAATATTTTCTATAATAGTGGCAATGAATTCCTTTAGCTTATTTTTGTTTGGGAAGCTCTTTATCTGTCCTTCAATGCTAAATGATAGCTTTGTTGAGTAAATTATTCTTGGTTACAGATCCTGAGTTTTTATCATCTCAAATATTTTGTGTCAAGCCCTTCTGCCTTGCATCGCTTCTTTTGAGAAATCAGCTACCAGTCTTATGAGTGCTTTCTTTTAGGTAACTTTCTCTTGCTGCTTTTAAGATTCTCTCTTTGTATTTAACCTTTGGCATTTTAATTATGATATGTCTTGGTGTGGGCCTCTTTGGGTTACTCTTTCTTGGGACTCTCTGAGCTTCCTGGGGTGGTATGTCTATTTCCTTCACCTGGTGAGGGAAGTTTTCATCTTTATTTCTTCAAATAGTTTTTCAACTTCTTGTTCTCCATCTTTTCCTCCCAGTACCTCTATGACCCGACTGTTTTTGCATTTAATTTTGCTCTATAGGCTCCTTAAATTATTATTATATTCTTGACTTCTTTTTTCTTGCCATTCTGATTGGGTAACCTAGGCTTCCCCATCCTCTATTTTGGTAGTTCAATCCTCTTCTTCATCCACTCTGTTAATTCCCTCTAATATACTCTTAATCTCATATAATGTCTTCATTTCTGACTGGTTCCCTTTTATAATTTCAATTTCCATTTTTATGTTTTTTATCTTGTTGGTAAAGTTCTCAATGAGTTCATCTACTCTTCCCCTAAGTTAATTGAGCATCTTTATAACCAGTGTTTTGAACTCTGCATCTATTAAATTGATCTCTGTTGTGTTCTGTCACATGGCTTCAGCTTCTTTGTCTTCTTATTTTAGCTGACTTTCTGTGGCTATTTCCATGTACTAAGCAAAGCTCCTAAGTCTCCAGGTTTTATTACCATGTTTTTGTATAATAGATGTCCAGAGGCACAGTCCTAAGAGAGGTTAAGCTACAAGCCAAGTTTAGCCCCAGCCTGTGTCCCTCTGGGGCTACCTGTTAAAATTCAGCAAGCAATCCACAGATGCTGTGCTTACAGTTGCCTCAAAAAGCCACACCAGAAACCAAGGTCAGCTGCCACCAGTGTAGGTCTTGTTGCTGCTCAGCAAGGAACACAGGACTCACACAGGACGTATCTGGATGTGGATTGGGTGGGGCCACAAGTTGGGGGAGGCAGAGTTTCAGAAGATCCTTTGGGCGGAGTGACCTCTGTTACCCAGTTTGATGGCCCCTCAGCTATGGTGGTGCTGCTTCTACACTGGGATGGGAGAGGTCTCAGCAGAGGAACAATGGATACCACTAGCACTTCTGCCCAGGAGCAATCCTCACCTCCAATCCTCACTCTGACAACTCAGTGTTCCCCCGTAAGTCCCTGGTGACCCTCCACCCCCCACCCCATGCCAGCAGCCTACCCAGCTCTGGTGCTCAGAGCGAGCGAGTCTATCATAGCTAAAGTTCAGTCACAGACACAGCCCCTTTAAGAGGTGTCTGCAGCTGCTGGCTACAGCTGCTACAGCTTCTATTTTACTCAGCCACTGAGGAACAGACAGCCTCATTTCTTCACACCTTCCTACCTTCTACTGTTGCAGGTTCATGTCTAATTTCTCTTCCTAGTTGTAGTGCTTCTGTTCACCTAGATCCCCAGGTGACTCTGCTTGCTGCTTGCTTTGTGTTTCTGTCACACACCTTTGACGTAGTCAAAAGAGGACATGAATAGTCTGTATCATGTATGCCATTTTGCATAGTCTACCAGGCACTCAGTTTTAATTTTTTTTTTTAATATAGCTGAAAGGGCTTTTTCTTTTCATGTTGAAAACTGTAATTCTACTTCTGCTCTTTTGGATCACTTGCCTTAGAAAAATTATACTTGAACCAGGGGTTCTTGTTTTACTGCTATCATTCCTCTATTTACCAATTGTCACAAATCCAATTTTTAAAGTTCCCCTTATTTTAGGAAAATAGAACAAGTTCTTTGTTTGATTCTTCCCATTATTTTAGGAAAATAGAACAAGTTCTTCGTTTGATTCTTCTCTCCTTAAATTAAGAATGTAACCACAATTTGGCTAACATTCCTACTCTGTGTAGGCTCTAATCTCTCAAAAATCCAGTGGTGAATAACATTGCTTCTTTAAAAACAGGTTCCAGATTCCTAATGACACTATTACAGGAAAATGTGGAGACACTCAGCAGCTGATGAATTTCATATAAGAATTGGAGTACTTCCCTTCTGGTCCAGTCTATGACCACACCAGCCAGCTTTCTCTGCCAGGAATTACTCCTGGGACCAGGTTTCTATCTGGATGTAGAGGAGGATGAAATCTTTGCTGCTGACAGCCTAAGCTACTAGGAGCTATGATTATTCAAACACAGAAAAAGAAAGTTCTCTTGGGAAGCCAAGATGCTTTAGCAATTGACAAAAGAGTTAGTGATAAGGCAGTATAGCCTAGTGGGAGCAGCCAGCTGTCTAAAGTTTAACAAATCCAAGTTCAAGTCTACTAAAAAGTCCTGTGACCTCTGGAAGTTACTTAATGCCTCTAAACTACAGGTTCATCTGCCTCTCTTTCAGGAATAGAGAGGTGATTACAAAATACATTAAATATGTGGCAGATTAGTTTTTGGGATGTTAATTTGTTATTTTCTGTCTGCATCTCCTCTCCCACACATATACATACATTCACACACAATCTAATCTTTGAATTTTCTTTAAAACAAGGATTTTTCATTGCATGAAGGAAAACTCTGTCTCAGTAAAAATACGTCCATCCTTCTTCATTCATGAAGTTCACAGAAGAGATACCACAATAGCAGAGGAGAGTGAGAAGAGGATGGAAGTCAGAGAGAGATGGAGGCTGAAAGAAAAAAAAATTGTAAACTTTTGTGTGACAATGCCTTGAATAAGACTTCAGGGGGTGACCAAAAGAAAGCTGTACAGTAGACAGAAGGGCACTCAGCCTATCCAAACATCCTGGGCCTCAGGTATACTACCAAAAGCCCAGAGCTGCAGGAATTGGAGGTCTCAGCCGTTAACTAGTTTAGCCTAAAGACAGCTAAAAGTGTCTCTTATTATACAGGATAACCATAGTAATGACTAATAACGAATTTCTCTACCAAATAGGTTAGAGGCTTGGAATCTAATTTCAATTGATTTAAAGAAAATCCTGAAACAATGTTTCTTATAACCCCATGTTGTAGTTAAACAGTTTATGTGCTACCAATGTAAAGTCCCTCATACTTGGTAAACCTTCAGTAGATGTTCATCTTTCTCTTCCCTTCCATCACTTTTCCCCTGCTGCTCTGGTTATGAGATCAAGTGTTCAAGTGGGTCTTACTGCACCACCACATTAGCCTAGACCTGTCCTTCTGAAATAAAATTTCTTATCACAGACAAAATAGTTCTTTCAAAATCACAATGAAAACTTATGGTGTAAAATTCATGAGACAAAACAATGACTCAAACTCTCAGAAAGATGAAATGGTAAAAATATATAGCCATTCTCAGGTTCAGTATGAGAGAGGACTTGAAATGTTTTTTGGAACAGGTAGACTTAAATTCTTATTTATTTACTTTGGCATTTTGTCCAAAGTTTGCTCTCAATGCAGCCCACATGAAGGCAAGATTTGGGGTAGCAGGGCAAAATAACAACCGGATTGTAGTTACTTGCACTGTCACTTTAAGTTCTAGATCAGAGGTCAGCAAATTACAGCCTGTAGGCCAAATCTAGCCCAGTGACAAGTTTTATAAATCAAGTTTGTTGGAACACAGTCATGCTTATATATTTACCAACTGTCTATGTCTTGCACTACAACAGCAAAGTTGAATAATTGCAATAAAGACAGTGTGGCCTAACATCAAAAATATTTGCTTCCTGACCTTTTACTGAAAAAGTTTGCTGACTCATATTCTAAATTTTTAATGTGGTGGAACTAATCATATAGACAAAACAAGGGGTCTGACAACTTTTACCATTTTGAAGTAGGACATGTTTCAGTGTGAAAAGACTCCAGGAACATCTCTCTTAATTTCTCTTTATTATATTCAACTCTAGACCCTCTACCCTCCAAAACTCATTTTCATAAAATTATGGTAATTTCTTTCTCAATTTGACCAACACCACCTGTGCACATATTATGTGCCAGGTACAGTTAATACTAAAGTAAATATGTATCAGACTCACCCTGTCTTCAAGGAGCATACAATGAGTGTCAGGAGATAAACACCAAAGACATAATGACTTCTGTGACACTTTAGGGCACTGGACCATGTGACTACAAGGCCTTACCTTGAAAAGTCAACATTTCTATGCTTCTAAACTTACAATGGAGAGTGATAGAATAGAAAGCTCCTCAACATGAGGTGACAATTCTTTTCTAATAAAAATGATTCCAAGAGAAAAAAAATAAATTTTTTTCCCTTTTTTTGGTATTCTTTTACACATGTATATTTCTTGTTATGACATGAATAAATATAAAGAAGTTCTATTTACACTTGAAGTAGGTAAAGAAGATTTTATAAAGAAAGTACAAGTGTGGCCAAAAAATCTTTCATCTAGGACAAGCTTATTTTATACCTGTTATCCCAGGGTAATTATTTTTAATAGTGCTCCCTTTTACTCTTCAAAGAGTTCTGTCTTGAATATTAGATTGCATGGTAAATTTACCTATAATCTAAATCCTTAGCCTAGCCACTTATAAAATATTAGTAACACAAAGTTTTTTCCTTATCAACCTCCTTTGTAAAGCAGTATGTGACCTTCACTTCCCGCCCCCAGCAACCTTGCACGTTAATCTTTTAGGGCTTATCACATTTTACTGACTTACTTGTTTCTTTTCTGTCTCCATTGGGGGAACTTGACCTTCTAGTTAGCTATAATAATCCCAGAATTTAGTACAGGGTCTCACTCAGTAGACTCATAGGAATGTTTGCATAAAATATTTTCTGTCTGTTAACAAATTTCTAAGATATAAAGAGCAACAATGTTTCAAAAATTGCTAGAAAAAAAGTCCCTATCACTGATATTATGAATATTGCTTTAACTTTTAATTTTCTTCAGTGATTGTTCTTTTTCATAAAAAGGTCCCCTTAATGAAAGTCCTGCTCTAGAAACCAAAGGAAGCAGCTAAATTGATCTGAATTAGCCTGGAGCCATTTACTTTACAAACAGGAAAGGATTCAGACAATTTCTCTTAAGAAGGGAAAATAATCAACTGATTTCTGTTTATTAAGTAGACAGAATGGTGCAAAGAACTAAGTGTGAAAAGTTGAATTGTGGCTACCTGACCTGTCTCCAACACTGTCAGAACATAGGATTTGTTGAAGGAATCCAAAACAGAGTTGGCACATGTCCTACCAAAAGTTTTATAGCACAGAAGATGGATCGACTTCCAGGATGAATTTTCTTAACCAGAAACAGTTGTCTATAGAAGAAAAAATGGTCCATTCCACTTTAATTGATAGGATGTGGGTCAAAGTTGGAGAGGATTTTGGTAGAAACTCAATATGGGTGCAGTTAGAATGCAAGTTATTATAGAAAATGTTATCTAGAAAGAGGTAATTTTCAAAAAATCCTAATGCCAAATTGAGACAGGCAGTGAAAAAAAATGTTTTCTGTAAGAAGACTAATGGAAAATTGTGAACTAAAACTAGCTTGAAAAAAAAAAAAACAGTGTTAAATCAGGAGAGACCCAATGGTGAGCATCCTCTTATACACTGACTGGGTGACAAAAAAAAAAAAAAAGAAAAGAAAAGAAAAGAAAAGAAAGAAAAGAAAAAGACATAAAGTATGATTCCTTCCATGTATGGAAAATGTATATAGACAGATGACTATCACCCCCAGCCACAAAGCCCAGAGATATTTGTTGAACTGTGGTTTCAGAGTTAATATGTCCACTTTTCAAAGTTCATGTATTCAAATTAATTCTGTTCATTAAGACCAGGTTCAACCACAATTAGAAAAAAGTGAGATTTAAGCAAGCTAGAAATTTGCGTGTTTTGGTCACAATGAAGGAGAAACCTAAAGCAGCAGTCCAGGGCTGGGTTGACAATTCTAATCCACACAGCCCTCAAGGACCCAGAGGGCTCACCTTTCTGCCATCTTTAATACAGAGTTTTTATCTTCATCATCTGAGATGGTAGCTAGAGCCACATTTCTAGCAGCAAAATTAAGAAAAAAAGAAAAATAAACAATTATCAATGAGAAGCCAAGCTCTAGGTCATGATCTTTTAGCCCAGCCACAGGCTGTACCTGACAGGCCACACAGAAGAAAGCTGCCACCCTTACACCAGACTGAGTACACAGTCAGTGTATCACAATTCTCTGGAGGGAGTTGCAGTCAAGGACCCAACCTCCCTGCCTCTCTCCACCCTCCAGACTAGACAGATCATGCTTGAACTCATCTGCTTCATAGCCCAGCTGCCTCCATTTGAGGCCTCGGCTAAGATAGTTTACCTGCAATGACGCAGAACTTCTCAGCTACTAGTCCTTCCCCTTTCTTTCCACCTGGGCTCTGATGGTCCATAAAGAGGCTTCTGAGAGATCCTGGTCAGTGAGAAGATTTCCCCATCTATACTGCATGCCAGATGGCCCTCTATGCTGTCTTTCCATGGGAAAAATGGAACACTGAGGAGTTAGTGCCCTTTCTTTCCTTTTGCCTCTTGAGTGAACTGTCTCAATAAGCGGAAAGGGCTTAATTGTTAGTTTTAATATGGCTCCTTGTCCTAACCGAACACCTCAACACCTGACAGCCACAGTTATATGTCTAAAGTCTCTTAAGAAAAAAATTCCAAGGCAGCCTCACAAATATTTTTCTTAATCCTATTGGCCAGTACTTAGTCACATGGTGATGGCCAGCAGCCCGAGAGGCTGAAAAGTGTATTCTATTACTATTACTGCGAAGGAAGAGGATAAAATATATTAAAAGAAAGGTAAGAATTCTTGCAACATCCATGTATTTTATTTACTTATAAAAGTAGATGCAGATAAATGCTGTATGATCTGAATTGTATGTGGAATCTGAAAAACACAAAACAAAAAAACCCTTAACTTATAGATGTGGAGAACAAATCTGTGGTTTCCAGAGGCCAGATGGCTAGGGGTGGGGGAAACAAAATGGGTGAAGGGACTCAAAAAGTACAAATTTCCAGTTACAGGATAAATAAATCCTGGGTATGTAATATACAGTATGGTGATTATAGTTAACAATACTGTGTTGTATACTTGAAAGTTGCTAAGAGAGTAAAAAATTTGTAACTGCGTGTTAACTATTTGAGGAAATCATTTTGTAATATCTACATATACCAAACCATTGTGTTGTACACCAAAAACAAATACAATGTTTATTGTTAATTATATCTCAATTTTTAAAAATAAAGAAAGTAAAAGAATAGTGTGTAGTAATAGATGCAACATCTTGAAACCAGAGCTTAAGTCATGCTACCAAATAACTAAATCATGTTGACTTCAGGTAGCCATTGACATATATCCCATACAGCCAAATGGACTATTTATATTATGCTTTTGTTTATTATACTTACTCATACTATTTTAAAGACAAGATCTTTAAAGATCTACAGATTTGCTGTTCAAGTCTCATTTATGTGGGTGAGGGTCATGAGTGAGATTCACTGTTGGGAAGACCCCATTAGTGATTTTTTCCATTTTTGAGCTTCTATCAAAGTTATTAGCCATTTATTTTCCTCACTTCTCTTGCATGAGGAGTGGCTTTCACTTGTGATTTCTAACTGAATGCCTTTCTGTTAAAGAGGGAACAAAACAAATTGCCAATCCTGACTTATCTCAGACAACACTATACTAAACCCTAAAACAATTACAGTAGACATGGAATTTAGACTTCAAATACACAAATGCCAAAGTACAGCAAATGTAATCTTTAAAAAAAGAATTCATTAAATAAACAAAGTTGAAAAGATGATGTGAAAAGGTTTATCCCATTCTCTATTTTACACTGGTGATACAGAGGTAAATAATATATACTCCTTGCTTATTTCACAGACTATTTTTGCCTATTCAATGTTCATTATCCTTTCTTCCTTATAGACAGAACTCTAGGTTTGTTAAGAATGAGGGCAAAAGCTTGCATTTTCCAAGTTCCTTGCAGGTTGAAAAATTGGTCTTCTAAGTTATTTAGAATAATGAGACATAAGCAGAATTTGGATTTTCTTTCTTTCTTTCTTCCTTTCTTTCTTTTTTTTTTTTTGCTGTTGTTTTAGCAAATGATTATTACACCTTATTCATTCTTCTTTCTTCTTCATTCCTAGAATTTAGACAAAATGGCTAGAACTGGAGCACCATCATGCATCCAGAAGGGAAAGGCTAAGAGGACTGTAGGATCCTCAAACTTGGTATTCTTGAGCTACTATACCAATGCCAGCATTTACACACTTCTGGACTTTCATCACTCAAGAAATGTTTTAGCCATTGTTTATTATATTTTGTTACATAAAGCCAAAATGAATCTCTAATTGATATGCTGTTTTAAGAGAACTTAGTGTCTACTGGGAGATATGTACACATAAATAGATGATTATTGTGTGATAAATGGTATAGGTGGAAAGATCATGGTGTTATGGAATAGAAAGGCACTTAATTGAGAGCTGGAGATATGACAAAATCTTTCCATATAAGAGTAGAAGTTAGCCATGTGAGAAAAGGAAAGTAATACCCAGGCTGAAGAACATCGTGAGCAAAGTGTGGGGATGAAAGGGAATATGGCTTATTTAAAAAATGAAAGGCAGTTTTCTATGGCTGAGCCATATAGTTTAAGATAAAGAATGAAGCTAGAAAGAGAATAAGAGTCTGATCATAAGAGGCTTTTAAAATACATTAAGAAATGTGAAAGGAGATTGACTTCCAGTAAGGTAATGTGAAGAGCTCTGCTGGCCCAGTCTCCACTGAAACTTGTGAAAGTTATATAAAAACTCATTTAAAGCCTCTGGAAATGGTCTTAATGGCAAACAATAAATTAAGAAAATTTATTCAAAAAAATTATAAAAATTTGGTTTTAAAAAAAGGCAGGAATCTGTTGTATTTTAACCAAGACCACTTCCTTTCACTGTCTCTCCCTCCAATTCTGTAAGGTAGAGACTCTACCACAGAATGATGAAGTTGAACACAGGATTCTCTCTACCTACAGCTCCCAATCAGAGGCTTTCCTCCTATAAAAAGCAGAACTTCAGCATTTTTCCTCCTGACCCCAGCTACCTGTTGCCAAGATTAAGTCTTGAGTGAGTGAGGTAAAGAGGTGGCAGTCCTTTTCTTCAGCTTAAATCCCAAGAATAAAATGCATGCTCTACTTTGGGTATAGTACTCTGAGTATGGAGGCCTGATTACCCTTGCCCAGCTTTTGAGATAGTGATTCCATGCTAGGAGGGGCAAGTCAAGAAGACCTCAAGCTGCTGCCACTTATCCACGCCACTCCCACCCCCAGCTGAGCTCTTAGTCCCTGGAGTGGAGAAGTCACTCAGAGAGGTTTTTCATCACCTCTACTCCAAGCTCCAGAGCCCTGCCTCAGAAATTTGCTTGGGGCGGGGGAGGGGGGGGAGGTGTCAAATCATTAATAGAAGAGATAGCTTTTAATCTTTTCCAAAAAAAAACCTGAAAAGGCAAAGTTTTCAAAAAAAAAATTACAACCTAAGGGTACTCTTAAAAACAATGGAAGTTGTGGTGAAAACTATTTGAGAGATTTGTGAATTTAATAACTGTATAGCCTAGATATTAGGCCAGCTAGTTTGCAGGAGAGAACTGGAAAATAAGACAGCTGGGAGGAGGCTTGCAATCAGAACAAATATCAAACGTAGACCTGAGAAACTATTTCTTCAAAAGAGCTAGAATTTGATTGAAATCCTTTGTAAAACAATTTATGCCCCAGGGTATTATTTAAAACAATAGAGCAGTCAAAAGACAATTAGTAAGGATTAACAGCTGGGTAGGTCAGGGAAAAGAAAGCCTACCAAACAATGAGGTACCCAAAGCTGAACCTATCTAAAGAACATCAGAGGCTAGCACAAAGTCTTCATTAAGAGACTCTACCATTTATTAATAAATAAACAAATAATAAATAAATAAATAAATAAATAAATAAAAGTAACAAGCCTTAGAGAAAAGGCCAAATAACAAGAGTAGCTACCATATATTATTTAAAATATCTACTTTCCAACAACAACAAAAAAATTTACAAGGCATTCAAAGAAACAGGAAAGTATTAACCCATACTTGGAGAGAAAAAAAGGCAACACAAACTTACCATGAGAGTAAGATGTCAGTTTTAACAAAAATATACTTTGATAGCCTATTTAAATATGTTCATAGAGTGAAAGGAAAGTATGATTAAGGAAATAAAGGGAAGTATAATTATAATGTCACGTCAAATAGAGTGTGGATGAAAAAGAGGTTCTATGGAGAGTAACCTCAATGGGTGATCTGTAATCCAGTCCTTGCCTTGTCTTCTCACATGTTATAATCTCTTCTTAATTCCATATGCATAAAAGAAACTTCAAATTGTCATTCTCTGAATTATTTTTCTCAGTCTATTGAGGTCTTCCTTTTAGGAATATGACCTGTTTGGCTAAAATAAATTTTTACAAAAATTTTCTACAGGTATAAGCACTGTCACCTCAACAGTAAAGATATAGAAATTATTAAAAAATAACTGAGTGGAAATTCTATCATTAAAAAGAACTAAAATTGAAAAATAAAATCCCCAGAGGAACTCAAGAATATACTTGCACTGGCAGAATAAAAAATTATAGAACTTAAAGACAAAATCAGTAGAGAACATGCAAGCCGAAGAACAAAGAGAGAGAAAAATAGAAGGGGCGGAAACACTTCCCAAATCATGTTAGTATTATCCTGATAACAATACCAGATGAAGACATCACAAAAAAAAAAAGAATACCACAGATCAATATTTCTTATAGTTCTGGATAGAAAAATTCTTTTAAAAATCTACTCAACTAAATTTAACAATATATAAAAAAATTATTAAATACCATGACCAAGTAGAATTTACTGCAGGAATGAAAGTCTTCTTTGATTTGAACATCAACTAATGTAATACATTATATTCATAATAAACAAAAATTACATGATCATCTCAATAGACAAAGAAAATGTATTTGACAAAATTCAAGACATTTCTTAATAAAAACACCAACAAACTAAGAATAGAAGGAAACTTTCTCAACCTGATAAAGGGCATCTACAAAAATTCCACAACTAATCTCATACTTAATGGTAAAAAATTGGATGTATTCTCCTAAGATGATGAACAAAACAAGATATTTGCTTATAATGATTCAGTTCAACAATGTACCAGAAGTCCTAGCCATGACAATTAGGCAAGAAAAAGGAATAAAATTAATCCATATTGAAAAATAAGAAATGAAGTTATCTGTCTCTACTCAGAGATGACAAAATCTTAGAATAAAAATCTAAAGGCACCTATCAAAAAACTATTACTAAAAAAAATTTAGCGAGGTTGCAAGATTCAACATTAGTACCTGCAAATTTGTTGTATTTCTATATACTTGCAATGAACAATTATAGAATAAAATTAAGAAAACAAAGTTATTCACACTTGCATCAGGAATTATAAAGTACTTAAGAATAAATTTAAAAGAGAGTCTTCTGATCAAGATGTCAGAGTAGGTAAACTCTATGCTCATCTTCTCCTATGATAACACCAAAATTGTAACTAAATTATAGAACAACCAACACTAAAAAATAACTGAAGTCTCACTGAATAGAATTCCTATAACTAAAGATGTAAAGAAGTTAAGATTGGAAGGATGGGCAGAGACCCAGAATGGGAAAGTCCCACACCCATGGAGCAAATCTGGAAGAATATCATAGCTGCGGGCTCTGGGGGGCCTAAGAAGGAAGGCATCCCAGCACTGCACCAGGCTCACAATCCTGGGACATCTGTGCCATAAAGAGAAGCCCCATAATCGACTGTGAAAACTTTGCTGTGGGAGACCAAGATGCTTCATGTCTTACAGGGATCACAGATAGATTCATTTGTTCACAAACTCACTCACTCTAAGTTCCAGCACAGGGGCAGAAACCTAAAAAAAAAAAAAAAAAAAAAATACCAAGAACATATAAGAAGAAAATAAATTGGCTAACTTCAGAGCAAGGACTGGAAGGGCAGAGGTCAGAGCAACTCTCTGTATGGACAGAAGCACTGGCAGACACTATTTCTCCTTTGTTGAACTCTCCTCCCACCCACATGGCCTAGTGCAAGCAGTCAACAAATCTGCGCTCTCCATTAAACTGGCTACTACTGTTCTCCTCACCCTGGAGATTCCCTGAAATCCTACCCACCCACACTCCCACCTAGCTCAAGCCTTTTTGCTTCTTTTATACACAAGAAACTTGCCTTGGCTCATGCTGTAAACTTTCCCAAAGTTTTACAAAAGTCAACAAAACCAAAAAGAGCAACAAACAACCTCCACATGACTTCTACTTTTTGCTAAATGTCCTGGAGTGCAACACAAGTGGCAACCAGTTTCAACATGCATTGTAACTTCCATCAGGTGCTCCCAAGACTAGCATAAATGGTAGCTAGTCTTGACTTGGAACATAGGTTTAAATAAAGAACCACAACCCTGACACGAGATGTAGCTGTCCTCCATTCACATCATGATGTGCGCTTACTAAAGGGTCCCAAGCCTGGCACAAGTGGCAGCTGAACTCAGATCTCAATATAGCCACTCCCAAGTACCTCCAAGCCCAGCACAAATGGCAATAGACCACAGATCACTTTGTGGCCCCTACCAAGAGATATCAAGGCTAACACAAGTAGTGGCTAACATTGGCTGGCACCACAGCTCCTCTCTAAAGGCCCCAGATCTCACACATCTGATGGCCAGCTTAAGACCACACCAGAGCATCATCCAACTAGCTTCACAAATAGCATATTAAAAAGAGTGGACTTGTCTGTCACCAGAGCCTCATTAATGTGCCTCTTCTCTGTGGGGTCAGCTCCTGCATAATGATTCATTGACTGTAGTCATGGCCTGCCCTCACAATCAGCCTGAGAATCAAACCCACCCACTGACATTCTAACACAAGTGAAGGCTCAACTACAACAGAAGGATACACACACTCATGCAAGGGATTAGCTTGGAGCTCCTGGCTCAGGTGACCAGAGATATTGTGCCGCTAGACCCCACAGGACACATTCTACATAAGGTCCTCCTGTCAAGACCAGGAGATATAGCATATCTACTTAATGCATAGAAACATCACAGGGAGGCAGACAAAATGAGGAAAGAAATATGTCCTAAATTAAAAAAGATATCTGGATAAAATTCAAAAAAATAAAAAAATAAAATAGAGACAAGCAATTTATCAGATACAGAATTCAAAACACTAATTATAAGAATTCTCAATAATCTTAGAGTAAGACTAAATTAATTCAGTGAGAATTTCAGCAAAGAAATAGAAAACATAAGGAAGGAGATAGAAAACAAAAAAAAACTGTCAAATGAAGAATACAATAATTAAAATAAAAAAATACACTGGAGGGAATCTATAGCAGCTTAGATAAAGCAGAGGCTCAAATCAGCAATATAGAAAACAAGGTAGAAGATAACACCCAACCAGAACTGCAAAAAGCAAAACAAACAAACAAAATATTAATGAAATAGTTTAAGAGAGCTCTCTGACGACATCAAACATGCCAACACTTGCATCATAGAGGTATCAAAATAAGAACAGAAAGAGTATGGGTATGAAAACTTATTTGAAAAAATAATGACTGGAAACTTCACTAACTTGGTGAAGAAAATAAAAATACAAGCCCAGAAAGCTCAGTGAGTCCCACACAAGATGAATCCAAAGAAACCAACACCAAGATGCATCATAATTAAAATGCCACAGGTTAAAGACAAAAAAAAAAAATCTTAAAAGAAGCAAGAATAAAAGCAGTTAGTTATCTACAAGGGAGCTCCCATAAGACTGTCAGCTGCTTCCTTAACAGAATTTTTATAGGCATGAAGTGTTTGGGATGAAATATTCAACGTAATGAATATTAATGAAGATTAAAGACCTACAACAAAGATTGCTCTATTAAGCAAAGTAATCATTTTGAATTGAATGAGAGACAGAGTATCCCAGACAAGAAAAAGCTAAAATAGTTATCAACACTAAACTAGTATTGTAAGAATTGATTGACTTCTTTAAGTAGAAAAGACAAAAAAAATGGAAAGAAAAAATTCTGTGACAAGGCAAAACTTAGAAAAAGCAGTAGAACAGCCAACTAGAAATCTACTACAAAGGTTAAAAGCCAAAAGTAGGAAAATCATATGTAATTACAAGAATAAATTAAAATACACATATATACACACATATGAAAGCAAAAAATAAAGACAAAAACTTAAACATGGAAAGGGTGAGTAAAAATTGTAGCAATTTTGGAATGTATTCAAACTTAAGTGAACATCAACTTAAAATAGACTCCTATAAACATACCTTAGTATATATGAAGCACATGGTGACCACAAACCAAGTATCCACAAGAGATATACAAGAAATAAAAATAAATAAATTAAAGCATAGCACTATAGAAAGTCATAAATGTACAATAGAAGAGAGCAAAAGAATAAGAAAGAGACAGGGAAGAACTACTGAAATAATCAGAAAACAAATAATAAAATGGTAATGACTACAGACATATCAATAAATACTTTAAATGTAAATGAACTAAATGCTCTAATCAAAAGACTTAGGATGGCTGAATGAATAAGAAAAACAAGACCCACATATATGCTGCCTACAAGAGACCCACTTTATATCAAAAGATACACATGGACTGAAAGTAAAGGAATGGAAACTGATATTTCATGCAAATGGAAATGAAAAAATAAAGTTGGACAGCGATACTTACATCAGACAAAATGGACTTTAAAACACAGTCTATAACAAGAGACAAAGAAGGACATTTCATATGACAAAGAGATCGATCCAACAAAATAAAGATCTTATAAATATCTGAACACCCAATACAGCAGCACCTAAATACGAAAGTGATTATTAACAGACATAAAGAGTGACATTGACAGCAATAGAATAATTATAGGGAACTTTAACATCCTATTGATATTGATGGATAAATCATTCCAGACAAAAAATATCAACAAGGAAAGTGTTCTTAAATCAGCGATCCCCAACCATTTTGGCACTGGAACCAGTTTTGTAGAAGACAATTTTTCCAAGCACTGGGGCAGGGGATGGTTTCAGAATGATTCAAGTGCATTGAATTTATTGTGCACTTTATTTCAATTATTATTACTTTTTATATTATGACATATATTACATTACAATATATAATGAAATAATTATACTACTCACCATAATGCAGAATAAGTGGGAGTCCTGAGCTTGTTTTCCTGCAACTAGATGATCCCATTTGGGAGTGATGGGAGACAGTAACACCCAAAGTGTGTTGCTTATGTCCAGACGACTCTGTAAGCTCATTTTGGTTGTCATCACTAAAGAAAACTCTGCTTCACAAAAATAGGATATTGAAAATGAAAGCAGGTTTTTCAGTGCTGTTGTGGCAATCTCAGAATATTTTGCTTTGATTTTAACCCAGACATATGGATGTCTAAAGTTGTCTCAAACATATTTTAAGTTCACCGTCATTTGCGATCTCAAGCAGTTGGTCTTCTTCTAACAGGGACAAAGCAGATTCACCTGGTTTATTCACAGATTGGTAGCTGATCCATTCCTTCCCAGTTCGGGGGTCATTTGTGATTGAGAAATATGCTCAAACTCTTTCGAAAGCTGAGACAGGTGATCGTGCCCCAGTGGGAGAAAGAAAGCCCTTGCTGAGTCTCCTTCAAAATCGCTGCTAATGTTTGAAACATATAAAAAACATATAAAAAATCTCAATGTTCACTTTTTGCCCCCATAATTCCAGTTTGGCTTTAAAAGCCATTTTATCTGCTGACTTGAACAAAGTTGTTATTCTCCCCTGAAGTGATAGATTGAGTTGGCTAAGTGGGTTGAATATGCCACATAAGTAAGCAAGTTTTGCAAGTCACTCCGTGTTACTGAAATGTGCTGCCAGTGGTGACTGTTTTTCTAAAAGAAATCTCTAGAGTTGCTCTCATAACTCAAAAACTCTGGCCCATGATCTACCTTTAGAAAGCCATCTCACTTCTGTGTATAAGAAAGGATGTGTGTGCTCTGTATCCATTCTCACAGAGCTACATGAACAGGCGTGAGTCAAGGGCATGTACTTTGATGTGGTTGATAATTTTAATCACATCCTGCAAAATGTTATTAGGTTCAGGTGACATATTTTGGCTAGGCAACATTTCTCTATGGATGACATAGTGTGTAGACTCACATTCAGAAGCGACCTTTTTGACCCGAGTAGTAAAACCAGAAAGCTGTCCAGTCTCTCTGTCCGTGCACATACCGACACAAAATGACCAATTCAGTTTTCCTGATAAGTAATCGTTCAAAGATTTGAATAGTTCTGCAGCTGTGGTGTTGGTCAACAACAAAAGTGCACATCACATATCCTCAGGCACATTCTCCTGAAAATATATTGCACAAAAACAAGCATTGTTGCCTTGTCATCAGCATTGGTAGACTTGTCAATCTGGACTGCATACCACAGTGACTTGATTACTCTCTAGTAATTGTGCTTCAAAATCCTCTGCTATTTATCCTTTAATATATTTCATCAATTCATTTACTTATGGTGCTAGCTGAAAGAGAAACCTATGCCATCTTTTGAGCAGTAGCCACTCCTAAATTTCACTACAAATGTTCTTAGAAGCAGGTATCAACTCTTTACCAAGAGTAAAGGGCTTCTTAGCTTTAGCAATGCAGTTAGCCACTAAGAATGGTGCTCCAAGTGCAAATACATTTGATAAATTGTGGCCTTCAATAATTGTTTCTGTTCTTCATGTTCATGGTTTATTCTCCTTTTGAAGAACTCCAGAGTCTTGTCTTTTAATGCAGGTTGCTTGGTCTCCATGTGGCAAAGCAGTTTTGAAGTTTCATGGCTTCACTGGATAGCCAGTTACCACATATTATACAAGGGCTTGGAGAATATGAATCACCTATTGCAATAAACTCATAATTTAAGTAGGATTCATGGTATTTTCTTTTAAATGCAGCTTTCTTTTTGTTGGCTGTCTTATCATTGGGTCCTTCCTTCTTTTCAAAGAAGCTCTCCAGTTACATTTGTTTTTTACTCATTTTGGCTGAGTTATCTTGTGGGCTTACCAAAATTGTAGCTGATACAAGTGCACAGTGCAAGAAAGAGGGACAAATGAAAATGGTAAATAAAATAATGAACAAATGACTCACAGACTAAAATGTGTCAGATTCTCACTTAAAGCCTGCCACCAAATCCAGCTGTACAAATGAAGTTTGTCAACTCATTTGCCACTATAAAGCCTGCCACCAGATGCAGCTGAATTGTCACTTGCCAGTCACTGATTGAGTTTTGATATGAGCCTGCAAGCAATTGATTTATTATAGTTTCTGTGCAGTCAAACTTCTCTGCTAATGTTAATCTGTATTTGCAGTCGCTCCCCAGTGCTAGTATCACCATCTCAGCTCCACCTCAGATCATCAAGCATTAGATTCTCATAAGAAGCACACAACCTAGATCCCTCAAGTTCACAGTTCACAGAGTTTGCACTAATAGAATATGAGTCTGTGGTCCAGTTATTGGAAACCTCTATCTTAAATGACACATTACACCAGATGGACTAATATATTTTTTAGAACATATCATTTTAAAACAACAGAATGTGCCTTCTTCAAGTGAACATGAACATTTCCAATGATAGATTCTATATTAGGCCACAAAACCAGTCCCAATAAATTTAAGGAGATTGAAACTATTTCAAGCATCTTTTCTAAGTCTAGTGGTATAAAATAACGTAAATTTATGAAGGGTAAATAACATGATACTGAAACATAAATAGGTTATCAACAAGATCAAAGAAGAAAGCAAAAGACATTTGAGACAAATAAAAATGAAAAAGCAATACCCCCCCAAAAAATTTGTGGAACACAGCCAAAGCAGTTCTAAGAGGGAAATTCATAACAATAAAGGCCTATCTAAAGAAACATTTTTTAAAATCTCAAATAAATAAGCTAGTTTTCCACATAAAAGAGGTATAAAAAGAAAAGACAAAGCCCAATGTGAATGGAAGACAAGAAATCATAAGAATGAAAATAAAAATAAATGAAATCTAGTCTGAAAAACCAATATAAAAGGTCAATTAAATCATCATGAACTGGTTCTTTGAAAAGATACAGAAAATTTATAAACCTTTAGCCATACTCATCAGAAAAAAAAAGAAAAAAAGCCCAAATATATAAATCAGAAGTGAAAGACAAGAGACAACCAGATCCACAGAAACACAAAGTATTGTAAAAACAAATACTACAAAAAAATTATATGCCAACAAATTGGACAACCAGGAAGAATGGATAAATTTCCAGAAACATAGAATTTGTCAATACTGAATCAAAAATAAACAAAAAGCCTGAACAGAGCAAAATTACTAACAAAATCAAATCAGTAAACAAAAAACTCCAAATAAACAAAAGTTCTGGACCAGATGACTTCACAGGTGAAGTATATCAAACATTTAAAGAAGAATTAATATCTACCTGAAAGTATTTCAAAAACTTCAGAGGAAGGATGCTCCCAAACTCATTTTATGAGGCTAGAATTACCCCGATTCCAAAACCAAAGACAATACAAAGAAAGAAAATTATAAGCCACTATGCATTGAGTATAGATGCAAAAGTCCTCAACAAAATATTACTCAATCTAATTCAGCAATACATTAAAATGATTATGTAACATTATCATGTAGGACTCACTTCTGGCTTAATATCTGTAGATCAATAATGTGATAAACTACCTACACAAAATGAAGGGTAAAATTTATTATTATATCAATAGGTGCAGAAAAAAAAAAACATTTAACAGAATACAGCATTCATTTATGTTGAAAATTCTTAGCAAAGTGGAACAGAGGGAACATACCCCAATATAGTAAAAGCCATATATGACAAACCCACAGAGGAAAAGCTGAAAACTTTTTCTTTAAGATAAGGAGCAAGGCAAGGATGTCTACTTTTACCATTTTTATTTTACATCTATTGGAAGTCATAGCCACTACAATCAGACAAGAAAAGAAAAAAGATAAAATGCATCTAATTTGGAAAGGGAGAAGTAAAATTGTCATTATTCTCAGATGACATAGTATCTTTAGAGAACCCTAAATATTCAACCAAAAAACTATTAAAAGTAATAAATGAGTTCAGTAAAGTAACAGGATACAAAATTAATATTCAGAAATCTGTTGCATTTTTATATACCAATAATAAAACATTAGAAAGAGAAATTAAGAAAACGATCTTATTTACAGTGGTACCAAAAAGAATACCTAAGAATAAATTTAACCAAACACATAGAAAACAAGTACTCAGAAAACTCTCAGACATTAAAAAAAGAATTGAAGAACATGCAAATAAATTGAAGGCTACATAGTGCTCATGGATATGAAGAATTAACATTGTTAAAATGGCCATACTAACCAAAGCAATCCACTGATTCAGTGCAATCTCTGTTAAAATATCAAATGGTATTCTTCACAGACTAAAACAAACAATTTTAATGAAACTTTTCATATAAAATTTTAATAAGTGTATATACAACATATAAACTTATATGGACCCCAAGCAGCCAAAGCAATTTTGAGAAAGAACAAAGTTGAAGGTATTATGCCACCTAGTATCAAACTATACTACAAGGCTATAGTAATAATCAAAGCAATATGGTGCTGGCATAAAAACAGACATATACATCAATGAAACAAAATAGAGAGCCCAGAAATAAATCCACAACTATATGGTCAATAAATCTATGACAAAGAAGGCAAGAATATACAATGGGGTAAAGACAGTCTCTTCAATAAATGGTGTTGGGTAAACTGAAAAGATACAAGCAAAAAAAATCATTAGACCACTTTCTTACATCATATACAAGAATAAGCTCAAAATAGAATAAAGACTTAAATGTAAGACCCCAAATCATAAAACTTCTAAAAGAAAACATATATGGTAAACTCTTTGACATTGTTCATAATAATATTTTTTATGACTCCTTGAGCAAGAGAAAAAAAGAAAAAAAAATGAGACTACTTCAAACTAAAAATTTTTGCACAGCAAAGGAAACCATCCACGAAATGAAAAGACAACCTACTGAATGCAAGAAAACATTTGCCAATATTATATTTGATGTTGGTAATATCCAAAAATATATTAGGATCTCATACAGCTTAACAGCCACAAATAAAACAAGTCTAATTAAAAAATGGATAGAAGACTAAAATAGACATTTCTCCAAAGAAGACATATTGATGGTCAATAAATATATGAAAAGGTTCTCAACCTCACTAATCATCAGGGAAGTGCAAATTAAAACCACAATGAGATATCACCTCACACCTGCCAGAATGGCTATCATCAATAAATCAACAAATGATGAGTGCTGGTGAGGATGTGGAGAATAGGGAATCCTTATGCCTTGTTGATGGGATGGCAAATTGGTGCAGCCATTATGGAAAACAGTGTGAAGTTTCCTTAAAAAAATTTTTTTAAAAAAACTAAAAAAATGTTTAAAATAAAAACATATGACCCAAAAATTCAACTTCTAAATAGTAATTATAAAGGAATCCAAAACAAACAAAAAAAATCCAAAATACTATTTTGATTATAAGTGCATTTTATATTCATAGCAGCATTATTTCCAATACCCAAGATATGAAAGCAACCTAAATGTCCACTGATAGATGAATTAATAAGAAAGTGCTACATATATATATATAATAGAACATTACTCAACTGTAAAAAAAAAAAGTATAAAATCTTAACATTTGTGAGAACATAGAACTAGAAGGTACTATGCTAAGTGAAATAAGTCAGACAGGGAAGGACAAATACCATGTTATTTAAATTAGATGGGGATCTAAAAAAACAAAATAAATAAACAAAATGAAAACACACTCATGGACACAGAGAACAAATTGATGGTTGCCAGATGGGAGGGGTGTTGGGAGGTTGGGTGAAAAGGGTGAAAGGGATTAAGAATTGCCAGTTATAGAAATAGAGGGATGGATATAAAGTACAGCATAGAGAATATAATCAGTAATATTGTAATAGCTACATATGGTGCCAGATGGATACTAGGCTTACCTGGATGATCATTTCATGAGATATACAAATGTTTTATCACTATGTAGTGCATCTGAAACTTAAAAAAAGGATAAATTTAATAAAATAAGTTAAAAACATACTCTTGATAAAAATTAAAGATCTAAATAAAAGGAAAACTATCTCATGTTCATGGAATGAAAGTCTTAACACTGTTAAAATGTAAATACTCCTTAAACTGATTAATAGATTCAACAGAATACCTGTCAGTATTCCAATGACTTCTTTGCAAAAATTTAGAAGCTGATTTTAAAATTTATATAGAATTGCAAGGGACCCAGGACAGCCAACACAATGCTGGAAAAGAATATGAAAGTAAAAGAATTCACATTTTTTTATTTTGAAGTTTCAACAAAGCAACAGTAATCAAGACAGTATAGTACAAGCACAAAGATAAATATATGAATATGTGGAATAGAACTGAGCTTCTAGAAATAAACTTGCACTTCTTTCATCAACTAATTTTTGTCAAGGATACCAAGACTATTAAATGGCAATAGCATTGTCTTTCAAACAAATGATGCTGTGACAACTGGATTGCCATTTGTAAAAGAATGAAAGTGAACCCCTACCTCACACCATATAAAAATTAACTTAAATGGGTTAAAGACCTAAATGTTAGTGTCAAAGCTGCAAAATTATTAGAAAAAAAAAAAAAGGATTAAATCTTGATGACCTTGCATTTCAAAAGAAGATTCTTCAAATAACTCAAAAAACATGAGCAACACATGAAAATAGTACATCTTCAAAATTAAAAACTTTTGTATAACAAATGAAATTATCAAGAAAGTAAACCTAATCCACAGCATAGAAGAATATATTTGTAAATAATGTATCTGAAAAAGGTTTTGTATTTGGAATACATAAAGAGCTCTTACAACTCAACAATAAAAAAAAAGATATTTTTCCAAGGAAGGTACACAAATGGCCAATAAGTTCATGAAATGATGTTTGTACTTAGTTATCAGAGAAAGAGAAATCAAAATTACAATGAAATACCACTTCATGCCCACTAGGATGGCTAGAATCAAAAAGGAAGATAATAAGTGCTGACCAGGATGTGAAAAATTGGACCCTCATACATTACTAGTTGGAATGTAAAATGATGTGGTCACTTTAGAAAAGTCTGGCAGTTCCTTAATTAATGAAGTTACTAGCAATTCTACCCCTATATAATATGTAAAAATGAAAACATATATTCACACAAAAACTTGGATGTTTATAACAATATTATTTATAACAGTCAAAAGGTAGAAACTACTCAGTGTCCATCAACAGAGAAACAGTACACAAATGTAGAATATTCATATAATGGTATACTATTATTTGGCCAGAAAAAAAATGTAATGTCGATACATGCTACAATTTGGATGAATTTTTAAATCACTAAGCCAAATAAAAAAGCCAGTCACAAAAATTCATATTTTGCATGACTACATTTATATGAAATGTCCAAAATAATAAAATCTATATGACATGGAATAAATTAATGGTTTTTGAAGTGATAAAACAAATGTAAAATTGATCATGTACGGTTGCACATATCTGTGAATATACTGAAAAACATTAAATTGTACAATTTAAGTAGATAAATTCAGTGGTATATGAATATCAATAAAGCTGTTTTAAAAAAAGAAAAAGAAATCTGAACTTTCCCCTCAGTCCAATTGGGTATGGCAGTATTTAAAGCGGTAGTATTATTATCACAATGTATATCTAAAAGTTTCTCTTAATTGTATAGCTGTTTAGTTAGTTATCCTGTGTGGAACAGTGATCTCCAGACTTTTTTCTATTTTCAACCCATGTCAGTAAAATATTTTTGAAAATGCTCCATTATATTATATTATTTATTTATATAGCAAGTATATACTTGGGGATATACTAATATATAAATATAAAAAAACACTTCTAAAATTTTAAAACATGAAATTTTAGAACGTAAGATGAGGTGCTAATATTTTTTTCCCTGTATCTAATGAATCAGCTAACCTTTCTCATGAGGAATTGGTCTCTCTCCAGACAACTTGAAGGGAAAGCTGAAAAAATAGAAAGAGGTTGGGATGCTGCTACAGCGATTCAGGAAAGTTTGTGGAGGCCTGAAATAGCATCATAACAACAAGGAAAGAAAGAAGTAGAAGGATTCAAGACACACTCAGGTGAAAGAATCAATGGACATGATGAATGATTGGATAGTGGGATTTGCGGAAGAAGTATATGTCAAGGTAACTGCCTGATCTGATCTGACCAATTTACTAAAAACAGGAAACTTGGTGTGCGTGCGTGCATGCGTGCGTGTGTGTGTGTGTCAGGGCAAAGGGGCATGTTGATCCCAGAGCCTGGGCTGAGCCTGGCAATAAGTGAAAAGGGAGAAAAGAACTTGACAGTATTTATTATTGAAATGTTTCTAAACCTATCTAATGTGAATGGATTTCCCCAGAATAAAGGAAATTTCTTTTTAGGTCACTAAGAACCACAAAGCATTCTAATGCTAAAATATCCCTCAGTAGTGTTATTAATAGCATATCAACCCATATTAAAGAAAAAAGGGAAATTCCATTCACATGTGTTTAACATATTTGAAAACCTCAAACAAATGTCTTTCTTCAAAAATTAAAAAGACGAAAATATTTTTTAAAATAGCACAAAACTAAAGAGACCTACAGATGAAGATACTGGAAGCTTGAATTAAAGACTATAAAAATGTTCCAGTCTATTCAAACCCCAAGGGTGGGGGGTGGGAACGAGGGAGATAGGGCATGGGAGTG
Organism: Cynopterus sphinx; assembly: GCA_030015415.1. Taxonomy (NCBI): domain Eukaryota; kingdom Metazoa; phylum Chordata; class Mammalia; order Chiroptera; family Pteropodidae; genus Cynopterus; species Cynopterus sphinx. Next base: position 46,150,623 of record CM057391.1, on the reverse strand, counting down.
AGTGGTGGCGGTGGAGGGAAGGGACATGAGGCGAAAGAAGGAAACACTGGGAAAGGAAAGACCAAGTTGACAAGTCTGTACTAGAAAATCTAAAATAAAAATCTATAAAATATAGTGCAGATGTGCATTAAGAGATTTCATCCCAACAATGCAAGAGTTCATTAAGTAGGACATATACACAAAGTTTCATTTGTGAAAAGATACAATTCATAATGAAAGTGTAACTCCTGAATTTTTATGTGCTTAGTAACATAGAGTCAAGGTATATAAAGCACAGTCTGTGAGATATAAAAGGAAGAACTGACAGAAGCTCAAATGTAGACAAAGATTTTTAATGCTCCTCTCTCAGTTTTTAGCATATCAAACCATCTAAAATAAACGAGGATATAAAGAACGTCAAAAATATAATTGACAAGATTGAATTAGACAAAATAGATCTTTGTATACTGAAAAAAAAGGTAAAACTTCTGTGCCTTATTTTAAAACTTGTCTTCTCTATTCACTACTAGTTAGTATCTTTTCAGATGATATTAAAATAAACTTATATTTCATTTTTAAATTGTTGCAATTTTTATTTTCATTATATTATATTTATAGATTATTTTCAGAGAATTTGATATCTTTATGTTCAGAAATATTCAGAAATATGGACTAAATTTCCATTTATTTAAATTGTTCTTTAAGACTGTATATTTTTATATGTTGAACTTTTTTACATATACTCCTCATATTTTATAGTTTTCATGTTTTTATAGAGGAGCATGTTTATTATAATTTGCTATTAGCTTTTGCTATTAGTGAATTTATTTTACAGAGGAATAAGTAAGTAAATATACAAAGTTATTCTAAAAAAAAAGCCAAGATATTCATATATTCCTATTTGTTTAAAGCCGTTCAGAATAATGCTTAAAGAAGCTATTCTTAAGTAAAAGATATTGTTACTTCAAGAGAGAAGACAAGAGGTTTTAAATAAGATTTTATTGTGCTAATTTAATGTTTTACATTTTATTATGCTAATTTAATGTTTTACATTTTTTAACTTTATTTTTCAACATGAACTACTAAATCGTCTAAATTCCATGAATATATTTTTATGTATTTTTGGTAATTCCATCAGGTCAAACATAAATGCCTCAGTTCATTAGTTGTTCATTATTTTATAGTATTTCTGTATAGGTTATATATGTGCTCTACCTATATTTATATAAAATGTATCAAATTATGTGTTGCAAAAACGTTTCTGTTTCAGATTGTCTTTTCACTCTTGTTAGGCCTTTTGATAAATATTAGTTATTGTGGTGAAGTTTATCAATCTTTATAGTTTTTTTAGACTTTTATTTAAGATATGCTCATACATTTGAAAAGATTCTCATACTTTCTTCCTAAAAGTTGTAAAATTTTGTCTTTTACATGTAAATATTTAATGAACCTGGAATTGTCTCTTTGTGTGCAGTGTCAGATGAACATCCATCTTATTTTACCTACAACAATGCTTAATCCTTCACCATATAGTACAATCATTTCTTGAGAAAGTCTCAGCTTCATTTCTTAAATAGCTCATTTTTCCCTGTCATATATATGTGAGAGTCTGATTTTCAGCTCCCTCTCTTTTTATTTGTCCATTTGTTCATCTTTACACCAATTCCATACTTTTATTCACTGCATGCGCAAAATGACACTTGCTACTTTAGAAGGCAACTTTCCATAGCCAATCCTTCTCTTTAGGAATGTCATGGTTATCCTTGGCCTTTGCTTTTCCACATAATTTTAGAATCAGTCTGACACTTAAAGAAAAAAACAAACAAAATAAAGACAACCACTCTAAAGGTATTTTAAATTGCCATTGCACTGTATCCACTGAGCAATTTTAAAGAGAATGAACATCATGATATTAAGTGTAGCCTTATAAACACAGTATGCCTCGCAATTTATTATATCTCTTTTTCATGTGTGCCTTAGATTTAATTCTTTATGTTACGTGAATGATTAGATTATAGGTATTCTTGTACATACCTTTTATCTTAAGGATATTCTTTTCCACTCTCTGCTTAGTCTATTGACTATTGATTTTCTCTTTAATAGATGTTTAAATTGTCAAATTTTAATTGTTTAATGAAATAAATATATGGTTTCTCTTTTGTTAATGTGATAAATTATAAAAATTTTAAGATACTGACACAACCTTGCATTTCTAAAATCAATTCACCTCTGTTATAATATATATCATACATCGTTACATTCAATTTATTTACATTTATGTACATAAGTGACACTGATTTTAATTTTCCTTCTTCATATGTCCTTTTTAGTTTTGGTACCAAGTTTATAGCAAATGTACCAAATAACTTGGGAAGTATTCTCCTTTGTATTATTCATGAAAGAATTTCAATAAAATTATAATTATTTATTGCATAATTACTTGAGAAAATTAATCTCTAAATTTGGGCCTAATATTTTTATGTGATTTTTCCAACTACTTATTCACTTCTTTGAGACTTTCTTTTCTCAAAAATTTTTACTCAGTTTTGGTTGTATTTTCTTAAATGTGTCAATTTCCCTGATGTTTTCAAACACATTAGTGAAAAAATGTTCATAATATTCTCTTAGTGTTTAAATCTCTGCAACATCTCTAATTTTCATCATTAATTTTGTTGAGATTCTTTGTACTTGCTTTCTTTATTTCTTGATTAATTTGTTTAATTGGCCTTGTTAAAGAATTAACTTTTGCTTGCTCTATTTCCAATTATTTTTAATACAGTGAAATTGAGATTTTTGTAGTATAAAGTTCAATGAATTTTGATAGATTTGTGTAGCCAGAAACACAATCAAGACACAGAACAGTTCCATAATCTCCAAAATCTCTTTTGCTGTTCTTTTGTACTCCTCCCACCACCTCAAGCCCTTAGCAACTGTTGCTGTTCTCCTACATTAATAGTTTTACCTTTTCAAGAATGTCATACAAATGGAATCCTACAGTATGTAATCTTTTGAAGCTAATTTCTTTTACTTAGCATAATGCAGTTGAGATTTATCCACATTATTGTGCATATCAGTAATTTGCTCCTTTTAATTATTGCATAGTATTTTACAGTATGGATGTACTGCAGTTTGCTTAGCCTTTCACCTATTAGAGAATATTTGGTTGTTTTCAGTTTTCAGTAATTGTAAATAGAGTTTTTATGAACATGGATGAATAGATTTTTATGAGAACATAAGTGAGATTGTTGTATCTCGTGGTACATGTATTTTTAACTTTATAAAAAAATTCCTAAGAAATTTTCCAGATTGTATGTCTCTATCATTTTGCATTCCTACTAGCAACTGAGAATTCCAGTTGCTTCACACACTAGTCAGCACTTACTATTGTCAGTAGTTTTCATTGTAGCCATTGTAATATGTGTATAGAGGTATCCCGTAGTTATTTTAATTTTAATTTCCCTAAGAGTTGCTGTGCTTGTTTACCATCCTAATATCATTTCTGGTGAAGTATCTGTTCAAGTATTTTGTCCACACTTACTCTTGAGCCTTGAGAGTTCTTCATATATTCTGGATACAAGTTTTTGTTGAATATGTGATTTGTAAACATTTTCTCCAAGTTGGTAGCTTACCTTTTAGTCTCAATGTCTTTCAGAGCTTCAGCATGTTTTATATTGTTAAAATCTAATAATTTACCACTTTTTTTCTTTTATAGATTATGTTTTTGGTATCGTATCTATAAACTCTTTGCTTAACCCCAGATAATAAAATTATTTTTGTTTTCTTCTAAAAGTTCTAGAGTTTTGTTTTACACTTAGATTTATGATTCATTTTGAGTTGATTCTTATAATAAAGTATGAGGTATACACTGAGTCATATTTTTAAAACGAATATCCAGTTATTCCAGCACCAATTTTGAAAAGACAATTTTTTCTTCCTTAAATTACCTCTGCACCTTTGCTTAAAATCAACTGACCTATCTGTGTGTATATATTTCTGGAATCTCTGTTATGTTCCACTGATCTATGTGCCTATCCTTTTATTAAAGCCATACTGTCCTGTTTATTGTAACTTTGTAGCGAGTGCAGAGGCTCCTCACTTACGATAGGGTTCCACCCCAATAAACTCCTTGTAAGTTGAAAATATTGTAGGTCAAAAATTTATTTAATAGACCTAACCACTGACCATCATAGCTTAGCCTAGCCTACCTTAAAGGTGCTCAAAGCACATCAGCCTATAGTTGGGCAAATCATCTCATTGCTGCTGCCCAGCATCATGAAAGAGTATTGTGATACACATTGCTAGCCTGGGAAAATATCAAAATTAAAAATTCAAAGTGTAGTTTTTACTGAATTTATATTGCTTTCTTGCCATCATAAAGTCAAAAATTCATAAGTTGAACCATCATAAGTTGGGGACTGTATTAAAATTGGGTAGTATACTTTATTTATTTTTTCAAAACTGTTTTAGCTATTCTACTTCCTTTGCCTGTAAAAATTTCTGCTGGTATTTCAGTTAGAATTATGTTAATCTAGAAGCCAATCTGGAGATAATTGACATGTTCATTATGTTAAAATTTCTTACTTTTGAACAAAATATGTTACTCTATTTATTTAGGTCATCTTTGACTTTCTTATTTTGCCTTTTTTATGATTTAGACAATAATAGCTTTGATCTCTGTCTTATTAATTTCTACACTTCTTTATTAACTCCTTTGTTTTACTTGCTTTGTATTTGCCCTGTTGCATTTTTTTTCTTTAATTGCAAACTTAGTATGGCAGTTTTTAAATAAGTCCACAAATTTTTTGACACTTTTCCCTTCAAAAGATAGAGTCCTCCCTTTGACTGTGGACTGGACTTATTGAATCACTTCTAATAATAGATTATGGCAGGAATCATGTGTGACTTCTGAGAGTAGGTCATAAAAGTAATTGTGGCCTACTTCTTGCCTTTCTTTTAGATTACTCACTCTGAAGCAAGTCAAGCAGCCCTCTACAAAGGTTAGAGTGACCACTCGTTCTGGTTGTCTGGGAGTTTTTGTTTTAGCACAGAAAATCTTGTGTAGCTATAGCCCTGGAAAAACTGGGATGGTTGGTCACCACAAAATAGGCTCACATGGAAAGAATTGAAGGCTCTAGCCCCTCTAGCCAATGGCCACATGAATGAAACATCTTGGGAAAAAATTCTTTAACCTCAAGCAAGCTTCTGGATAACTGTAGTCATGGTTAACGTATTAACTGAAACATTTTGAGAGAGCCAGAGAAAGAGCTACCAAGCCAAGCCATTCCATACTTCTGACCAAATGAACCTGTAAAATAATAAACATTTGTTGTTTTAAGCCACTAAGTTTGGAGATAATTTATTATTCAACAATAGTTCATTATCTTTTAGCATTTATTCCTGTTATTAAAAGTATTTATGACTATATATTTTTCTCTAAATTTTGTTTATTCTGAATTCCACAGTTTTGATACATACATTTATTATTGTTCAGAATTAAGCACTTTAAAATTTCTTTTGTGATTTTTTTTCCTTGCTCCATAGGTATTTGAGAAGTATTTAAAAATTTTTTAAATGTTTGGGCTTTCTAAGTTATCTATAAAATTTTGATTTCTAAAATAATTCATTATGATCATAATTTTTAAAATGATTCTATATAATATTGATGCTTTGATGTTTATTAAAATGTGATTTATAGCCAAGTACATGTTCATTTTGTAAATATTAACATCTGTGTCCTTTTTCTTAGTGCAACAAAATAGAAAATAATTTTTTAGTTTTCATATTTTCATTTTTTCAATTACTGTTGACATACAATATAATATTAGTTTCAGGTGTATGAGACAGTGATAAGATAGTTATATAACTTATGAAGTGATCGCCCTGATAAACCCAGTACCAATCTGATACCGTAGTATAATACCATAGCTATTATAATACTACTGACTATATTCCCCGTGCCATACTCTACATCCCCATGACTATTCTGTAACTACCAATTTGCACTTTTTAATCGCCTTTCCTCTTCATTCATCCCTCCACCCCCTATCTGAAAACCATCAAAATGCTCTTGTCTCCATTGTTTTTTTGTTTATCCTGTTCTCTAGATTCCTCATATGACATTTGTCTTTTTCTGTCTGACTTATTCCACTCAGCACAATAGGCCATCTACATTGTTGCAAATGGCAAGATTTTATTCCTTTTTATGACTGAGTAATATTCCATCGTATATATTTACCACCTCTTCTTTATCAGTTTATCAATTAATGGGCACCTAGGATGTCTCTATATCTTGGTTACCGTAAGTAATACTATAATGAACATATGAATTCACATGTCCCTTCAAAGTAGTGTTTTGGATTTCTTCAAATGAATACCCAAAGTGAGATAACTAGGTTCTTTTTTGTCTCTTGTTATAGCCTTTGCTTTAAAGTCTATTTTGTTCAGTATAAGTATTGCTATCCCAGCTTTTTTTTTGTCTGTTTCCATTTTCATGAACCATCTTTTTCATCCCTTTACTTTTAGACTATGTGTGTCTTCAATCTGAAGTAAGTCTCTTGTAGGCAGCATGTGTAAGGGTCTTGTTTTCTTATCTGTTTGATCACCCTATCTTTTGATTGAAGCATTTCATTCATTTACATTTAAAGTAGCTGTTGATAGATAGCTATTGCCATTTTATTGTTCATTTGTTCTATCTTTTTTTTTTCTTTCTTCCTCTTCTTAAACAAGTCTTTCTAACATCTCCTATAATACTGGCTTGGTGATAAGGAGCTCCTTTAGCTTTTCTTGTCTGGGAAGTTCTTTATCTGTTCTTTGATTTTAAATGATAGCTTTGCTAGGTAGAGTAATCTTGGCTGTATGTGCTTGCTTTTCATCACTTTTAATATTTTGTGCCAATCCACTTTGGCCTACAAGGTTTCTGTTAAGAAATCAGTTGATAGTTTTATGGGAGCTCTCTGTCTTCCCCGTTCACCTAAGCTGAGTGCTCCAGATGTGCTCCTTGTATGGGTTGTGTGTGCCCTCCTGTTGTAGTTGAGCCTTGGTTGCTGTTTGCTTGTCAGTGGGAGGGATTGACTTATGGGCTGATTGGTTTTAATGACTGGCCATGATCAGTGGAGGAGCTGTTGTACTGGGGCTTACCTTACAGAGCAGGATTCACTTTGGCAAGGTTCTGCCGTCTGCCCCTTGAGTGTGTCATCCTCAGATGTGCCTCTAGGTGGTGCTCCAGCTGAGACCAAAGCTAGCCACTGGGCATGCAGGCTAGGATTCTTGGGAGGAACCTTGCCAGAGGCTAAGTTCAGCAGAATTCTGTGTCCTGCTCAGGACCACCTGACATGAGCAACCAAGCAATTCGCAGATGGCCACCACAAATGCTTGGCTTGGAAGTGCCTTGAAGGGCCAAGACACAAATTGAGGCTGATTGCTACTAGTGCCGGGCTTGGGGCTGCTCAGCAAGAGGTACAGGGCATGCTGAAGCCAGAAGCTGCTTGTTTAGGTTTTGTGAACCTTTGAGAGATTTTACAATAGCCAGCAGCATGAGCCAAGACAGGCCATTCCTATGGAATTTCCACTAAATGAGGCTTGGGTGGGCCCACAATTTGGGAGGAGCAAGATCTCCAAGGAATCACCAGGGTGGGGTGACTAGTATTAACTATGTTGCCAGAGACTCCAGTATGGCACTTGCCTGGGTCTGTAAGACCCTTAAAAGGAAAGTCTGTGACTCCCTCAGTACTGTCTCACTCAGCCACAATCAACACTGGTTTTCACAGCTAGAAATGTGGGAACTTCTCTTCTCAGCACTGGAACCCCAAGCTAGAGAGCCCAGTGTGGGGCTGGAACCTCTCACTCTTCTAGAGGGAGCTCTGCTGCTGAAATATTCTTTCCACTTCTCAACAGCCATGAGCAGATGTAGGACCAGCCCATTTTGTGTCTCTGGTCCTCCTACGAGTCTTGAAGTATCCTCTTCTGTATGTCCCCAATTGTAGGATTTCTGTTCAACTAGACTTTCAGATGACTCCCAATGATGGCTATTCTGTAGTTTAATTTTAATTTTCATATGCTTGTGAGAGGAGGCAAGCACAGTGTTTACCTACTCCACCACCCAACTGGAAGTGACAAGAAATCTTAACATCTTTGTTTGAAAATATATATATATTTTTTTTTGAAGATAGTGTTTTGTATATATTAATTAGATCAATTTTGTTAATTGTGCTATTTAAGTATTCTATATCCATAACAATGTATTTGTGAGCTTACAGTATTAATTACTAAGAAATATATATTTAAATTCCCCTCTACAATGTTCAGTAGGGTTGCCAAATCATATGGTAGTTCTATTTTTAATTTGGAAGGGAACTGCCATACTGTTTTTCACAGAAGTTCCACCATTTTAAAATCCTACCAACAGTGCACAAGGATTTTAATTTTTCCACATTCTTACAAATACTTGTTATTTTCTATTTTTTATAGTAGCCATCGTATGTATATAAGAATTTCTCCCTTTCTATTATTTTATTTTTCTTTCATAATTTTATTTTCAGATTGATTGAGGTCTTCTCTCTTTTCTTTCTATTTTATCTCTCTCTTGGTTTGGAGATTATATTCAGAACTGGAATGGAAAGGCCAGAGAGGTGAAAAGGCAAAACACTTTATCTTTATTTAACACACATTAGCATATATTATTTAGCTTTCTTTTTTCATTTACTGATAGTCTTGGCATTTTAATCAATATATTTGGTCTGTTTACATTTTTTTATAATTTACTGATGTATATGGGTTTTAATCTACCCAAATATGGCTTTGTTCTAATAATCCCACCTACACTAAGAGACATTAAGGGAGTTAATTCATTTCTCTCTCGCCTGAAGTTTTTAGGCAGGTCGTCCATGACAAATAAAACAGCTTGTACCATGAAGTTCACCTAGGTTCCTCAGGTATGGCTTCCATATTGTGTTCCAAGGTGACTGCTTCACCTTTGATCAGAAGGGAATAGAAAATAAGAAGGTTGGGTAAACTCTGTTTTTAAAAACCAGTGATTCAGAAATCAGGAAACAAAAACAAGGAAGTTATCATTGCTGCTGCCATATTGCTTTTGGTCTTCCATGGTGCTTTCAGCCTCTGTGGTATGTAGAGACACACTAGAAGAATGTGGAGATAGATGTTGACTGAAAATTAACCACAACAAGCAAATCATGAAAAAACTTTAGATAGAATATGAGAATCACCAGCAAAAGGATGGTAAATAAAGCCACTGGAGAAGATGTAATGAAGGTAAAGAGAGCAGCAGAAGAAACGTGTGGAAGACAGAAACAATCCAAGTTTAAGGGATGAACAGAAGAGAAACTCCCAGAGGAGACTGGTAGGGAAAGACCAGAAAGGTGAAAAGGCTTAACTATTTACCTTTATGTGGACATGTAAGCAGCATATTGTTTGGTTTTCCTTTTTTATTTACTGACAGTCTTGGTATTTTAATCAATGTATTTGGTCTGTTTACCTTTTTTTTTAATTACTTATATATTTGAATTTTAATTTACCCAAATATGGCATTATTTCTAATAATACCCACCTACAGTATGAGATATTTATCCCCCTCTTATTTCCTTATTGTGTATTGATCAAATTATTTAGAAAATCATTCCATTCCACCTCTTATTAGTTATACATTTTTTACTTTTAATTTAATAGTTAACTTAGAAATTATAACATGTATCTTTGACTTACTAGAATTTAATTTAAAAAATTACTTTTACCACTCTCAGTATAATGCAAAAGGATTAAAACACATATCCTTTTTTCATTTTTTGAACTATTATTGTTGTATGTTTTAATTCTACATGTACTTAAAACTTTTACATGATATTATTGATATTATTATGTATAGTCAATAATCATTTGGATTGATGCATATATTTCTTTTTTTTACTCTTCAATTCTTCTTCATCTTTCTTTCTCTCATATTAAATCATTTTCTTCTGCCTGAACAATTCTCTTTGGGTTTGTTTTTCTTTGTGTGCATATATGTCTCTGCTGATATATATTTTTTTTGCATAAAATGGCTTAATTTGCCTTCGTTTTAAGAAAAAAAATTTCTAATATATAATTTAGGTCATCTTTGAAGAGTATTTGCTTGGTTTAGAATTCTAAGTTGGCAGTTATTTTTAGTCAGTACTTTCAAAATGTCATTCAACTGTCTGTTGGTTTCTATGATTTTTATTAAGAAATAAGTTCTATTTGTGTGGTCTTAAAAGTAATAAAAGTATTTTATTATTTAAAGTAATGTGTCTTTTCTTCTCTCTGGCTGTGTTTCAAGTTTTCTCATTGACTTTGCTTTCTTTGAGGTTTATAATAGTATGCCTCAGTGTGCTTGCTTGGTTTTTATTATTCTCAGGTCTTGTAATACTATTTGAATGTGAAATTTGATGTCTTTCATCAATTTTAGAAAATTCTCAGTCAGTATTACTTCAAAAATAGAACCATTCTCCTACTCTGTTTCTGAGATTCCAGTGCATCTACATAAGGCATTCTCACCATGTCGTACATGCCTCTTGTAATTTTTGGATTCCTTTCTGTTTGTTTTTGTTTTTCTTGTTTTTCTTATACGTTTGATTCTCCACTCCTTAGCTTGGATATTTCTATTATTCTATTTCCCAGTTCATTAATCCTCTATTTAGCTGAGACTGTTCTGTTCTTAATTTGTCTTCTAGGTCCTTAGTTGTAGTAATTATATTTTTTTCTTCAAGAATTCCCATTTAATCATTCTTTAGAGTTTGGTTGTCTATTGAAATTCTTCAACAATGTTTTTGAGCATACACTAATTATCATATTAAAGTCGATATAAATTTATTCTAATTTGTCAATTGATTTTGGATTTGATTATCTAGACTATTATTTTTTCTCTTTATTTTCATTTGATTATTTTGTATTTCATAAAAGACATGTTTTTTATTTTTAAAGAAAATAAAGTTGAACATTGTAATAAAAAATAAATAGATTAAAGTTCTTAATATTGTAATTTCCCTTCCAAGAGGATTTATTTTGGTTATTGTGTGTGTGTATCAGGATAATAGCAGATCATCTCATGCAGTATGGTATTCCGCTAATTAGAACTGGATTTTTATTAGTTGTAAGACCTGGTCTATTTCCATCTAGTCATTACTTTTAGATTATAACCCTTTATGTTGCTTAAATCAAAATGTGAGATGTTTGTTGGGATTTCATCTTATTGGTAAGCCTACTAAAATTGCTGATAGCTCTGCTCAGCTTCTCAACCTCATAACCATTATTTTCTCTACCACTTCCTGGGATTTCCCTAGCTTTCATAGATATTTGAATTCTAACTTCTAAACAATGAGTGTATGATCATAATTGAGAATTCTCAAGAGAGACTTTTGCTTGTTTTCCCCTTACCATTTCATTTAAAACCAAAGCTAAGAAAAATATATAATCTTACTTTCAACTTTTTCAACAACTTCTGTTGTTATTGTTCAATAGTGGCATCTTCCTACACATGTTTTACCTTCATGCACAGGTGACTCATCTATTATCTATTCTTCTCCAGCCTAAGGCTTTATTTCCTGTCACAAAATTGTATAGACCAACAAAACTCTGATTTGCTTACCTTTTCAGTTTAATTATTTCTATCCTGTAAAAGAATTCTTTAATTATATTTTTTTATTTTTTATTTCTTAAGTCACTTATTTGGATTTTTTCAAATGTTTAGTCTATCATTTTAGGTATATTGAACCAGGAGGTGTATTTCTGAATATCTCATCTGCTATATTGCCTTAAGTAGAAATCTAATCATGCTGTTTTTCAGTCATACAAAAATACACCCTACATCTTCCCATTTTCAGGCATTGATTCTACTAATTCTTCTTGATATAAGAGGCATTGCTATGTGACACTTAAGAACTTGGCCTTTGGAATTAGATATTCTAAATTAAAGTATTTCTTCTTCCACTCTCTTAAGTACATGACCTTAGACCATTTAATAAATTTTCACGTCCTCAATTTCTACAACTATAAAATGGGACTATTAATAGTATACCTCTCACCTGGTTATTATAACACTTGAGTAAGATAATGTGTATAAAGTGTTGATACAATATCTGGCACACTGTGTAAGCACTCTAGAGCCTAATATAACAATGGATAATTATTTTATCTTTTACTCTCATACCATGTCCATTGCTTATAAATCTCTTAAAGCATTTTCCCCAGATCTACCTGTCTTAGAGTTATTTAAGTATTTACATGACTCTCCCCTCTACCAGTTTGTGAGCTTCTACAGTATCAGGATTATCACAGGGAATCTATGTTGAATTTCACTGAAATGATTTGTACCCTTTACTCTAGAACAGTTCTTTAATGAGGTAGGTAGAAAAGAAAAAAAAATGTGGCAAGGTTTTAGACTGAAAAGCTGTTTAACATGTATTATTTCAAATGATCCTTACAATGAATCCTGGGTGAGGCTTTCATTAAGTCTATCATAGTTTCAATTTCTTTAATAGGAAGATATACATATCCATGAGTTAATGGTTTGTCAAACTGTACTAGAATACAGATTTTCTGATATCATTATACTATGTATCATTATGGAGTAAGAAGGGAGGTAGAAGTGGCTTCACACAGAAAGTTTAAAGGAAGAGTACAAAATCTGACTCCGGAAGAAGGTAAATTTCAAAGACAAAGGTAGGAGGAGGAAACTGTAGTGAGTAGTACAAGAGATTAAATATATTTATTGCTATTAATCAGAGTTCCCAGAGAAACTGAACAAATTGGATAATTATAGATTTATATGTACATAATCTATAAAGATATGTTTTTATTTATATCACTATATCTTTATCTTATCCTCTCCATCTCTCTATCAATCTGTCAAGAGAAAGATTTAAGAAACTGGTTCATGCATTTTTGAAGGCTGGCAAATCTGAAATCTACAGAGCAGGCCAGCAGACTGGAGACCCAGGGAAGTATTGATGCTTCAGTGCAGTCTGAAGTAAGCCTGGAGGTAGAATCCCTTTTTCCTGGGGGTAACTCTCAAGACTTTCAAAACCTTATTAGATAAGATCCCCACTCACATTATTGAGAGTAATCTGTTTTACTCAAATTCTAATGATTTCAATTTTAATCATACCTTTAAAAAAACCTTTACAGCCATATCTAGACTGCTGTTTGACCAAAAAGGAGGTTTCATGGCCTAGCCAAGTTTGCACATAGAATTAATCATTACACTGTTTAAATGAAAACTTATGGAGTCACAAGTTCAATCTCTTAAACTATTTCTCTCTTCTTTCATCTAATTATCTTCTCTTTTTTCCTAAATACAGTCTATAAAATGATTCTCTAACATCTCACTAGCACTCTCAAAGATAACTTAGTTTAGGCTTTTCCAGGAAGACCCTGAATCGAAATTCAAAGCATCCCTCCCCACCACTTCTCTAACTTCTTCCTTTCTTTTTTCTTTTGATTTTGTAAAAAAAAAATTATATATTACCTTAGAATGTAAAAGATTTTTACCAATTTACATGAAGAGCAATAGAGAATAAAACATGTAAAGTATAAAGAAAGATGAAAATGGTAACTCAGAGAAGCACTAACAGGATATTTAAAAAGTGAAAGAGGATTTATAGATTTGACAATGTCAACAAAGTCTTTCCTGGGCTGTACTATTTAGGAAATGCCTCAATTCACTGGCAACTGAGAAATTCAGGGCTAGGAACTTTTGATAGTTTGATAAAAAGGGCAGTGCAAGGGATTCTGAAAGGAGAATTTGGCATATCTGAGAGATTCAATTAAGATTACAATATGAATAGAGAATATGTGCCATTTAGTCAGTTTCTTTTCTTCTATAATTAGAGATTATAATTAGCTCTTCTAGGATCTAGCTCCCCTTGATTTTAATTTCTTCAATGTTACAGTAAGAACCAACAACAACAAAAAAGATACAATAAGACTAAATAAATCTTTCAAAATTCCCTGAAATTTAATGTTTTTTATTCTTTTCTAGAAATATTTTCCATGTTGATATAACCCAGTTTGTTATTTAAAAGATATAGACATACTACCCAACAAATGAATCTTGCCCCTGTCAAGAATAAATTTTTTAAAAATAAGCAAATAAAATAAGCCTGATATAGTAGTTATTTCTCACAATAGTCCTTAGACATAGCATCAGAAACTGTAATCTCATCTGACCTACAATTTCTTTTACTGTTTGAATGAATTTGTGTTCAAATGTCTCCTTGGGTGAAGAACCTACTCTTCAAGAAGCCTATATGAATTTTAGACAACTTTGACTGTAACTTCTTTATACTGAGCTGAAGTTTATTTTCCTGTGGCTTCTACTCACTGATCCTAATTTTACTCTTTGAACCCCATTAGCATTTTTGACTTATAAGTCCTTAAAATACTTGAAGAGAACTTTTATTCCTTCCTCATCTTGAATTGAGAGTTGTCTCTTCTTTAAAGTAAACAACCTCACATGTCTTCAAATATGTTTCATTATTAAGTATTGAGCATATTTTCTTTACTTATTCCTTTTTTATAATGGATCCAAAGTAAACGATTACTTTGTAAGATTTGACCAGCAGACAATGGTGAAAAAAACTTTTTTGAAATGTTTAGCACTTCTATTATTGTTATAATATCTCTTTAACTTTTTGGTTTATTAAAATTTTACAGTCATTTTATCACATGCTGCTATGCTGCATCACTTCCAACTTCATTTGGGCAGTTGGGTTTTTGGACCCAAGTGTAGGATCTTATGTTAATCCCAGTTAACTTCTATCTTTTTAGAGATTCATCCCATTGCTACAGACTGACAAGATTTTTTTTTGTTGTTGTTTCAATTCTGGTTCTGACATACAATGTGTTCATTCTCTTGCCAGGCTTCATGTCATCTACATATTTGATAAGCATGCCTTCTGTAGCTTCATACAATTCAATCTATAGGATTATACAGTCATAATTACATCTTTTGAGAACTTTCCAACCTTCTAAAGTTATATTTCCTTTCAAAACTTCATGTTATGGAGTAATACAAATTTTTCACTAAACTTTTAGAAGTTCTACTTTCTGAACTTCAGAGTATATTCTTTCCTTCTTTGGCTACTATACATTCTCAGTTGACAAGTTCTCAAAATGCATTTCATTAGTCCCTAACTGAGATGGTTAATGTCAACTTTACTGGGCTAAAGGATGTCCATATAGTTGGTAAAACATTTCTGTGTGTGTCTATGTTGCGTGTCCAGAAAAGATTAACATTTGAATCGATAGATTACTAAAGAAGATCACCTTTCCTGATACGAGTAGTCATCATACAATCTATAGAGGGTCTGAATTAAAAAAAAAAAAAAAGGCAGAGGAAAGGCTCATTTGCACTCTTTGCTTGAGCTGAAACATCCATTTCTCCTGCTCTCAATCATCAAACATTGGCACTCCTAGTTTTAAGGCTTTCAGATGCAGACCAGGACTTACATCATCAGCTCCTTGGTTATCTAGTCTTAGGAGCAGATTGTGGGACCTCTTGGCCTCTGTAATCCTATGAGCCAATTTCTATAATAATTTCTTTCATATGTATCTATATCTCTCTGTATCACATATTGGTTCTGTTTCTTTGAAGAACTCTGACTAATATATTAACCTTACCTGCATAATCATTGCCTATTCATAGTTTACTTCCATTGTAGGTAATTACTTGTTTAAAATTACATTTAAAAAATACCAGGACAATGGGAAGAGAGTTCCAAGTCAAGAGGCAGAGTAGGCAAACACTGCTCGCCTCCTCCCATGACCACTTCAAAATTACAACTAAATCTCTGAACCATCATTTAGAAACACCTGTAGTCTAGATGATTGGAAGTCCTATGATTAGGGATATACTGAAGAAGCCACCTCAAGACCAGTAAAAGGGGCAAAGATGCAAAAGGGCTGGTGCCACACCACTTGTAAAAGTTAAAAATTAGGAGGAATATCTTGGCTGCAGAAGTCCCTCTTGAGGAGCAAGGGGACTCAGTCCTACACCAGTCTTTTCTTCCCAGGGTTTCAGTGATGGGAAGAGAAGTCTCTAAAACTTCTGGCTGTGAAAACTGGCAGAGACTGTGGCTAAATGAAAGGTGGCTGAAAGCCCAGGTATTCCTCTTAAAGGGCGAATGCATAGACTTACTCTTAGAGGAACTCACTCATTCTGAGCTCCACTACTAGGGCAGCAGCTCAAAAGACACCAGAGACACAAGGGGAGGTACTGGATTATCTTGCTTCAGGGCAAGGGCTAGAGAGACAGCTATTTCCCAGGTAAAAGTGCTAGTAGAATCCATTGTTCCTTTGTTGAGCCCTTCAACCACTCTGAGTCTCCATCAATCTAGCTAACACCATTCACCATGCCCTGGTGATTTCTTAAGGGGCCCTGCCTAACATGCTTCCAGTGGCTTTTCTGTACAAATGGTCTGTCTAGGCTCATGCTGCAAACTTTCCTAAAACATCTCAAACATTTGCAAACCCCAAACAGGCAACGTCTGATTTTGGTGTACCCCATGCTCTTTCTAAGCAGCCTCAAGCCTCACTTCATGACTTGGACTCTAAAGTAACCCCCAAGCTCTGCAAGGGTGGCAGCCATCTATAGATGACTTTGTAATTCATCAAGTGGCCCCACGCAGGATACAGGAACTGGCTGATCTTAACCTGCCCCAAAACCCCTCCAATAGGTCCCAAAACCAATACTACTAGTGACCAGCTTCAGATCACACCAAAGCACCACCCAATCACATACAGATATGGCAGACTGAGTAGACACCACAGCCCTGCTAAAGTGAACCTTAATCTGTAGGGTCAGCCCCTGCACAACAGCTCCTGCACTGTAGTCATGGTTAGTCCCCACAATCAGTGAGCCTGAGTGTAAGCCCTTACCACAACAATCAAGACTCAACTATAACAGGAGGGCACACACAACCTATGAAAGGAACATACCTGGAACACCTGGCTCAGTTGACCAAGGAGACTAGGCCACTGAGCCCTACAGGACATGTACTACATAAGGCCACTCTACCAAGACCTGAAGACATAGCAGCTCTATCTAATATGTAGAAACAAACAGAGAGGCAGCCAAAATGAGGAAATAAAGAGATATCCCAAATGAAAGATCAGAACAAAGCTCTAGAAAAAGAACTGAACAAAATGAAGACAAGCAATCTACCAGATGTAGAGTTCAAACACTGGTGCTAAGGATGCTCAGTGATCTCAGTGAGAACTTCATCAAAAGGAGACATAAAAATGGAGGTAAAAAAAAAAAGAACCAACCAAAAATGAAAAATACAATAACTGAAATGTAGAATACATTAGAGAGAATCAACAGTAGATTAGATGAAGCAGAGAATCAAATCAGTGAGTTAGAAGATAAGGTAACAGAAAACACCCAATCAAAACAGCAATAAGAAAAAAAAGTTTAAAAATATAAAGATATTTTAAGGAACCTCTGGGACAACATTAAGCATACTTACATTTACTTTACAGGGGTACGACAAGGAGAGGAAAAAGAACAAGAAATTGAAAACCTATTTAAAGAAATAATGACAAAATTTCCCTAACCTGGTAAAGAAAATAGACATACAAGCCCAGGGAGCACAGTGAGTCCCAAACAAAATAAACGCAAGAGGCCTATACCAAGACACAACATAATTAAATGCCAAAGTTAAAGACTAAGAGAAAAATCTTAAAAGCAGCAAGAGAAAAGCAATTAGTTATATACTAGGGAGCACCAATAAGTCTATCAGATAATTTGTCAACAGAAATTTTACAAGTCAGAAGGGATTGGCACAAAATACTTAAAGTGATGAAAAGCAAGCACCTATAACCAAAATTACTCTACCCAGCAAAGCTATCATTTAGAATCAAAAGACAGATAAATAGCTTCCCAGAGAAGAAAAAACTAAAGAAGCTCATTACCACCAAGCATTACAAGAAATGTTAGAAACACTTTTTTAAAAAGAAAAAAATAAGCAAAAATATGAATAATAAAATGGCAATAAGTACATATCTATCAAAGTTATTTTAAATGTAAATAGATTAAATGCTTTAATCAAGACAGAGTGGCTAAATAAGTAAGAAAGCAGATCATTGCATATGCTACAAGGGACTTGCTTCAAATCGAAAGACACACAAACTGAAGGTAAGAGAATAAAAAAAATATATTTCATGAAAATGGAAGCAAACAAAAAACCTAGGGTAGCAATAGCTATATTAGACAAAATAGACTTAAAAACAAAAACTCAGTAATTCTGCTTCTAAATAATTATACAAAAAAATCCCAAAACACTAATTCAAAGGACATATATGACTATATGTTTACTGCAGCATTATTTACAATAGATAAATACATAAAGAAGTAGTACATACATACAATGTAACATTACTCAGCCATAAAAAGAATAAAATCTTGTCAGCTGCAACACAAATGGACCTAAAAGTTATATTGATTGAAATAAATCAGAGAATGACAAATATATGATTTGATTACATGTGTAATCTAAAGAACAAAAAATAAATGAACAAACCAAACGAACAAATTCATAGATACAGAAATCACTTTGATGGTTGCCAGGTAGTAAGGGGTTTGGGGGAATGGGTTAAGTGAGGAAGGAATTAATAGGTACGAATTTATAGTTACAAAATAGTTATGGGGATGTAAAGATAGCATAAGGAATATAGTCAATAATATAATAATTATGTGTGGTGTCAGATGTGTACTAGATTTATCAAGGTGATCACTTCATAAGTTATATAATTTAATTAACTAATCACCATATTGTACACATGAAACTAATATAATATTGAAAGTCAACTGTAATTAATTTTTTTAATTATAAAATGTATAATTTAAAAAACTGCCTGATATGTTAGACCAATACTATTCAAATATAAAATAAAAAAATACATACATTCATACATACATACATACATACATACACACATACATACATACCACCAGGACAAGAGAGCATGTGTTTGGAGAATGTAGGATTAAATTCTCTCAAGTGTAACAAAAAGTACTTGTGAGGTTTGGGGGACCCCATGATATGTGTGATACTGTTGCAGTTCTTCCACTATCTTTGGGCTTTAATCTAAGTTAAATTTATACTTTAAATTTTATCTTCCCAAAGCAGTTTATTTTATAATTAACAAAGTTATCTTGATTGTTGTCTAATTTGAGTTCTGTCCATTTTAGCTGTCATTTGTGGGCTCTTTCTGTCAAGACTTTCAGAACCTGAAACATAATCCTGCCTCCTTCAACATTGCGATGAAGTTATAAAGAACACTCCAGTGGGTTCCAAACACGGACTTTGGTCCCTAGTTGAACCACTGCTAAATCTGTAATATTGGAGGACTCATTTTACTTTTAGCCCCAGTTTGGTTATCCATAAAATGGGGGTATTAGACTCCTTCCATGTTAGTTGTTTACATAGTATTACATAGATCCTTAGATCTATAGAAATGCCTCAGTCACAATGAGGATAAAGAGAGTGGGTGAGGAAGTGAAATGAAGAAGATGAGGCTCCTTGCAGCTCATTTTATGATATAGGTAGCAGAAATCTGATTATTCATAGAAATTGGCAGCTTAGGTGACAATATTTATAAGTAATCTCTAAGCATCGTATTAGTTTTTGCCAATGTTATCAATTAAACTAAATTTTAAAAATAGGCATGTGAAGACATTATAAAAATTGGTAATTTCTCTAATTCTTTGTCATGGTAGGTTAATCAGCATTCCTCTAGCCTGGATATGGTTGCAAATAAAGAAAAAATAAACTTAAAGTCTGTAAACTATTAGGAAATGTTGAATAATTAAGAACTAACTACTTTTTTTGGTTAAATGGTCAATATCTAGCCTAGATCATGAAAAATAAAAGATGAATCTGTAGCACATCGTGATATCAAAGCATAAGAATTTGCTCAAAAGGCTGGGGGCATGGCAAAGGGCTAATGGAGCCACCCTAGGCCAAAGGGCCAAAACTAGAAAATCATGAGAAACAAAATAAATAACAGTAGTATTGAATCAGCATCCATAGACTAAAATGAATACCCATGAGCCCTTGCTCTCATAAATAAATAATTGAATAAAAACATAGGGGAGAGAGCACAACTCCTCCTATAGAAGAATTGTAATCAATAAATATAGGAAAAAATGAGGAAAATTGTCATTAGGACACCACAGCAATAATTGTTGCAGGCAAGATCTACCAATAGATGTTCAAATTATTATTTTAAGTTTAAGGACAAACAGGATATTTTCATAGTATGAACGCATTGTTCCTCAAGAATTTACTAATTACAGAGGGAAAGAATAGTAAGTTTACAGTGGAGAAACCAGGCAAACTACACCTTCATCAAGTGACCATCCTTTGATTAGAACACAGAATATTATACTGAGCTCCACTATTTTTCTACTTTATAATTGTATTCAACACATTTTTAATTAAGTTCTTCATAGTATCATTTTAGAACTTTGCAAATATAGCTATAGAATTAGCCTTAAAAATTAAAAGGAAATAGGTTTAAATAAAATATAAGAACAATATTAATCTACATCACAAAATTATAATTAATTTTATGAATCCTAAAATGTTTTAATATTTTTGTCATTTCACAAAACATCTTTTGTTGACATTCTACAAATGATAAATTCAATAATATCTCAATACTTTCTTCCTGTAAAGATGGTTTATATATATTTTTGATTTTTGTAATATTTGCTTTTTTAGAAAGATTTTTCAGAGAAACTTGATAACCTTCTACCTGAAATATTAGGTAATGATTTTTTTGTTTTTCTCCATCTTTGACAAAAACAATTAGAATAGAACTCTCATTTGTTGAGATATCAATTTTTTCAAAGCTTCCGAAATATTATTTTGGGAAAGGCTGAAAATAATTTCAGGAGGTAGAGTTCACGTCTTCAATTTTTCCCATTTTGTAGAGGTAAATCACTTTGTTTTCTGCCATAAGCATCTGAAATAGATTGACAGTCCCTGTAGATTTTATTAATGAACCATCAATGGCACCTTCCGTGGGCTTTTTTTTTTCAAGTCTTCAACATTTTTTACATCTTTAAGTAACAGAAGGGTCACCTTGCATTAGAGAAATAGGTCTAGCTGATATGCTAACTGCATTTCATAGATAAATAGGATTTGCCATATCTGTCCATCTCCTACAATTGTAAAAATTAAAACACTATCCTAAATAATCTGGATCACCTATGAATAGAAAGATAGAGATAGACATGGTTAGCATTGAAAGAATTAGTCAATAATCCTAATAAATGTATAATATACAGAAAATTTTTCTTTGGAAAATAATTTAGATTAGCTCACATAAGCAATGAATTCAAGATATGTTAGAAAAGTAAATGCAAAAAATAAAAACAAAATATTTGAAGAAAAGTTTGTCTTGAACAGATGTTTGGGTCAGGAAGGGCTTTTCAGGTAACAATATTTATAAAGAAAAAAAAAGAATTGCATCAAAATTAATTACTGCTTTATATAAAAATACCATAAGAATTATAAGTCATATGTGAAACTGGAGAAAATGTTTATAATAAATGTAATAGTGAAGAGAAATTACTAAAAAAAAAAAATTATGTAAAGTCATTTATTCATCCATTCATTTATTCTTTCATTCATTCAACAAGTGTTTATTGAGCAACTCTAAGCCAGGATAAAATACAATAGCAAATAAACCAGAGTATTCTCTACATGAAGTTTACATTCAAGTGGGACAGGTTGGGGGTGGAACATAAGCAATAAGCCAATAATAGACAATGTGTAAGGTCATTGTAGTACTGTAGAGAAAGAGAATGCTGGCTACAGGGGAAGCAAGTGTAGAGTAGGGACAATGTTATTTTGTGCCAGATAGAGCAGAGGAACATGGAGGAGAAATCTGGGGAGATTCCTTGTGGCAGGAGCAGAGAGAGAGCATCAAGGTCTGAGTTGGAAATTGCTTGGCATACCCAAGACTTGTGAGGGACCCAGTGTCAGAGCTGAGTGGGCAAGGAAGAGAAAAATGTTTGTGGCTTGGAGTGGCAAAGTAGATCATGTAGGGCTTTGTAGGCCATCACAAGGACTTCAGTTTTTATGTTGAACAAAGTGGGAAGCCTTCGGAGGGTTTTGAATAGACAAATTATTTTCATTTGTTTCACAAATATTTATTTATTCAATGATGACTGTGCTAGGTACTGGTCTTAACTCACAGGCTTACATCCTAGTAAAGAGGGCATGTAAGAAACAAATAAATGAGTCAAATATATAGGCTACCATGGTAACAAGTGATGTAAAGAACGTAAAGCAGGCTGGGTTAAGGGCTGGCCAAGGAAGTCTTCACAGAGAAGAGACAGCAGGCTCAGACCTTGGCTTTGGAAGATCATTCTGCCTCCATGTAAAGAATCTCTTTGGTGTGGGGAGCAAGCACTGTGGTGGGAGGTGTTAAAAGGTGACTGTAATATTCAGGCAAGAGGAGCTGTGTCCTGAATTAGGGTAAGAGGAGGAAGTGTGCGATTTTTCTGTTTCTCAGTTATGGCCAACAGAATGTTAGAAGTTGTAATTTTGAAGTGCTAATTTAGACATCCACAAGGAGATAAAAGCAGAAAAGCAGGCAATAAAATACAAGTTTTTAATGTGAGTGAGAACCCAGATAATAGTAACCTGTTTGCCGAGGAATTTAGAGACATCCCCAGGGAAGTCATGTGGCTTCCCTGCATCTTCCAACCACTAGACTGCTTTCTCTTCAGAATATCTGTATATAAGGGAAATGGAACATTATAAAGAGCAGGAGAACTGATTAATATCTCTGAAAATGTGAAAAGGATGAAGTTGAGGTAAAACATTCTTATTTTGCCACAACTCTGCCATTTAATAGTACTGTAATCTTTGGTAAATCTACTCTCAGTCTCTCATTTTTACTTCCTTCCTTTCTCCTTCCTTCCTTCTCATTCTCTTTCACTCTCTTCCACTCCCACTCTAGTACAAAGGACTAACAGCACAGTACTTCTAACATTCCTAATGGCCCATAGTTGATAGCCAGGTGAAGGCAGCAATAATGCCAGGAATGAGAATCCAAGTATTTGTTTTTGTGTTTGTTTTCTTTCTCTTCATTATTCC
Source organism: Cynopterus sphinx (assembly GCA_030015415.1). Taxonomy (NCBI): domain Eukaryota; kingdom Metazoa; phylum Chordata; class Mammalia; order Chiroptera; family Pteropodidae; genus Cynopterus; species Cynopterus sphinx. The sequence continues at coordinate 46,127,506 of CM057391.1, read as the reverse complement.
TGAGTAATGAAAAGGATTGCCGTTATTTATCAAAAGCTTGTCCTCATGAAAAATAACATCCAATTTCCAGGATTATGTGACATTTGTTATGCATACGAAAAATATTTCTTAATCTTATAGGGTGACTAACCATCCTAGTTTGCCCTGGATCAACTTGTTTTTGTTTGTTTGTTTGTTTGTTTAACACTGAACACCCACAGCCCAAAAAACTCCCTAGTCTCAAAAAAAAAATGAGGAGAGTTGTTACCCTAAATACTTGTCACTAGCCAACATCAGGAAAGAGAAAAAGAGAAAGGGAGTGAGAAAGAGCAGAAGAGAGGGAGGGAGACATAAAAAAGGAAAAAAGGTAAAAATGTAAAAACTTTTTCTTTTTGTAATTAGAAAGTATATCAACTTGGATGCTTCTGGGTTAATTTAATAGACCTGGAATCAAGTTGACTTAAATAAGGGAACATTATTTTCCAGAGGTAGAGATAAGTTTCAGTCTTGGGTAACCCACTGCCTGGACATGGTACCATTTCTTTCTTGTTCCTTCCTCTCTCACTGAATCATCATCTTCATCCTATCACTGGTTGCTTTATGGTCCTAAGATGACTGCCAGCAGCAATGGAGCAATGTTATTGGTGGTGGGGAGAGGTGGAGTCTGGAATCCCTTTCCAAAGAAAGCCTCTTTTCAAATTTTTCTGTCCCAAACTGCTCTGGGCTTACTCATCTCTGCATCCGTATCTAGCAAGGTGATAAAATGTCCATGGTGGGCTTGGACCAGTGTTATCCAGTGACAGGATGACAACCATCGTGCTCACCACAGGAATGAACAGGAAGTGGACCATAGGACAAACCTAAACTAGTAGAGGTCACTGAGTCACGGTTTTTTCTCAGACAGTGAGACTCCTCAGGGAAGTTAGGTGAGAAAATAAGAAACTGAGTTTTTATTATTTACAAAAGAAAGAGGGAAGCGGGAGGAGCTAATATGATAACCTCTTGGTGGTAAGTTGCTGTCCACATTGAACAAGATTGGGAATGAGTGGATTGAGTAGAGCCATTCTTACTAGAGAAGGCTTTCCACCTTGAAGTGACATTTCTAATCTAAGCATAATCAGACTCTGCAGTTTCTAACTTTGAACATGTCATTTTATTTCATATGGAACAATATTTTGGAAGGTTTTAACTGATGTCCATGCAAGTAGTTAGTTCTGTTTGTTCCTTTAAATTTTCATATAAAATACCTGTATTATTCTTAGTTCTGTGTGGTCCAACAGGGATAAGAGAATGTGAAAAGATAAAGAAAGCCAAGAAAGGAGAAAGATTAAAAAGAAGGAGGGGAGAAGAAAAAAAGGGAGAGAGAAGAGGCAAGATTTCTGAGACCAGTGAAAAGTGGGGGTTCAAGGGGAGGAGACAACCCAGATCTCTTTACTCCTTTGATTCTCTTGCAGTCTTACAGAGGAGCCATTAGAAATTTCAGATGTCCAGCTCCAAAATGGAAGTGAACTGTTATCTAGGTTAAACTGAGAAGTTCCTTGCTATTTTTTAAAGCATAGCTTCCTGAAACAGAGAGCATTTAAGGGACTCTTCAGGGTTTCTGCCACCCGCAGTGGATTGTAATTATGTTCCATTTACACCCTTAGAAACTCCTAAATGGACCACAGAAGAAAAGCTCAAAGAGTTCACCAACACAAGGGAATTGTGTAAGTGGGGCTTATTGGTCCTGTTCGACTTTAGAACTCTTCTGTGGACAAATTACTTTTGTGTCTGTTATGAACTGATTTAAAATGATTAAAATATATAATGATATTAAAGAGACAAATTTTTTTAGCACTTTGAGGAATTTCAGACACACAACCCCTATTTATTTGTGGGAGTAGAGTGACTTGCTTCTTGGACACCTTTGAAAATAGTCCCTATGTGTTAATATAATGTTGAGCTAGAGAATTCATAACCTCCTCAGCACAAAGGTCCTTCTTCAAATAGAAGGTGCTCTTATCTTCCCTGCTCGTGAGGGATTATAGTTTCTTCCTTAATGTCTGAGAGCACATATCCTCAGCATAATTTTAAACTTCTGTAGTTTAAATCATTTTTAATAATAAAAACATATTTCTTATTTTTTTAAGTTTTTTTTTCTTTTCAACTTTCTTTCTGTGTCCCTTTTTTTTATCAACTTCCCTTCCTGCTGGCACCTGTCATTTCCAGGTTGCTTCCTGAGTATCAAAGTCTTGGTTTCCCTTCTGAGTCAAATGATGCCCTCATTTTACCCCCAGATTCTTTGTGCCTCTGTTTATTCTAGGAGTAGAGAAAGGAAAATGTGAAAGCAAATGTTTCTTTAAGAAAAAGTCAAAACAAAACAAAGTAAAAAAGTATCTTCACTATTCACTTCTAACCACATAGGAACCTATGCTCAGAAAACTGTTTCCACTTTTGAAAAAAGTAGTAACTATTTGGAAGTAGCAGTAGCTCTAATTGTCAATTTCAAATTTCCATGCTACCTGAAACTAGGTTTATCAGAAAACAGAATTTGCCTCTTTTGTTTGACCCTTTACCACCTATGAATTTATTTCTATTATAGCACCCATAACTCATGATTAAATTTACTAGTTATAAATCCATGTGACAGAAATTTCCCAGGAGGCTCTTTCTTTGTTATGTTATTATTTTTTAATCCTAAAAATTTGCCATAATGTTAGGCACACAGTATCTAATAAACATCTGTTGAATTAGTGGATGATTTCATCAAGTAAATACAAAGTAATAGGGCTTACAGGCAAAAATTGGGGGCCATTCTTGAGAAAGTTAGTAGTGGCCTACAATTCAAATTTCTTCACTCTAATCTTATGGTTTTTAGTGCAGGACCCCGTGAAACTTACAGAAAAAACTGACCAATTGATACTGCAATTTGCAAAAATCATTTTTGTTTTCTATTATGTTTTTCATGGTGTTTCCTCTTTGCATCCTAACCATTTTTATTTTTCCATTACAGAATCTAAGCGTAAGTGTTTTTATTATATATATAATATGCTAAATAATTAAATACACAGGTATTATATTATGTACATAATTAAATACATATATAATTTTGAAAAGAGAAGGATAAAGTGTTACATCCTCCTAGCTAGTATCCCAAGATTTTTGATATTTCTAAAATATGTTATTTCCTTCAATGAGAGGGCCTTTCTAAGGAGACAGAAGTACTTCAAACTGCAGTTCTGCCATTAACCAACGGTCCTCTCACAGGTTTTATATATATATTAATACACATTTAAATCACTAGTCTGTGTTGTTGAATTGTCATGGGGCTTTTTAATTTTAGGGTAAAATTAGCATTTTGCCTCAACAGAACAAACAAGGTGATCCAAATGATCATGGAGTTAAACCCATCTGGAAGTAGTCTATTTCTGCTTCTGCCTGTTCTGTAAAAAAGAATAAAAGAAATTTCTCAGTTCAACGAAAATAAAATTAAAAAGTCATTTGCTCAGTGTTTTTTTAATTATTTTTTTAGAGCATGAACAAGTAATATTTGGTGACAGTCTACTTCTTGACCACCAGTGGCAGGGTAGGAGTGAGAGGCAGAACACAGTACTGGCCGAGAGTCATAACAACAAAGTAGTCAATTTATCAACCCTTACATACCAAGCCAAAGTTGACTGAGAGGACGGTTTTGTAACTTTAGAAATTGTTGCTTTGATGGCACATCTTTAAAAGATAAAATAATGAGTTAATAAGTCCTTAGGGAGTCACTTGGCTATGGATTAAGGACCTAACCAAACCATTATTTAAAAAGTGAAAGTCTGACTGCATTAACCAATTGCTTTTTTGTCCACAGAACTCATTTTCTCATTCCCTTTTTTCTTTCTTCATCTCCTTCTTTCATCACACCCACACCATTTAGGTCATTAAATGATCGACAGTAACATAATCACAGGTTTCTTACTCTAAAGTTTATTTGTGCTCGTGTTCCAGGCGCCAACATAACAACATCTCCACCCAGTTTCAGCAAGCCACCAAACCATTGCTTTTGGTACCCCACCACCAACCCTGTCTATAACCAGAAACAGTGACAGGATTGTCTTGAAAACGAAGTAGCTGCCAGACACTATTAAAATTTCCAGACCTTGAAAAAATGCATCTTCTTTCCAGATTGTGCATTCAGTCAACAGAAGCCTTCATGTGACCAGTTTCATGTGCTCACTCAACTTTGGCAACATCTGTATGATGCCTGCAAGTTTTTGGTGCTAAGTGCCCATTTATTCATCACCAAAAAAAAAAAAAATTTACCATGCTATAAACTGAAGGAAGAGTTTTTTGTTATGATCAGACCTAAGACAATGAATTAAAGGAACTAACATTTACCTTCCCAGGTTTAGGTTTGGGGTTTGGTCTATGAAACTGGTGTAGCATGTCAACGTGAATTAAAAACTGCCAATGCACTAAATGTTGCTATTCCCAAAGAAAAGCAACTGAGATGAGACTCTAGGCTCAGAAATAAAGAACTTTGAGGCTTTGAAACAAAAGGTTAAAACTGGTTGCAGTTGCTTCCTGTAATAAGTTTATTTTTCGCTATGGAAAAAGAGGATTTCCAAACACAACAATATTTTAATCTAAGAACCTGACTTAATATTTGTTCAACTCTTGTCTGAAAAATGTTTTGCTTTCACACATTACTTACTACCCATGGATTTAGGGGAGACTAAACAGGCTATTCAAACATATTCAAAATTATGAAGGAATAGATTTCAACTTTATGACTTTCAATCCAACTTACATTTAACAGTGATATTCCACAAGTATCTTTGCTAATGATATATTCCCTTTCTAAAATTCAATAGAAGTTGATCTAAATGCATCAAAATATCTATGAATGTACATGGTGTTTTCAAAGTTTACTTTAAAGAAAAGAAAATCTTGGTATTTTTTCTGATTAGAAAAAGTTTGTGATACTACTTGTTATTTCCAAGTATTTTTGGCCACATCCTGGTATTCATAAAAGTCAGTATTAGAAATGACTAATCAAAAAGTGACTACAACATCAACTTTTTATACTGAAATCTATTCTGGAAATTGAGAGTTAAAAGAAAGAATTCAACATTTATCCTGACTTTTTAGAAAAAACTATATTTAATTTCCCAATGATAAAAGAAGAGTTTGTTCTTATAAGAGAATCTACCTAACAAATGGAGATTATAAAATTTTAAAATTATCTTCTTTATAATAAATGAAGGTATGGATTTCAACTTGGTGACTTTCAAACTCATCTGCCATCTAACAGTTGACAATTCCATAAATTATTTGTGCTAATTTATTATATTAATACATGAAGAAATCTAATTGTCTGCAACTGCCAGTGGTTCAGGCAAGAAACATCAGTAGGTACCAAAACTATTAGCTAAAATTTTGGGGGTGTAGGATATTGACAGGTTCCAAAGAATTATCCCAAGGAGTAATTTCTTAATTACGAAGGGGAAAATGGACCTTAAAATGAGAGAGTTAACTACCTCAAACAAGCGATGAAATATAGCAATACTACAAGAGAGGAAACCAGGAATTATGTAGCTCCTGTTATAATGCAATATTAGGTACAGAGAGTCACCCTAAATATCCTTGCTAAAAGTATTTAATTTGAATATAATTAAGTCTTTATATATATCTAACATCTACTTCACAGGAAATACAGGGGATAGGAAAACAGGAGATAAGAAACAAAAATTCAATTCAACCCACAATATGGGACAGTTGGACCCATCTCTTGAAGTAAGAAAAAAAAATTACAGGACTGTTCTAGATTTTAAAGACCCTGAAACATAAAACAAATGCAATGCAAAAATCTGAATTTCTGTGTTTTTATTAAAGAAAAACATAAAAATTATTTAGAGTACAATTGAAAGAATTTTAATATTGACTCACTATTAAAAGATATTAAGGAACCATTGTTCATCCTCCTCAGTGTGATATTGACATGGTGGGTATATAGGAGAACATCACTTTTGGAGATACTGAAGTATTCACAAGTGAAAAGTGAAGATGTCTTCAACTTTCAAATAGTTCAGTATGAATCATATTTAGATCAAGGTTTCTCAACTTAACCACAATTGACACTTTGGGCTGGATAATTCTCTGTGGTACGAGACTGTCCTTTGCATTATAGGACGGTTAATAGGATACTGGCCTCCACCTTCTAGATATCAGTATCACATACTGCCCCCTTCCCCAAGTTGTGACAGCCAAAAATGTCTTGAGACATTACTAAATATTCCCTGAAGGGCAAAATTGCTGTTGCTTGAGAACCACAGATTTAAAGAAAAACATATAGTTAAATAATTATGGCAAAATATTAGCAGTGATTGGATCTAGGTATGTAAATGTATGGGTAATTATTAAGTTATTCTTTCAACATGGTGTGTATATGGGTAATCAGCATACTATTCTTTCAACTTCTCTGTAAATTTGAAAATTTTTCTAATAAAAAACATGGGGAGAAAAATGCTATTATGACTTCAAAATGATATGAAATTCTGAATTGGCTTTGGGTAGGGGCTGAATATTTGTATTTTTCAAAAGGTATCCAGGTGATTCTAATGTGCAGCCAGAGTTGGGGACAACTTGATTTAAATGATTTCATAATATGCCGGCAAAGTTTTGATATGGCTCTAGAAACATGAAGACTAAAACATAATGAAAAATAATGACATATAACATTTAATTCATACCTCATATATTAAACAAGAGAAATATCTTTTAGTAGTTTGTATCTACAGAAGAATGTGAAATTAAGAGCAGGCAATAATGGAATAATACCTTACTAAAAGTTTGGTCCACTGACCAGCTGTATCAGCATCACATAGGAGCTTGTTGGAAATGCATAATCTCAGACTATTTCCCCAGACCTTCTGAATGACAAAATGCAATTTGATAAAATTTGAAAACTTCTCCATAATACACCAAAAGATAATTTAGCTAATTATGTCCTTAAGTAGACAAATCACTAAGACTTAAAGTAAAAGCCAACCAACCAGTTAAAAAGGAGAAAAAAAAATTAGTTAAGTAAACCATAGTGTATAAAGCCTGATTTAACTACCTGGTAATTATAGTGTTGTACAGAACCGGATCACAAAGTCTATGCTATCTTCCCTTCTCTGAAATGGTACCTTCTCTTTAGGTTTTTCTTCTCTCATAACTAGTCCCCTAAATCATTTCATTCTCAAATTAGTGCCATCCCTTTATGCTCCATAATCTATCTGCCCTCAATATCAATAAACTCAAATTTTACTGTTTATTTTTCTAGAACTAGAAATACCTTTATCATTTTCAGTAGAATGATCTGTTATAGGTAACTAGCAGAAAAAGTTAACATTTGTTTTTTCACTTTATAAGGCATAGAAATAAAATTTATCTCCACGGTTCACATCCGAAAATCTGACCTCTCCTGATGATTTGGTTTATAGCATCTGTGCTGTCCGTCTCCCAACTCTATTAGTTGAGGCAGAAATAAAGGCCAGGAAGATGGATGATCTTCGCTCTTATCCAACAGAAAATAGCTCTAAGATATACTTTCTATTCCTGCATCTCTTTCTCTGTTAAATGTTTCAAGAGATGAAATATTCATTGCATCCCTTTGACTACTTCAGAGCACAACAGGCTTCTCGTTAAGAAATATTTTTGGTAACTCTAACAAATTTTTTCCGTGTACAATTCCATCTAATTATTCTGTACTACAACCATTTAGAGTACCCAAGCCAGCCCTTCTTCTCTGTTGCTACAGCCTCCAAATATAGCTCCCGTAGTCAGAGTCAGCTATCCTGCCCTCTCTTAATCACAGCCCAGGTGCTTAAGACAAGAAGAATGCTTCTGTCAAAATGAATCAACAATAGGCATACTGAGTAGGTGAAATACTCCTCTGTTCTTTTTACCTCCTACATTTAATCTAAAAGGTGAGGAGGAGAAGAATTCTGTGTAATTTCTCAAGTGGAAAAGAAATTTACCTTTCATATTGTTCTTCATGACTCAAAACCTAATCTGCTCTTCCTTCTTAGAAATGTACAGAGCTTTTTCTTTTTCGTTTTTGTTTTTCAGTAAAAGCAGTATTACTTGAATCTAGATTCTGATCTCTACTTCCCAGCTTTTCAAGAAACATTGGCTATTGCATATAAATTACTCCATTATTGTTATCATTTAAAATAGCAACCATCTTATTTAGCTGGACATGAATATGTGCAATGAATTGATAGCTTGGTAATTTTTTTCCAAATATATATGTTTTTTCAAAAGGATGCCCTCATAAGCCTAATGGGTTAATTTCTTTTTAGAATCAAAAGAAATGCAAATCACACACATACACACACACACACACACACACACACACACACACACAAAACAGAAGTAAACATTTAAATCTTTTGGTTGGAAAAGGCTATGTAGTTAATTAAAAAAAGAGGAAGCCACCACTGGTTTGCATGAGAATTTGTGGGCAGGCTGCCCATTGTTAAATTAGGATCATCCATTCATTGCCGAATTTGATTTCACCACACTCCTTGCTTTAGTCCTTGAGTGAGAGCTAAGCCATTTGGGAGATTTACAGTCTTCCCCATCTGCTTGTGCCAACACATGGATTTTGGGAAGGTGTTCGATGGTGTTTCAGACGTTTTCAATAAGAAAAACCTGTCCTTGGGTAAGTTCACTTTTTGTACACTCCTTTTAACTTTCATTTGGCTATGAACTTGGCTTCTTTGTTCTTTCATGACTAATATTACCATCTGTGTTATTACATATCAGCATAGCAATGTAACATATTAAGCACAGGAAAACTCGGAATGCTGAGTCCATCCAAGCATTTGTTACTTAAAGTTCCAGGCCTGTTTTCTAGCCACCTGAAGCATTTCCCAACTTCCTACTAACATAATATAATATAATTAATCAAAGCAGTTTTGGCTCATTAAGAATTGGAACCCCAAAACCTCCAGCACAGTAATCATTCGGTAAACTGTCTTTAACAGCGATGCCTAAAGAGCAAGGGCTTTTGCCATCATTGGCTGTCTTAGTGGGAAGGACTTTCTGGAGTTCTATTGACTCCGGTGGGAAGTGACTATTGACAGAATCATCTTGATTCTCTTTTACAAAAGAATCCAAAGTTCTACGCAATGATCACTAATCATGGGTCAAAACCTATGATGTCTATCTCCAGGAACTATGGACATATCCAAAGCGGGTCCTGGGACCAGGCCAACAGATCAATAAGAAACATTGTACTACCTGGGAAGAATGACACAGGGAGTTAAAGATGCAGAGTTTGAACAATTAATTTATTACAATGAATCAATCTTCAAGTACGTGATCAAAATGGATAACCCACCTTGCCTTGACCTAAATATCTACCTTTAATATCAGTGTCCTTAATTTGTACTTATGTAACCTAAACCAATAAAGAAATGAATCAATTTTTTCATGTCATATATTTCTATAAGTGTAAAGTGTGCCTTAAACTCTGTTGGGGTTTGCAGAGGCAGTGTAGTCCAGGAGGGCTGCAGGATGACCAAGAAACCACTGGTGCTATGTATGACAGCACAGTGCCAAGCACAATTTACCATATTGTTTCCATGTTCTAATCCTAAAGTTTCTTAAGTGATTTTGTTTTTGTTTAACTTTACTTGTAGGTGAAAACATGATGAGAAAGTTTGGTGACATTTGGGGAAGTTTCCTAGATGAAGAATCACTGCTGGCTCTTACTGTAAAAGCAAGTGGGTTACACACATATGATGAGACAGAGTACTAACCGTCATGTTTGGCACATTCCTGCGCAGGACAAAGACATATCATCAAAAATTACTATATTAGCAAAGAGGATGAATTGTATAGCTTTTGGTGGTAGGCTAATATTTTCTGTGACTAGATTGAATACTGTTAGTATTTTCTATTTATTGTTTGTTTTATAAATGTTTTATACATTTAATTTCTTTTATGAATTGTTCATTTATTGTTCATACTAATGTGGTATGTCTGAATGAAAGACATAAATGACATTTTCTTATCCTGCCAGAAAGGTGTTTTCTAATTTACGAGTTTTGACTCATTGCTAGGTCACGAAATCAGTTTAGAGAGCCTTGCACAGCACATTATAATTAAATAAAATAGAATAAAAATATTCATGTGCATTACACACAATTAAGGTATTTTATGCAAATGTTTCATTTTTATCTTTTACACACATTTTTATATACATACATACACTGAATTATGCTGAAAAATGTATTCCTCATGTTGAATCTTGGTTAAAAGTTACTACTCTATATTATAACAGCTCATTTTCTTCACTTATTGTAAAAAAAGGTCCCTCAATACATGTGTGAATGCACTTTGTAGAAAACTAACCATAATCCAAATTGAGAAATGGGCCAGAAGTCATACAGATCTAATTCAGCTTGTTCTATTGCCTAAAAGCAAAACCAGTCCTAACATAATTGAACCATATTCTCTCTTAAGGACCAGATAATTACAGAGTGCCTACTATGTTTTTGGCAGTGTGCCTTAAGACACTGCCCACTGCCCTCACTCCTGTCTTCAATTTCTTACTGTGAAGAGAAGCTACAACATCCTAATCAGTCTCCTTCTTTCCAGAATACCCCTGCCCCCCAAATTCCAGCCAGACACCAGAAAGGTCTTTCTAAAAGGTAAATCTGGTCATTGGTCATTTCACCACTGTCTAAATCCTTTGAATATCCAATCAGAAGGGTGATTTGACTTGTCCAGAGTCACACAACAAACCACAGTGAGGTGAAGACTCTGCTTGTTACTGGCCCAAAGTCTTTATGCTTGATTCTTCAAAGGGTCAAAACTCAAAACATCAGAGTTTGGACCAAAGAAAGGTTTATTGATTGAGAAGGCACCAACTGAGATGATGGGGAAACTAGTGGTATCTCAAACCCATTTTAAGAAAGTACAGAGTTCAGACTTATTTTATATCAAGGGAAGGGAAAATGTAACATACTACTGCATACATCTGGATGCCAGCAGGGGTCCAAGGAAGATTGGGCTTAATCTGTTGACGCTAGCCCATTTGAGTCTTGTCACAAAGTTCTTATAAATCTTTGATAAATAAAACATACTTTCTTTATCTCCGGAGAGAGGCACTTTCTGTTTTTGCAATACTCAAGCCTCAAGCAGGATTTCTCTAATGATTAGCAAGTCTACATGCAAGACTAAATAGAAGCTATTGAACAAAGCATACTTGGAGTCAGACGGCTGAACATTTCACTGTTACCTGTTCTTAGCTTTTTACTCTTAGCCTCATCATCCTCCCAATCCAAATACTCTCTAGTCTGTTGTAATCTATCATAGGACATTTTTCCTTCCATCATAGGAAGAAGGCTGAAATGCTTAGAAGAGCATTACCATGCACTGTCTAATCTGTGTGTGTTTGGCTTAGAATGGAGGCTTTGGCTTTTGTATTCATCATCGATTAAGTCAGCATGCTTTGGTTTTCCAATTTATTTGATAAAATGTCAATTTATTTGATAAAAGCAAGAGGCTTCGCAGGCCCTCTTGCTTATGTTATTATAGTTATTATCATTGGTGTACTGGTAAATGTTTAATGGTTGGTGGAGAGAGGATTGGTAGAGTAAGGAAGGTCTGATCGATAGCACTTGCCAAATTTCATAGTGTAAATTCTCCCACCATGAATGATTATAAGCTGCCAGCACGATGTCAGTGAATGTAATGTTAGGAAGAGATGCACAATAGCACACCATTATATATATATATATATATACATATATATATATATATATATATATATATATATATATATCTCCATCCTACAAAGAAAATACAAAACAGTAAAACATAATAAAATAATTTATCATTGATGCACTTTGAGTATTTATTAACTTTGTCTCTAATATAATGCATTTAATTCTGAGTTTATATAATTTGATTTTTAATGGCTCTAATTAACAAATGGCTTTCAAAACTCCTTAAAATTTAATAAGTCAAATTCATTTAATGTTTCTTATCATCACAATTAATGTTAGCATGCTTTATGCCGGAATCTCCTCCATGGAAATAGAAGTTTTCTTAAAGACAGTCATTTAGAACATCGGTCTCTTCTAATTTATTTTTTATATAAATTCAAGAGTAGAAAGAATTTTTATGTCCTCTGAAAAAGAACTAGGTTTTTTCAGGGCAAATTTTGTACAATTTCTGCTCTCTTCTCCTCCCACCCCAAAATCCCAAACACACAATTTCAAAAAATACAAAACCTTGTTTTAGTTTAAGGCCACTCAAGAAACCTTTTTTAAATATTAGAAAACTAAGAACCTTTGTGCAAATAAATACACATTAAGTTAATTTGAATATTTAAATTAAGTATACACACCATTCTTGTTTTTATAATTTGTTACCCCAATTCTTTTAGATTTTTTTCTAATTTGTGATTAACTTTTAAATGCAATTGTAATTTCCCAGAGTGGTTTATTTCAGCTCCTGCCATCAAAAGATAGAGGGTTAATGAGAAGAGCTGTGCATACCTTGAATTTGAGGTGTTGGATTAATTAATAAACATTATTTGTTAATTCTATGTCACATAAACACATGTCAAAATACGAGCAGTTGAAAATCCTGTGCATGTTAAAATCAGAGATGAAATATTCAAGATGCTTCTAGCAGTCTGGATGTATGTCTAGATGCTCACTGTCTCCTGAAACTTAGTTCCTGTCTATAGCACCATAAAAACCCTAGAGAAAGTGGTATTCAAGAAATAATTTATTGTCATTGAATAATTACTAAGAATGAATTGAACAGAAAAGCTGATTTCACACGTTATTCTGAAATGTTTTACAAAACATGTCCAGCATATTTTGTAGTTCCACTAATGCTTACTTGTACTTAAATTCCAAATACATTCCTAGAGAACATAAAAGATGCCTCCTGTCTCTTTCTCTCTCACTCCTAGTTTGACATAATATTTTTGTAGTCTTGGTGGAAAAAGAAAGATGTGTGGGAGAGAGAGGATCTGCCCTTCCTTGAAGTTTTTCCAAAACATTTTGTTTACTTCTGAGTTTCCTAAATTCCCCTGAGACAGGATTTCTCAACCTCTGCACTATTGACCTTTCAGGCCAAATATCTCTTTGTTGTTAGGGCTGTCCTGTGCACTGTAATTTGTTTAGCATCTTCTCTGGCCTCTACCCACTATATGTTGGTAAGATTATCCCCACCCATCCCCAGTTGTGACAATAAATATCCTGCTTTCACCCCAGTTGAAAACTACTTTCCTAAGGGATTGGGTTTTGGGGACACCAAAGCCTGAGAAAACTTTCTCCTATCATATCCATCTCCTGAGGTGGTGAGCATAAGACCAACTATCCCCATCAGATAAGGGAAGAGAAAGAGAGTATAGAAATAAAGGAGGATTGAATATTGATATTTCTAATATTTTTACTGTGCCATTTGTTTCATAATTTTATTTAGGTCAAATCAAAATTACTAACATTTGACAATTTTGACATAAAAATATGATAGTTTCACATGGTTGAAACTAATATTTTATAAAAACACACATCAATGGACATGTATCTATCCTGCCCCTTTCACAAGCTAGCCCTGGGGGATGAAGACAAGGGGGGAAAACCATAATATAAAAGATCATCACAATAAATAGAGTTCTTAGAGATGACGAGTTATAAAAATTGGAATAGCCAGTTAAACAATTGCATATTTAAAAAATAATTAGTATACCTCTTCTCACTCTTTTTAATCTAAACCCTTTATGAACAGTGAGGGCAGCAGGATTATTGGCAGAAACAGAAGTCAAAGACACTGTGGCCATTTTCCGGATATAGCCTTGGAGAAGATGTGTGGCAAGACCTCAGAGAAGTCTTTGTGAGTTTTATTAGTGCTTTCTTTGAACTGTGAAAAGCTGTAACTTTGGAATCTCAGGAAGATAGTCCAAGCCTTACTTCACAGCCTAATGTCTGCAATAGACCATCCTGTTCCTGTGTTCTGGTTACCTCCTAGATAACCAGACTCTGCTAGGAAAATAGAGAACCAGGCCCTTTCTCAAGGACCCACCACCTCTCAACAGTCTTGCTACAGCCTGACTCCAGACATAAATCCAAGGGCAGTGTATGGGGTGCCCACCCCACCTCCAGGGCTGCCAGCTCTATTAGTTTCTGCCATGCACTGTTAAAGGGAAGAGGCCATTGAGGACTGAAATGGATCCCCTGCTCTGCCTGCTGTGTTATGGCTCTGGACCATGCTAATCAGTGGAAGGAAAGGTGCTTTCTAAATAGCCATCTTTCTAGAAGGAGTCCTTTTACTAATTTGTACAAAATGATAGCAGTTTCCCTTTCTCCCACCACAGCTAACCTAAAGTTTCAGAACACTCTGAAACATAATAAGCACATACATGGAAATAAAGGATGAGGAAACCCTAGATGAATTGTGTTTCCACCAGAACTTCGGGTACCCAGAAGGAAAATTGAATTGAATTGCCAAAAAATAAGAGTGTAGTGTTTAAACTTGTGGTTTTGTGAGCTAAAACTTCTGTTCACTACAAATACTGGAGCCAAAAGGGAATTTTAATTGACTCCCACCTTGTCATTTTACACATAAGGAAACTGGAGATGGGGAGACAAAAATTGACTTCTGCAAGATAGCAACAAGATTGAGTATACTGATTCATGAGACAAAGGATTTTTCTCTGGCCCAGCCTTCTTTTTCTCTTTTAAATTTTTTGTAGTGCCTACAGTTCCTGGTATTCCTATGTGGTCTCCTATCCAAGTACTAACCAGGCCCACCCCTGCCACCCCTGCTTAGCTTCCGAGGTCAGACAAGATCAGGCACTTCAGGGTGGTATGGCTATAGTGGCCCAGGCTTTTTGACTTCATTTGTAATTCTAGTAATTGTGCTATCATAGTTTAAAATGCTTTTTTTTTTTTTTTGGCCTAAAGCATATTATAGAACCTTTCAACTGAGTTTAGTGGAATTGACTTAACAGCAAGGTTGGAGAGGTTTCTGACAGTGATGATTGAAGAAAGGAGATGATGGCAAGGAAAAAGAAGACTGCTGAGAGAGGACACAGAACACTGAGGCTCTGTTCCAGCTATGGAAGCCAGAAAACCTTCAACTGCCCCAGAGTTGAGACTCTGTAGCCTGGTTGATTATGGTATACTCAGGGTAAAGAATGGCTGAAGCCCTACTGCACAGTAAGGAGATAGCAACAACCTTGAGGAGATCTGAATAAAGGAATAGATACAACATGTGCCTAGAAAGACAAAGTCTTTTCAGTTATTTTATAGGCTTGATAAAATTGTAATTAAGATCTTCTTAGGATTTTTTTCATGGAATATGTAAACTGATTCTAAATTCTATATTAGCCTCAAATTCACCTGGAAGATTTCACAGGTGAAATTCACTAAAATAGTAAAAGAAATATGGGAAGTCTTGTTCTATAAGCTATAAAACATTATAAAGATAATTTAAATATTACTCACTCATCAGGAAACTGGAAAATCATTGAAAAAAGAATAGCCAGCCTGAAACAGACTATATAAACATAAAAACATATTCAAATACATAGTATACAGAGATTGTAAAAAACTCTTTTAATGAATTTTGCATAATCCAAAAGTCTTTATTCTCTCTATAAAGCAAAATTACCAATGCCTAAAATCCAGAGCTCTCAGAAATTGAAATATATGTGTGTATATACACACATAAAATTTATATATTTTATGTTGCCAGTGATAGAGTTATTTGTTTCTCAAATCGGTGATATAATTCTACAACCTATTTATGCAGTTGATAAGTTCTTAAGCAGAGACACCATACCACATGCCTCCAGAGTCCTTTCCGTTCACTACTTTGATGTTTTTCTGCCTCCTCAAAGTGTCATAGAAAAGGCAGTAGATTGGGAACCAGGTAACCATCATTCTCATCTCATCTCTAGAATGACTTTGGGTTTCACCCAAGTTACTTAACTCAAGTTCCAGACCAAAACTGAATGTATAGTCTAATTCATCCTCTTACAACCAACAGACACAGTGCTGACCTCTGCTTCCCAAAGTATAATGTGGGAAGAGACAAGAAAAGTAGATAAAACTCTCTCACGCTTACTGTCAGTTGTCTAATCTGTTCTTGATCGTCCCCTGGATTACATTCCCACTTATTGTTATAGGGTACAGAAGCTCATTTTGGGGCCACATAAATAAAGTTTTGAAGTTAAAATAGCAAAAGGGCTTGCCAGAATTTTCTTTGTCCTAGGGCTAAGTTGCCTTTCTTGAATGCATCTTGGACCTAGGAACAAGTTCATCTTTTTTCTTTATGCTCTGAAATTGACTTTTCCAAACATTCTCTGTGGTGATGCTCACTCAGCTCTCTACTTTTACAGTGTGAATTTCTCCGACTCTTTTCCCAGATACCTGTCTTGCCAGTAGCTGCTTTAGCACCACCATTGTGTCTCCTTGTTGCACACCAAAGTCAAATTTAAAAATAAAACAAAATCTCAAATCATTAATCACTAATAAGGAAAGCATATATAACTTCAGGCTGCTCTCCACATTTTCTTATTGTGCATGTGCATAGAAGTGGAGTTTGGGAGTAAAGCAAAGGGTTTATTTTAATGTGTTCTGTAATTGTCTAAGGATTAAACAATGGTCCAGATACAATATCTCTTTTGTTAAAAAGTCAAACATTTCAACTGATTACTCCCCATCAGGGTTTCCTACATTGACATTTTCCTGAAGTGCTACTGGTTTGGGAAAGTAGGGCTTATTAATCTCCTGGTGCTGCAAGAGAAATAGGTTCATTGACCCAGCAGTCTGGCTGCAAAATAAATCATAACCCGTCTCTTTGAGGTATAAAATGTAACATTAACACAGTATAGTAGCTGTTTTAGAAGTATGGAGAAGAAGCTATAAAAAGTGATTTGTAGCCTGATTTACAAAACAGTTAATAATCACAGGGTCAAATGGGGAAACTTGGAGGGACAGTGGTAAGGGCAAAGTGAAAAAAATGTGAGGTTCAAAATACACATCCATAAAATATGGGGATATAGAATGTTGAATGTAATGGTGAGTATCCATTAATAATGGAAGTAATTGGTGATGATGTGCATGGGCATTCAGAATTTCCTAAAAGGTACATCAACTTAAGGAAAGTATCAAGAGGGTATTACAAAGGTCTTAAGAAGTGTGAAACCTAAGAAGTCTTTGCTTTAAATAACTAAAGAATGGTCTACCAGTGGGGAAGGACTGGAAGTTAATTGTGATCCTTCTACAGCTTGGATGCCAATGGCAGAGCCAACTTAAACAGAGAAGTCATCTGCTGTGGGCCCTATTGATCATTGCATGTAAAATCATCAGGAATTATAGAAATGTTATACTGCCTTACTTTACCAAAACTCATGTTCATGTTCATGAATTTCAGGCTGTTTTCTTACATGAGAGCGTGATGGAGTCCCCTAAACCGATTTGCCTATACACACATTTTTCTTCTTTCTATTCTTTTCCTACCTTTGAATTTCAACAATTTCTTCCTCTAGATTTTCCTTCACATTGCCGCCATTGTGAAAGATGAAAAACACTGCCTTAGGAAATGAGACGGAAATTATAACTTCAACAGATTAGATGCACGGTGCTCAAAGTCAGGTCCAGGGATTCATAAAGTCACAGCTATTTTCAAAATCACAACAAAGTGTTGTTTGCAGAAAAAGTGGTTAGTAAAATTGTTGGCATCTTAGCATGAATTATGATAGTAGCACCAAACTATGCTCTTAAAAGGTACCAACTTTAAATATCCCCGATGATGCAATAAAATTATTAATTTACATACTATAATATTTGAATAATTTTAAAATATTCTGAATAATGAAATGGGAAGTATGCATAAAGCCAAAGGTGTATACTCAAGAACAATGGTTTTCTCAAGGAAAAGAACTTGTGTTAATGGGTAGCTAGTTGAAGCAGCTACTTTTTTCATAAAACACCATATTTGTTTGAAAAAACACTTCAAATAAAAACAAATTGTAAAGTATCTATTTAGAGCAGGGGTTCCCAACCCTGGGCCATGGACCAGTACTGATCTGTGGCCTGTTAGGAAATGGGCCACACTGTAGGAGGTGAGGGCAAGTTAGCAAAGCTTCATCTGTACTTGCAGCTGCTCTCCTGTGCTAACATTACCACCTCAACTCCACCTCATATCATCAGGCATTAGATTCTCATAGGAGCACTAGTCCCTTGTGTCAAAAAGATAGTGACCACTATTTAAAGTATCAATTAAATCAATGAATTTTAATCTAACAGAAAATAAAATTTCATTGATACAATTTCAGACTACATTAGTTGTAAATACTGCAGCTAACTATTAAGAAATTTCTATGTATAAAGTTCTGGTATAACATCAAAGAATAATAGGCACAATTATCTGAAAATGCTATTAAAACATTCTTCAAAAGATGGTGGAGAAGCTAAATGCTGTGCTTACTTCCTCCTACGACCACATCAAAATTAAACTACAGAACAACCATCACTGTGGATTGCCTGCAGTGTAATTGAACAGAAATCCTATACCTAATGAAATACACACACAAAAGCCACATCGAGACTGGTAGGGAGGATGGAAATGTGGAATGGGTAGGCCCCACATCCATGTGTGGAAGTGAAAATCAGAAGGAATGTCTTAGTTGTGAAGGTCTCCCTGAGGAGCAAAGAGAATAAGCCCCAAAACTGGCTATCCAGCCCAAGGTTCCCATACTGGGAAAAGAAGTCTCCAAAACTTTTGACTGTGAAAACCAGCAGAGATTGTGGCTGAGTAAAATGGAGGGTAAGTGGAGGCCCAGGTGTTCCTCTTAAAGTGCTCATGCTCAAACTTACTCATTGAGGGGCTCACTCACTCTAAGCTTTAGCTCTGGAGCAGAAGCTTGAAAGTCGTCAGGGTCATAGAGTGAAGAACTGAGTTGTCTGGCTTCAGGGTGAGAGTTTGAGGGGCAGAAATGTCTCAGACAAAAATGTGGAAAGAATCCATTTTTCCTTTGTTGAGCCCTCCCCACACCCAGTGTGCAGCCAAGAGGTACTTTCCCCCATCCCTCAGTATCTCAGTTTCTATCAGCTGGCTAACAATCATCACCCCACCCTAGTGATTCCCTATGAATCTGCTACATCCAAATTTTAGACCAACCTAAGCTGATTCCACTGTCTTTTCCATACAAATGGCCTGTTTTCTTCTTGCTGTGAACTTTCCTAGAATCTCTCAAAGGTTCACAATTTCCAAATAAGTAGTATCTGACCTCAGCATGCCACATTTCTCTTACAAAGCATTCCCGGGTCTGGCACTAGCAACAACAGCTGGCCTCAGTTTATAGCTTAGCCTCTCTCAACCACCTCCAGGCTCAGCATAAGTGGCAACCATCTGCAGATACACTATAGCTCATACCAAGTGGCCCTGGACAGGGCACAGGCAGTGGCTGACCTTGACTTCAGCAGAACCCCTCCTGAGAGGCCCCAAAGGCAACACCCTTTGTGGCCAGCTTCAGAGCACACCAAAGCACCACCCAACCACCTACACAAAAGGACACACCCAGAGGGCAGACTTGTCAGGCACCAGATCCATGCGAATGCAAATTCTACTCCGTGGTATCAGCCCCTGCACAACAGCTCCTCAGCTGTGATCACAGCCACTCCTCATAACCAACCAGCCTGAGGGTCAACCACTCCCACTAATGTGCCAACAGCAATCAAGACTCAACTATAACAGTAGAGCACACAACCCACACAAGTGTCATACCTGAGCATCTGGCTCAGGTTATCAGGGAGACTGTGTCCTTGGGCCTACAGGACATGTACTACGTAAGGCCACTCTACCAAGACCTGAAGACATAGCAGCTCTATCTAATATGTAGAAACAAACACAGAGAGGCAGCCAAAATGAGGAAATAAAGAGATATCCCAAATGAAAGATCAGAACAAAGCTCTAGAAAAAGAACTGAACAAAATGAAGACAAGCAATCTACCAGATGTAGAGTTCAAACACTGGTGCTAAGGATGCTCAGTGATCTCAGTGAGAACTTCATCAAAAAGGAGACATAAAAATGGAGGTAAAAAAAAAAAAAGAACCAACCAAAAATGAAAAATACAATAACTGAAATGTAGAATACATTAGAGAGAATCAACAGTAGATTAGATGAAGCAGAGAATCAAATCAGTGAGTTAGAAGATAAGGTAACAGAAAACACCCAATCAAAACAGCAATAAGAAAAAAAAGTTTGAAAATATAAAAATATTTTAAGGAGCCTCTGGGACAGCATTAAGCATACTTACATTTACATTACAGGGGTACAACAAGGAGAAGAAAAAGAACAAGAAATTGAAAACCTATTTAAAGAAATAATGACAAAATTTCCCTAACCTGGTAAAGAAAATAGACATATAAGCCCAGGAAGCATAGCAAGTCCTAAACAAGATGAACCCAAGGATGCCCACATTAAGACACATCATAATTAAAATGCCAAAGGTAAAAGGCCAAGAAAGAATCTTAAAAGCAGCAAGAGAAAAGCAATTATTTACCTACAAGAGAATCCCTTAAGACTGTTAGCTAATTTCTCAACAGAAACTTTGCAGGCCAGAAAGGATTGGCACAAAATACTCAGCGATGAAAAGCAAGCACCTACAACTAGCAAAACTATCATTTTTAATTGAAAGACAGATAAAGAGCTTCCTGGGCAAGAAAAAGCTAAAGGAGCTCATCATCACTAAGCCAGTTTTGCAAGAAATGATAGAGAGACTTCTTTAAAAAGAAAAAAAAAATTTTTAATGCAGCATATTTAATAAATAATATGAAATAATAAAAAGCAATAACTACATATCTATCAACAATTACTTTAAATTTAAGTGGGTTAAATGCCTCAATCAAAGACATAGGGCAGCTGAATGAAAAAAAAAAAACAATACCATACATATGCTATCTATAAGGGACTCACTTCAGATTGAAAAACACACATAGACTGAAAGTAAAGAGATGAAAAAACATAATTCAGAAAAATGCACAACAACAAAAAGCTAGGGTAACAATACCAGACAACACAGACAAAGTCTGAACCAAGAGACAAAGAAACCATTAATTCCACTTCTGGGTGTTTATTTGAAGAAGCCCAAAAACACTTATTCAAAAAGACACTGCATCCATGTTTATTGCATTATTTACAATTGCCAAGATATGGAAGCAATATAGGTTGCATAAAGAAGTGAATCAGACATACAATGGAACATTACTCAGCCATAAAAAGAATGAAATCTTGCCATTTGAAATAACACGGATGGACCTAGAGGATATTGTGTTGAGTGAAATAAGTCGAAGACAAATACCATGTGATTTCACTTACTTGTGGAACCTGAAAAACAAAACTAGATAAACAGACAAAACAGAAACAAACTTACAGACACAGAGAAAATTTGCATGGTTGCTAGATGGGAAGGGTGAAGAAGCATTGGGGGGATGGGTGAAAAGGAGAAACAGATTAAAAAGTACAAATCAGTAGCTACAAAATAGTTATGGGGATGTAAAGTATAGCATAAGGAATATAGTTAATACTCTTGTAGTGTCAAACAGACACTAAATTTATCAGGGGGATTACTTCATATGTTATACAAAGGTATAATCACTGTGTTGTACACCTGAAATTATTATCATATTGTTTGTCAACGGTAATTAAAAAATAAAAATTATTTTAAAAAAAATGTTTTTAACTACATACCTTTGTGAGATTGGATTTTCTTCATACACTTCAACCTAAACAACATATTACAACAGATAGAATAGAAAAGCAGATATAAGATTCCAGGTGTTTTCAAGTCAGCCAGACAAAAGAGGTTTACAAAAACATAAAACAATTCCTCTCTTCTCATTATTCTTTCTATTTCATAAATTACAATTACACTTTACAATGTATTGTTTTTATTAGCATGATATGGGTTTCTCATTGCTATTAGCAGAATTAATAAATAAATATTTTAAATGTCTCATTTTAAATCACTAACTTGGAACATAGTGACAGAGATTGCCCAAGTAAAAATTCTTTGGGGCCCTTGATAGTTTTGAATACCTGATGGTTTTGGTCTACCTGGGACCAAAAATTTGAAAACCATTGGATTGGATGAATAAAAAATGAAAATTGAAACTTCATTTCTATCATTTTTACTTCCGTTATTACCTAAACAGAATATTTAGATGAACCTAATTTCAATTTTTAAACTTTTAATAATAAATAATAAAAATAATAACTGTTCATTGAGCATTTATTTTACACCAGCTCTTAGCGAAGAACTTCATTTACATTGCTTATGTATGATTGCTGTAGACGAAATGCATTTCTGACTCCCCAAAATTTATATGTTACATCTTAACCCCTAATGTAATAGCATTAGAAAGTGTAGCCTTTGGGAGGTCATTAGGTCATGAAGGTTGAGCTCTCATGAATGGGATTAGTGCCCTTATAAAAGGAATCCCAGAGAGTTCCCCTGCCCCTTTTCTTCACGAGGACACGAGAAGATAGCTATCTATGGATCGGAAAGCAGGTTTTCACCAGACAATGACTCTGATGGTGCCTTAGCTTGAACTTTCCAACCTTCAAGACTGTGAAAAATAAATTTTTGCTGTTATAGCAGCCTGAGCACACTAAGATAGTGATCTTCACAACATAGCTATTTTTTAGTCTATACCCGTTGTACAAAGAATAAACCTGTGACTTAAGGAGTATAAATAACTTGAGCAAGTTCACAGATGCCTGGTGGCACAGCCAGCTCTGAAAACAATAGATCTACCTGGCATCAAGGACTCTGTCTTAGACCAGTAAGTTACATGGACAGTCTCCAAATGTTTGACACACACTGACGTTTACCATGTTCCAGCACTGTGTTTAGCTAAGAGCTCACTGCACTTTATCTCATTTAATCCTAATTTAAAGAATAAGGTATTTTTCATTACCTTTTCCAGATTAAGAAACTAAAGCTGTGAAGGGTTAAGTGACATAGGCATGACAAACACAGCTACAAAGTGTAGAGCAATGGTTTGGATTTGGGGGAGTTTTATTCCTCAAGTACATAGATTTGAGTTCATATTACAAATTGGTTCATGGTACACTAATTATCAGTTTAGCAGGAGCCCTCTTGTGCTTTACTTCACTATTTTCTAAATGTTTCTCTATTCCCTACTCTTACTATCCCTCCCATAAAGCCACCATTTAATGTTTCATATTACTCCTTAGATATATTTTTTTGAAAAAAAAATAGGTTTCAAATGTCTGTGTTTATTTGTCTAAATGCTATGATATGATAGACATAATTCTGTTTTTTACTTTTTTAACCATACACTATTTTAAGGATGTATTCATGAGGCTGTAAATAATTTATTGCATCTGATCGCTGCATAGTATTCCATCATATGTGTCAACTGCTCTTTACCAGACTTCTCTTGCACAACAAACATTCCCAAACATAACATCTTATGGCCACAGGTTTTAAACATCTGTTTGCAGGAAGAGATTTCTGAATCACAAGTTACAACATTATCAATTTTATTAAGTACTGCTATAAAGTTTTCCAGAATGGCTGTAACATTATGGACTCTCACCAGTAGAGCATGAGGATTAATATTTTCCTCATTTCTCTGCAACACTTGGAATTGTACAGCTTTCTAATTTTTGGTATTGTGATGGATGTAAGGTTTTATTTAATTAAATTGTTTTAACTGGTGTTTTGCTAATTATTACAGTTACTGAGCATATCCTCATCCACTTGCTAGCCATTTGGATTTCTTTATTTTTCTCCTTCTTTATTTTGCCTTTATTTAAATTGTATCTATTTCTCTATGAAGTTTTGTCTTTTTCTTATTGATTTCCAAATGTTACTTTTGCATTGAAATGTTAATCTTTTATTTGTATTAAACATTTTCTCCTAGTATGCTATCCATTTTTACCTTTGTCTAAGACTCTTTTCTTGAAAAATAGCCTTTACTTTAAATGTACTAAAATTTATCAATTTTTCACAATAAAAATTCATAATTTTGAATCTGAGTTATAAATTTTTATCCAAAAGACATAAGATATTCTTCTGTATTTTCTTCTATTTGGTTTTGTATTTTGCCTTTCACATTTAATTCCCCTGGATTTTACTTTTACATGATGAGTTCTATTTTTCTTCACATAGTGAGCCAGTTTTCCTAAGACTTTTCACAAAGCAATTCATATTTTATTCATTGACTCGTGGTATCCATCACTTTCATACCATTTCTCTAATATAGCAGGTACTCTATTTTATTTCATGGGTTCTGTTTATTCTTGCGCCAATAACACATCATTTTAATCATTTTTATTTTGTAGTATTTCTTAATAACTTGTAGAACAAGTGTGTTGATACTCTATCTCTAAACCCTGGTATCATTTTTTCTTTCTTTTCAAAATGTGGATGATGCTATCAGCACGTTTATTTTTTCATGAATTTTGGAATCTCTTTTACAAGTTTCTTAAATTCTGCTTGAATTTTGTTTAGAATTACATTGATGCACAGATTAATTTAGAAAGAATAATATCAAAACATGTTAAATTGTCTTATTCATGGACATGGCCTATTATCTATTCAGCTCTTCTTTTGTAAGGGTTAAAACTTCCCAGTGAACCAGCCACAAGGAGGTGATATATCTCTAGGCAGTAAATCAGTCACAAGAAGAGCACGAAAAGAGAAGAACGCAACATTCCAGGGTACAGATAACAAGAACATCTGCAAGGCCATGTTTAAAACTAGCAAATTCCCTGGCTACATTTATCTTTGGAATGACTAACTCCTGCTAGCTTTGTGAAGGACTAACTTCTGTTTTTTTAACTTATTTTGTTCCAGAATGCAGTGCGGGGGAGGGGGGAGCTTTATAAACTGCCTCCCCTAAGAACCCTGGACTGGTCCCTTCTAACCCTGTGTGGTAGAGGAGTCAGTCACCAGGCGGCTAATAAAGGCTCATAATTAATCTCAATTTGTTTTGTGGGTTTTGGTCGTGCCACAATACTTTTAGGTCTTTTAATAAAACTTTACATTTTTCTTCATTTTTTTTAATTCTCTCATGCCTTTTTTTAATAGGTTAATTCCTAGGTATTTTATATTTGCTGTTACTTTTGTGAAGCAAATCTTAT
Organism: Cynopterus sphinx; assembly: GCA_030015415.1. Lineage (NCBI taxonomy): Eukaryota > Metazoa > Chordata > Mammalia > Chiroptera > Pteropodidae > Cynopterus > Cynopterus sphinx. Next base: position 46,102,362 of record CM057391.1, on the reverse strand, counting down.
TTTCTGTCAAGTTTTCTACTATGTTATCATTCCTATAAAAAGGAGTTATTAATTTTTATAAGTTAATCTTATACTTGGCTACTTAATTTACACACATAATATCTAATAAATGTGTTCATTTTGTTTGGGTTTCTATTTCAATTATTACAATTAAATATTTTTGTGTCTTCTCAATCCTCAAGCCTCTTACTTTGTTTTTCATGTCCTATTGTTTTGCTAGAAATTTCAGGAAGTGGCTCCACACCTAAAAAAAAATATCTAATATCTATTAATTAAAATTGATGTTTATTACAGCTTTTGAAATAGACTTTTATCAGATATAGAAAATATTTTTCCAGTTCTTTTTTTGAAATTTTTATCATAAATAGGCATTGAAAGTTAATAATTTTTTCTATAATTAATGAGATAATACTGTGATTTTTCTACTGGCCCATTTTTCTATCTTTGATAAGGTAAATTAAATTGATAGATTTTCTAATATTAAACTACTCAGATTATTGTGATAAACTTTTCCTTTTTAATTAATAATTTTTTTAATAGCAGTTTTAGGTTCACAGCAAAATTCAGAGACAAGTACAGAGTTCCCATGTACCCCTTTCTCTATACACCCACGACCTCCCTTATCATGGACATCTGGCACCACACTGGTACATCATCATCCAAAGTTCAGAGTTTACATTAGGTTTCATTTTTGGTTTTGTACATTCTGTAGTTTTTGACAAGCATAAAATAACATATATCCACTATTGCAGTACTTTATACCCAAATAGCCTCCCTTTGGGGTGCAGTTCAAGTGGGAAACTTATAGGCCATCCTGGGGCCAACCTAGGGCCAAACTCTTCCTATTTTTCTAAACAACTTCTCTTTACATTTGTCTGAGAAAGATCAGCCTTTCCTTGTTAAGTTACCTTCTCCATGGTAGAAGCAGAGGATATAGAGAGACTGATCTCATTGCTTTCTGCTCACCCCAGAGCTAGAGCTAGGGCTTTGCACCCCTAGGAAGTAGAATTCCTGTTCACTTTCCTCCTCTCAGGTACTTGGTTCATATCTACTTCTGCCTGCTGTTTCTTTTCCCTCCCATATTTGTCTCTCCATGAGTTTTTCACAGTTTTTAAGATCTGAAAACAATCAACTCATGTCTTGTTTTTGCTTCATCTCCAGAGCTGATTTTGGCTACAAGAGCCAGCATCTTATATTAGTTCTTTTCTTGTCAGCCAAAGTAGAGATTTAAATCTTAGTTTGTTTGACTCTATGATGTAATAAATAGAGAAAGGACTCAAGACATTAGAACAACAAGAATTCCAGATGCTATTTTAAAATAAGAAGCAAATAAGCAATTGACTCTCCTAGATAAATTCAAGGGCACGTATCTTTATTCTCTAACCCATATGTAATCAACCTTCACTGTAGAAAATTTTGAAATGTTACTATATTATGGTATATTTTCTTCCTTTTTATTTGTATGAATTTTTCAAGGCATAAGGAAAATCAATTTACATGTTTCCTCTTTTAAAAAAAGAAGAAAAAAGAAAAATCCTACGACAGTTCAAAGGGAATCTCACTTCGACCGCACATATAGCCATATCCCACTGAAGTCTTGGCATGGATAACATCCAGCTTCTCAGAAAAGTCTTATCTCATGCCAATAATCGAAAAAGCCATTCAAGATCCATGTCCTACAACAACACAAAATAAGTTTAAAATAACCCTAAAAGTTTGCCTACTGCTAGGCAAGCTAATTCTTCCAAGTTTTCTTAGACTATAACAATTTTAAATTTAGTCTGCTTTGTGTTTTGGAGGTAATCTCCACTATTAGAACCTAATTTCTAGTACATTTATACCTCCCAGAACTTATACTTAAATTATTAATAGATAAACTTTATCTTTATTAAAACTCTAAACAGTGGTTTGGGGGACTTCTTTTATGTTAGAAGAATCCTGATTCAATATTAAAGTATAGAATTTCCACCATTGCTCGTTGGTCATTACTCACATGGTAGTCACTAACTTAACACATATCCAGAGGAAAATTCAGGCCTCTATCTTATATGTTCACTGACAACCTGAGATTCCTGAACATCTTCTGGGAGTTTAATTTAGATTGCTGTACATTATAATAAAGTGTTTGACTAATATAAAGTTTTATTACCCTTATTTTTACTTTTCCATGGGGGAAAAAAATAGTTTTCAGGAAGCCCCAGGCAGAGAAAACCAACCTCTGCTTTTTCCACAGAACTTAACTAATGAATTTAAATTTAATAAATGAATCATCCAGTTTTTCTTTTTTCTTTTTCTTTTTTTAATATAACAGCTTTATTGAGATATAATTCACATACAATATGACTCACCCATTCAAAATGTACAATGCAGTGGTTTTTAGTATATTTACAGCATTGTGCAAACTATCACCACAGTCATTTGAAGGACTGTTTCATCACCCCCCAAAAAAATTCTGTATCCATGAGAAGTCACTCTCTATTTTACACACCTCAAGTCCAGACAACCATTAATTTACTTTCTGTTTTTAAAGATTTTTCTATTCTGGATATTTGATATAAAAGGAACTGTATAATATGGGACTTTTTGAGTCTAGCTTCTTAGGACAATGTATTCAAGGTTTATCCATGTTGCAACATATATCATTCCTTTTTATGGCTGAATAATATTTCAGTTTGTGGACATAATTACATTTTATTTATCCATACTGTTGACAGGTATTTGAGTTGTTTCTGCTTTTTGACTACTATGAATAATGTTGCTATAAACATGTGGGTGTGAGATTTTGTATGGACATATGCTTTCCTTTTTCTTGGGTATATATCTAAGAGTGGAATTGTGCCATAAGATAACTCTATGCTTAAATTTTGGAGGAAATGCAGAGCTGCCATTTTTTGATCTGATTAATTCTTCATCTTTCAAAAGACACTTACTCAAAGATGATGTTCCTGCCCCTGCTCCTTCTTAGTTCCCCTGTAATAATCTCAAATAGCACACAATACTTCATAGCAATTGTTAAATTTCTGATACCGTAGTTACTTGGATGTGAGTTCTATAAAGGAAGAAATAATATCTATTTAGTTCACTTCTGGCTACCGTGTAGGCACTCAATAAATACCTCTTAAATGAATAAATGAATGAATTAATGAAACGAGTCATTTTTTTCCTAAGGAGGTGATATACCAAGACATTTTACTAATTAATTTTACTGTTTAATAACACATCTGAAAATATAAGATTAGCCTGAAATTTCCCAATAACAACATTCGGTAATTAAACAAGATCAATAATTTTGAGACACATTGTCCAGGAATCATTAAGTATCCTGCTTTAGAAAATCAAGATGCATAAGGAGAGCGTCATAGAACTGTAGTGCAACTCACTGAAGATAGAAGGCTCAGTCCCAGCCTACACCTGCACTTACAACCATTGACCCCACCACATTTATGCCTATTTCTAGGGCATAAGAGAATACAGACTGTCATTAAGTTCCAAAGTGGTAAACCAAAATAACCAAGATAACTTGATACTATCGCCTTATATTTTACAGTCACACATATATAATAGACAGTTGTTAAATATTATTTTGTATAAATATAATTTATCTATGCAACTATTTCTTTCATTTTAAAAATAAGAGTTCACTTGCTATTGTTTGTATAGATTGGTACAATATTCTGGAGAGTGATTTGACTAAATATATATGTGTGTGCATATACATTATATATATATGTATGTGTGTATATATACATATATGTGTATGTAAATATATATATATACACACACACACCTGTGTGAGTGTGTGTGTATAATCTTTTTTTAAAAAATGTGCTTATCTTTTAATCTGGCAAAACCACTTCCAGAGCTCGATTTGGGGGAAATAATCTAAGAAAATTTGTGTGTGTGTGTAAAAATGTATATACACAAAGATGTTTGTTGCTATATTATTTTTAAAGAGGGAAAGTTAAAAATAAACTCTAATACCAATAGTAGAATCATACAACTAATACTAAGTCACCTCTCTAATTGAATATATGTAGTGTATGTGTCTGAGACTGTAGAAGAATACATACTAACAGAGAAACACTGATCATACTTATTAAGTGAAAAACAAGTTACATTTACATACGCAGTATATAATAATTTTAATTTTTCAAAACACCTAAGAATATTACTAGGAAAACTGCAGCCACAGCATTTATTTATTAATATGACTTCAGGAATAGCATGGTTTTAGTAGCAAAAGCAATCATGTGGAAAATGGTCACGAAGTTTAAAATGTAATGGCATGTTGTTACATAGGTAGAGCAGATTCTCTAAGTATTTCTAAGTATTTTGATTCTCTAAGTATTTCTCCTTCCTGATCATATCAGCAAGTTTTTGGAATTTCTAAAGATGTTTCCCTAGTTGCTTAGAAATTCTTTTGATATTTTGTTTTCTGAAACTATAAGATCAAGACAAGTGTTATTATTAAGAGTGGGGAAAGGAATTTGTATACTTTGATAATTTTTAAGTTTCCAAATCTTGAAGAAAAAGAATCTGAATACATTTTATTAAGAACGCAGTTGAAATTTTTTGGCAGGATTGATAGGTATGAATTATGGCAATGGAATAGAAATCAGACTTTGTTATATCTCCATTTGTCCCATCACCATAATTTCACCCCTCTGCAAAATGTATGTCACAGATTATGCCAAAGGAATTTATGGCAATCTGATTTTCCAACATTCAGACTCATGATCAGGTTTTAGGAAATAGAGGGCACACATACCCTCAAATTATCAACCTTAAAAGCAGAAATTTGGTTTGAAACAAGATGATGCATCTTAATATTATTTAAATAAATAGAAAAAAATAGAACCGTTTTAGAATCAGGATCAGTCTGAGCTCTTCCATGGAATCCATGGAAGCCACATGAATGTCTCTGATGTAGATTTGGTGGGAAATGAGAACTTAATGCTTCAATAATAGTAAATGGCATTGGGAACTCACTGATTTGAGATTAAGTTGCCATTTAAATGGACCCTTTACCTCTCAGCTATCAGAATAGTACAGCCAACAAATATGTCTGTGTGGGGGAAGGAGAGGAAATGTATTGGGTCATTTGAAATTAAATCCTTTGCAGCTGACCCATGAGAGGTGCTGATGGCTTCCAGATGGTGCCTTGTCCAGTTCCCATTGGCCAGATGTTTGGGCCTGTCCACAAGGATTGTTTTGTATGTAGAGTGGGAAACCATGGAAATAGCATCAGGTTTACCATTTAAATAAGAAAATTCTAGTCAGAGGTGTGGTCTATAGCTTGAAGCATATTCAATGCACTGACTGGCTTTTAACTCTAGCTCTATCTCATCAGAGTTCTGTGCCTTTGGGCAAATTATTTAAACTTTCTGAGAAATAGTTATCTCATCTGTAAGATGAGGGAAATAAGAACACTACTTCATAGCAGTTTTGTGAAGAATACAAAAGATAATTTGTGTTACTCAATAGCACTCAATAGCACTTAATAAATGTTAGCCATTTATAATTATGAATATCATTGTCATGATCTTTCTACAAATATTAATTGAGCACCTGTTACTTGCCTAGCATTGCATTGGGTGTTGAAAATACAAAAAAAAAAATGGTAGGACATCATGTTGGCCTTCTAAACAGTCAGTCATTTATGGAAGACAGGTGAATAAATAAATAATTGACCAAAGTGAATAAGCGATTACACAAAGCTGATAGGTATAATATGGACACAGTGCTTCAGGAGAGGAGAGAAGAGAGTGACATTTATGCACACCCAGCACTACCACCCTTGGTTTAATAACACCATCTTTTAAGTTTAACATATCCTATGAGGCAGCCATGATTTCCCACACTTGACAATTAAGAAACAAGCAAAAGTAATTTGCCCATGTTCACATATCTAGAAAATGGCAATGTCTAGTTTGTCTTACTTTGTTCTCCTTCCACCAGGCTGTCTTCTAAGTACCAAGAATGCCTGAGTGGCAGGAAGTAGCAAAATGGAGTCAGAAAATGTTTCACAAATGAGGTGAAAATTTTGATTCAAGATGCGTAAAGGGCAGGAAAACACCAGGCAGTGGAAATTCCATACATTAAAAGTATGATTATGAAATTAAATATTTCCAGAAGACTATAGTTCTATTAGATCCAAAAAAACAAGCTCTGGGTGTGCAGGTATAGGTCTGAGAAGAGCCAGAAGAAATGAATAAGGTGACTGTAAAAGTCAGTGGGGAGTATGTCACAAAAAGACACTGTAGATGCTCAGGAAGTTTGAGTTTACTTGTTATAAGTGCCTTTCATCTAGTTATCTTCTTGATTTAGCATAAGTCATAAGTAGGTACTCAGTGAACCTCACTCGATAGCAGAATAAAGGGATGAGTCAAAGTTGAAGAGAATTCTGCAGTTTGAAGATCTCCAACACCTCCAATTGCTCCAGATGTAAAGAAAAGTGCTCTAGTCAATGGATTTGAATGTAATTCTTTCAAAAATACAATCCATTCCACAAATGGTTACGGAGCACTTACCACACAGCATACACAGGTTGGAGTGCATGAACAGAACCAAAAATTCTTGTCTTCATGAGACTAATATTTAAATCAAGAAAGACAGAGACTCAATGTCACAAAAAGAGTAAATTATGTAAGGAGATGATTAAGTGCCACCGGAAAAATAGAGCAGAGAAAGTGAGGTATATAGGGCCAGATGGAGGCATCTTTTGCTATTTTAAATAGGGGTGTGTAGGGAGGACTCACTGAGAGGGAAATATTGGAGCATTGTTTGAAAAATGTGAGAGAATGAGGTATGTCTGAGAAAAGACAATCTTAGGCAGAGAACAAACCTGTACAACAGCTTGAGGCAGGCACATGCCTGATGTGTTTGAGGACCAGAAAGGACGTGAGTGTGGCTGGAAAGAATGAATGAAATAGAGAATAGAATGTCATGGAGTCAGAAAAGTGCCTCTGAGATAAATGGAAAAGGCATGAAAGGTTCTAAGCAAAAGAGTGGTATGATCTGACTTAGGTTAGAAAAAATCCCACTCTGGGCTCTGTGGTAAGAATAGACATAAAAAAAACAACCTTAAGCCAGGAGTATCTGAGCACCTCAAAGTTAGTTCTTAAATGTCTAAATTAATGGCTCCCAAATTTTATGACTATGATCCATGTGAGTAAATATGTTGTTCTATATTATGACCAGTGTAAATGCATACATCTAACTAAAACAAAATTATATGATTACACTCATATATATAAGATGGATTTGATGTTTTTTATCCTGCCTTATTCTATTTGATTTTTTTAATTTTCTGGTTGTCACTCAATAAATTGTTTTTATGAGTATATCAGTTATAAGCAGTTTTAAAAACATTTGAAAAGGAATCTTTGCACAAAATGTATCATGCATTTTAAGGTGATTAACAGTATCAGTCTTATGGCATAATACTCTGGATAAAGCTGAGTTTCATTAATTTTAATAATATTCAATAATTACTTCATTATTAAAATGTTAAAGTCAAGTCCAACATTCTTATGGTAGAAACAGCTAATGACAATATTTACCTCAAGTAATTCACAGAAGTAGAGCCTCAGATCATGTATTAAACAATCAAATTAGATAAAGTGATGGTGAGCATTAAATGGAAAATAAAATAACATAGCACTAGGGCACACTATAAATCATATGTGGATAGACTGAGTTAAAAGTTGTTTTAAAGAATGAAATTTTAGCTTTTCCTATGACGATGCCTAGCTAGATGAATATTTGTACTAATCTGAGTTACTGGATGCTGTTTTTCTTTTTTCATAGAAAAAAATGCTTTTTTTTAACATTTTCAATTACAGATCACATTTTGTAGCCTTAGAGCATGTCTGTTGAACTGGACACTCCACCCAGCACTGTGCTACTGGAGACAGCCAGGCAACAGGAAAAGTTGTTGCTTACGTGGCTGGACCTGTAATCAGTAACTTTTTAATTTATTCTAGGAGCATATTATTTATGTAACATTGAGTGACCTTTTTCCAGGCTCTTAGACACCCTTTGAACCTTTGCCCATGTATATTGTCAACCTTCTCTTGACATGCTGAAATATTTGGATGCAGAGTTTATAGCAGAGACTAAAGTTGGAGGGTGTCAAAACACGACAATAAAGGGTTTTCTTGTTTGATTTCTGGCAGGGATCAGAGTGGAGGTGATGGAAGGCTTGGGAAAAAGCCCAATTCTGTCATTGATTCTAGCCAACTTGGCCGACTCCATAGGTTTAGAGGGTTCAGATGAGCTTTGTGTCCACAAACCTTTGAACACTTGTAGAGAAACTAATCTTACTATCTGAACTTTTCTTAAGTTCAACACATCTAATTGCTCTGGAGTCAAACTTTTGACTACAACCAGACTCTCTTCCCCTACCACATGCACACAAAGGCAGTGAACTCTGATCATAAGCGCAAATCTAAACTTACAGAAATGTCAAGAAAGTTAATAGGGGATGGGCCTGTACCTCACTTGAAGTGAGATTGTTACTACTTGCTTTACTTTGCAGTATGCAACTCAAAAATCATCTAGAGCTTTTGTCTTTTGTTTTGTTTTTGTGTTTTTATAACTATTAGTTCTACACCAACTAAAAATGGCCTGTATATGATATATTCTTTTGAATGTAAAACTTTCTACTTTTCTCCTAAAAAAGTTAGGCTATTTTTTATTATTATTTCCAAAGGATGAAATTAATTATTTATTTGTATTTTGTAAGTTAAGTATTTGTGTATGTGTTTGCATGTTTAAAATAATGTTTAATTATGATCTGAATAAAGTCTAAAGCTACTTAGTAATTAAAATGTTCACAGTTCAATTTTTTTCAATATCTATATTTTAATTTACCCTTAGTGAAAACGAGATTTATCAGAGAAACCATGATGTCTGGGAGTATATAATGCTGAGTGAAGAAGGAGATGGTTTAAAAAGAAAGATGAGCTTTTTTTTAAACTCATTGTTTTTACATTATGCAGATCTCAGATATTCATCGTAGAGCTTTGTAGAGGTCTGTGCAAGCCTCCACTTAGACTGAAGTTATCTTCAATGCACACGTTTCTTTGAGAACATTCTTATTGAATCCACATTTCCAGCTTTTATATCCCTGGTGTTACTTTGCCTACGATGCTGGCTCAGGATCAGGAATATGTCTTACATATCCCTGCCACATTTTCTGAATGAATTTAGAGTTCCAGTTGTAGCTGCATTTTCTCTGAACATTCAAGAAAAATGAATTCAAGAAAGACTATGTCTGATAGAGAATTATCACCAATGTCCTCTCTTCTAGCAGGCACATTTCTATGAGGTACAATCCATATCCCCAGTACTAATATAGAGGCCTGCAGGTATGTGGGTCTTCCAGCTTGGTCAGTCGAGCAGTTGGCCTTCATTTCATACTACATTTCAAATGTATGAGGGCCCACATGCATAAAAGCACAAAGCATTTACTAGAGAAGTCAAATGGAGAGGGTAGACAGCTTACTGGTGCTTCTTTATTTACCACATCCAGACTCCCTTGCCCAATATCTACTAGTGAATTTCACAATTTAAATATCAATAATGGGAAAAGTTTATTGAAACGCCAGCAGATATGTAATAGATATTTCAAACAACAAACATAAGACAAACCAAAGAATAAGATATACACTGCATTGTTGTATCCTTGCAAAGCTGTGGTTTTCTTGTTTTGTTTTGTTTGTTTTGTTTTGTTTACTACAGTATCATTGATACAGTGAAATAAGGCCTCCATTTTACTCCAACTATTTAGCATGTGTATTGGTTTCTTCTGTTTCTATTTTATCTGAGATAGCTTTCTAATGTGTTTATAGATTTTGACAATACTTGTGATCATGTCAATAGGAGCACATGCATTCTAATTTTAATTTGAAAATAAATTCACTATATAAAAGAAAATTGATGAAACAGTTTTTTAAATCAGAACAATTTCTGTACTTTTTAATGAACTTCAGTATACTTTATATATAGATAATTATTTGAAGCTTTTTAAGTGCTTGTCATAGAAGTTTACATCACTAGAGTTCTAAGAGTCACTTATACAATATCTCATGAACATCCCTATTATGGCCATTGTACAAACAAAAAATAAATTAATTAATATCCTGCCTTATAGAAGATTGTATTTTAAAATTCATGCTTAACTTGATAAACTCAGAACTTTTACTAGAAAAAAAGTAAAAAAATTGATCCATCCATAATTTAGGAAACATAAATTCAATTTCTATTGGTCTTTGTTCTCGAACTGATCAATCCCAAGGTATCTACATATCTACATTTTATTATGGGGAGATATGATACAGAGTGTTTGCAGATTAAGATTTTCAGACCCAAAAGAATTAAATTCTAATGGTCCCTGAAACTGGGGCTGGCAGTTGGGCAGAGATGCTGGCAGCTGGTTCATCTTCCCAGTGGAAAGGTCAGCTATGTCTGTTCCTTGGCAGAGGGGACTGTGGCTTTTACTCTACCCCCACCCCCATTCCATGGTACTAGAGCCAGTTCCTAGGAACATACCAGGCACTTAACGAACAATTTCTCCATTATTCTTTCAGGAGGGTACTAGCCACAAATCTAAGAAGTTTGGAAAAGAATTTTACTAGGATATATTTTAGTCTTTCCTTAAATGTAGATGGACAAGAGGGTCCTCATTCAGTCAGAGAATACATGTTAAGCCACAGTGGGCACCAGAATTGCATTCTTTTCCTACGGGGGAACACAGATTGAGAGAAAAAGTCATAGAGGCAGAGACAATCCTGACCAAAGAAGGCTTAATTAAGAGCTCTACCTTCTAGGATAAAATCCTGAGGGTGACTTTTTCCCCCTATTTCTGGTACTTACTCAGCAGCCAAACTCAGGTTATATGATGAGAAAAAAATATCGCTAGGTCAATTTTAATTTCTCAATATGTCTATGTAAAATGAAAATGATAAGGCTGTCCATACGGAAAATGATTCTGAAGTTCTCTACAAGTAGCAAGAGTATGTTTTCTCATTTGTAGAGAGTGACACAATAATGAGATACAGCATAGTAACAACCCAGTGCTCAATTTCGGGCGAGAGCCTGGCAGGGGTCTGGCTCAATACTCACCATCATTCAATCATGCTAAACATTAAAAACTTATGTGTACATGGCAGAATATACTAATAAAATGTTCCTAAACTGCTCTTGAGAAACAAGGTTTCTGTGGCAGCAATAGGCAAACTTTTATGATTTACCATATTTAATTTAATTTTTAGTTGTACATGGTGACGAAAGCAAAAGAGATAAATTAAGGGAAACACTGATCGTGCAAGATACCTGTTAATGGCTTATATTTATTTAGTGTTAGATTTCTAATCCACTCCTCACCTTATTTTATTTTGTAAGAATTTTTATTTTGAAAAAAAAAAATTAGCTAATAAGTAATAACCAGTGGGCTTTCTACATCAGATTCTGTCCATCATTAAGGAAAGAAAAAAGAGAAAGAGAACTCTAGAATACTCACAATTAAACAGATAATGTTCTCCTTAATCCAAGTTCTCTTCCACAATAAATGTCCTTCTAACATGATGTTATGGATAAGTTGGGAAAGGCAGATGTGTGTAGAATCTTGACACTGTAATGTCTACTCCATCAAGAGTCAGCATTCATTTAGCTGGTCTGATAAGACAGGAAGGTGCCCTCATCATTTCAGGGTATAAGGGTACATGAGGACTACCCTGCTAGAGAGAGATACGTGTTCTTTAGAAAGGGGGCCCAGGTGGCCAAGGGGAAGTTGAGCCCAAAGGGAAAAAATGAGTTTTAATTTCAGTAAGACCTAATGCGAGTGGACTTGGAAATATTCATCAGGACAACAAAAAATTATGAAATTTAGGAAGAATTATATATCAAACTGTAAATAAAAGTATAGAAAGGTGTGTGTGTGTGTGTGTGTGTGTGTGTGTGAGAGAGAGAGAGAGAGAGAGAGAGAGAGTGTGATGACAGTGGAACAAAAGTAAAATAGGATATAAAATTATTTCCTGGGTCTAAGGCAGTATTTTCTCAATCTCTATGGTAATGAGTGACTTTTCAGGCAATGTTTCAAACAATTATTTCATGTTGTGTTGAAATTCTGCCTCAGGGGCCTTCAAAGAAGGTGGAGCCGAGGTAAAGGATAAGTGGAATGAGTTTTCAGGTCCCAGGTCCCACTGCCTCTGAAAGAACAGTGTCCACTCTATATAAATGGCTTCCATAAAATTATTTTTCTCCTGGGATATAAAACAGTTTGAAAAAACCTTCCAAATCATCATACCCCATTGTGGCAATTAAACCCAATTACTTCAAGTAAAAAAAAAAAAAAAAAGGTTTTCTTTCAAGTGAAAAAAGCATTATAAGACTTAATTCACCAGTCAACTTGTCTCTCTCATTCCCCATAACACCCATTTACCAGTTGTAAAAGTATACTAACAAAACAACCAGCAGTGTCAGTTTCTTAGCTTATCTTGGAGGGGTATAACTGTCAGTGAGAATTATTTTAGGTATGCCATTTTGCAGTATAAGAGAAGTATAAGAACCATTGAATCTATACTTCTGGAGTCCTATCCTGCCTCAGTCTTCAACTTGATCTCTGAAGAGATGGTCTATGGGTCATCTTTGTATGCCTGGTTCTTAAAGGAAACCTGCTACTATCACCCATGTCATATCTTTGCCGTCTCCTTGGAAGTTCTGCCCAGTCCCATAGACAACCACTGTTGTCTAAATTGTAAAATAAAAGAAATACTTGTAGGTATCTTTCTTATTTACTTACATAGTAAATTTGAAACAATGCAACAAGGATTCAGTTACTTGGTATAAATTAAAACATTTTTCATTGTTAACTAAGACCCAAATCAGTATGGTGCAGAAAACATGTCAATAATATTGGTCAGAATTAATTCATGAGGATGGGAAGGAAGTCCCACAAATCTTGTTTCTTGAACTAAATAGCTTTCTAGCCTCTTGTAAAATATTCCTAATTCACTATATTTAAGTATGATTGAGATGTCTTAAAATCCTTAAAATCCTTAGCATTCTGCCATTTCTAATTTTTAATAGATTCATAACTAGTTTTGGCCCTAATAATTAGAGTAGTATAGTTCTCAATCAAAAATGATTAGCAATTTTCACATCCTTGTACCAGAATATATATATATATATATATATATATATATATATATATATATATATATATATATTGAATTGTCTAGAAACCCCTAGATCTTTGCTAATTACATTAGTAAATTCTTCCTCGGTACCCTATCTTATGATAGCAACGACATACGTTTCAAATTTTTGGTACTCACAAATTATTTCTTACATGAGAAAGAGTACATTGCACACATCTAACTGATGAGCATATGTTATCACACAGACACACATGAACAAACTTGAGTCAAAGTCTATGTTTACTTACAGTAACTCTTTCTTAACTCATAATTTACTGATTCTTAATTCAAGTTGTGGCTTTCTATCCCTTTGAAGTTTTCAGTCAGAATCAATTGCAATGCATGGCCACCTTGCCCTTGCACATTGCAGTGCTCATGAGCCCAGTTGCAATCTTTCCTTGCAGTGTTGAAGACCTCTTTTCAGAAGATACTTACCTTCAAAAATATGCACCACATTTTTGGACACCTGCTAAATCTGACCACCTGTTATACAATGTCGAAATTTCAAGTGTTTTCTGCTTTTAAAAATAGAAAAATGTAAAAAGGTGACAAATTCTAATCAGGAATTGTTATCATTCTTAATGAATTATTTAGCATACTATGTGCCCCTGGTTATAATTTTGAATGAAGAAGAAATATTTTGGATAGGTTTGGGATAGTTAAGTGCTTTAATAAGCAGACTCATCCCACACTGCTCATTTTAGAGCCTAGTGAAGTCTGTTTCTCCTGAGACTCACATTAGCAATATTACTTTTGGTAAGCTATAGCCACTGTGGTAACAAAGACTTCTGAATAGAGAATATCTCTTACCCTGGGGACCAAGTGTTTTTAGTTGAATTGTGGCCTCCAAAGAGATATTTCCATGTTTTAATTCCTAAATCTCATAAATGTGACCTAATTGGGGAAGGGTGGGGGGAGTGTAAGATCTCTGCAAATCTAATAAAGTTAAAAAATTTAACATGAGTTAATCTGGTATTATCTGGATGGGCCTTAAATCCAATGACAAGTGCCCTTATAAGAGAATGGGAGAGAGATTTAAGACAGGCAGAACAAGAAAAAACACAGAGAGCAGATCAGATGAAAATGGAGCTATAGACTGGAGTAATGTGCCACAAACAGGAATGCCTGAAGCCACCAGAAGTTGTCAGAAACAAGAATCATGAATCATTTCCCTTTTGTGTCTTCAGAGAGAACACAGCATGTTGACACCTTGATTTTGGACATCTGGTCTCCAGAACTGTGAGAGAATGCATTTCTGTTCTTTTAAGCCTCCACGTTTGTGGTAAATTGGTACGGTAGCCTTAAGAAGCTAATGCGCCATGACTTGCTATCTTTTTGAAACAGCAGATAAAAATATAAACTCACTGAGTATCAATAAATGTTACCTTCCAGCTTAAAATAGAAAAAGCAAAGCCTGGATATAGGTGGAAAGTGGGAAATTTTTTGTTGAGTAATATAGAACTCATGGTATGGTAGGCTGTTGCATTTCAAAAGAGAAGGAAATAACATACTGATACCTGAAGAGGAATGAATGCAAAGGAAAGATAATGGAAATGGAAGAAAGTTTACCATAGTAAGTCAGACATATTCAATCATCAGGATAGAATTATACATATATGAAATATATACATACTTATGTTTATATTTGGGACTAAACCACTGCAAAAAGTAAAATTTTACAAAATTCCTAGATATAAGACTAAATAAACAGCACATCTCCAAGTAAGTGTGAGGACTCAGGGGCCCCAGTGTACTTTGATTTTGTTCTCAGAGTGATGGATACATGTGTGCCCTTTATTCCTTTCTTCAAGATGTTATTTTTTTGCACTGCTTACTGTCATGTTTGAGCACAGGCCATTGCCTCAGTTCCCAGAGTGATAGTAAAAACTGGGCTCCAACCTCTTAGAGAATTTCTTCTGAATTCCAGTCTCAAAACCAGGCTCCAAGAAAAAAAAAAAAAGAGGACAACCTGCAGTCAAATCCTCCTAGTCTTCCCTATCCCAGACTAGTCTGTCTTGAACAAAAGAAAAAAATACATGTTAAAAGAAAAACATAAAGCTTACTTCAAATTAATCTCATTTTATGGCAAAGCCTTCCTTTTTCTAGTTTATCAGGTCAGAATTCTTGAGTCATCTCTGAATTCTCCCTTTCTTTCAAAGCTCACATCCAATGCACCCATTACTCTTGCCAGCTCTATTTTCAACATTTTCAGTATCTGAACTCTTCTCACAACCTCCACTGTTACCACTTGTTTAAGTACCTATTATCATTGGCCTGGATGAATGAAGGAGCCCCCTAATTTGCCACTTTTTTCATACCCTACTTTTTTCCTCCCTTGATTGTGTATTCTCTACTCAATGATTAAAGGGATTCTTTTAACATTTAGGTCATATTATTTCAGGACTTTTTTTAGAACCCTCTGAGCCTTCCCCAGAACCAGCCTTAGAGCCCATGCCCAGGGTTCTGCATTTTCAAGCCCCACTTAGCTCTGGTTAACAGCTGTATTTAGGAGTCAAAAAACAGTTTCCTTCTTTCCCCTCTGCCTCTGGCCCCACTGCAATCTGAGTACCTTAAACAGGAATTTTGAAGTAATCACTTCTCCCTCAGTGAGAGACTCTTCTCTGCCTATAGTCTCTAAGATAAAGTGTATAGGACCTGGGCATACTCTTAAGTTTGAGAATGGCTAAGAGGTGAGGTCTAGGGTGTGGCTATGGACTTCCATCTGTCCCCTTGCCCAGAATTGTTAGAGACTGGCCTGTACTTCCCATGTCACTCAAAGAAAAGCCAAAGTCTTTTAAAGTACCCCCAAGGCCATTTGATAGCTGCCTCCTCCCTTGTCTCTCCAAGTTCATCTATTTCAAGCCCTTTAGCTTCCTTATGGTTCCTGATACAATTAGATGAGTTTGCATCTCTCAGCTTTTACACTGGTACTTCCCCCTGACTGTAATTCCTCTCCCTGCATCATTTTCCTGCATTAGTTTTCTTCACAGCACATATCCTTTATAATATACAACCATGATATTCCACACACACACACACACACACACACACACACACACACACACACACACACAATGCTAACATAGTTTTCACAAAGGTAAAATCAGGACTCTAATACAAATATAAATGAAAACAAGTCAAAGATTTTATTTAGTCCATTAACCAGTGAATGAACCAGTAAGATGTTAAAACTAGTTCACTAAAAATATATCTTGCAGAGATTTATATTCTTTAGTTAACAAAATTAATTTGTAATGACATGCACAGGAAGCTTTTGCATTGCTATAGGTAGGAAACTTTAGCATTCTTTCCAGTATCTATAACTTAAACTTTGTTCCTACAAAGTTGTAATATAGTCTAGTCAACCAAAGACAATCAAGGTGCACACCTTATAGGTTAATATAATCCCTTGAGCATCTCTTAGATAAGACATTCCACTGAAAGGACACCCAGTGATCTCTTTTACTCATTTCCAAATCTTGGACACATTCAATCCTGCCAATAACTATATACTTGTATTTTATATTAATAAACTAATCAAAATATACCATATGTTAATCTATGACTATCTTTCCTTGCTATGATATTAAATTCCTTGTAGGCAAAGATTTTTATACTTTCTGTTGTGAATCTCTAATATCTAGTATAATGGCTAGTACATAGTAAGTATTTATCGAATTTTTGTTGAATAAGTGAATATACAATTACACTAACACATGCAATAACTATATGGCTATAGAGGAGTCTAAATTTACATGGAGAAAAGGAATTGTTATCCCATATAAGTAATACAGTCTGCAGAGATGTTGTTCACATAAAATTTGTCCTCAGTTTATATTACTGAGTAGTATGCTTAACTACAGATCTTCAGCCTTCTTCAAAGCAGCAAACAATCTCCAAAACAGTAAATGAATGATTATATTATGTTTGATTAATACATATACCTTAGAATTGTTTAAATATCTATGTATAATCTCTCCCAAAGTTAAATTTTTATCCATTGAATGAAAGCAAAAACTGCTGGCTTGCTTTTTTTCTCATATCTCCAAAAATCTTGGGATTGAGAAGGCTAACATGCCTAATTACATTTATGCTTTTTATAAACTTTAATGTATATTTAGAGACACATAATATTTTCCATTAAGACACTTATTTTTCTGTTGTTTGCATCCTATAA
Source organism: Cynopterus sphinx (assembly GCA_030015415.1). Lineage (NCBI taxonomy): Eukaryota > Metazoa > Chordata > Mammalia > Chiroptera > Pteropodidae > Cynopterus > Cynopterus sphinx. Next base: position 46,084,983 of record CM057391.1, on the reverse strand, counting down.
CATTGTCAACTATTCCAGAGGTAGGACACATTTTTTCCCCTTTAATAGAGCACAAAATATAGCCATTCTAATTTCTCTCATATTTTATTTCTTACCAGAAAGGTTCTTCAGTTCAGCTACTTTTCCAAGTCAGACTTTCAGTGGATCTGTTTTCCATTCTTGGGTTGTCTCTAGAATAGCCCAGTTTTCTTTACAAATCTTATTAGGAATTTTTTTTTCAGAAAGCAACAAACTAATTCTCCAAGTACTCTCTCCAAAAGCTCAACAGTGCTTTAGAAACCTCAAAACTTTGACATTTTTATAAGAAATGACTAAATTTTTCACTCAGCTAAATTGCTTGTGCATTTATTGAGTGCTAGACTTAGAGATCTAACTAGTTAAAATCTACTTTATAATGAAACAAATCCAAGCCTTCTACTGAAGAGTCTACAAAAAAACTAGAATTAGATACATTAATTTCAACCCAAGACAGGAATGCTGAATTTAATATGTGGGAGAAAAGTAAAAGAAACAAATGTTTACTGTGTTTACTATGTCCATGACATAGCAATTTTCAAACACTATTTCATGTAATTTTCACAATATTCCTATGAAGTAGTTATCATCCTCTTCTTCCACGTAATCACCATTTTTATAAATTAGGAAATTGAAGCTCATGAGGTCAAATAACTTGTCCAAGGTCACAGAACTGGTGAGTAGCAAAAGCAGAACCAGAGGTCTCTAGGTTCCAATTCATTATTTCACTGTAGTAGACAGGCTACAGTACAAGTTATTTAACTCTCTTATGCTTTAATTTATGCATTTAAAATTAGTAGTGAGGCTTAAAGTACTACAGGAAGGAGAATTACATGAAAGAGATTTTAATCATAATTATACTTAAAATCTACATTTTTAAGAATTTTACAATGATCTAGTGTAGATGTGCAGAAATGGTATTATAATGAACTTCAGATTAAGTCTATGAAAGGTTTAATGGGAGTCATACTGGTTATGATGAAGTGTGAAAAGACAAAAGAAAAGATACTATGAGTTGAGAAAAAACATTTTCCTCTCATAAAAAAAATATATCAGAAATAAAGGAAAATGAATGAAAAGCAGTTACGGCATTTGAAAATCTGTTTTATTTATAATGCCTGTATACATGGATCTATATTTTAAAATAACTTGACCATTTATCCAAGCCTAAACGTAGGTCCTCTATTATTTGTTCTTTCTTGTTGTTATCATGATTTAAGCTTCATATTTTATCATGTGGAAGGAGTATGTGGCAGGCTTATGGTCTGAGTACCTAAGTCTCATTTTATAAATATTTATTGCCAACTGATGTGTTCCTATCTTTGAAGTCATGTATGGCTCACTGTGATCCTGTATGTCCCTCCTCTGCCTGTAGAGAATAACTGCCCAGCACTTTGTTTACATGAGGATTGCTTTAACACAGTTATCTCACACCCCTCATCTTTGTTATGTTATATTTATTCCCTTCCTTCACCTCACATCTCATGCAGCATAGGCCAGAAGTAATAAACCAGACAACATGATCTGTGCTTCTGTTGAATTAAAGCAGCGATATAGCCTGAGTTGATCCTTCATAACCTGCCTGGGGTTGCTGCATAGACCTACCAAAACCAGGAGAGAGAAATAAATGAAACTCAGAGAAGAAACTCAGAATAAAAGAGGTAAACATAGAGGATATTGAACATCAAACTAAAAATTCTGAACATGAACCCAGTAGCAATAGAGTTATTGGAGGCTTTGAAGCAGAAGAACCAAACTAAGATCAATGCTCCAAGAAAAGTAACCAAACCTCAAATATGAAGGATTGCCATGCACTAGAGAAGGAAATACTGATTAGGCAACTGCAATAATATAGATGAACATAAATATAGTTCCACTTATATTTAGGCACTGAATTGTGACAGTGAAAATACAAAGGTAATAATGGAAGAGATACCAGCATCATAGAAATGATAAATTTTTGAACTATTAGATACAGGGGAAAGGTGAGTAAAAAATACAGTAAAAAAAATTTGACTATGGGGAATAGAAAAATGAGGGTGACATTAACTAAAATTGAAATAAGAAAGAGAAGCATGATTAGAACAAAAATAATATGTATTATTCACTTTGGGGCATTATAAATTTTAACTGTTACTGGAGCCTGAATAAAGAGATATTCACAGGGCAAATGGGTGAGACAAAGGCAGGTATGAGTTATGAATTTGAACAGCTGAGACATGGCAGGTGAGGAAAAGAAAGACATATAAGAATAGCTTCTGGATTCTGGCTTGGATGGCCACATGATAATAACTAGGACAGCTGAAAAAAGGAGGTGTGTTGTGGAATAGGAGAGGGATCCCATACATTCATGTTGAATTTATATTTCTCATGGGATATCCAGGTGAAAACATTCAGAAAGGTGAACTCACCTGTCTAGAGCTCAGTGGATGCTCTAGTTGGACAATCTAGGTTTAGAAATAGCAAAGAAAATTTTGTAAACATCCAGGTAATCAAAGTTCCACTTTTGGAAAGATGGAGTAGACATACCTTTTCCTATTCCTCTCACTAAATAGTGAGAAAAACATTGGGTATTATATATGAAACAAGTCTCAGAATATTCTTAGAGGTAGGAAAAAAAGAGACAGATCTATTAGGACCTTAGGATGAGAGAAACAATGTGGTGAAGAGTGCCTAGGTTTTTCTTTTCTTTTTTTCATATCTCAGACTTGGAGCAGAAAAATTTGGCAACCTGGAAACAACAGAGAGATTAAAAGCCCAACAAAGCCTGATCTCTCTAATCAACCTAACAAACCAGAAAACTTTTAGGCAATTTCTATTCTATTCCATTCAATAAATCACCACAGGAAAAAAAAAAAATGTAGCTTAACCCCAAAGCATGCTATTTAAGGCCAAGTGGAGCACCAGGATTTTTACCTTGATGAAGTTGTAACAAGGTATCTCAACACTTCTGACAGGGTAAGGTCAGAGAAGGCCATGTAGGGAACCAGGATTCTCATCTCGAACAGCCAATAATGAGCCCCATCTAGTCTTATGGTTTCAGTGGAGTTGTGGGGAGCATGGATATCCAACTCCACCTAGCAGTAATGAGGCATCCCTTTCCCTCCCTGCTTGGGGGTGGTGTCAGAGAAAGCCTATTGGAGAGTGAGGACTGTCACTATCACCCAACAGTAACAAGAACGCCCCCACTACAGTGTCAGTGGAGACTATATAGCAAGTGGAGCTTCTGGCTAACTCAGCATTAATAAGGAATTTTCACCTTGTCAAAAGAGGCTGAGTGAAGAACCTGCACTCACACCTTCACCTGGCAGTACCAAGGCAGCTCCCCTTCCTCTTCTGCTGAATGGGTGTCAGGGAAAATCAGATAAAGTAGAAAGTTTAATTAAGATTTAGAGTCTTATAACACAATATAAAAATGTCCACATATCAGCTGAAAACTGCTCATTAAACTAGGAACTAGGAAGATCTCAATTAAGTGGAAAAAGACAATAACTGCCAACACCAAGACTGTACTTTCAAGGATCATTTCTATAGTTTGTGAATAACAGCCAACACCAAGATGACAGAGATGTTAGTTATCTGACAAAGATTTTAAGGAATCTATGTCAGATAAACATCTGATAAAATTCAGCAACCATCAAGATAAAAACTCTCTAAAAAAATTAGTAAAAGAAAGGGAACTTTCTTAACTTGCTAAAGTGTAATCTAAAAAACTACAGCTAGCATTATATTGAATGGTGAGAGGATACTTTCTCCTAGGATCAGTAACAACACAAGACTGTCTGCTTTTATTCAACTCTAATTAAACATAGAGTTGGAAGTTATAGCTAGTACAATAGGCAAGAAAATAAAAGAAAAAGCATAGTGATCATAAAGGAGTTTTTTATTGTTTCTATTTCACAGATGACATGATTGTATATGTAGAAAATCCCAAAGAATCTACCAAAATATTTCTAGAACTAATAAGTATGTTCAGCAAGATTACAGGATACAAGATAAAAATTCAAGATTCAATTGTGTTTATATATCTAGAAATAACTATGTGGACAATAAAAATAAAAATACAAAATCACAGTCACTGAAAACATGAAATGCTTAGGTATTAAATCTAGCAAAACCTGTATAGGACTTGTGCAGAAAGAAAGACATACATATCAATGAAACATAACAGAGAACATAGAACTAGATCAACAGAAATTAACCTAACTGATTTTTGACAAAGGTATAAAAGCAATTCAACAGAGGATAGACAAACTTTTTAACAAAGTTTTCAACAAACGTGCTGGAGCACATTCATTGGAATTATTCATCCTGTCTCATACTTTATACAACAATTAATTCAAAATGGATCGTGAACTTAAATGTACAACCTAAAATAGAAAACTTTTAGAAAAAAAACATAAGAGAAAATCTTCAGGATCTAGGGCTGGGTAAAGAGTTCTTAAACTTGACACTAAAAACATGATCCTTAAAAGAAAAAATTGAAATATTGGGTTTTATCAAAATTAAAATCTTTTGTTCTCTAAAAGGTCCTATTAAGAGGATAAAAAAGACAAGCTACAGACTGGGAGAAAATATCTGCAAGCCATATATCTAAAAAAAGACCCTCAAAGCTCAAAAGTAAAAAAAGCTAACAATACAATTAGAACATGAGCAAGACATTTCATAGAAGCAGATGCACATATTGAAAGATGTTCAAATCATTAGCCATCAGGGAAATGCAAATAAAAGTTATAATTAGATACCACTACAAACCTATCAGAATGGCTACAGTAAAATACAATGACAACAATAAATGTTAGTGGAGATGCAGAGAATCTGGGTCATTCATATATTGCTAGTAGGAATGTAAAATGGTACAGCTGCTTTGAAAAAAGTTTGGCAGTTCCTTATAAAACTAAGCATGCAACAACTATACAGCCTAACAGTTGCATTTTTGGGGCAATTATTCTAGAAAAATGAATATTTATATTTCCATAAAAGCCTGTACATTAATATTATAGTAGCTTTATTCACAACAGTCTAAAACTAGCAACAATTCAGATGTGCTTCAATGGGAGGGTGAATGATTAAACAAACTGTGGTACATCTACACAGTGGAATACTCTTCAACCATAAAAAAGAATGAACTATTGATACAACAACCTGGATAAATCTCCAGAGGATATGTCTGAGAACAAAAAAAAAAAAAAAAGCAATCGCAAATGTTACATCCTGTTTGATTCCATTCATATAACATTCTTGAAATGACAAAACTATAGAAATAGAGAACAGAGTAATGGTTGCCAGAAGATAAGGATGGGTAGAAATGAAAGGGCAGTAGTTTTCGTATAAAGGAACAACAGGATGGGTCTTTTAATAGAAATGTTCTGTATCTTGACTGTACTTATGCCCATATACTCATTGTGATATTGCACATAGTTTTTCAATGCCCTTGGGAGCAACTGGTACAGGGTCATGATATTTCTGTATGGTTTCTTACAACAGCATGTGAATCTCCAAATACCTCAAATTTAAAATTTTAAATTAAGAAATAGCATACTGGTCTAGAAAAAGTGTGTTACCTGGACAGGCCCCACTGGGTGATGGTTTATGTCTCTGGTAAGGAGAATAGCACAGAAGGCAATCATGGGCAGAACCCTGAGAAACACCAATATTTGAAAAGCTATCAAGGGAAGAAGATCTCTAAAAGTGACTGAACAAACTTCTCTCTAATGTGCAGAGCCAAGAAACAGCCAAAGAAAGAGCCTCTTAGAAAGTATAACTTGAGCTTATTTTGAAAGAATGAAATGGATGACAGCTTACATTCAGGAATACTCCTCAAATGTCCCCAAATTGCCAATGTGTACAGATTTTTAAGAAACTTTAAGAGAGGCTGAGTTTCCAGTCTGGTAAATTCAATAATAACTAAATAAGAGAATAAAGAATGAGATCAGAGTTAGAGGAGACCATATAATATATACAGTCAGTAACCCCACACTCATCACAGTAACCACCATAACAACCTGGGAACCATCGTCAAGTTGTTCTTATTTTGATCTCAAGAGGCAGGGATGACCAAGCTGACATGTAGGTTAAAAGTCAAATTGTTGAAATCTCTTATTTAAAAAAGCTATCATTCATTTTCTGCTCTTATCTTGTGACTATCTTTTCCTTCTCTTTATAGTCAAATTCATTGAAATAATACATCCACTGTTTCAACTCTTTGTTTTCCATTAACTTCCTAAATCAGAATAAACTGACTTTTGCCTTCACTACTGCAATGAAATGGCTTTCTCAAAATTTACAGATGACTTCTTTCCAGCTAAATCCAACAGGTATTTTTCAGTCATTACCTTCCTTGGTCTTTTTATTTTTGTGGCATTTGACACTTTTGAGGACTCCCTTCTATATACTCTCCTTCCATGATTTCTTTAACGTTCTTTTCTAGCATTATTCCCACTTCAATAACATCCTTCCATTTCATGTGCTCTCCCTTTCTGCTTACTCCTTGAACTTTCATGCTTCCTAGGTTCCTCTTCTCTCAGTCTCTCCTTAAAATTGTATCTAAACTCTTATTATTCCCATTTCTATATTGGGCCAAAACCTCTATCTGTGGGTTCAGACTCATTTATCTTCAACTCTATATTGGACATCTTCCTAAGATGTACCATTCACTCATTTATTTATTCAATTCATTTATTCAAGTCTTTATTGAGCTTTTTATGTCAGATACTCTTGATGTTAGGGCTAGTGCTCTAAACCAGCTAGACAGAGCCTGCCTTCAGAAAAATCACACTCTGGAGGGAATACAGTACTTATTGCATGTCATTTTTGCTTCTCACTTGGGTTTACAAAAGTGTTTTCTCTCTCTCTTCTTCCTTGATACCTCATCAAGGTCCTTTCCTGTTACCTTACCCTGTCACGCCCTTTCAGAGAAGACCATCCCCCAGGTATAACTGTCTTCTCACCTTTTGGACAGTAGAGTGAACCTCAGTTGATAACTAAGTACAGAGAAGATAAAATGGTCTTCTTCCAAACTCTCTGCCTCTGATATCAGGTGCCTCTTAAAGAGTATTTCTTTCCATCCAGCCCATCTGGTAGTTTAAATGCATAACTAATTTTTACCACATTTTAGGGAATTTTTTTAAAAACTGAAATAAACAACCAGTCTTCTGATATGCAACTCACAATGTCAAATGTAATAATCAATAAACATGACATATCATCATTTCAAAAGTATTCTGTTGGTCACCCATATCAATGCTGAACAATATGAAATGGGGGAGGGAATTTTATAAGAGTGTGAATACCAGAAAGCATGGTTCATGAGGATGTGGTGGAAGCTGGATGTCATAGTAACAAAATCAGGATTAGTAGATGTTTTTTTGTTAATAGTTTAATATTTATAAGAGCAAAATTACACAGCATTATAAAAACAGAAGTAATAAGTATATAATGCAGATCACAGTCCCCTATATGTAGCCTGTCCCACACTATAACACTCCCACTTACCAAAGATAAGTGCTTTTTAATACTTTAGCATTTATTTTTGAGTAGTTATTTTAAAGTTCTAAACAATATACACTTTTATGAGTTTTGATTAATTTTAGACATTCTCTTGCTACTATGGATGAAGATTTAGCATTTATACTCCTATAATCCCCAAACTGCCTCCCCATTATGCACGCGCTCATACCACCACTATCCCATCCTACAAATATACCAGAAAGACTTCTTGCCTGATGTGAAAGTGGTTGTTTAATAGGAGAAGTTGGTTCAAGTAGGTAATTATTCAAGAGGATGTATACTTTTAACATTTGTTTTTAACTTATAGTATGTCATTGTACATTCATTCAGCAAGCTTTTGATGCATAGCCAAAGTCTTCTCTCTGAGAGTAGATCTCATAATTGAAGGTTGACAATATTTTCTTGTGTGAATGACATTTATAATGCATCTTCTACAACTTCCAATTTGGGATTCTTTAAAGTAGAACAGTAACTTAAGGATTTCTGAAAATTTTAGGGATGTAGAATCTCTTACATTTTATAATTTATCTTCAGTCTTTTGCAGTTTTCTCTCATGGCTAGTTTAGCCACAAATGTTTTTAGTGATTGTCTCTTAAATTTTATGAAAACAATTAATTTGTTTGTTTGCTTAGTTATTTGTTTTTTCTCAGATTATGTAACACAATCACAAATATACCTGGCTTAAGTAGGTTTGGGAACAAAAATACCTGGCCTTGGTAAATATACAACTTGACCAGTGAGAGCAAAAATGTATGTGTATTATACAGAGTGACCCATTTCCTATGTATATTCAGTATTCTGAGAGCACCAGATAATAATTTTTTTGCAGGAAATAATTATCATCTATCAAGCTCAGAGTCAGTTAAGTGGAATCTATTAAGAGATTTTTTATGATATTTTCTCTCACAGCAAAATAAAGTTGGGAAGGGAATTTCTCTACCACAAGCACTTAAATTGTTAGCATCACAACTGAGAAGATAAAGTATTCAAAAGAGCAGTCATAAAATTCAGGAAGGCAAGGAACTATTTAATTTAAGAGCAAATGTCTCTGCCCATGTAAATATTTACTGAGATTATCACTGAATAATAATCCCTATAACATCATTAAACAAAAGGTTAAATTATAATCAGTATTGTCTAATTAAGAATGTGGAAAGTGGGAACACTGTATAAAGATTTCATCAAGAACATTGAAATAAGAATTTGGCACCTGTGATGCTTGACTCCACACCATTTGTCCTACCCAACCCAATATGCCTAGTAGCAATGCAATTTAGGGAACTGACCCCACCTCAGGAAGTTGGTTCTGATTTGTCTTTGTCAATTGTAGTCTCCTGTCCTTGTGACTGGTCTATGCCAACTTGGGCCAGAAAGTCACTAGCAAAAAATTAGGTGGTAATTTTTTTAATAAAATTTCTTGATTGTTTTTAAAAGAAAACCATGAGAAAATCGATGTTTGATGCAAATAAAGATGAAAAACATACTTAGTTTTTGCTAAGAGCTTTGTTGATATTATGAACCTAATGACCAAGTCAAAATACTGAGAAGGGAAGTGATCAGAGAATTCTAAAGAAATAGAGCTGGTGCCAAAATTACACTATGCCTAAAAATTCAGTTGCAAGTTATATGAGCAACAAATGTCATTATTTAAACTTGTTCAGTTATATTTCTATTTCTTATAGCCAAATGGGCACTAATTTCTTTTTCAGTGTTTAAAAGATTCTCCTTTAATTATGGGGGAAGAATTCTTTATATTTGGACACTTCAGTTTCTATTAATTTGAGAAAATTATGTACTATTTTAATTTGTACATTAAGTGAATAGAATTTGCTCAAGAGATGGACTAAGTTGAAAAAAAAACCCAGCTATAACAAACAGCATTATTAAAGAAAGCCAAAAACATTAACTCTTTACGAGCAACATCTACTCTCAAAACATCCTGTGAGGCCACTTTGCCATCCAAAAGATCCTCTAGAGTGCTAGAATGCAAGGGCAATGGTCTGACTGAAGGAAGTGTTTTTAATAATTCTTGGTAGGTGGGACACCAAAATATAACTAGGTATTTATAGCAGGGGCCAATGGTAAAATCACCTCAGACACTGAGTTTCACCATTTATATCTTTTTGCATGAATTTTTCCAAATAGTTTTATTATATAGATTTTTTATACTAAATTTAAAGAGGAGGAAACATGGTTATTGAATTTAAATAATGTGCCCAATGTCACTGTGTCACTAAGTAGCTGACCTAAAATTTATATTACTAACTGAGAAGCTATTCTCTTCACAACTGTTATACATTTAATTAAATTATTTTTTTTTAATTCACAGCCAAAAAAAGAAAAAAACTTGAAAGCTAAATATTACAGGGCATCCATACTGTAATAATTAGAAACATCTTCCAACACTTTTTTCTATTGATAGTTAACTCAGCTTCCATTGTTCTAATAGCATGTATCCTTCATGAGGTTTTCTGCTGTTGGTCTCTGGAAAGAGATAGCTTACAATAAATACATTTTCAATGACTTTATACCAGAGTGAAATGGTAAATGTGTAGCAAATAAATAACAAATAAATAAAAATTGCTGAATTAAAAAAATAAAGGTTTGAAAGAAATTAATGACGTGGGAGATCATATTCATTGAATAAAGAAAATAGAAAGAATATTGTCATGATTTTGATTCTTCAATCACTAGTGCCCTTTGAATGAGCCAACTACACAGCACCTTAGGGACATAAGCAGAATAGGTATCATTGACTCTACCTTACAGAAGAAAATCTATAATCAAAGTGTCTAGTTTAAGGTCACATGACCAAGTAAAAGGACAGCATAAACCAAATATATTAGTACTCACTCCATGACAAACTCATCTTCAGTTTCCTCATGCATATACAATTTCCAGTAGGGTTAATGCTGCACATTAGTTAATCATGTGAAACCAAATTGACTTTTCAAAGAGATGAGTTTACATGCTTACAAAATTTGCCTTCATGTTAAATCTAAAGAGAAAACAAGAAGGTAGGAATATACCAATAATCCCTATTCATACACTTTAATACCTTCTCCAACTCTCTTTAAATTGTGACTACTAATAATCTTTTAATGACTGTGTCAATGTCTAAAGTCATTATACTATATGCTCACATTTTCTACTCATGGTTCTGGAAAAGGCCATTTGAGTAGAGGAAAAATCCAGATGTGGTTTAATTTTTAGCCAATTTGTGCTAACGCATCACTTACTTACTCCCAGAGAGGAATTCAAAGTCACCAATAAGATATGGTATGTTTCAATTTTTCTAATTTTTATATCTTCATCTACTCGCAAAGCAAAACAACCCCCCTAAAAAAAAATCATTTTCATGGAGCCCTTTCCCTGTATTCACTGTATTGACTTGAAGTATTAAAAGTAGAATGCACCAGGCCACAGTTCCAGAAATTTTACAGACTATAAATCCGTAGGCACTATTCTTGACCTATTGTCTCAAAATCTCTGCTGAGCAAAGCATGGTAATGTGTATTTTTAATAAGTTTTCCAGGCGATTATGCACACTTAAGTTGGAGAATTTCTGGTCGAGGGTGTAAAGAAGCCCCATTTGAAAATTTCTCTGCCTAAATGTTTTACTCTTAATGACCTCTCTTTCTGGATTTCAGAAAAGGCCAGGAGAAGAATACTCTACAGAAATGACAAATGATAGAAATAAAAAATAGTTGCAATAAACATACTCTCTTGGTAGAGAGTGAAAGAGAAAAGATATAGAAATCCTATGATATGTGAAGTAAAACAGTCCAGAAATTTGTAAATGTATACAAAAATAGCCAGATGGGTTAAAAACAATGATATATCTAGCATGCAGCCAAAACTCTTCTCTTTGCTTTGATCTTTTTAAAAGCAACATCAGTAATTCTGAAACAATTCTTTAAGCTTGAATATTTTTGACAATTTTTTTACAAGAAATAATTAAGTCATGTTTTACTGTTGTTGCTGTTATAACAAAAGCACTATTAAAACATCAAAAACAGAATATTAATTAAAAAGTAGACCTCATTATTAGGAAGTATCTTGTGGTAATATCTGTTACAAAGGGAGATGCAGGTACTTTGACCAAAAGATATGTGTCTTACTCATCTGGTCAGTTTGAATTGCAGAATCTTGAGATTGAAATGCAGCCTTCTCTATAGATGAGGACAATGAAACCCAAATACGTAAATGTAACTTAATAGGACAGTGTTACTTAGTAGACTGAGGGAGGCTAAAAGTTGGACTTCCTGACTCATGGTACAGTGTTCTTTCGTCTTCCCTTCAATGCCTCTGCTCCTCAACTTGTCAGCTGAAGTAGTTGATTGAATCAGTTGCAAATGCACAATCCATATGCAGAAGTCGAAGCAGGCATTTGTGTTGTAGCAGCAAAACTGGTGGGAAAAAAAGCCATCATGTTCTCAGTGGAGAGGCCATAGAACATAAGGTTGAGGATGCAATGGCTGGTGCAGGACTTCTCTGGGTCGGAACCTTACTTCCGACTCAACCTAGGTATTTCATCTTATACGAGTTATTTAATTACTCTGGGCCACAGTTTTACCACCTGTGAAATGCTGGCAATAGTCCATCTTCTAAGAGGTAGAAGGAAAAGCTCTACCTCATAAGTATGTAGAACAGTGCCTAGAAAATAATAGCTTTCTAGGAGTTTGTTAAATAAATATGTGGTATACCTTTACACAGAGTCCTTAATGTAAAGGGTTTTTTTCCCCCCATTTCCACCTGCAGCTGCTTCTCTCCACTGATCTAGACACAAATCCTGAAAATCTAACCTGTGGCACATGCAGCTTTTCTCACCTTAATTCCTCTAGGCACCTACTCTTCCTTCAGGAAAATAACAAAAACAAACTTCTAGCAATTTGATTCCTGGAGGCCAGTACGTGCATTTAACTGATTTCTCCCTGGTAAATCTAAGTCACAGCTAAAGCTAGAGAGCAGTGCCTGAACTCACCCTTACCATACCTGGGTTTCATCTACTTTTCCCCATTTTTGAACATCTGAAAGGTGTTTCTTACAGTGATTTCTTTGGCATAAAATTTAATTTCAGTGCTTAATCTACACACTTCCAATTCTGGGCTTACTACATACTTTGAAAATCAGTTTTCCAGATAAATAATTGACCTAGTCAGAATTGTAATTGTTTACTTACCCAATATAAAATGGATTTAGATTACATTTCCTGTTTTGTGAAATGTTTAAAACCGCATAGGGTGAGGTCTGGTTTCAGTAGTGAAATGGAGTGGCCCCAGATACTGAGGTGAACACTGACTCTCATAGGAAAAAAAAGGTATGCTTGTCTTGCTTCTTCTTACCTGTTGACATTTGGCTTGCTGGTACATTGATAAGGCCATGTAGTATTTGCTGCCCATTCCACTTTCAAGGAGTCACAGGGCCGTCCTATCTACTAGGCAGCACTGAGCTTGGAGAAAACGCTTTTGAGTCCTCTGCCAAGACTGCTTTCATATAGTGGCTAAATGAATGATTGAGTAAACCCAATTAGCTAGAGTTTTCAATGTAATTCACATCTTATTATGCCAAATCCAAAAAGAGAGGATTACATTTTCATGCTCTGTGGTAACATAGTTCAGTCCATGGAAACTGTTGAAAATTCATTATTTTTGGAAATATAAAAATGAGTTCATTTCAGAATTATAAACCCTGTAATACCTAACATAATAATAGCTACTAAATATGTCATTACATATCATAACAAGCCATTTCATCTAGTTGATAATTTGATGATGTTTAGGATATAATTACTCAAATGGAAATTTAGTTCTACCTTTAAAAATATCCTATTTAGTGACAATTTTACTTAGAATCTTTGAGGGATAAATAAATTGACCAGGAAATACAAATGTTTATTGTTGAGATCAATGGCGAGAAGTTTCTCTGTTTTTTTTTTTAGAAGGGTTTGATGATTGTCTTTAAAGTACTTAAGCACAATAAACTCTTTGAAGTACAATGCTTTGTCACTCCCTTAGGCTGCCATTTCTGGCATAGATTAGCAGTGTTCAGTTTTTTGTTTTTTTGTTTTGGGGTTGTTTTTTTTTTTTTTTTTTTTGTCTTTTTGTATTTCTTCACAATGGAAGTGTTTCCCTACAATGACTGCCTTTATCCCATGTAAACTAAGCTTTTCAAATGGCCTAGGCTATGGTACTCAACTGTGTTGGGAAAACTTCATTAATGAAAGAAGTATTTGATGGGGTCTTTGTTGCCACATTATTGTATTTGTCTTAGAACACTGTGTCCCCCATATAACAGTGATGCAGGCAGTACCAACACCATGATAGTAAGAATTACAGCAACGAGCTAACTCTTGCCCTGGTCAATTTTTCACTGCTCTCTCCTGACAGTGACTAGACCTTCTCTTAATACTTCCTCTCACTTCTTCCTGAGCAGAAATCAATTTTTAAAAAAATTATCATTATTTAATTTGTCAACTAATATTCCCCAAAACCACTTTCAGATTTTAATTGTCACATTTTCTAGAAGAAAAATACTTTCTTGCTGTACCTCTATAATGGACTCTAAGTCATGATAGAATTAGGCTCTTCTCAAAAGTAACTAGTCAAATAGGGCAATTATTGTCTATTTCTAAGAAGTCTCGAAATAGCTCTGTGGTTCTTCGTTTGTGAATAAACAATTTGCCTTCCTTATTTTAATTACAGTAGGCACTAGTTACATGACATTTAAAGCCTGAAAAGGTGTAATGGGGCACTCATGAATCCTCCTTTTTCATGGGCCAAAGACAAGATTCAAAATTAGATCAATGCAGATATGTCAGAATTCTTTTTAAAAAGCTGGTACTTCATTTAATGCAAGGAGGAATTTTTGCACTGCTATAGTCCCTTTTATCTGTATATATTCTCAGACATCTATTTTCTGAGAGAATATTAAACCTCAATATGAACTGGATTTAGATGTTCCATTTAAATGATGACATATTTTCTCTATATATATACATAGACAGACTTACATATTCAATATGTTTTCTATACCTGCCTTCAACTTTTTCTTTCAGTTATTTTTGCCTTAAGTACAATAACATTTATATAATTTCATATTATTATTCTTTGTAATTCAATGTAGTTTTTCTTAGTTCCTGAAATACATTTATTATTAAACTTGGCAGGAAATGAAGGCTGATGCATGTGTTCATGCAATACACGTACACACAAAAATATCATTGGGTCCATAAAGTAAAATATTTTGGACAAAAGGTTTCCTCTAGCAAAATACAAGAATAGAAAAATAAGTCAAATTAATAAATATAAAGCAAAACTATAACAATTCTATTTTCTAATTTTCTTTTAAATGGGAACTTTCCTACCTAAAACCAATAAAAAGGGTATAGTAGGAATTTATATGAACTAGGCATTTCACTAGGAGATAAGTACAAAGTGAACTATTCGGTAAGTTTAAAATGTCTAAATTAGAAGTATCTTCAACACTCAATCCCATCCCCACCCCTCCATTATTTCTTAGTACAAAAAAGAAATTAACATATAAATAAAAACTCAAAACAGCAAAAAGAAAATTAACTTTAGAGTTGACTATAAACCTGGCTTGGAATCCTAGTTCCAATTACTGTTACTTTTTGCCTCAGGTTTGTCAGCAAAAGCAGGGAAAACAGTTATCTACTGTTCTAGGTAGTTAAAACAATGATATATAAAAGCAAAAAGAAAAAATGGGTACATGCTTGGTTTATATGGTCATTTACAGAATTTATTTTCAAAAAAAAAAAAGAAAAAGAAAAACCCTCTGAAATAGGCACTGATACTAGAGAACAATTTATAGGAAAAAAAGTCAACTAATCAGTTCATTCTTGGATGTACATCTATGATTTCAAATTGGTTCTGTTGGTCCCAAAACTTTTATCTCTTATGCATCTAGTTCTCTAGCTCTAGTTGCTCTGTGTAATTCTAGATTTCTAACCAGAAAGGAAAGGAAGAAAGAGAGAAGCAAGGAAGTAGGGAGAAAAGAAAGGAGAGAAGAAAGTGGGAGGGAGGGAGGGAGGGAGGGAGGGTCTCTTTATTTCACATCACTTGCCACTACAGTTTCAGAAATGGGAAATTAAGAAAATGAATAAAATATAAATATTGCTGGTCCACGCATCTGCCACCCATTACAAACCTCTGCACAGCAATACATATTCTTTTTCTATTTGAGCTCTCATTCCAGTTTTTGTCCTTTCTCATTCAATGTTTTTCATACTCTTCTAGATAATTACAGTAGAAACAAAATTATCACTCAGAAAAGAATGTAGCAATATGTGTGCAAAGTTGATCTTGGAAAACCAATAAGACATAGAATAAAAATAAAAAATAAAACCCAAAGAAGTCTTTTTATTTAACATAAGGCCAAAGAAGCTATCAGGCGTTGCTGAATACTGTCCACTAACTGTACAAAATATTGACTGCATGCCTCGCAAACACCAAAATATCCGCTGGAATGCCATAGAAATAAATAACTTCTGCTATAAACACATGAAAACATATCAAACTGTTTGTTATCTCTTTAAACATATTGTAAATAAAAAATTACCAGTACTTCTACATAATAAATATTAGGAAACCATTGACATAGTTGAAATGCACTCATATAAATTAACAACTTTAATTACATTAGCCAAACAGACATTGGTTAAAGAACTGCATGTAATACGCCAAAAAAAATAAAAATAAAACAAACAAACAAACAAGATCAACCACAGAACATAAAAACTTTTAAAATAAAACAGGCTTCAAATTATCTTGGCTTTCATAATTATATTTTTCTTTTAAAGAAAACTATCAACCCATTGTCAATGTACTGTTTTGCAAAGCATTTAAATAGAGGGTAAAACAAATCGGAAGTTAATACAGAAGAAAGTATTCACTTTATGCATAAAAAATAAATAATAATATAGCTGAGACATGTGGTTTGCTTCAGCTATTGAAGATGTGAACAGCTTCTAAGCATTTTCTCTGACCCATACAACTTCTCAGTGATAAAGGACATATTTAAACACATACAATGTCTACCCCTGAACCTCTGTCCACATCTACAAGTTTCATTTATTGTGTAGGTTTTCAGGGTGACTAAAATTTTCTTTACATTGATAAGGGTCCTTGCTAAGGGTCCACAGGAAATAATTTTTTCAAGTGAACATGGTAATTTGAATCTAAATTCAATACTACTGCGGCATTTGCAGTCTTTCTCACTCTTTTTTTTTTTTTTTTTTTTTTTTTTTAAAGACATCTAGAGGTACAATCCCACTGGGGTGGAAAAAAAAATTCCCTTGCTCTATGTAAGAGGAGAATCAGGCACTCTCCTTGAAAACAGAGTGTGGAATCAATCTTAAATAAATCTGAAATTGATTGGTCTTCAGGGACAAGAAAATCGCAACTCTGTGCTGAAACTTGTTTTACTTTTTGACAAAAAAGAAAAAGTTTCAATCCAAACTACAAAATAGATATAATTCTTAAAAGACATCTGGTGACAAATCCTTTTCTGACCTTTTAAAATTAGTGTGGATAGATTTTTAAAAGCCTAGAAATTCGCTCTAAAGAAAGAATAGAGAGGTGCTAAGATCAGATATAAACCACCCTTGTTTCAAGGAACACATACTATGAAAAATCCAATATAATAGAATTTAAGTTTTTTCTTTTGGCTTCATGTTGCTACATAAAAAGTATGGGTTGTTTACATATCTTCCAAGGTTAATAAAGATAGTAGCAATTTCTAACTCTATTTCAAGGCCACATAAATTTCTTGAAAAAAGGTTAAATTTGTAAATGAGTGATAACCCAATCATTTAATTTAAATTAAATCATCCCATTAAAATATTATCATATAGAATTTTATTTTGATCTGCTTCTAATTACTGGGCCACTAATCAAACTCTATCTCACCCCCAATATGTTGAGGACATAAAGGGCTTAAAAAGATGGCATAAATATTGGATATGGCACATATATTAGATATGACATACATGTCAGCTGTCTTTGTAATCTCTTGCTTTTCCATAGCCTTGACCATCTCTGCAATTTCATAGTGATCCAGCACTTGGTTCCCCATTCTATTTTCATAGGTTACATTCTGAGGTTCAGTACCAGTTGAGAGGCAATTCAAAAGGCCTTCAACATTTTTCATGAAAATTTGTAAAGCTGAACATTGCTACTTACACCTTCCCCACTTGCCTGATTTCCTGATCAATGGTTAAGAGTGAGGAAGTGCCAATTTTGCATGCTTTTAATTATACTTTATCAGAATCCACTCTCTTATAGTACATGTTGTATTTCTAGCATAAGAAAGGGTATGCCCCCAGACTGCAAGTATATCTGCCAGGTAATGGCATTAAAGTAACTTGTCAATTCTTTTTTCACTTTTGCAAACTTCAAACAATCAGTAAAAATAAGGCTCTGTATTTGAAAAAGCATGTAAATGAATAACTTATAGCTGTTTTAGGCAAGCTAAATACTGTGGAATAAACTTGTAAAACTTTAGCTTTAAGTATGTACTTTGATATTTATAAAACAAAATGTTTTTTTTCTATTTTGCATCTAAATCAATACATACAAACTTATATATCAAGAGTTTTGGCTGTAAATTAGTAGCAATTTTAATTCTTGCCCCCATCTCTGCCTCCTAACTGTTCTCATCCTTACTCCCACTGTCTTTACACCCTCTTTAAATTATTTATCTTTTAACTAGTGGCAACAATATAATTTACCCAACTGTACAGTTAATATTTCTCCCAACAAGGCCTTAATCATAAAAGAAAAAATTATACCCAATTCTTTTTTTCTGGACTAAAGATTAAAATTTTTCCTGAAAAAGCTTCTGATTTAAGATTGATTCCAATAGATAATAAATATAACTTGCAAAAAAATCAGCCTAGAGTTTTGATGAACATGTTTCCCATTTTTCCTACAGATAATAACTGTAGGATGAAGATCGGGGACAAAGAAGAGGAGGGAATTGAATCCCTGTACATTGAAAGAGGGTCCTGCTGAATAGTCACTGGAATTTCCAAGCTTTTTACAAACTTTTGAAATGTGCCCACCTAGTTCAGAGTAGAAGCAAAAACTATAGCCTATCCTTCTTAAAAATACTGTGTTTTGCACATAAACATTCATTGCTTCAAGAACATTAAAAAATGACAGCCTGAAGTGCTTAAAATGTGTATGGACATGATGTGATACAAGTATATATACACACAGGTATGCATATGCACAAGCAATGTATATATACACATACAAGCATGTAGCATTTTATGAATTTGATTGAACTTGATATCCAACAGTGTACAACTACTGTACATCCAGTATGAAATGTCCTGTTTCATGGATGTAAAAGGAGTCAATAAAGCAAACTTCTCAGGTCTTTTAGGCCTGAACACAATCCACCCTACTCAACTTTGAATCCCAACCCCTGACTCATTGATGGTGAATGATACCGACCACAGACAGACTGTTTAAAGGCTCACACAAATGTCTTTGGTGTATGTGTCTATTTTTTAAGGTACAAAATAATAATAATTATTATAATTATAATAATAAAAATAGCTATTTTGTGTGCTGTAGCAGTTCTTTTATAGCTCACATTAAGTGCAGCTCTTAACCCCACCCCCACCCACACCCAAAGAAAGTACTTGTTAAATAAGGACTGAACAGGTCAAAACATCATTGTAGTGCAAATAGTAAACGATAAAAAAAACAACATTTACAAAATATAGAAATGTTTGGATCCAACAGATGGACAAACATATTCCTTTCAAGTATCTCTCCTTGAAGAAAATAAAAATTAATCAGGTTACTTCCAATACAAAAAAGTCTCTCTTTTTTGTTCTCTCTCAGGTAAACAGTTTCAAACCTATTAGGTTGCATAGTTCTAAGATCATAAGCACCTTAACGAAATGTAACTTGGTATTCTTTGTTCCTTGATCTTTCTTCCCATTCTTGTTACAATTTTTTTATGTTGGCTTTTGTTTTTGTTGCACGAGTGGTACAGATAAAGAAAGTGTGACCACCTGCACACTATTGTTCTTTTACCAGTATGTGTATGTACAGGGAATGTAGAAATGCCTCTGTGTTTGTATGTGTCTGTGTATGTCTGTAGGATGGGGTGGGGTGGGGAAGTAGTGTGTGTGTGTGTGTGTGTGTGTGTGTGCGTGTGTGTGTATGCACTGATATATACAGAGAGAGGGTCACACAGACATAACTTACGACCTGGGTGGGAAAGTGCCTGTAACTGGCCCTTTCAAACTCATGGCTTTTTAGATGCTATTTCGGTTGTGCCTGCCCACAATGACTGCAGACTCACCAAGTTGATCTCGAGGTCCACCTTGAAAGGGAACTGAAAAGGAGAGGAAGGACAATACTCCTATTTAAGCAACTGATATCAATTTGATGTGGGAAGAAATGAAGAATACACATTTCTCCCTGTCCCTCCCAATTTCCATCTCCTTCACTACTTCATCTCTGAGCCCTGGATAGGGGATATTTCCACATCTTCCTTCATCTGTTTCAGGTTTTGTTTTAGGGTTGTTTTTTTTTTTTTCTTTTTAATTTCTATTTTTCTGGTTGTTTAACTCAGAAACTTTGAACATTTCTTCATTTTGCCACTGTCCTCTCTGGACAACTCCTGTTCCAACACCCCTTGGGTTGGGCACTCTACGAGCACCCACACTCTTCCACTATCATGTTCTGAATGTCCTTCTTGATGATGTTTTGCCCATCATCATAGTACAGCATGGACATGGGTCTCAGCTTGGTGGGCACACAGCATGACTTGAGGTTGGCAAAGGGGCTGTAACCCCGCATGCGGTAGTGGTTGATTACTGTAGAATGAAAGGAGAGTGATGACCCCGATGTGCCTGCTATATGGCTTGGGCACTCCCCCTCACAGTAGTTGGCATGATAGCCAGAGGGAGCGATGATCCAGTCATTCCAGCCAATGTCCTTGAAACTAACAAAGAACTGTTTCTTACAACAGATGTTGACCTTGCCATCGCACTCCAAGCCCCGCCGCCGCCGCCTATGAGGGTGATCTTCAGACTGCCGGGCCTGCAGCATGAGGAAAGGTCTGTGGGACTGCTCCTTCTCCTCATCTCCTCCTGCCCCTCCTTCTCCTCCAGCTTTCTTCTTCCCCTCCCCTTCCTCTTCTTTCTTCTTCTTCTTACCCAGGAGAACAAGGCTGGCTCCAGTCTCATGGCACTGCTCACAGGCAATCCGAATGTCCAGGGAGCTCTTGCCCTGGTCCAGCAACCGCTGAATGCTGCTGGACACAGGAAAAATATGCCACGTGCTCTTCCGAGCATCCACTGCCTTTTCTGATATCAACAGTTCACTCCTCTCCTCCATCAGGCCCACCACCTCAGCCTCGTCCCCTGTGTCCAAGCTCGAGTGCTTCTGCTGCTGAAAGAGATGGATGGTGACTTTGGTCCTGTTCCTGTTCGCCTTGGGGACTTTTAGGAAGAGCCAGACTTCTGCACGCTCCACCACTGACAAGTCACTGCCTTCTTTGGAAATCTCAAAGTGCAGCGTCTTCCTGGCTGTGCCTAAAGATGAAACACAGCACAAGAGAGAGCAGGGACACTGGTTAGTTCCCATGTGTGTGGCTACTTACTACTTCAGGTCACCTTGGGGCCTCTGTTACAGATCATCTCAAATAGGAATCAATAAGCTATGGCCCACTGCCCAGTAAGAATGGTTTTGACATTTTTAAATGAATGAAGAAAAATAGTATTCTATGACATGGGAAAACTATATAAAATTTAAACTTTGGTGCCCATAAATAAAGTTTAACTGGACCATAGATATGCTCATTTCTTTATAGGTTGTCTAAGGCTGCTTTTGCACTTTAACATAAAGTTGAATAGCTACAGCAGAGACTGTGGCCCATAAAGCTAAAATATTTATTCTCTAGCACTTTACAGAAAAAGTTGGTCAGCTCTTGCTCTAGAAAGAAGAGAGCCTAGATTTGAGTGTGTCTGGGGACTTTAGGAGATCCGCATCTGTTGACTAAGTGCTTAATTTCAGTGTCATCTACTATAAAGTAGAAATGACATAATGACATTTAACCCATTATCCCATGGGTTGCAAAGATCAAATAGGATAACATAAATAAAAAGACATTGTAAGCTCTAGCAAGCTAAGGGAATATTATTCCCACACAAATATGCAAACAGCCCTTCTGCCCCATAAGTCTGTGTGCTATGTTGCCTCTTTGTCCTTTGCCATAACCTGCTTCACTCCTCTATCACTTCTTCCCTGGGTCACAGCATTAGCTTTCTCTTCAATATGCCTCTCTAGTAGGGAGCCAATGCCCTCTGAAAGGAATCTTTCCCAAAGGCAGGTCTGATTACGTCACTTGCTCATTAGTTCTTTCCTGAGTTCCTATTGCCCTCAGATTAAAACAAAAACTGCCCAGGACTTTGGGCTCCACTTGAACTACTCCTGCCTTTAGCCTCAGCTCTCTCCCTGTATCCCATTCTCTGTGGTCCAGCCACAGGGTGTTTGTTTGAGGTTGTGAGCACCCCATGCACTCTCTCACCTTCATGCAATGATACCTGCCATCCTTTCTGCCTAAAATACTCCTGCTCCCAACATCACACCCTCAGTGGCTGCTCTTAGTAAGATTTCAGATTACAGATTGGACAACACCACTTCCTCTGGAAGCCTTCCTTAATATCTTTGCCCCTACCCTCCTTACAACCAAGCTTAGGATGCCCAGCTTTGAGGTCCTATCTATCTTGTGCAGTGTCAGAGCCCAGTGTTTAGCAATTACTTGATTTTTTATAACAAATAGATACATCCTTAGCATTGAGTTTATATTAGATTGAGGGGTCTACCTCCAAACTCTGTACCCCCAATTTTTCCTTCCTTCCTTTAATGCAGCTTAATTAGTACCAATTATAATAACTACTTCCAATGAAAGGGAAATCTCTACATTGGTGGGGCAACTGGATTCTGTAACCACTCAGTTCTTGCCTAACTCTAAAATTAGAAAGTCATCTATTTCCTTCTCTTTCCATTAGCACCTGTATGTTTGTTCACGCAACGGCAAGTACTGTAAGGAGAAAATGTTCAGACTAGAATTCTTAGATCAAATATGTTCCCTCATTTCCACTGTACCATTTAGTGGTATATAAAATATAACCTTCTTATGACCACCTCCTACATGTACCTGCTTATAACTGTTGGGAATATATGCATCCCGTGTACAAATCCAAGAACAATCTTAAAGACATTCATCTTAGAACTTACAACTCCCTAGGAGGGTCTCCCTGCCTAGGTTTCTATAGCTAACGGAAATCCAGCCATACTTATCACTCTCCACCCTGAGATGTTTACGGTACTATAAATTTTAGGCACAGTTTCAAGTTCTCTGCAGCAGAAGGCAGGCTTTTCTGTGCATTGTGCACTGTGGATTCTGTTCTTAATTTAACACACTCTGCACAGTGTGATTATGATAGTTCACTTAGACCAGGGCCAAGGAGGGCTGTGTATGTATATGAAAGGTTCTCTGGCATTTTTGCATAAACTGCTAGGATGATGGCCTCAATGGTGGTGGTGGGGAGAGTTTTTGACCTCATGTCTCTGGCAGGAGTTGAAATGAAAAATAAAGCTGGGTTTATGATTAGATCACCAGAGTGAAGAGCAGTTAGAGGGGGAAGCTGTATTTTTTAGAAAGCATGATAACTTTTTTTACAAAATGTGAATCCAGTATTCTCCTTTGCCTAAAAATTAGTGGTGACTGAGGTCCGGAGGTGGATTGTTTTTTGTTTTTATTTTCCTTTTTTTCTTTTTCTTTTTCTTCTCTTTTTCTTTTCTTTCTTTCTTTTTCTTTTTTTAAGAAAGGGAAAATATTCCAGGAAGGACATCATAATCATTTACATTTAATAGGGCATTCAGCAGCCATTTTAAGGTGGTAGGGTCTACCAAGACCAAAGGAAAAGGCTGCCAGAGCCACCTAAGCCCCACAAAAATGGTCTGGAAGAGTGTGCAGGCTCCTGCCACTGAGGGCACAAGTGCCCTGCCCTGGAGAATGCTAACAATTTCCCTGCTGCTCTCCCTTTTGCCTCATGAAGGCCGGCTTCTAAAATCCTGAACTGCGCAAGATGTCACTCAAAAGACAGAGAGATAGTAGCTGCTAAATTAGAGAAGCCCGAAGGTACAAGATTGTGTTTTGAGTTCTAGGAAAGAGCTTTCTGTGAAAGTGAAGAAGCTGACTTTTCCACAGGATAGGAGAACTGGGTTCAGATAACTCATTCCCACAGATTCTGCTCTGCTCTGACCCGTGCTTGACAAGGAGGGCCTGAGGATAAAGGTAGATGGTCCTCAGGTAAAAAGAGGAGACAGATGGCAGTGCAGACTCACACACATTGGACTTCCATAAATAAAATCCAGAAATATCTACAGATGCTGGGTGGAGGGAGGACGAGAGAGGGCTAATTGGCAGACTTGAACCAGTTGACAGCATATGCAAATTGCTTTTGTAGAGCCAGCGAGTCCACTTACTTCCAGTAACAGCCTACAGGACAGCCACTCATTTCACAAGAGCAGGTTTCTAATGCTTGAGATAGCCCCACCCCTTCTTCACAGGCAGATGTACTTGGAAGCAAATGATTTAGTGTTCCTGAGAGAGGATTGTACAAAGAGAGTACTCATTAGAGGGGGCTCAATCTGTCAGATGCTGTTATATTAGGATCAGAGTGTCATCATAAAATGACTTTCATCCTGGTCCTGGTGGATAATTAACTGTATGGCATTGCCTGGTGTTGTGGAGAGTAATGGTGCTGATTCACACATAAGTTTCATTATCTTAGCTGAAAGACTGTTCCCTGTATTCTCGTCATTGCCTCCGTGCTATATCTCTCCCCCATATTTCTGACATTTGGATTTTCCCCTTACTAATTGACATGCCTATCGCCTCCTTCTCCTGGTGTCCATTTCTGGAACTGCTATTTGTATACCGCATGATATTTTATCAGGAAAAAAAGTAAAACTGAGATCCAATTTCATGAAAATGCTGTTGCCATAATGCTCAGGAGAACAGGGGGAAGAAAGAGAATCAAGTCTTCCTAATGTCTGCCTTATATGCAGGTACATTTTAAAAGTTCTATTGTATTCTGACTTTATTAAACAGTGCATATTTTTTCTTTTACATTTAGCTTTCATTGCAGGAGGGGGTGGGGAGAATAAGACAGCTAGAAGCTGAAATGAAATTAATACTTATCAGGGCTGCAAGCTTCAGAAAGATATTATAACCTTCAAATTTCTTAGGTAGGAAAAATAGCCTCTTGGTTATATTCCCTTTATTTGTATATTACCCGAGAGAGATTGCTGTACTGCAGTGATGCTTTCAGGATGCTCCATTCTTCAAATCTCTACTCATAACAATTTGAAAAATGGAAGGAGATTGCCTAAGGCTGAGGGGTTTAGGATCAATTACTAATCAGTTTCAGGTTTGACTTAAATATATCTCCTGCTGTAAAATCCTGAAATGGAAGCCTTCCCATGATGCTATGTGAGCAGGTACAGCATTAGTTTCTACAGGTGCACACTGGGTTTCTACACTATTACCTATCTAACCAGATATAGCTGGTTGCTTTGCTAACTTTTTATTATCTACTCTCTGATAATATTCTTTTCATCCTCTGTGCTATTTTTTCCCTTCTGAGGCTTGTGAGCAAGGCTTGTATCACAGCCTGCTCTGCCTGAGTAATTCACTAAGAAAGTCCCACGCAAACCCACGTGTGATAATATTTCATCACTTAAACCTCTATGAGCTCAGTGGACCTATATCAAGGGGAGAGAAAAAAAAGTGCATAAAAATGGGTAGGAGGGATAAATTTTGCATCTTACAGGGAACACCTCTGAAATGTTACTGGGTGGGAGGGATTGGAAAAAAGAAAAATTGCAAGCTAAAAGTTAAAACACCTGAAAACAATTTATCCTTTGCTTTCAGAATTTTAAAAATATTTGTAATAGGTCAATCAGGAAAGCAAGCGTGCCAAGAGTTAAGCAGTCAAGTCCCTCATTGTTCCCTTCCCCCACACCAGGATGATGCTCATCCCCCAAATCCAGCAACTCAGATCTGTGGACTGACTAGCGCGTGAACATTTCCAATGAAAGAAGCAATACTCACACAGCGTTTCGTTTTGTTTTGTTTTCCTCACTGGGGTGCTGCTTAAAGTACACTGCTCTTCTATGTATGGGTAATAATTATGTCTCTGATGTTAACGTGGAAAGCCTTGTTGTTTATAGAGGATTTCAACTCCACCATGGGGGGAAAAGCTTCACTGTGAAATGCTGCTGTTACTTTATTTTTCCATTTTTTGCCAAGGTTTTACTGTGCTTAGTTAGATATGATATAGAAACTGGTGGGAGCATACAAAGCTACTGGTGATAGCATGTGTGTTCTCTGAAGCACTAACTTTGTATTTGGACTGCTTCCAGGGGTTGCTGCATGAGGCAGCAAGTGAGGTCATAAAGGTTACACATCCTTTAATTTACAGTAGAGGGTCTTGCCTGTAGCAGAACTGCAGGTTTGGTCATAAATTATCTTGATTGATTTTTTTTAGCCTTAATATCTTTTCTTAGGATCTACTATTGGAATGTAAATGCTAAGCCACAATCTTGCACTTCTATTTAAAAGGAAATGGAAAAAAATAAATAAATATTTAGAAAGAAAGGGGTTTTAGGTTCCTAAGAGAAATAGAAACATTCTTAAGGTTCAACCCACAGACTTTCAGAAACTTTTTCCAAAGTTTCTGAAAACTTTTACACTTTTGAGTTTGGATCTAAGAATCAGTTGAGTATGAATTCTGAAATACAGCTTAAAGAGCATGCTTAAGTACGTTTTTAGTAAAAGAGAGCCAAGACAAATAGCTGCTTTTACAAAAAGGATCTGGGAAGGTATTATTCTCAGTTCTCCAAAGAGTAAAACTGAATTTCTACGCTGACACCTCCCCCACTCCAATACACCTACTCTGCAGGCCTAAACTACTAGTCACCTCTTTTCACTTAATTTCTACACCATTTCTCTCCACAATCTCAGTTTGGAAACAAATATATTCTCCAAAGCTGTACATCACTTTCCCACAAGGAGTTAAATAAATCGCCTTCTTTCTCTTTGTTGACATTCAGTTATCGTTTGTTGCTGGTGAAAAGCATTGATAAAATACAGGCAAACTAGGCAACAAAATCAGGAGAGATGGAAGACATATTTGCAAAAGCCCAAGCAGCCGTATTGGGGGAAGATGTGTGAGCAGATCAGTATTGCTGATGATTCATGGTCACATTTCTCCATGCACTGTTTTGTTTGTTTCCGAAATGTATCATTCCTCTGTCTTCCATAGAGCTTGGGAAAGTTCACATGTACCACTACATTCCTATTTCCTTTCCTTCTGTCTCATTTAATGCATCACAGGTAGTTGTGTTCCTCCCATCCCACAAAATCCTAATTTTGGGGGGAAGATGAGAGGAATAAGATGAAAATGATAATCACTAAGATTAAGTCACTACAGAGTGGGGCTTCCAGTAGGTGAAACAGTGTTTCCCAAAAGATTAACTGGTAAGGAGCAAAAGTCTTTGGAATACGCCCTCTTGTGGCCAATCATTTCCCATTATTCAGAGAATAAAGTGTGTAAGATACCCTTAAGTGAAGGGGTAATTTGCAGAAAAGTTTAGAAGACTGGTGCGGAACGGTGGGAGTCAATTCCACTTTGAGATGACTTTCTCGGGGTGGGGGAAACAGTCATCCAAGCAAGCCTTCTTAGGCCCCTGTTTGGGAAATGTACATTTCTAACTCAAATCTTCTATAACTAGACTCTCCAAAAGGGGAGAGTTATCTGTTGCTTTCAACACCACCCAGGCTATCTGAATATTCTACAATTCCTAATGTTTCATTTGTCTTTCTTCAGCAAGTGCTATCAACTGCCAACTTAATTACCAGAATCAGCAGATAAATGTGGCAGCATAAGGAGACTCAGTGATATATTGTCATTGTACATTGACTGACCAGCTATTGCCACAATTACAGTGAGAGTTGGTTTGGCTCTGCCCATCTCTCCTTTCTTTCCTTTAAGGTCTTAAGGTAAACACAGAGGATTCTGTGCCAGCCATGGAAAGAATGCAATAACCTTTGACGTAAAGTGACATAAATAAAAAGAAAATCAGTTTTCATTTGTTGGAATAAATTTCAGAGAGCTTGAAAGTGATTTCTGGCTGCTTAATTAATAAAAACTTATACCAGTTTTACAAAGATGGGCACTTTCCACCTGAGCACAATGGGACAGATTCAGTTCAAAGACTTCTAGGCACTTGAGTTTTTGTAGTCCTTCAACTGCTGTGGCCATTCAACCATCAAGGAGACTAGAGGCAAAAATTAAACATAACTCTCCAACTGAGGAATCTTGAAGTTAAAAGGTACATCTATGGGTTTGTATCTGTGGCATGCATGCAGGTGACACTTATTGACTGGGGCCTATGCTGTACAAAATAGTTTATAAATAAAAGAAAAATAAACGCCCTTTGCTATTTTACAAAAATCTTGACATTTGACGTAGTCTGAATTTTATTATGGTTGGACTGGTCCAAAAATAACAAAAAGTTTTCATATATTCACTCAGATGATAAATCACTTTCCCAGGAAAATGGTAAAATATTTACATGGTACTCTACTTAGAGAGTAGATTGTTCATACAGCAATTATTAAATCTGTGAAATCATACTGGATCAACTTGAAGTTGATGTGTGAAACTTCTCAAAGAGAAAAACAAGCAAGTAGAATAAACCTTTCTAAGAATCCAACAGCTCACCCAAAGTCAAGTTGTAAACTTAACTAGGAGGAGTTTTCCAAATTTTAAACTTTAGTCAACATGCGGGCCAAATGAATCACTTTTTAGAAAAGTAGCTCAATTTCTTTCAAACTGAACACCTAACAGAAAAGTTTTTAAAAATTACAATATTTTGTAGAACTGAGAAAATGATTGGCACTGAGATAAAGGCTGTCAATAAGAAAAATGTAAAAAGTCACATTCTTTCCCCCCAAATCTGCAAAATTTCCCACTGCGAAGAGAGCGGTTTGCTGTACAAATCAGATAAGTTAGAAAGAGGGCAATATACATTGCTAGCAACAAGCATATCTTAAAAGTGGTCAAAGGCATAGGTACATTTAGTCATATGATACCGTAAAGCCAATTTTGGAGAAGTTACAATTAAGGCCATTCACATGTGGCAACTGGTATACAAAAACAAACGTAAGGTTCCTGTGTGTCAAGGCAGGGAGCAGACCTTTCAACCGCACTCCCTTGCATAGGACCCAGTGGCATTAAGCACTTTCTTTACTATCGTGCACCAAGAAAGGCTGAGAAAAACTGAGCGGCAACTTGAAAACTTAACCCGACTTTTTTCCTCAAAAAGCTTCAAAAGATAGAGTTATAATTATCATGTCATTGGGGGCTGCATCAAAAAAAGAGTTTTGGAGAAAGAAAGTTAAGACCATCTTTAAAAGCAGCTTCTGGTGAGAGAGCTAAACTGCCCTGCCAGGTAGCTTGCAGGACACCAGGGCTTCTCCTACAGGGGGAAGCCAGGAAGCCAGCAGGCTCTCTGCTCCCCCAAAAGGATGCCAGGTCTTGAAAGGTTTTCTTGAAAACAGAACATCTGAGTCAACAGGTTTTCAGGATTGGAAATTCTGAGTGTTGCCTTCATTGTTTATACTGCTGCTGCAGCAAACTTTTAAACAGAAATGCTGGGAGCCCTTGCACATACTTAACTGGCCATATGCTTTACCAAACAAAACAATGGCATTACTTTCAAATAGATTTGGCAAAGGATAAGATTCCTTAGCCTGGCATTACTACGAAAGTAACATAATATTAACGCATCTGTGTGTCTGGGCATGCATGGGCTTGCAGACATGGAAGAGGATCTATGTCACATAACTGTAAAAATAATCTGCCTCCAGGTCTCCACCTCTTCTTTTGACAGGTATTTTCTATTCGGCAACAGGTTAGTGTGGTCCTGAGCCAACGATTAGAATCTATGTATTAAAGTTATTCCTCTTAAGGATTGAGTGAGAGTTCAGTGTAGTATCTGAGAGCACTTTGTCAAGGTTGCATTCCTTGGCAGAGAGCTCATAGTAACTTTACAGAGAACAAAACTCTTTTTTTTTCCTCGGTTCAGAGAGCAAAAGTCATTGTTCCAAAAGTGACTGCTGGTTCAATGTCAACTGCCCCCCAAAGTCACTCTTTACTGTCTAGAATGTGATTCCTGTGCTTTTATAGACAGTTTCTAAAGATACAAATGACCGTCACTAATAAATGTGCCCTGCTTCTCTGGTGTGGCCCCTGACTGGACTTTTAAAGGGAAGGTTTGTTTTAAGACAATGACTTCATCTGTGCCATTATACCCCCTCCTGCACTCTCCAACCCCACCCCCACCTCCAATAAAAACTTTGGATGAGGTCCCCCAGCACCCGGATATGCCCTGGCTTTCTAATTTCGACAGGCTGCTCAGACCTGGTTTCACAGACTGAGGGAGCCACTCACAGACTGGCTTTCAGCTCCAGACTGTCCCTAGAGCCTTCTCCGGGTGACTGGTGGACTTCAGCAAATGTAAGCTAGCCATCTCCAGCTAGAGCTCAACCAGAATTCCATTTCTGTAAAGTCCTCTCACTCCCCGTCTCCAGCCTCTCCTCCACCCGCTAGCTACTAATACCTACCTAATAACTATTGACCCTCCCAGGCAGTTTCTAGCTAGAGGGGAAAGAAGTTGCTCCTAGGACTATCAGAGAAACACATCCCCCACCCCCAGTGCCGGCACCCACCTGATTCCGCGAACGTGATGATCTCTGAGGTCTGCTCCATCAGTTCATTCATTTCGGCCCTCCTTCCGATGTCATCCTCTATCTCCACGTACCCATTCTCCCCCACTTTGCCCACATGGAGCTTTCTGATCGCGTTCAGAAGCGCAGCCTTGGGCACTGGTTGGATGACCTCGGGTCTCTTCTTTAAGTGCAGCATGTTTAAAATGTGCTTCTTGACGGCCTCCACCATCTCTGGCTGAGTGTTGGGTACATCCTTGGGAAGGGTGGTCAGCGCACAGGACGGGCAGGCGGCATCTGCACTGTGCCCCTCAGATCCAGGGGTTGGGGAACTCCTCACTATAATCCAGCAACTTGCCAACAGAAATCCTCTCAGCCAAAGCAAGGGCATCCTGGCAGCAAAAGTTGTTGTGGTTGTCTTTTTCAAGGCCCTGCTTTCTTGCCCCCCTCCCCCCTTACGCACAAGTTTTTTGTTTGGCTTGGTTTGGTTTGGTTTTTTTCCTTCTCCTCTTCAGCAAATTCTCTGGAACGAGAACAAAAAGTTTTCTGTGAAGTTTTCTTTGCAGGTTCCCTCTCTGAATGCAGTCAGTGCTGTAGGTTTGCGGCTGTCAGGGAGGAGAGTTCTGACTGTCTCCGAGTAAGAGAGAAGGAGGGAGGGAGGGAGGGAGGGAGGGAGGGAGGGAGGGAGAGAAGGAGGGAGGGAGAGACAGGGTGGGGGGAGACAGAGACAGAGAGAAGATGGGAGGGAGAGACAGGGAGAGAGAAAAGAGGGGAACAGAAGAGAGAGGGAGAGAAGGGGGGAGAGGGAGTGAGAGGGAGGGAGAGAAGGAGAAAGGGAGAGAGGGAGAGGGAGAGAGAGGGAGAGAGAGAGAACGATTGGCCCTAAGTGAGTGAGTGAATGGGAGAGGGAGGGAGTTTGTCTTGTGAGTAAAGGCTGTGATTAGGAAGGGGAGGGACAGCCTGTTTTCTGACAGGCTGCTTTCCTTCTGCTCACTGCTCCCTCACACACACCTCTCTTCAAGTATCAGCCACCGTTCTCTGGAGTTCTACTTTCCTTTCTGAAAGAATGCATTCTAATTTTGTTCTACTGTTTTTGTTGTTGTTGTTGTTTTGTTTTTGTTTTGTTTTGTTTTCCCAGTACCCTTGCTTCACCTTCTTCCTCTTTTGTAGGGGAAAGAAAACCCCAAGTAAATGCACTGTCTCAATCAGCAGGGATGACTTGATTGAAAGGGTCTACCCCCACCGACCCTCTACCCCCTCCGCCAGCCACAGTCCTAGTTGTCTCAAAGCCCACCTGCCTGTAAGGTGGGGCTTGGGGTCCTGGCGAACCCGAACTAATATGGAAGGTCGGGTAGAGAGGCCAGAGGCCCACTGTGTTGCTAGAGCCAGTCAATTTTTCTGGTCTGAGAAAATCCTAGATACCTTTGTTTCTCCATTCATTTATATTTAAATGTTTAGGGTAGTAATCACCGGCTGGCAATCTTAGGGGAGGGCAACAGAACTTTTGTCTGGGGTCATATGGCATACTCTACTTTCCCAGCTGTAAAATGCTGCTGGGCACGAAAAGATCCGCAGGCAGGCAGGCAGGCGGGCGGGCAAGGCAGGCAGGCAGGCAGGCAGGCAGGCAGGCAGCATTTTACATGCTCTCATCATATGAGTGCTTTCCCCTCTCCTTAGCCACCTACCCCTCCTGCCCTGCACACAGACATTCACACTGACAAATTACAGCCTACCACCACTTGCCCTGACTTTACAGATAAAATGCAAGATTCAATTGCCCTTTCCCACATTATTTTACATAAATAGTGCACTCCTATGACTTGAATAACTGGCCCTATGGGGAAAAGAATCTCTAAAATATATTGGCAATTTATTTTCTCTATTATGTGGTAGTTTTTCAGCCCATTCCTACCCCATCCTGGACCAGTGTGTTCATGGACTGGCCCCTTGACGGCTTCTTTTTCCCTCAAAGAAACAGCACAGAAGAAATCATCGTGAATTTCAGTGTTAACAGAAAAAGAAAAATGTGGATTTCTAAACAATGCCTCTGAGTTGTTTTATTCTCCTCCCTACCCCCCTACCAGCCCCCTTTTTTTTTTCATTTTCTGTCTTATTGCTTTTATCTTGCAGAAGTATCTTTAAGAGGTCCATCTGTTAAAGCTTTCCTTCCCTCTGGGTTTCTTTCTCACACATAAGCCCTCTCAGTTTCTGTAGATACAGTCAGCTTATATCTGACACGTAGTGTGTTCAGAACATTATACTCAAAGAATACAGTTTGTGGAGAAAAGTCAATAAATGTCATTAATATAAGCATAAGACCTGAGGGCAGGGGAGGAAAGTGAGAAACTTGTGACACTAACTTAAAATTACAGTTTGCACAGGTAACAATGTTTTTCTCAATTGGATATATTGTCTCCCTTTCCCAAAACAACTTCTTGCAAGACTTTCTGTATCACAAGCCATCTATCAGCTTTGGGGTTCCACCTCCAGGAACACCAATTGCTCTGCTATTATTGTTAAGACTTTGTCAACATTTACAAAAAAATCTCATTTTTTAGTGGGGGATGGTGAAGGGAGGCATGTGCATTATAATTGTTTAATAGAATATCTTTGAAATATAATACTTAACATATTCTAGATATTTGGCGTCACATATACAGTACCCAAAACATTTTGTAATCCAATTAAGTTTTACAAGAGAGTCTGTAATAGAACTAAAAGTTTAATGACTTCGAACAACTCAAGAGTCCTAATAGTAGCACTTAGATAAGTGCAACTTATCAGTATGTTGATTTTCTCTGTGTCCCCTAAATTTATGTGTGAGTTTCCTAAATTTACTGTTGTAAATACAACTCAAAAAAAAAATAGCTTTCGTTTTGGCATATATACTTGTATGCTGAATGGGTTGTATAAACACAATCTAGTTTTACATGCTTTACTATTTAAAGCTCTATTTATCTGCCTGAATAATATGAAAAGGTACAAATCACAATGTGCATGAAGATTCCAATAAGTTGTAAAATTCCTTCTAACCAGTCTGACTATAGCTCACAAGTAAGAGTTAAAAAAGCATTACCTTTCCGGTGCTCTCTCTTTCACCAGCAGCCTCTTGTGTCGTGTGGTAAGAGCTGTACAAGTTCCTCTTCATGGAATTGGCACTGTGAAGTTTTATACTGTACTACTTACTTGTACACTCACGTTTTGGTACCACTCAAACAGAGGAGGGCTGGGGCTTTGTTTAGGATTGGTTAGAATCAGCATGACATCAGCAGATGACTGGTTTTTCCAGTGTGAGACATATTTCATAATCATTATCTAATGGAAAGCCTTTCTTAGCTGCTGTGACACTACTGGGTAATCACTGAGCCAGTTAAACCTCTGACTAACTCCACTACCTTTTAGAAAAATACTAGAATCGAGCAGTTATATCTCATTGAGTGTCCAACTTCCAACTTTTCTTTTACTATTTGCACACACACTTCTCATTATATTCAGGTTCAGTTTATGTCTTCACATAAAACATCTGTTACTTCATGAAGTTGCTTCTATTTACAAAGTATTTTATTGTTTCTTACAGGCACAGTGCTCTTTATATGTATTCTAATTTTACTTAAAATAAGATGTTTCCATGAGAAAAAATAGGAAAATATGTATACCTATATGACGATGGTCTCCCCGCCCCTGACTTCCACTATTATTTTACATCTTAAAATTGAATGCCTTTTTCATAAATCATTTATAACCAACAACTTTGAAAATAGTCATTCTCTGCAAGTGAACATTGTAAGTATCTTTCCCAGGTCTTTAGAATCCTAATCTAATAGGAAAAAAAAAAATTCTCATCCATCATTCTTCTTTATCAGAACTTTAAGTCCTATGATTTCTAAATTCTTACAAATATAACATGAAATTAATGAACAGATGTGAACATTCCTTCAAACAGGGGTTAAGATGGTCAGGGTTTTCTTTGTGTGTGGGGAGGGGAGTGATAGTAGGTCTGGGAAATAACACAGGAGAAGGACTCTTCAGACAAGGATAGAGGAGAAGGGTAGTTTGGAGGAGTATAAGTGAAGCATAAGCTGGGTCCTCATGACAAGTTGAATAAAATGTGCAGAACTGGGAGCTAATGAAAGCCATATGACCAGATATGTTGTTTTGTGTCCAGGATTTAACATGCATAAAATAAACTTTTCACTGTGGCCACAAGCAAAATATAGAGGCTCTGGCCTCCTGATGTGTAGTTTAAGCAGGTTCCTTTAGGACACCAGAAATTTTTCTGTATAAGGGGGTCTGAGGTGGCTAAACACAGAAAATGTGTGGATACCAAACTGTATATGGGGGTAGAGAGTATTCTAAGAACTGTATATGCAGAAACGAAGTAGGAAATTAAAGCATTAGATTGTAAAGGAACAGAGGGAATCTGAGAAGGAAAGATGGCAACAGGATCCCTATTGGCTAACACCACACCTGATCATCAGTTTAGAATTGGATAGACTCAACCTCTTTACAAGAAAGGAACCTCCCCACCCAATTTGATGAGCCCCTGAGGACAAAAGCAATGGCTCTCAGGGCAACTAAATTCACCTCTTCTCACATGCATGAATCCTGGTTTCCTGGAAATGCCACGATGTTTATGAGTTTGGAGGCACACAATCAACCCGGATGAGATCCAAGCCCCACTGTTTACTAACCATGTAACCTCAGGCCTCAGTGTTCTCATCTATAAAGTGGGATCCATGTCTGAGTTGCCTTTTAAACTTGTGTCACAGGTATCTACAGATCCCTGACTAGAAGAGCCACCCTGCATGTGTGACTCAGACCAGGTGTGCCATCAGATGCCCACCTGCAAGGTCAGCCCACCAGCTGTGATGTAATTCACTACCTGAATCCCTAAGCTCAGAGCCGAGACACATTGGAAATGCCTCTCAGCCCTTTGGAAAATCAGGTGGGAGTGGCAGAGGAAGCTGACTCTTGTCGAATATTCTGGACTAGGAGTGATCTTTCCCCTTCCAAACTCCAGTGTCCAGGGCAGGCTGGTTAACCCAGCTCCCGACAAGCATCTCCGCTCCCTTCCTCCGTCTGGTTTCCCTTTCACTTCCCGCCCCCTCGCCCAGCAGCTCCCCGCCCCGGCCCTGCGGCCGGCTGCTAGACTGCTACTGTACCTTGAGCAGCACCTGCTGGCAGCTCCCGGAGATCGCGCCAGCACGCGGCCGCCTCTGTTTGCACTCAGAGCACCAACAAGGGCAACTTCCTTCCAGATTTTGCGAACCCCCCTACCCACCCACCCCCGCCTTTTGGCAGCTAAAGAATTTAGAGAGGGGGGAAAGATGCATGTTCAGTGAGTGCATCTGGGAATCTCTGAACCGGCCCTTAGGGCCAGGACCGAAAGGACAGCCAATGTCAGGCACCAGGGTGGGAACCTGCGGATCGGCTGCCGGGCGCACAGAGGTGCGGCGGAGTCTCTGACGCCCCTATCCCACGGCGGAGTTGGGTCCTACCAGCTCCTGCGCTGGCTCAGGGGCCCGCTGCCACCGCATTTTCCATCTAGTGCGGCGGCATGATTGGCCACTTCACAAAGCGCCCGTCTCCCAGCTGGAGCATTTGCAGGGCTCCGCTCTCGGCTAGAGGAGCTGCCCCAGGAGGGCCCAGCGAAGCAGGTTGCTGCGACAAGGTTCAGGAAAGGAAGCTGTGGTACCTTATTCTACTGTAATTGCAAAATGCACGGCGTGCCAGAGATTTAAATTTAGAAGTTGTATGTTTCTACTTTTATGTAAATGGAGCAATTAGGGCCTGTCTTGCTGCCTCTAACTCCAGGGCTTGTGCCTTGCTGGGGAGCTGGTGTTTTCAATCATAATTAGTGAGCTGATCAAAAACAAAGTTCCTTTAAGGATAAGAGCTCAGTGATGCAACCAGGGGAGAGACCAGCATCTCTGTGCCTCCCTGTGGCCCGTGGGGACATACACCTTAGGGTGTGGCTAACCTAAAGTGGCATTTACCCATGGCAGCAGCTGGCCCCATACAAAATTGGCATAGAGTAAGAAGCAAGAATGTTCATTTTTCTTCTCAAGCAAACCGTATGTCCTTCGGCTTCCATCCATGCTATTAATTGG
Organism: Cynopterus sphinx; assembly: GCA_030015415.1. Taxonomy (NCBI): domain Eukaryota; kingdom Metazoa; phylum Chordata; class Mammalia; order Chiroptera; family Pteropodidae; genus Cynopterus; species Cynopterus sphinx. The sequence goes on along the minus strand of CM057391.1, from coordinate 46,048,498 downwards.
TCTCTGCTCACTAGTCCTGGAATAAGGAGACAGCCCTAGAAAAAGGAACTGTGTTTTCATGGCTCTGTTATTTTAGCTGCAGCTCATGCATTGCTGTTACTCAGTGAAAAATATATGCTGTGAGACATGAACACCGCTAGCAGGTGATGGGAAGTTGTCCTCTGATTCAGCTGAAATGGTATGAAGCTGGGATTTCAGAGCATGGACTAAGCTGCTGACAACTCAGGGTGTTTTAATTCCTCCCTTTGAAAACTCTTTTTCCAAAAAAGCATGATTTCTGGTTCATCCTGTCTGGAAACTGAACATAAAACATGACTATGGAGAGAAATCAAAAGGACTCAAGGTGTTCGCAATAGTTGACATGTTATTCTGGTCTCAAGGCAGGAAAGCCTTGCCTAGTTGGGGAGCACTGACGACTTCCTTGAGATGCAGCTCAGAATCCAGAAAACGTGGGCAGGATCAGAGTGATATTTACTGCGGCAACATTTCCAGAGTCAACTCAAACAGTTTAGGTTGAATATGGGCTGGCAAATTCTGCCTGTTTCCTGGACAGCCAGAGCCTGTCTATCACTTGGGCTGTACATTAAGTAGACAGAGTTGGGACAAAGAACTGTCGGCATTTCATATTCAAAATTGAACTGAGAAGCTGTTTGTTTTTAAGTGAAATCAATGAATGGAGTTACACACACACACACACACACACACACACACACACACACACACAACTCAGATGCATTACAATTTCTCCTGAATTCATTTGAAAACAAAAGTCAGAAATAGTTAATCCAAAATTGTCTTCCTAAGTTTCACATTTCTCTGAAAATCACCAGAATATCCCACAAGAACTTGTACTATGTATAAGTGCTGTGTGTTCAAAGTATTTGGAAATGCCTTATCTGAACAGGGGGAATCCAGGAGCTAGGAGGAAAACGACTAGGAAAAAAATTTTTTTAAATGATAAATAAACTATTATCCTTCCATCTAGAGCTGTGGTTCTCAGCAGGGGTGATTTTGCTTCCCAGGAGACATTTGGAAATGTCTGAAGACATTTTTGCTTGGCATAACAAAATGGGGAGGTGCCACTGGTAGCTAATGGGTAGAGGCCAGGGATGCTGCTAAACATCCTACAATGCACAGGACAGGCAGCACAACAGAGAAATTATCAGGCCAAATGTTGTTTGTTTCACAGTTGAGAAATCCTGCTTTAGAGTTATAATTTTAAAGTTTCATCTAATTCTCTTCCCATCCATGCTCCAAGGAGCCTTGGCAACTACGTAAAGTATTAATAATTCTAATAATTCTGCCTCCTCCTGTGTCTTGTGCTTCCTGATTAATGGAGGCCCACACCACACAGCAGACACTGACACAGTAAGAATACCTCTTCAACAATGTTACTGTTGTCCAAACCAGCTTTCCAGTGTAGCCTCAGTACATTTTCTGTTGGCTTTGTGTTCTAACCAAAAGCAGAATCTTGGTGACTAGCAAAAAAGTGAGATGAGCTGGCCCATACCCAAATTGTTAGGAGACTCACGGAAAAGAGTAAGTGGATGAGGAATAAGTTATTCATTTTAGCAATTCAGTATAAGGTAAATCCATGCAATAGAGAATTCTCTAAAGTAAAATTTACAAAAGAGAAATTACCATGTCTTTCTCCCAGAGCAAGCCAATATGATGTAGCTTGATTTTATTTGTTTAATACATTAGGCAAAATAACACACTATCAATACCCAAAGAGATAAAATCGAGTGCATGCTAAATCCTAGTGCATCTTGCAAGCAAGATTTTATTCTCCAAACTTGCTCTTTCAAAGGAAGTGGTATGACTATTGAAAGAAGGCCATGCCCCTTCAGATGTTGCTTTCCTGTGAGTACTGGCTGACTATTATGAAGGGCCCACATCACAAAAAATAATAATAATAACCAATGAATGTTGATGAAACACTCAAAAGGGATTGCCTGAATCAAACTTGCTTACATGTGAAATGTCATCCCCTGCATGATGAGGTCAACTTCTTTGACTCATCACTTAGTTCCTGAATGACCTGGATCATTCAGAAGGAGGGGGGAAGTCAGAAACTGTTTTAAAATGAAAAGAGCCACGAAGGGAATGTCTTAGACACTCTGACGCCATCTCATTAACTCCAATATGTGAATCAGTCTCCTCAGGTAAATGATCATTTTGGAACCAAAGGCCTCAATCAACTTCCAAATGATTCAGAAGTGCCTGAATTTCTTCCCAAGAAGTAACTATTTAGTACTTGTGAAAATTTTAATAGAAAGAAATAATTATTTCTAATCTCCATAGGAAAACATATTTTAAAAAAGACTGCACTAACTCAAATTAATAATTACACCCTCAAAATCCTTCCTGACCAACTTGAAATTGATTATCATAGCTAAGTTCTAATTAAATCAGGAAACATCTGCCATAGCAGTTGATTGTCCTATTGCTCCAGAAGTTTAAGAGAAGTATTCACAAAAGAACGTATAACAGCTGTTGTAATTGTTTTTCTCACCTGGATACCCTCGGGTAATAAGTGCCATGTTGCTGACTTGAGGACATATAGGTTTAGCATCTAGATTCCCCTGGACTTAGATACAGGGTCAGAAATCCAGTTTCACCTATCTACACAGTTGTCTCACAACCTGTTTCCAAATTATAGCTTCAGAAGGGAAAGTAGAACAGGCTGGGGGCAGGTGTGTGTGCGTGCGTGCGTGCGTGCGTGTGTGTGTGTGTGTGTGTGTGTGTGTGTGTGTGTGATTTATCGGTGAATTGCGTCTTCCTCATGTGCTGATTGAAAGAGTCCAAAGGTTCCAGCCTCTTGGAGCCCTCTGAAGTGCTTCCAGGCCACACCACGGCACATTTTTCCATTTTTCCCTGCCCTGTGTACTCTCACGTACACTGACAGCATGCTCTGCCAGTGGCTCATCTCAGTTAGTAAATATTTCCCCGTGCCACACTCTAATTTTAGGAAGGTCAAGCTTGCAAAGGTGAAATAACAAACAGGACTTCTCTTAGTTTTTATCAGCTTGGAAAAGCAAACTAATTAATATAGTGAGTGTTTAACTGGAACTACTGAATTCTACAACTAGTCTTGAACTTTCAAAAAATAACTTATGGCCACAGCCTCTATTCTTAAAAGAGGAACTCACTGAGTTCCTCTTTAAAGATGAGATAGAATGATAAATGAAGAACCATTCTATTAGAAGGAAAAAAGCTTCAGAAAATCTCCCTCCCGAAGGCCAGGGGTTAATTTGTGATGACTTAATGAACAGGGGCAGAAAGCCAATCATGTAATTTTGACCAATTCCAACATCCTTTAACTATGAAACGAGAATAATTAAAATGGTTCTCCCAGTAGAAAAGAGTTCACCCAATAAGTTCTCCAAATTTCAGGGAGCTCTTTGTTTTATTAGATGCTGTTAGCTTCATGTTAGTCACAGGGGGGAAAAAATGCCCACATACACACGCACGACTAAATGTAGTCAGTTTGCTCAGCTGCTGCTGATGTCACTGCTGCCCACTAGGAGTGAGTTACTGTAATAATCCTCCTTTTATTAATCATAGGCTGGAGGAAGCAAAAAGTGGGTGACATCATTAGGCAAAGGACTGGCTAACTCATACTACAATTTACTCAGTTTTATTATAACATTTCTCAAGTGTCATATGAAAGCGATCACCATTTCACACTTTCCCCCTCTGAGCATTCATCTCTAAACTTTAATCTAAATTCTCATAGAAAACCTTAGCTTTCAGATGGAGGCATACAAAGGCCAAATCTCACCAATGGTCCTTGTCCCAAGAAGGCAGGTCTTCCTCAAAACAGCTTCTTCCTGGACTTGAGATGGAGACAGTTTCTAGAACCACAGCATCCCAAATGACTCTTGGTTTACTCTGGTCCTGGTGGCATTTGACTAGAGAAGACAGCCCATCGTGAAGAGAACCCAAATAATCTGGGTGGACACAGCTTCATGGTTACCAAGGGAGCAGGCTCTGCATCCCAGGAATCTGAAATGTGAGAAAGTCTATTTAAAGATGTACTTAAAGGTGGTAGTTAAGTATGTGGGTCCTGCAGCTGGACTGCCCAGGTTCAAATTCAACATTAACCACTTTTATATATCTGATAAATAGCTGAAAATGTAGCATCTCCATAATGTGTATGTATCAGGAAAAAAGTTTTACCACAGGCTGAGCTTATACTTCACCCTCTTAAACCAGCATCTTGTAGCCCTTGCAGAAGCAATTTTATAGATGTCTTCACTCATCCCTTTATTTACAGTCCCATCCTGAAGGTATGTTAAGGAGTCAAAATAAAGCTGCTTACTTAAGCATGTGTGAGAGACAGAATGTCAGACCAAAAGAGAAGTCTGGGGCTTTGTAATATTTAGATAGTGATAAAACTGGCTCAGCTAAGGCAGAGTGCAGTAATTACACAGGATAATTTATTACTTGGGTTCGTGTTTGCTCAGTAGGGAATTATAAGCACTTTACTAGGTGAGTTGTTGGCTCTCAAAAATCATCAGCTGGTGCAGGAAGGAATTACCAGACCAGGTTACATAAGTAATATATAAATACAATAAATACATAACAACTTCAAAATCTCCAAATCTAAAGTATCCTTTAGACAGCAAAGGAAGCCGTGATATCTGCTGCCCCCTAACTGATACCATGAAGAATAGCATGTAATTTTTAAGAAGCGAAATAGGGGTTCAGGTAGTCTGGTTGCTAGGTTAGGTTGTAGGTATGAATTTGGCCACTTCTGTGAATCTGTCTGTGGCCAATAAGACACAGCCACTGAATGGAATCATGTTTGGTCTCACTCTTCTCCAATGAAGAGGGAGGGACGCCCAATTCTAGCAACCGCCTGAGTGAAACCAGGGCAAAAGGATGACAGAGCACAAGTCATTGACACTGCCACACTTTGTTAAGAGTGTGACCAGAGGAAATTCTTACAGGGACATTTAAAACTGTGTATCCAACTTCTGTACAAATTTCTGGGAGACCTAGAAATGGAATGACCACCAGAGAAAGTGAGACATCATCATATGGTATTTTAAATGGCCCAGTTAGTCCTTGAAAATATTAATGACTGGGTATAATCTATCAAATAGATGTGCCTTGATTTTTAAACCAGTCTGTTATTATTGTACATTGAAGTTGTTAATAAAATTTTGCAATTGTATTGCACACATATTTTTAAATTTTTAATACATTTCCAACTATTTCCTTAAGATAAATTCCTAAAAGTTAAATGATTGAATTTAAGAGTATGGACATATTTAAAGTCTTCATATATATTGCCAAATTACCCTCTGAAAAGTTTTTGCCTGTTTACATTATAACCGGTAGTGATAGAACATGGCTCATTCCTCGTGTTCTGAAATGAATGTTATCATGGTTGTTCCCCAAGGAAAAATATGGCGTATGGTTTAACCAATATTTTTAAATTATTAGCTAAGATAAATTATTTTATTATCCATTTGCACTTTATTTTGATTATCTATTTATATTATTTGCCCATTGTTTTTTATTTATAAAATTATACTTATATAGTTTTATATTTTAAATAAAATTTCATTACATACAATTTACATTATATTTATATTGAAATATATTATTAATGAGAACTTTTTATATTAAAAAGCCCTAACCTATTGTCTGCCAGATATTATTTTAAATTGTTCCCATTTGTTATTTACTCTTTAATTTTGTTTATAGGGTTTCTAGCCAAAGAAAATTTGCATTTTCAAGTAGACTAAACTAGGAATATTTACCTTTATGCTGAGGCTTCTTCTCCATCAGGAAATCAAAATGATACCAACTTTTTCCTCTAAATATTTTTGTCATTTTATTTTTTATTCCAAAATGTCTGGAATATATTTTGACATACATAACAAGAAAAAACTATAAATTTAAAAAATTTTTTCAAAAGATTTAATTAGAATTGTCTATCAATTTCTACTTTTGGAATTATCACTGATTGATGTGTACAAATATAAGCATTATACTTCATTCCATTTATCTGTTATCTATTGCTGAGCTTTCTATTCTATTTCATTTATATTTTTTCTACTTTGAATATTGATCTTTTAACATATTTTTAATAAAAATGTTTATGCTTTAAGTTACATTCCAGAACTTATTTATCTTGTAACTGGAAATTTACACCTTTTCACCACCTTCACCCACTTCACCCACCCCCACTCCCTGCCTCTGCCAAACAACCAACCTGTTCTGTGTATCCATAAGTCTATTTTGTATAGTCTACATATAAGTGAATTCATATGACATTTGTCTTACACTGTCTGATATTTCACTTAACATAATGCCCTCAAGTTCCATGCATGTTGTTGCTCATAGCATAATTTCCTTTTTAATATCTGAATAATATTCCATTGTATACACACAACACATTAACTTTTTATGCATTCATCATCAGTCAGTATACATTTAGGTTGTTTTTATGTCTTGACTATTGTAAATAGCATTGCAATGAACACAAAGATGCAGATACCTTTTTCATATATACTTCCAGAAGTGGAATTTTTGAATTAAATGGTAGTTTTATTTTTAATTTTTGAACAACTTCCATACAATTTTCCATAGTGACTGCACCAGTTTACATTCCCACCAAAAGTTCTCAAGGGTTCCCTTTTCTCCACATCCTTGACAATATTTGTTATCTCCCATCTTTTTGTTAATAGCCATTCTAACAGGTGTGAGGTGATATCTCATTGTGGTTTTGATTTGCATTTCTCTGGTGATGTTGAATACCTTTACATACACCTGTTTATATATCTTCTTCAGAAAAATGTCTATTCAGTTCCTCTGCCCATTTTCAAATTAGATCTTGTTCTTGTTATTGAGCTGTATGAGTTTTACATATTTTGGATATTAAGTCTTCATCAGATATATGATTTGCAAATATTTTTCCCATTCTATAAATTGCCTTTTGATTTTGTTGATGGTTTCCTTTAGTGCACAGAGCTTTTTAATTTGATGTAGTCCTACTTGTTTATTTTAGTTTTTGTTGCCTTTGCCTATGTTGTCAAATCAATTATTGTCATGGAGCTTATCCTGTATGTTTATCTCTAGGAGTTTTATAGTTTCAGGTCTTATGTTCAAGTCTTTAATCCATTTTTAGCTGATTTTTGTGTATGGTATAAGATAGAAATTCAGTTTAGTTCTTTTGCATGTGGCTGTCCAGTTTTCCCAGTAACATGTAATGAAAAGTCTGTCCTTTCCTGATTGTATAATCTTGCTTCTTTGTTGTAAACTAATTGACTATATATGCATGGGTTTATTTCTGGGCTCTCTAATCTGTTCCATTGATCTATATATCTGTTTTTGTATTAACATCACACTATTTGATTACTATAGCTCCATAATATAGTTTTTTTATTACAGTTCACATACAATATTATGTTAGTTTCAGGTGTGCAACACAGTCATTAGACATTTACATAACTTACAAAGTGATTGCCCTGATAAATCTCAAAACCATCTGACACTATCTATAATTAATACATTTTTATATATTGACTATATTCTCTAAACTGTACTTTATATCCATGTGACTATTGTGCAGCTACAAATTTATACTCCTTAATCCTCTCCCTTTTTTCACTAATGTCCCTAACCCCTACGTCCATCTGGCAACCATCAAAATGTTCTCTGTATCTATGAGTTTGTTTCTTTTTATTCATTTATTTTGTTCTTTAGGTTCCACTTATAAATGAAATCATATGGCATTTGTCTTTCTATGTCTGACACTCCGCTTGGCAAAATACCCTCTATGTAAACCCATGTTGTTCCAGATGACAAGATTTCATTCATTTTTATTTTATTTTATTTTATTTTATTAGTTTCAAGTATACAGTACATTGGTTAGACATTTGTATAGTTTATAAAACCATTCCCCTAATTGCTCTTTCTCTCCTTTGACTCTTCACCTAACCTATACAGTAATAGTAACTGCTGTTTTCCCTATCCTTGTGACCATCTGTCAACTACTAATTTGTACTTCTTTTTTTATGGCTGAGTAATATTTCATTGCATATGTGTTCATATTCATTCATCCAGGTTGCCTCCATATCTTGACTACTGTAAATAATGCTGCAATGAAATGTGAGGCATTTGACTCTTTGAAGTAATGTTTTGGGTTTCTTCCAATAAATAACCCAAAAGTGGGATTACTGGGTCCTTATTTGTCTTTTGCTATAGACTTTATTCTACATCTGTTTTGTCTGATATAAGTATTGCTCTCCATTTTCATGAAATATTTTTTCTGTCCCTTTACTTTTAGTCTGAGTGTATCTTTCAATCTCAAGTGAGTCTCTTATAGGAAGCATATGTAAAAGAATTGTTTTTTTATGTCTTTGATTGGAGCATTTAATCTATTTACATTTAAGGTAATTGTTGATATATATATATAGTTATTGCCATATTATTATCCATATTTTAAATCTTTTTTTCTTCTTAAAGAAACCTCTTTAACATTTCTTATAATATATAGTATTTATAGATTATTTTATGATAGATAATATATATTATATATTTTTTTATAAATATAACATTTTTTATACTGGTTTGATAGTAATGAACTCTTTTAGGATTTTCTTATCTGGGAAACACTTTACCTGTCCTTCAAATCTAAATGATAGCTTTGCTGAGTAGAGTAATCTTGGTTGTAGGTGCTTGCTTTTCATCACTTTGAATATTTCCTGCCAATTCCTCTGGCCTGCAAAGGTTCCATTGAGAAATAAGCTGACAGACTTATGAAGATACCCTTGTAGGTAACTAATTGTTTTTCTCTTGCTGCTTTTAAGATTTTGTATCTTGGCGTGAACCTCTTCGGGTTCATTTTGTTTGGGACTCACTGTACTTCCTGGGCTTATGTGTCTATTTTCTTCACTAGATTAAGGAAGTTTTCTGTCATTTTTTAAAATAGTTTTTCAATCCCTTGTTCTCTCTCTTCTCCTATGATTCAATTGTTGATTTGCTTGTTGTCATCTCAGAGGCCCCTAAACTATCCTCATATTTTTGGATTCTTTTCTCTTTTTGCTATTGATTTGGTACTTTCTGCTACCTTATCTTTCAAATCACTAATTTGAGTATCTGCTTCATCTACTCTACTGTTGGTTCTCTCTACTGTAGTCTTCATTTCTGAATTTTTTAAAATGTTTTCTATCTCCATTTTTATGTCCCATATCTCTTTGTTGAAGTTCTCACTGAGATCATTGAGCAACATTATAACCAGTGTTTTGAACTCTGCATCAGGTAGATTGCTTATCTACATTTTGTTTAGTTCTTTTTCTGGAGTTTTCGTCTGTTCTTTCACTTGGGACATGTTTCTTTGTCTCCTTATTTTATCTGCTTTACCATGTTTGTTTCTATGTTTTAGGTAGAGCTGCTATGTCTCCACGTCTTGGTAGAGTGGGCTAATGTAGTAGGTATTCTGAAAGACCCAGGGCACAGTCTCCCTGGCCACCTTAGACTGTTTTACTTCTTCTTTTCCAATTTGGATGCCATTTATTTCTTTTTCTTGACTAATTACTCTGGCTAGGACTTCCACTTATGTCAAATAAAAGTGGTGAGAGTGGGCATCCTTGTCTTGTTCCTGACCTCAGAGGAAAACTTTTAGCTTTTCACTGTAAATCTGATGTTAGCTGTGGGTATGTCATATATGGTCTTTATTATGTTGAGGTAATTTCCTCCATACATGGTATGCTGAGAATTTTCACTATGAATGGATGTTGAATTTTATCGAATAATTTTTCTGCATCTATTAAGATAGTTCACATAATTTTCATTCTTTATTTTATTAAATGTTGTGTATCACATCAATTAATTCACAGATGTTGAATTTTTCTTGCATCCCTGAAATAAATCCCACTTGCTTATTGTGTATGATTCTTTTTATGTATTGTTACATTTTAAACTTTAGTTCTATTTTATCTCTGGATCTTTTATGTATCTGACTCAAGTCCATACCCAACAGTTACTTTGATTAAAATATTATTTCTTAGCGTCAAGGATTTATGACAACTTTAGATAATTCTAGGTTTCTCTACCTGTGGTTACTCACAGTTTGTCATTGAATGGTGGCATAGCCCTCTTTAAGCTGGCTGCTCCCACTCTGCTTGTCCCTTTTCTTGTAGTAGCCCTGACACAGGCCATGACCATCTTTTGATTAGCTGCTCCCTAATCAAGCCCTGCTTCTCCAGAGTCTACAACATATAGACTCACTCTGTCATATCCTCCTCCCAGGCCATTCTCTTGGGCAGGACTTAAAAACAGTCCCAGGTCTACCCTCCTTTCCAAATAGACTATGTTAGGTGCCCAAGAATCTAATGAATTTCTGGCCCACTATTGGTAGGAATATGGTTCCTTTACAAACATAACCTTCTACTTTTTTCTCTGCCTTACCACTGACCAATTTACATTTTTCAGGCATGAGCTTAGGATCACTATACAGCATCTCCCAACTGCAGGTGGCAGTGTGGAAGCCTACATTTTCTCACTCCTGTTCAAGAAGGTTAACAGTCCCCTCTTGGAGGTGGAGGACTCACATGGCAGTGCTTTTCCTGAAGCCTTCTCACAAATCTTCCTTTCCTCTCCACTCTCAAACCTTTGTATTCTCAACATTCATTAGGGGTTTTAAAAATCATAGAAACTATTCTTATATATCAACTTTAAAGATTCTTCCACAGTGGTCTTTATTATCCTCATTCTGGGATCTGATAGTAATCTAGTATCTTGGTCCCTGAGTTAGAATTTGAGCTTTAGAATACCACTAACTAAAAACATTTATTTCACACTGTTGCTTGAGTGAAAAAATAAACTTCCATTGATTTTTAGACATCATATATTTTGGGATATATTATAGCAGCTATTACCTTCCAAGGAAAAGAAAGAGCATAAGAGGAATAGAAACTTATGGTCAGAGTCTTAGGAAGCCAAGCACAGTGAGAGTTTCAAAGTGTCAAATAATATAGTCAAGTACAACAAAAACAGAAATGTCTGATAGATCTGAAAATGTTTGAATTGGTGCTGGTTCCAGCCCAAGCAAGTCAGCTTCATGATTAGGGGCAAATTTCAGTGAGTGGACTAAGAGTAAGTTCTTCAAAACAAAGATAACTTACAAGCTACAAGAGAAGAGAAAGTGTTGCAGGACACTCGGACAGATAGACAGGAAACCAAGGCAATAAGCAGGAAGTAGCATTTATTGTTGCTGGCATGAGCTCAGCGGATTCACACCCAAAGGCTGAGCCATGATCACAGTGGGGCTTTCTCTTTTATACACATCTTATACTTCCATATAGTTACAGACTTGCATGTCCTTTCTATATAAGGAAAGTGTATTTTGATTGGTTGGCGGGGCCGTAAGGAGAAGTAAATAACTTTCAACCGTCCTAGGAAGTAGTTGGCTCAGGCCTCGCTACCACAAAAGAAGCAAGTTTCCTGCAGTGGTAAGAAAATATGGGTTGATTTCAAAATAGATTCATATTCAGACCACTTCTTGCCTCCTCTATCACTGCCACTTTGGCCAACCCACCATCCCGTTGACTTAAATTTGCCACCACATCTGCATTTTTGCAATAACCTCCTAACAGATCTCCCTATTCCATCATTGCCCCTATAGAATGTTCATAATTCAACACTCAAGGTGACCCTTAAAACAGTGTAAATTATTTGAGGTCCCTTATCTACCCATGCCCTCCCATTGTTTCTTGACTACCTTAAGGTCCTTGCTGTGGTCAGAAAGGAGCTACACCATCTGTTTCTGTTCCTGTCACATATTCTTCTCTGTACTCTTCTCACTCTATAATCCACTCACATAGGTCCCCTTTAGATCTCTCCAATATACTGAGCCCACATCTGCCCCAGAGACTTTGTAGTTATTACTACTTCTGCCAGGAATCTCTTCATTTCTCATCAGACATTCCCTCAGAAAATTTCTTGACCTTCTTGTCAGTTGTCTTCAGACGAAGCTTCCTTTGACCACTCAGTGTCAAATAGCAACTGACTCCAACCTGGCACTCCCTAACACCCAGCCTTTAAATTTTTTTTTTATTGTACTTATCACCATCAGAGATATTTGTTTATTGTCTCCCTGACAACACTAGAATTGGAGTAGAGACATTGTTTTGTGAATAACTAAATTTTAGCACCTAAATTGTGCTTGGCATGTAGCAGTTGCTCAATAAGAGCTTGTCGACTGGTGAATAAACCCTAAGTACAGATTAGCTTTAAACAGGAAAAAAATAAATAAAGTGTGAGCACAGAGAGAGATGACTGTAACTGATAGAGAAGGGAAATAAGAATATTCTCACATATTATGATAGATTTTCCCAGTGAAAAAGAAAAAAAGTTCATCTGCTAGTAAGATGAAACTTTACATCACGGGGATGGAGAGGTGTCAATTTTGAGGAGAGAGTTGAAATTTTCTAATGGTGGCAGTAGATAGGAGATGGAGCTAACTGAGAACAGCTCCAGGCATCCTTAAGTACTATTGAAATTAAACACAGTGAAGTTTCAAGTGCCGGCAACTACATAATTATTCTGTCTTACTCAGGAATGTTCTTCACCCCAAGGTGTAGAAGAGAAAAATTAATTGATTAGATAAAGCATTGCTGTTCAATAGAACTTTCTGTGACAATGAAAGTGTTCTATAATCTGTGTTGTGCAATACAGTAATCATTGCCCAGATGTTCCTGTTGAACACTTAAAAACTGGCAGTTATAACTGGACAGAATCAGATTCTGGCAGAGCCGAAGCCACATAAAGACAACAAAAAATGGGAATGAGAGAAATGTCAATAAAAAAATGGTAGTTGAATTTGGTGAAGAAAGAAGTGAAGCCAGAAAACTATTGACAGTTTGTAAAAAATATAATCCTCCAAGAATCAGAGGTATTAATGATATAAAATGGTATGTTTGGAGCAAGACAGAGAAAGCTGACAGGAAATAGTTCTCAGAGAGTAGAATATTGAAGTTGAAGATTTCAAAAGACAAACAATTATAAGTGGTGAAGAAGAGCAAGCTGTGGCCATAGGATGGATTTCTTCTGTGGAATGAGTGTGAAAGTCCTTGGTGCTATGACATTCGAAGGTCTGTAACAGAGAGCTGGATGAATAAAAAAGCTGAAGTAGTGTAAGGCACACAACATGTACAACTAGATAGCCAAGGCCTCAAAGCCCTGCTTTTAAACGAAAATGAAAATGTGATGAAGATGATGCCATTATTACTTAACAATTAACAAACACTCGCCTCTGCTAGACCTGGGACAAAGTGATATAAATCTCCTTTAATTCTTGAGCAACCTCTTGAAGTAGGTTTTCTTATTATTGCCATTTACAGAAGAAGCCACTGAGACTCAGAAAGACAGAATAACTTTTCCAAAGATATATACTGAAGATATGATTGACCTAGTGTTTTATTCCAAACAGTGTGGCACTAAAACCTATGCACTTTAGCTCAAAACTCTATTGCCTTCTTATTTAGCAATAGAAGCAATAAAAATTCTTAGTGGCTCCTGTCCACCCACATCTTCTCTAGGATGTGGGAGCATGCCTGATTGAGTCCAAGGAGGACTCAATGTCAGAGAAGATTAAATGGTGGAAGAAGAATTTGAGGGTGAAAACTGGGAGTGAGTGGCAGCCTATTCATGATGAAGCAAGGTAAGTGGGATATTAGGAAGCGGTGCATGAGAAAAAGAGGGGTGGGGGCACAGAGTCCACTGGGTGGGATTACTGGAAAGGACATATTCTTGAAAGCCCTTGATTTGGGAGGGTGCAAAAGGCTGACAAGCAAACACTAATTGACCTTAAACTTTCATATTTAAAATACAGTACACATGGCATGTATATACTCTAATTCCATAAGAAAACTTTTAAATTAATAATTACATGTATTAATAGATATTAGAAGAGCACTAAAGATTAAAACCTTTTTATTGCTGAGTGCCTGGTTAGAGTAGTAGCATTCAACTTGTTCTTGCTACACTTGCTCTTATAAAGATTTTACACAAGAAAAAATTTCAGAAGCATTGAAGGAGAAGTAAGAATGAATCTTAATCCACACATAGGTGGCTAAGATAGAGAACTTACTTTGTTTTTCTATAATTGCATTACATTACCCTCAATTTGTCATATGTCAATCTTCCCCTGCACCTAAATTCTGGCATTGTGAAGGTAGTGAGGAGTGTGAGAGCTCACCTACTTTTCCGGTTTTAGTGGGCTGGAGAGCATAAAGTGTGATCAAATTCTATCTTGCCTGTATCCACCAGATTTTTTGTTCTATCTACATCATGACTAAATTGTTCCCCATTCTTAACTGTGAGGCTTCTTAATTGTTTTGCAAGTTTTGGTCAGTATAATAAAGCCAGATATAAAAATAATGAGCAAAACTGAGAAAAATGGAAACAAAATGACACATATTTTTGGTAGATGGTATGAGTGTGCTGTGAGTATTATTTTTCAGTGCACAAATGTGCAAGACACATTACATTTCTTTAGTTCTCAAATCAACATAAATCAGTGGGAAATCCAACCTATGTATGATTTTTGCCCTCCCCCTATTTCCTAGGTCTTAGCCAAAAGAAAGCCCCTCTGTTTATAGGTTCTCACTGGCTAGTACTGGGACACCAGTATCTCAGCTACAGGGTTCCACAAGGACTGAGACTTTGCTTCTCTCTCAGGCACTGCCCAGACTCTTGCAAGTTGCCACTTTTGCAAGATGAGAGCCAACCTCCACTCACCTCTCCTTTTCTTCCTGTGGCCATGTCCACTCTCCCCTTCCTAGTCCCAAAACCCGCCATTGTATTTTCCAAATTTAGGAAGTTTGACCTGCAGTAATCTACCTTTCATACCAGGAAATGAGAATGCTAGGGAGAATAAACCCAAACCAATATTAAATTAAATTTTATTCACCATAATATAACCAAACAAAATTAACTTATCAATTCACATGCTAATATGAGAGAGTTCAATCTGATGACAGAACATAAATATTCACAAAATAATATACCATTAATAATAAGAAAGAATAAGAAATAATACTTAGAGATCATTATAGAGGGTCGATGCTTACTTACCCCCTATTTTATACATGGAAAAAAGACAATGACAGAAACAGAGTGACGGGTCCCAGTTTACACAACTATACAGTGGCAGAGCTAAACTAAAAACCCAAGTCTATTTAGGTCCAAAATCAATACAACCAATCACTGTAATATGCTCTTTAAAAAATGTATAGACGGATATAGATATATAGATATCCTGCATTTGTTGAGTGTATACTATGTGTCAAGCACTTTGCTAAATTCTCTGCAGGCATTATCTTTTAAACCTACAATATCTGCTGACTTAGGCATTATTCATCCATTTCACACATGAAGAACTTGATGAAACCATTTCTTATTCATTCTTCAACTGTGATCTGTCTTGTTCCCAAAATGTCATTAAAATTGTTCTGACTAACGCTACCCATCAAAATTCTCTTCATGGAAAATTCCAATGCATCTGTTTCCATCCTTAGCCACTGCTTCTCTACCTCTCTTGTCCCCATTCTCCATGTGCTTCTTCCCAGCCTCTCCTTTGGCTCACTTATCCTTGGCCTTCTGTTCTACTCTGTCTACACTCAGACTCTCTTTGAGTGAGTATATCCACTCTGGTTTTAATTGATATGTGGGTGATTCCTAAATCTCTTTCCGACCCAACCTTTTCTCTGAGCTTCGGACTCACACAGCCAACCATTTATTGATCACATCCATTCTGATATCCTTTAGGAACCTCCAACTCAACATGTTAACATTGAGCACATCTTTCAACTCAGAATCAGCTCCTATTTTTGCTTTTCTGAACTCAATCAGTGGTGTCCAAGCACACAAGAGTTAGCCCTTGACTATTTTCTCTTCCCCAATAACCCAATCATCACTTATGTTATAAATAGTTCTCTGGCCTAGCTTTATGGTTCCATTTAAAAAGTGGTAGAAAAAATAAAAATGAGACATTGTGGGTTAAGACCTTAGCCCAGGTTCCAGAACAATAAAATTCCTCAATAAATGTTAGTTATTATTTTTACTAATACACAATTACAACCACCGCCACCACAACAGAAGTAAACTGTGCAACTATACCCCACAACTGTCCATTAATCAGTTGTTAGATCTTTTGGATTAATGCTCCCATTGCTAACTTCTTTATTTTTTTCTTTTATATTTTCCATATTTTTGCTTTTTGTTCTTGAGACTTTTTCAAACTTTACCTTCCAGCCCTTTCTTTACTTTTGTTTTAACATATTTTTAATCTGTAAAAATTTGTGTAGTGTCTTTGTATATCTTCTGTCTCTGGGTTTAATTTCTCCTAAAATAGTTCTAAGGGCACTTTTTAAAAGTATCTTTAGAAAAGACTTTCTGTTCTGTGCCCTGAATAATTTGGTTTCTTTTCTTCCATCAGTCGTTTTTCTGTTTGTTCGTCTTTCATACTTTTGGTTTTCCTCCTGCCTGGTAATCCTAAATTGTCCCTTCAGTTTCAAGATGAAGTATGTTAATTACCACTAACTGGTATGTTAACTACTAAAGGCAGAACAGGTACCCTTCTCTATAGTCTGAGTAAGTCTGTTTTCTCAAAAAGCCTCTCCTCTAACTCTAGGAGACGTTAGTATGTGTTCTGTTTGGTTTCTGTCTCTATGACTTAAGCCCTACTGCCCAGAACAGTGCCTGGCATATACTAAGGACCCCCAAAATAGGACCCTATCATTACTGAAGGCCTTTCCCTGCTGTAGTAACAAAAATTTTAGTGGAGTCTAAAGAAAGTCCCTAACGTAATCCTGGAAAAAAGAAGAGGAATTTATTTTAAACATGTCAACCTTCAAGCCAAATTTTTTCTCTTATTTTTATTATAGAAACTTCCTAAAATTAAATCAAAAGAGAAAGAGGCAATTCTAATCTGATAGCTAGTGCACTCTGTATCAAGAATCTGAAGGTACAAATCCTGATTCCATTTATATTAATGAGCTTCTGATTCACATTACTTACTTTAGCTAAATCCTAGTTTCTCTAAATATAGAGACCATAAATCTCATCAACTGCTTGTTTTCCAAGGTGTTTTGTTTGGTTTGGTTTGATTAGGTTTGGTTTGGGGTGTTTTTTTTTTTTGGAATTTCAGTAAATATCTTAGTTATTTCAATCTTCTTAGAAATAATATTTTTTACAAATACTCATCACCAATTTTCATTCATAATTGTGCCATAACTTATCATTGTACTGTAGCATAAGTCTACAAGTAATTCTTCAAAAATGTGTAATATTAATAATAACAAGTTTTATTAATTTTTAGGTATCAGAATTTGATTGAATCAAATTCTCAGGCAGTAATCTTTTCATCTTAACACAATTGATGTTATCTCTCCGTGGCCTTCTATTTGCTTCTATGGAAGTCTGAAGGCAGCTTGATTCTCTTGTTGCTCTGAGTTAGGTTGTTACTATCATTTTATTTTCTACATGTGTGCTTACAAGCTTCATTTTATTGTTTTCCCTTATCTTTATAATTTAAAAACATCATGATGCAATTACTTTTGATTCTTTTTATTAACATTTCCTGAAAACCATTTAGTCTTTTTTAATCTGCACACTCTGGTGTTTCTTTTAGCTCAAATTTTGTCTGGTTTCTTCTCCAGGGACATCTATAATTCCTATAATTGGCTTTCTATTTTATTAACCTCATACCTCAGTGTTCATCTTAGTATGTTTCTTTATACTGGAAGAGCTATTGAATTGCATGGAATTATTTTATTTAATATGAATCTTGTTCTTTGTAACCTCTAATACAGATTTTAATTCTGCTATTATAATTTTGATTTCTTTACAATTATTTTTAAATCTCAGCTTTTTTTTATCATTTATTTCTTTCTAAGTTATTCTATTGCTTTTTATAACATCATTTGCTCTTTCAGCTCACTTTTTCTTAGGCTGCTTTAGGTTACCAGATTTGTAACATATTCTTCTATTAGTAAATAATCATAAGAAGAATACTTTTCTATTAAATGTTAAATACAATAGGCAATTTTCTTCTTTAACCACATAGTTCTTATGTTGATCTTTTCTTTTTTCTTTTTCATCTTCACTTTCAAAGAGATTTATTCATATTTGATGTTTGCAATTAAAGTGTGCAGATTTTTTGGCTCTGTTCTCTGATTCTATGACATGGTGAAATACCCTGGAAGGAAGGTAGGTTATTAGCAATTCCCAGACTCTGCCAAGTGTCATTCTTAATATGACTGATTTGTGCTATTCTGCACTAGTGGTATATACGACAACCTACAATTCTCAAGGCATTTTTATGGAGGTACTTCCATTTCTAACCCTGAAGGAGAGTTTTACTAAGATGTTGGTATTTCCAGGATTCAGTTCCAATATCTGTGCCCTTGTTTCCTGGAAGTGACAGTCTCACAATTTAATGCAGAATGCCAAAAGGAAAAGAGGAAAAAAGGACAATATTTTAGGCCCTTTGGAAAGCCTTATCTATGCAGGAAAGAGGGGTGCTCAGTTAACTAGCCAGGAGTCTAAAGTTGAAGAGGGATAAAATGTTTTTCTTTCTTCTTTCTGATGAAAAGCACTACTTTATTTCATGGGTCAATGCATAGATTGGCCAGTCAGTCCCCAGTGAAATCAGAGTTAATGAAAATATCCCCTAAATTCTTGTTTGATTGTCTGCTAATATTAAAGGTAACCAAAAAAGGAATCAGAAGCAATTGTTTTTCTATGAAACAATGAACCAGTTCAACTGTGTTCCTATTTTCCTTCAGTGAAGTGATTCTAAGAAAAGGCAGATCTCTATGCAAAGTTTTCATGGAGCATTTTGAACAACCAATTCTCCTCCTTATGATATACAATAAAATTCTGGACAAAAACAAAGGTCTCTAGATGTTCCTTACCTTTCTGCCTGCTGCAGATACAACTTTCCAGTCTGCCCCCTGTATTCATACAATTTTTTGTTAACCAGCCTGTTTCTATTCAAATTTAGTTGGTATACATCACAACTTGGTTGCTATTCACAATCACAATATTCTTTATCAAATACCCAAGACAAGATTTGTCTGATTAGTAATGTTTTCAAACATGACAAATAAAATAACACATAGATTTCTAAATGTACTAATTATTAGAGCTACCATTAATGATCACAGTAATATTTAATGCTTCTGTGTTCTTAACCAGCCTGAGACATCATTTTCTGAGCAGGAGGCATCTCAGAATTTGTAAACTTGCCACAGAGCCACAAATTTGGTCAGCCAGCAGGGCCTTCATGAGTCATGGTTTCCACCACAGCCCAGAGTTGCAAAAATGTAGCTCTTCCCCACAGTTTTCCACAGGAACTAGGGGTGCCTGTGCATTTGGAAAGCTACCTCTTACCCTGTCCACATTCAAGAATTTCTGCTTAATAATGACAATAAGAATATGTGTTCTATCTCACTTTCTCATTAAAACCTCTATTTAGGGTGCCACAAATGTTTCCCCAAGTAATTTATTTTATTGCTCAACTGGCTGCCTAATCAAAAATTTTTTTTCTTTACCATCTACCTTTAATTCTTTTCATGTCTCAGCCCAATGTTTTACATGTATGCTTCCCTGAACTATGCTGGTGGTTAAAAAGTGAAGTTGGCAGGACCCTGTTTCAATGTCTTGTTTTCAGGTAGCTCAGTCCAAGACTATGTTTCTGGATACCAGGTGTAAGATGAGTTTGGTTTGCATTATTTATTATTAGAAAAAAAACACTATTTTCTTTTCTCAATTTTTGAAACTATGATGAGGCAGAAACCTGGGGTTCCAGAGAGCTTTATCCAGAGACCGTAGAAGAATCAGCTGGATTTCAAAAGTGGCATTCTTTAGAAGTTCCCACTACTGTGGCATGTGTTCATGCACATGACCAAGTGTAAAAGGGCTAGGAATACATGTTCTTATGTGTGATTGAATGTAGTACACAGGCAATTGATGTTTTAGAGAAGCACTAAAATGCCCATCAATTAGAATCTACTTTATCTACCATTCCTGTGTTTACTTCTCCAGCATCAGTTCTTCCTCTTATAGCCAAGTAGAATCAGCCTTATAAGATGTCTGAGTCAGAAATCATTTACCATAGTACCTGCATTAAATTGCATTAAATTACATTACATTAATTTACAACAGTGTAGGAGGGTTCCCTTTTCTCCACATCCTCTCCAACACTTGTTATTTCTTCTTTTGGATAATAGCCATTCTAATAGGTGTGAGGTGATTAGTCCAGCCACTAAGAAAATAGCATGGCAGTTCTTCAGAACTCTAAGAGTAGAACTACATATGATCCAGCAATTCCTCTTCTGGCTATTTACCCACAAAATATTAAAACATTTGTAAGGATATATCCACCCTATGTTCATTGTAGCATTATTTACGGTAACTAAGACATGGAAATAACCTAAGTCCCCATCAACAGATGATTGGATAAAGAAGATGTGGTATATACATATAGACACACACAATGAAATACTACTTGGCCATTAAAAAAGATGAAATATTGTCATTTGCACAGATATGGGTAAATATTGAGGTATACACTAAGTTAAATAGATCAGCTGGAAAGAATAAAAACGGTATGATTTCACTCATATGTGAAATATAAAATCAAAAAATAACAAACAAAAACAAACTCATAGATACAGATAACAGAATGATGGTTGCCATAAAGAAATAGGGGTGAGAGGAGAATGAAGAGGGTAAAGGAGGTCAAATATACGGTAATGGAAGAAAACTAGACTTCAGGTAGTAAGCATGCAATGGAGTACACAGATGTTGAATTGTAATGTTGCACACCTGAAAATTATATAATGTTACCCTAATAAATTTAATTTAATATAAAAAATTTACCTTTGACATAACTCCAAAAGCCCTCCCTTTCCAAAATAACTACCCTTGTGGCAGGTAATATAAACTAAGATACACTCTTTTAGGTTTTAGGAATTTCCTAACTCATCCGTTAATTTGACAATAGCCCTTACATTAAAATTCATTAAATTCCTATTGATATGCACTAACTAGTGTGGTGGGTGCTAAAAACAGACCTCCAAATTAAAGAGGCAGTTTCCCTGTTTGTGTAGGAAGAAGGTAGACACTAAACAACTAATTATTTGATTGCATTTGTGGCTGGTGCCATGAACAGGCTACTAAGTGTTCATAGAGTCAGCATTTTCCTAATTAAGCAACCTGAAGCTTGAAAACTAAAACAGTAAGATTTTTTTCACTATAATACCTTGAGATTACAGTAATAGATAAAAAAAAACAACGCATTGAATGTGATTAAAGCTTATAATTTTTCCAAAGCATATACAACAAAGAGGATCTAGTTTGAGTTTACCATTGTCCTCACTCCACACATGAATAAACCAGGTTTTGGAAGGCTTCAATGAATTACTCGAGGTCACACAGCTATTAAGGGAAAGAACAGGAAGTAGTAGGCAAGCTTTCTAATTCCAAGTTCAAGACTTTTTCTAAAACAGCCTTCAGCGAAGTTGTTTGGGTTGCAGAGAGAATAGGGAAAAATCATATAACCTCAGATGTCCATCTCTGACAGTGGACCTTGGTTTTACAATTCCATGCAGTTCCTTTAAATTGGTATGATGGGTGGACCTGTGCTTTCCAATCTGATTCAAACTCAAATTTTAGCTCTGCTGTTGACTAGGTCTGACTGTGGTGACATAATTTAACCTTATTGAACCTCCATCTCTCTACCTTCAATATATGGATCTTCCCAAGGCAGGTTGAATGACCTACAAAGGACAGAGAACCAGCATCCAACACCTTGTAAATTCTCAGTAAATAAATCTGTTTTCTTGCTCTTAACAGAAGTGCTAAAAAAAAAAACATACCAAGAGACCAACCAGCTGTGGAGACCTCATTCCCAAAAACGAACCATGTATGTAAGTGCCATGCTTTTCCTTTTTTACTAATAGAAAAATTAAAGGCAAGTTTTGGGTCCACCCATTATATAGATTCACCTCAATAAAGAGTGAATTTTTAGTGAAATTTCTGCTTTCAATTTTCTCTCACCCTTATTCCTTCATTCCAATTTTAAATTGTATTATTTTATAATAATTTATGTACATTTAAAAAAAAGATTCCTGAAATTCTTTTATGAAAATATAGGTAGAGATAAAGAAAAATAAGAAGGCGAATGAGTAAATTAGATTTTTAAAAATTTGAATAGTTTTTATTTCTCTTACTTGCCAACCCTCATTCTGTTTCTAAATTCAACCTGTGAACCTCTAGGCTTCTAGTATTTCTTTTTCCTGCCATCTTGAACACAGATAAGATGATTAGAGCTAGAGCAACCATCTTTTGACATTAAGACAATAAGCCGTTGTGCTGAGAATAAAAAGATAAAAAAGAAATTTTTTGGACTGTCTGCCTCTGGAGGTGCTGTTAACTAAAAATACAAGCCTCCATTTGGTTAGGTCACTATTAGTCAAGCTTCTTTTAATTAAATAATAGATAGACAGGTGATAGATAGATAGATAGATAGTAGATAGACAGACAGACAGACAGACAGACAGATAGATAGATAGATAGATAGATGATAGATAGATGATAGATAGATAGATAGATAATAGATAGATAATAGACAGGTGATAGATGATGATGATGATAGATAATAGAGACAGATAATAAATATAAAATGTATTTATAAAATATAATATATTAATTTTAAAATTATAAAATATAATGTAAAATTATTAAATTATAATATATATATTCCTTGAAAATTGTTTCAACTCTCTTCAGTACTGGCATACATAAAAAAATATAGCCTAATTGCTTGACACAATGTAAATCTGTAGACTAAATTGTCATCCAAACTCAAACCTATACGATATGCATAGTTTCTCCAGCTATTTCTTTGTAATACTCTAAGAAATAGCACATGTAAACCTATAGCAATAATAGGGAGGCATACACAGCAAATCAAACATGAACTTATTATTTCTGGAGATAAAGTGTAACTGCATGTGAATAATTATTCCGAAATCTAGAAGGAATCTTGAGTAAAATGAGGTTAAAATATGAGAAAAAGGGAGTTGACATATTTTTTCATGAAATAATCACTCAGGTTATTTCAACAGTAAATAGTTATTGATCCCAAAGTGACCACTCTAAAACTTTTTAAAAAAATTATAAATGCATTCTTATTTTCCTCATAGCCATTGTAAAAACCCCAGTAAATTGATGGTGGGTAAAGCATTTGAAGACAATCTTTATCCAAACTGTTTCTGGTTAAGCCAGACTGACTGATTGACATTTATGTAAATTCTTCAGTCCTCTTCTCTTTCCCTGTGTCCTTAATCCTAGTATGCTTTCTCTTGCTCAAACTGTCCTGGCTCTGAATCGTTTGATCCATTTCTCAGTTGACACCCACCTCTGCCCTGCTCCTCCAACTGTTGGGAACATCCTGATTCACCTTCTGATATCTGAGACCTCAGCTCTCAAAATTTATGAACGCAGTTGCTCTTCTAACGTGACTATTTGCTGGAACTTCACACTGCAGCCCTAGCTCTGGTGGACTTAGATAAGAAGGAACTCCAGTTCCACTCTAGCAGAAAAGTTCCATTTTCCTCCCACCTCCAGGAACAGGAAGGTTTTAGACAGTACGGTGAAGCCAAAGGTGAAAGAATAAGGAGTGGAAGCCACATTATATTTCTCCTGGTCATAAATTATCCGTGGTTTAATCTGTCATATAATAAAAAAAGAAGACAGGGCATTATGTTCATCAATAGGCAAAACCATTTTGAATTGAAAAAGTTTCTGAAATGAAGAAATTACTTGGCAAAGGAAAGCTTCTGGATCTTTTTGGAAGGAAATTATCCAACCACAAGTAGGATAAAAACTGATTATATAAAGTTTACAATTGGACCATGATTAGTTAGAGAACCAATGCTCTTCTCCCCTCCCCTACCTCACCACTGCTTAAGGCTGGAGCCGTGAAGAAAGAGCATTTTTCATCCATAATCTATAGCATGAGTGCTGTGCCTTCTTAGTCATTAGTTACAGGAATTGAGGATTTAATTAAATTTAGTAAATTTAGGGAATCCTGCCTGAAGAATTTAATACATGCTCTTAAGTACTTTGAACAAACTATTAATATGTTAGAAAGAAGATAATTTTCAAACTGTGGAATAAAGAGAACAATATCTATCTAATGGAATTGTGTTAGCTGGATAGAAAGATTTGTTTTTTAGGGTATTCACTGTACTTTCAAGGCCACTCTGAAACCTACAAGAGGGTGGATGTTTACATTCAAATATAACTTGAGTGGGAAGGATAGACACTACTCCTCCAACCTACCCAACCATCAACTTCTTTCTGGACCCTGATTTTCTTCACCTTCACCTTGTATTCCAGGGCAACCTAAGACTCTCTACTGTGGTGGGGTAAATGCTGATTGTTCAAGGCTAATTATGGTCATTCTCTTTCCTGGACTGGTGATTTTTTTTCAACAGATGAACACATTGCACAATTCTGGTCAGTGAGTGAAGTCTGCAACTTCTAGAGAAGTTTAGAAAATGGAAATAGAAAAAATACCTATTTTCATGTCTCTGAATGTCACTGTGTGAGGATGTGATACTGGAAGCAGTCATCTTGTGATCTCGAAGAAAAAAAAAAAAAGCCAAGATTACCTCAGGACTTTTGACATCATTGAGCTACTGAATGAACTTCCCTGGAACTACCAAGTGCCCAGACTGTCAGGTAAGATCATGCATGCCTTTCATTTATGAAAACATTTTTAGTTAGGTCTTTTGTTACTTACAGCAGAATGTATCCTATGTAATACAAAAATCATCCAGGGAGACACAGATCATGGGATTGGTTGGTAGGGCTGAAGAAGTAACTCACAGAATCACAAAGAGATATGGCTTGCTTAGCTTATAGAAGCCAGACTTGCTGACAGAATTCCTATATTTTCCACTCTACATGCTGTCGTTTAGAGAGTTGCTGGTTAATTTTAAGTCCACTGGCATTTGCTTTCTTTGAATGATTTTCTTATTATGATTTTGATGTCATTTTAAATAAAATATTTACCTTTTCTTACAAGGTAATGGGAAATCTTTAGCCACAGGGTTAGAAATTAGACTCAACTTTATAATTTATTACCTATGACTATAAATCAAGCCAATGTCCAAAGGCTGAGAAAAAGAATAAACAATGAGACAGCTGTCTCCTGATTTGTCAACAATATATGACAAGGCTAGACTGAAGCTGTAAATATGCATTCTATATTTAGCCCAACAATCTTAAAGCTGTTTGATTTTCATTATTGATGTTTGCACACCCTCAGGGTCTTAAATTCTAAATCCTTTATATTGTAATGTAATTGCATTAGGAAAAGAAAAACTTTTTAAAATTTTTCATTTGCATAGGTTTTCAGACCTTTGTCTCAATGACATTTGCATCTTGAGCAGAAGGGAGTTAACACATCTATACCATGACCAGAATCACAGCACTAAGGTATGCCAGAGGAGAAGGGACTGAGTTTCTTCTGGATGCTAGCAGGGCTGTGTGTCTGGTAAGGGGGCAGGGAAAGATAAGGGAAGTTGTTTAAACGGTAATGTTTCAGAGTCTGGCAACAAGTGCTTTAAAATCTGTTATAGATAAGTCATAAAGTTATAATGTGTTTTTTATAATGCCAGGTTCACCATTCTGCCAAAAAGACTTTTTTGGAGAGAATACTCTCTTCCTTTTAGCAGCCTTCATTATACCTAAGAATCTAATTCATATTCATAGACCCCCATTATTATAGGATGCTGGGAGTGATTCCCATTTACTTCCTATAAATAGCCCTTACTCCAACAGGAGATGTCAAGCCAAATGACATCTGTTGGGAAAAGCTGCTGTTTTTGGATCATGGCAGCCCATTTGTGGCAAAGACGATAGCTGTAGAATCATTTGACCCCAGGGTCTAACTCCTCTAGGAGAATCTTTGATGAAATGCTGACAGCTAGTTACCACTGTTCACATCTTCCATTGTAATTCTGCCAAATTGGCAACCAAAGTCACGCAAAGTTAATCTTGTGCTTGGAAGTTAGTCTTCCCTCAAGTACTAACAATACTTGCATTTTCACAGCTTTCTAAAACACAAGGTCTTCTTTCACTCTTAGTGATTGCACTCAGATCTACCAATGAGAGGCTCCTCTAGTTTTAAAGTTACTTCTATCTTCTTAGCTTTCTCAGATTTTTTTACTGGAGGATATTTGTCCAGTAGCCCACAGAATTATTTCCAGATTATTTAACCCCCTCTCAAAGAACTCAGATGAAAATGGAAATTAAACTTGAGGAACAGGTGTTCATTGCAAATATGCATTAAGAGAATTTCCTTTCTACTTTTAGTGTGTGCTGACTGAAAATGAAAGAAACATGTCATCAGTTAGTCACTTATAAGATCTCATTTCATTTTAGTGGAATGTGCATGCATGATTAGTTATTGTTTAATAATTAAATAAAAATTATCTTTTTCATTAAATACGAGCTTTAATTACATAAAACAATTGCTGTTAAATGAATGTATGCATTTATTTGAGCTTTGAGTGCCCTCTACTGGAGCAATAAAAAAGTTAAAAACTCAATGGCACAGAGGCTTGCATGGTTTCTTCCTACTAAAATGTTATTATTGGGCAAATAATAATAACTGCACAAACTCAACATATTCATAATGACTTAATAGTGGTTAAAACGTTTTTCTAAAAACTACTTATTTAATGGAGCTAATAGTGGATAACTGACAGGTTTTTTAGCCGATTAGCCCGATCTTTTATTTCTAGAGAAGCATGTCTCCAGGCCGTGTGTTTTTGGTTTACAGGCAAGGTCTCTGCATCAAAGTTGGCCCCTGGATCAATTTTCTTTAAATCTGTTTCTTCCCAAACCATGTATGATTTCAACTTTTACTTGGACGCTGCATTTTGTATCTCAGTTTCATGGGCCTTTGATCTCCTATGTTCTTACCTTCCACTTTTTCTCTTTTGCTCCCTCTGCAGTCGCACCTTGGACTCTGACCTGTACACCCATGTGAAGCACCAAGTTTTTCTTTTTATCTGCACCCTACCACCTTCACACTTACACTCCTTAGTGTCAACACACAGGCCTGAACTTCTTCCCTGTCTCTATGTAATCAGGTTCTCCATCCTTCCTTATTTTGATTGATTTCTTGGCTTGTCTGGACTTCATGGTTTATTATTTCAACCATACTGTCATCAACACACTCATTTTCACCAACCCTTTGATCGCCTGCTTTACAATCCTTGCAAGTAGCCTATTCTACAATGGACTGATGATTCATTCTAACCGACTCTAATTCCTAAGCTGTGAAGCACTGCTGAAGAAAATTAATTTGCTTTGCTCATCAAATGATTAAATTTTTTAGCCAATATAAAGTGACACCTTAGCATGCTTAACCATGTTTTTTTTTTGTATCTGCAGTTTGCTTATTTTTTTAATTCCTCAAGGATTGTTCAAACTTTGACTACTTCTCTCATTCTTCAGATGTGATTTGTTTCTTAATTTTCAGAAGTGGAGGCTTACAAGACCTTAAATTTCCTTTTCCTGCATTTCTCAATCTGTCTTTATCTGTCCCCATTCTTTCTTCTACCACAGAAGATGAGCCTCTTCTCCATTTGCATTGGATTCTACTCCCTCTCAACATTTCTTTTTCTGTTCCAATAATCTGTTCAATTTTTCTCTCTCTTAACAAGTACTTCCCTCTTGGACTCAGACTCTAAACATTTTGGATTATCCATTGTTTTGCTTTCGACCCCAGAAAAAGCATGACCCTCTCTCAACCTTGACGGTCCCACAAACTACTTCCTTGTGTCTCTTTGGCTTTACTGTGAAGCTTCTAGAAAATGTAGCCTATACTTCTTGTTTCTACTTTATGTCAACCACTCACTCCTCCATATAATCCACTTTGGTTTCATTTTTCTATCACTAATCAGGAACTGCTCTCTCAAAGGTCACCAAAGGTTTCTGAAATATCAGGTTCCCAGGATTCTCTATGTTGTTGCTCAGCCATTCTTAGCTGATGCTCCAGAACCCAAGACAGCTATTGCACTCCAATCCACTGCCCAGCCAGTAAGAAGGAGTAAGTGATACGAAAAGATGCTTCCCTTTCCTTGAAGGACACTTACTAGAAGTTGTGCACACAACCTGAATGGTTTGAATGCCGTCACATGTCTAGACCCAGCCACAGGATGATAGAAAATGTGGTTTTATGGTTGGCCAAATACCTTACTAAAACTGAAGGTTCTATTACTAAGGAAGAAGGAAAAACTGATATTTGGGCATTTTAAATTTTGCGCATTAAACATGTGCGTGTACATACACGCAAAACTAAAAGGTACAAAAAGAAACATTTTTATTTTTTTATAACCTTGTGAAATTTTGATCTATTTTGTGGTATCTACTGTTTGAAAATTATTTAAATTTTTAATTCTAGTATGTACTTCATGTTTTTTATTTTATGAACATATAAAAAGATCACATACCTTTATTTTCTTAATTAAAAGTAAATAAATACACACATATTTATCCTTATGAATATTATACATTTTACTATAATTTTAAGTTTCTACTTTCATCAATTTAAGTACATCTTTATTTTGCTTTGTTTTGTTTTGGTAAAGGCATACAAGAGTTCTATTTTCTGACTGCTTGTATTTTGACAAATTTTTAATTGTCTTATACATAAAACTACTCAATCAGGGTATGATATTCTTGCAATTGCCCCAGATACATTACTTAAAAAACTTAAAAGAAATGACTGGAATATTATTAGAGCCAACATGGATGTTTTGCAAGGTAGTTGGTCCTGGTATGTGTGCATCACTGGTGTTTCCTAAACCACAGGAAATGGTTTGTCGAGAAGTGTCAACTTAAAGCACTATTAATGTAAAATGCTTTTTATTCTATTTGTGTTAATTTCCCTCCAAACTTTGCCTTAAACCATGCTATGATAAATTTCCCATCTGTATCTTACAGCAATGTCTTAGGCAGATCTATAATATTTTTATTATTAAAATGTATTCAGATTAAAGATTTAATCATAAATTGATTTAAATTAAATTACAAGTCTTCTTTTTCCCAGGACAATTTTGATCCATGGCATTAAGAATCTAAAGTGTGAAGAAAGACCTGGTTATCTCATTGGAATACACAATTCCTGCTTTGCTCTATACATAGCTTCATGAATCAAATATGCTGAAACTGCAGAGGGAGATTCCAGGCTTAAAAGATTAGCAAATAAAATAAATAATAAAACATATACAAATGTTCTGATAAAGGAACGAGTTTGGTGTGTTCTAGGAACTGTTAAAGTCTAGAGTGAATTGAGATATGTCAAGGAAGGGTCCAAAGGCATGAGACATGGCTGAAGGGTTAGGCAGCAGCCATGTCGTGGAGGGTTCTGAAAGCCAGAGACTTGAGACTTCATTCTAACTGCAAGAGGAAACTATCAGAAACTTTTGAACAAAGGAAATACATAATATGATTTTTATCATTAGAAGGCATTTCAGACCACTGTGAGAATGGGCTATGAGAGGCAAAAGTAGACAAAGGAAGACCAGTTAGGTGAAGATTGTGGTGGTCCAGGCAAGAGACACCCAAAGGCCTGAGTCAGGGTAGTATCTAGAGAGATGATGAAAAGGCCCCAAATGGTGCATAAAGTCTGAATATCCAGACAATATGATTTGCTTATGAGTTAGACAAGGTGAGGGAGAGAAAAAGAGAGTAAAGAATGAGTTAATATTTTCAACTGGAGCAATTAGGTGAATAGAGGTTCCACTGACAGATATAAGATACTAGAAAAAAAGTAAATATGATAGAAGTAAGAAATCAAAAATTCAGTTTTAGACACATTTGCTTGAGATGCCTATTTTACCAGAGTGGAAATATTTGTAGGTTAATTGGATCTGTGGGTCCAAAGCTCCTGGAAGAGCTTTGAGAGGTAGTTATAAGTGCAGAACCATCAGGGTTTACATGGTACATGGGAAGGAATGGAGATTAGTCTGTATTTAGGAGCAAAGAGGGCCAAAGACTAAGCTCTGTGAGATCTCAACATTCAAGATTGTGAAGATGAGGAAGAAGAACCAAAGAAGACTGAGAAGGAATGACCAGTACAATAAGAGAATAGGTGTGGTGACCTGGAAGCCAGGTAATTCAAGAATTTTTTCATTCTCTTCTTTGGCTCCCTTGGCTGTATCCCAGACTAGCAGTTTATTGAGAATACCATTAGGAAAAATAAATCTTCTGCTTCAAAACCAAAGTATGTATGCTTTTAGAAGTTTGCTTGTCCTTTGTATTTCCTGGTCAATGTTGCCTTTCCCTGTGTAATACTTTTTCAGGACCTCACATGCACATGTCCTCCTTTTCTACTTATAACATAGTCAAGTGATATGCACATTTAACTTACATGATTAGAATTACATGCAGTTGAAGGAAACAAGAACATTACAATATTTGCGTGATTCCGCTGTCACTCCACTTAAAACATATGCCCAAGAACAGGGGAAATAGTTGTGCATCTGAGGTTCTTCTGAAGTAATACTCACAAAACAATACATTTTGAACATATGGGTGGATTGTAGAATTTTTCAAGATAATTTTATTATAAATGATCTGCTGATCTTAGAATCTAACCTTATGTAAGATGTGATTCCATCCTACCTGAACTGGAATGGGGTACAAACTGTTCATATTAAGTTTGTCAACAGAAAGTAAGTATGGAACCTCCTCAGTTCTAGTCCACTTGAGTCCTGGCAGGCTTCCCACATGTTCCTCTTTTTGTACAGTAATGAAGCATCCTTTAGGCTCTGAATGATGAAAGTCAAGTTTTCATCATTCAACATTCAGGCTTCATGGCTATATTAGACTTTCTTTGGGTCTCTGACATAGTCAGAACATCTGCTGGTGGTCATTTTCTCATACACTGTACATCACTTTTTTCAGAAATCCTCCATCTTCTTCTTCAACAACAGTGTTTTTATTGGGATGACCATAAGCTCACGACAGTACTGTTTAGTGGGGGTGGGGTGAATCTGTATTTTTGTTTGTTTAATTTGTTTAATTTTTACTTTTTAAAAGAAAACTGACATTAAACAGCACTTGTCATTTCTAGTTTTAGCAGCATAACAGAATTTCCATTTTTGTAGGGAAAAAGTAGTTAGTCATTTTAAGAATGTTACATGAGACAAGCACTTAATGATTTTGCTGTTGGCATGGCAAGTTATGAGGCATTGCTTTCATAGATGGATGAAGCTGGGCATTGTTCCTCTCCTTTCCATTGCATTGCATCAGTAGATCATATTAAGGGCCAAATAGCCATTGAGAAGAAAAGGAATAGAAGGTTCTGAGTTATTAGAGAATGTCTTGAGGTTCTGAGTTATTAGAGAATGTCTGATGGCCTAGGGTTGTCCTGAAAAAAGCCAACAGATAAGAAAAGAGACTTTCAGAAGAGTTGGATCCAAGCTCCAAATCAGAGCCTATAGTGATGGGAAGAGCTTCTTCTGTCAAAACAGGTTCTGTGACCCCTCCTAGACCAGAATCCAGGCACTATGGTGTACTCTGGGGAAACCATTTTATCTTGGAATCTGTGTCTTTTTTGGTGTGAAGCAACCATGGATGAGCCTATGCATGAGAGCAGAAGCACTTTCCTCTATACCCTGGATCCAGAGGTAATACCCTTCAATAACTTGCTTTGGGGCTTCTCAAGCAGTTAAGGTCTTGCCCTAGAATGCTTGGCTTCCTGTCTTAATTGCAGTGGCAACCATGCTGGAGAAAGGGTCTACTTCAGAGGAAATGGCCAAACTTTCCTTTTTCCTCCTCTACAAAGGGCTATTAATTACTACTGATCCCCTTCCAGTGAGAAAGCATTTTTTAGGTACCACCAGTAGGACAAAAGCTTGGAGTCAATATGATTTGGATATGAGGAGAAATGAGACCTGATTTTGCACCACAAGCCTAGCGAAGAATTTTTATGTAAAATTCAGAGATTGCCCAAGAAAGATAGCTACCTTGTGACCTCAAATATGGTCATATTTTCTTTAACAATGAGGAGGTAGAGCTTACAGGAAACAATGCTATTAAAAGTTAAATCCAGTATTCTGCTGTTCAACTGATATCTTATTAAAACTGTGTGCTTGTGGCCAAGGAAGTAGGAGGTACACTCTCAGCTGTCAAGCAGAGAAAAGAGTGCTGTACTGGGATCCATCCTGAAAGCCCTGCTCACTCAAATCCCTGGGCCACCAGGAGGGAGCTGCTCACATCCTCATCCTACATGACAATCAAAATCACACCACAGACTTCATTTTTCTCACTTCGCCTACACAAGGGCTCATGGTTAAGCATAAGATAATTGAGGACAGGCTCTGTCACCCACAATGTGCAAGATAAAATGTAGCGTAGTCAGAAGAAATTATTTTAGGGCCCCTCCCTCAGAGTTTGCACTGGTGACTCAATTCACCCCTTTATGGTTAAATAGATATGAGCAGATCTGAGATCCTCAGATGGCCTAAGTTTTAATTCTGGCTTTGCTACTGACTTTAATTCAGCAATAGGTATACTATAAAAGTCTCTAGGCATATGGCTCCTAGAGGATGACATTCAACTCTAACTCACCTCACCGAATTATAAGGAACACTAAATCATATTTTGAAGTCCTTTGTGAAGTTCATTCAAAATTTGTGCCATTCTCCAACCTGCCCAGCATTGGCCTCCTGATGCTTTGTGAACAATTGCTTTATAAATTGAAGTTTGCCTATATGTACTTGCAGCAATGTTTCTAAATCTTACTCATTTTAGTAGTGTTTATAATTATGACCACTAGATCTTTCCCAGAATTAATTTTATTAGTTTTAATACAATTCAATAATTTTAATTGAATACAATTCAATTAATTCAATAGTTTTCCCAAGTGAGAAGTTTCTTATATTTGCCAATAAAATCTATCCTGTGCCTCATATAGTTCTCACAGTCTTTAATCCTGTCTTTAATAAGATAATCATTGATCCCAAAGGCATTATATATGTTTCACATTGGAACTGAAAAGTACTTAGTGCCAGTGAAGATAACAGAAACTCTAAGTAAAAATTAATAAACTTATAGCATCAAACTGCAGAAGAAAGAGGAAGAAGAGAAAGAGCAGAGGAAGAAAGAGAAGAAGAAGGAGAAGAAAGAGGAAGAAAAACTAATGAGTTACTCTCTGGACCAACAGTAAACTTACAGGTTGAAGAAGAATATTTTTTTATTTCTGTGCCTCAGTTTACTTATCTGACAAAGAAAAGTAATAGCTCAAATCAACCTCACTTAGTAGAAATTTATATTTTTGCCCAGTTTATAGCTGTAGTTAATTTTCATTCACTAACTACAAAACTATAAATGAGGGACATTACACATAGAAAATAAAATATGATCATTTGTCCTTGAATAATTCTACCTATAGAGTAAATGTGTTTGAGGGGTGTGTTTTTGTTTGTTTATCTGTCTCTAAAGAGGTTAGAAATGTTTGTTGATTGTAGTAATGTCTTGTGTTGTAAAACAGTAACCTCCTTATTATGGTATTCAAATATAGGATTACTAACTTCATAGAACTAATAAATTCATGAGGAACTGGTTACTGAAGATTTAAGACTTAAATATTAAAGTTCTATGCAGGCATCAAATATCTTCAAAGAAATGGAAATACCTGAGAAGTACATAGCCATTTTTTTTACCTTTATTTGAATATTAAAGGGATAGCTTATATATCCATTTAATTACATTCCCAAAGAGTTTACATATAAATAAAATAGTGGATTATACATTGACTACTGCAGATTGGTTCCCAAAGTGAATATTAATATTGGATTACAATTCTTAAACTACAACCTATGCAGGCCAGACTTCAGAATTTTTATTTTCAGAGACATAATGTGAGCACATCCTGTATGTTGTGTAGCAACCCATCGGGAACTAGAGGAAGCTCTCAAGCCCATTAAGTTTTGTACAGTGAAACACGTAATATTTACACTAAGTGGGACAAATGCTATTAAATAATCCCACATTAGTTCAAATAATTTACCAAAATTAGCATATTTTTGGAGTTTCACTTCATCCCAGAATCTAGAATTGTGGATAAGTGATTATGGACCTGTATTCTTTAAAGTATTTGGGATGCTCTGCAGCCACTCTATATGAAAGTCTTTGCGACTTGAATGAACATCTGTGGAAAAATATAATGTCACATATAAATAATAACTGTAGGCTCACATTTTCAGTAACTCATCAAATATATCAACCAGGGAAGTTTCCTGATTTGGGTTCCAGGATTGAAAATTTATGAATTCACAATACTGCCCAGAAAGTGTCACAAGAAAAGAGAAGATGCAGTTGAGAGCAGTAAGAGTAGCTGCCCACAAAGGAGAGAAAAGAGGACCTTCCAGAGAGAGAAGAGGAAACCACATAAATATGTGCCAATCTCAGGAAATCATTTTATTTTTAAAAGAAATTCAATAATGGCCAGGTTGGTAAAGATATCACATAAGATAAGAACTAAAGCTTTTATTCAGATCTTTGGTAGCCTGGTCAGCTCAAGGCTTTTCTCTGGCTCTCATATATTAACACCTGAACTTGAAAGGACCTGCCCTTGTTAAATGCTATGCTGTCACTACCTTGGATTCCTAATTATTGTAGAACAGGGACCACCCCACCCCACCCCACCCCCGTCCCCATTTTTATTTTGCATTGGGTCTGCAAATCATGTGGCCAGAGCTGTCCACAGGCAGGCCTGTCCTTGGAATAACATGGTGAATAAAATCTGCTTTCTCTTTTTGCCAGAGCAGCAGGACTGCTTGGCATTCAAGGTGGAGTTAGTCTCACGGAAAGGCAAGGGCCTGCTCTGCTGAGCCTTCTCAGGTCTCCTCCTGGCACATGCAGCTTACAAAAAAAATTTACAGATAAGTGATGCACAATGTCCTTACTCTCTGTAAGAGGAGGAGGCAATTTTTCCCCTATAAACTACCTATCGCCAATGGCATAGTGCAGGATGCTCAATTCTCTGAGAAAAAAGTAGTGATGATGAGTACCTTTTGTAGTACACAGCATAAGTTGAGGATTTTGAAGGCACAATTTTCCCAAGATTTTTGGAATTTCACTTCACCCCGGATTACCCTAAGCAGAGAGTAGTAATACTTTATACGTAGTTTATCTTCTACAACGTACAAAGCAGTTTATAGACGTTATTAGATTTCATGTATTCATTGACTCAATAAATACACACACCTTCGCTTACACACACACACACAGACACATCACATAGTCAAAGACCCCTCCTTATAACACCCCCCATATTAACACACACCCCACATACACACAGACAGATGCAGAACCCTTCCATATACATATTCCCCCACATATATGCTGTGCCCCCACATATACACATACATACACACACATATACCCTAAACACCCATATATACTTTTATTGCACATCTCCACATATACACTGTACCCTCATATAATACACCACATACACACATCCATATACACCTCACATATGTACCAGACTCACATACATGCCCTCCATATACACCTCTCCATGTACACATACCCTTATACACACACACCACTACTTATGAACCACACATATAAAAATATATATGCCACACACCCCTTCATATACAGACTCCCTACTGCTTCTGCTCCAGCTGGTTTCCTCTATATACACACACCCCTATATATGTACCACACACACTATGTACCATACTCTCACACACACATATTCTTATTTTGTATCAAGTACAAGCCAAAGGCTGAATTCTCTCCCACCTTAATAAAGAAATCTTTTCTCACCTCTTTCTTACTAGTCACTGTTTTGTTTTCTTCTTTCTTCTCACGAAAACTAATGACAGCTATTGTCTACTCCAAGCCTCCACTACCTTCATGTTAGTCCTGATCTTGTACTGTCACCCGCCTCCCGTTAACAAGGCACTCATCACAGTCTCTACTGCTACAGAGAAAGCTTGCCTCTCTTATTCCTCTAGGCCATAGTGCAGCCATGGAGATACCCAATCTACAAGCACTTTCCAGAGCACTCCCTACCTGACCCATTAGTTGAGTTTGGCACTGCTGATTGCTGCCTTAATTTGGCAGGCTCTCCTTTGTTATCTCTAACAGTTTCTTTCAGAGTTTCCTCTTCTCTGGTACTGCTTTCAGTCTCCTTTGAAGATTCTCCTTCTTTTCACAATGATGTGGTAACCCAGGATTTCCTCTTTCTTTTTTCACTATACACATTCTTCCTGGGAAGTTGGATCAATACCTTCCTGTTGCCTCAATAGCGGTATGTTGCCTGATAGTGGTATGGAGAGTTGCAAAGAGCCTACCTAGCTTTTGGAATCATGGACATTCAGATTAGAATTCCAGAACTTCTCCCAGTTAGATTTGTGACCTGAGACAATAGATGTGATCCCTCAAGCCTGTTTTTACATTTATAAAATGGCAGTGGGGATGGCAGGGGGAATCCTCCCTACCTGTTACAGTTATTGTGAAGATTCTCTCATTCATTGACTAAGATTTTTTTGAGTAGCTGTGTGCTATGCACTAGATGTATAGTGATAAACTAAAAAATTAAAAATTCTCATCATTGTGGCACTTCAATTATAGTGTGAGACAGATAATGAAAAAATGAATCACTTAGTATGCTATAGTGATGGGACTCTGAAGAAGAATAAAACACTCAATTAATATGAAACAGTACTGTGCCTGGCACAGAGGAGGTGCTCAGAAAAGGTTTGCCACCTCTTCTCCATCATCATCACCATATCTCAGATCTCTCTTTCCAGCCTAAATATCTCTCTTGATGTCCACAGGGACCTCAAATTTAGTATGTCTGAACGTATATTGATCCTATTTATGTATCTCCCATATTTCCTTATTTTTTATCCTCCACCTTGGTCAATAGCAACAAAGTCTCAGCTGACAATGAGCTCTTCCACCTTGCTATGTGTTTTGGCTCTGTTCTCTTCTCCAGCCCTGTTATCTTGATCTGAGTTAGACCTTCAACATTTCTCACCTGACCTACTGTGAGAGCTATTTTCCTTCTCCAGGCTGTTCTCCAATCTGTCCTCCAGACAACTGCTGTGATGGCATGTTGGTCCCTTGATTAAATTCATACAGTGGCTTTATACTACCATCTGCAGGTATTGCCCAAGTTTCTTTACCTACCCACCACTCCAGACTCCCTACTGCTTCTGCTTCAGCTCATTTCTCACCCTTCTCCTTTTAACACTTTAGACTTCAAGACACTGAAGTACAAAGCCTTGACACTCACTAGAGTGTCTTGCTCCTCTACCCTCCCAACTCCCACCGTTTTCTCTCCCTGCTATACTTTCCACACATCCTTTTATCTGGTTAATTACTACTTAGCAACAGAGATTTGGGGAAGGCATCATTTCTTTATGCATTTCCCTGGCCTCCACCCTATCCTTGCCTTCCTCCACTTGTTACTGGGTTGCATATTCCTCATAAGGCTTCCATGTACCATGCTCAAATCTCTGTCTCTTTTATTGAAATCGCTAAGTTCCTTTCAATTTTATTTTTGTGTTTGCTTCTACAAGATGCTACTGAAATGCAGGATTGAGTCTCACTTGTTTTCCCAGGTTCTTTCAGGAGCAACTCTACCTCTTTTCCACCCACAGGCTGTGTGCTCACTTGTCCTTCACAATCCATAACTGTCAATCATGAATTTACCACAGTTTGGATTTGTCAGTCATAAAAAAAAATACCATGTGGAAAATACTAATTGTTCAGTCTAAATTAGTATTTATGAAAAACTTACCTCAAACCTTACAAGGCCATTTCAGCACTAAAGAAACCCAATTTATATGATTAAACAGACAATCTAACATCTTAGGTTTCAGCATCTAAATTCATAATAACTTTAATTTTTTTGCTAAGAATCATGGAGCAATTTTTGCATGCTCCTGTGTAATCAGAGACCCCAGTGCAGATTTTATGAATCAAGAGGAATCTATAAGAAAAGAAACCATCAGAACCCTGAATGGAAATCCATCTACTAATTGTTGAAATTTCTTTCCATTAGCCCCCCTATGCTTGCCTAAAGCACCTAGTATAGATCTTAGCATCTACAATAAAAACTAATCCTCTTCTTTCTTTTTCTTTTCCTGTACTGTCCTGTCTCTGGAGTCCTAGTCAACTCTGATAACCATCTGGAAACTCATATTCTGTTATGTTTAAATCTTATCTAAGTTCCTACCTTGCCACCACTCATTTTTATCTTCTCCTAAATTCGTATCTTGGTTGACAGCACTGAAATTTACACAGATGCCCCAAGTCAAAACTTTCTCAATAACCATTAACTCTCTTTCAACACAACTAATCAGTCTTCGACTCCACTTTGCTTTCTTCAATTGTACACTGGCTTATTGAGCTCAACAAAGCTTTGTGAAATGCCTGTGCTTATTAATTTGTACTCTCATCTTCAGTCCCACTAATTTATAATCCTTTGCATAAATTTCTTAAATGGTTTCCTTGTACTAGGAATCTCTTTCCTCCAGTAGACCTTCAAACTGCTCTTGGATCTCAAGCCAATTGAAACCTTAAAGTCTTCAATCTCAGTGAAGATATTATTATCGCTATCTGAAGAATAAGTGGAAATATGGTAGCATCACATTTAAGAAATTTTTCTCTATGGGCCCAGTTCCATCCTTACCCCCAACCCCTTACATCCCGAGGGACAGTTCCTGCTATGACACACTGTGGCTTTCTCTCATGCATGATTTTACATATTTCCTTACTTTCCACTTACTGATTTTTTTCCTCCTTTGTTCTTCTGCTACCTGTGTACCCTGTCTGGAGAAACTCTCAAAACCCTGCTAAAACATCTTGTGGAATAAATATATGACCCTCTTCTCCTTCTTGTGCCCCTCCCTCATCTCCAATCTCCCAACAGAAGGTAACTTTGGTGTCAAATAACTTTCTTCTATCTATATTAGTAATTCTCACAATATTACATTTGTTTATGTGTTTATAGAACCCACTAGACAAGAGCTCTCAGCAGACAGAGGTGGTATCGTCTCTATTTTTTATCACAAGTAACTACAATAATTACTAACACATAATCAGCACTCAATAAATGTTTTTGAATAAATAGTCAAATGATAAATATAGCAAAGTCAGAAAAGTGGAGAATTTATTCAAGATTTTTTTTTTTTGTAAGAAGAAATGTGAAGCTTAAAGAATAATGAGAAGCTCTGTTTTCTTATTGCCAAGATGATCAGGTACCTACGACTTACA
The DNA here is from genome assembly GCA_030015415.1 of Cynopterus sphinx. Classification (NCBI taxonomy): domain Eukaryota; kingdom Metazoa; phylum Chordata; class Mammalia; order Chiroptera; family Pteropodidae; genus Cynopterus; species Cynopterus sphinx. The sequence continues at coordinate 46,009,138 of CM057391.1, read as the reverse complement.
AGTATGACCATAAAATTTATTCCTTTCATAATAGAGAATATAGACATCAGTTAGTAAATAATGACCTTAAAAAGAGATTCTCTCAAGAGTTCTTAGAGTTTACAGAACTGTTGAAGTAATGAAAAAGTCAAGTATAGAGAACATGGAGAAGGTCTCTAGTTAGCTATGAGCAGTTATTTGGAGAAAATGATAAAAATTCCCTTTTATTGGAAGTCATTGGTGAAAAAAAAAATAAGAAAACACTGGCAATGAGAATAAGGGCAATAAAGAAGTATGAAGAGAGGGAAAAGATTGGAAAAGAAAACAAGTTTAGTTGTGATATTAGAAGAGATATAAATAAAAGAAATATAAAGAATCATGTGAATGGACAATTGTCATACTAAGATTTGCTTCTTTAAGAATATTTTTAAAACAATGAGATCTGTCTCAAGAAGCACCAGTGATGTTTGCATTACCATGTGGCAGTTAGCTAATCCTTAACTTCTCACCTTCACTAAGGCTGGCCTTGCCTGAGGAAGCAAGAGTTACAAATATGTGGCTAAGAAATTCCAGAAGAATCGGGATAGCATTACATAGATATGGATCAAAGGGCAGATTTCAGGTCAATGGGAAATTTATTACTTACTCTGTAAAAGCTTAGAAAGAAGAAAGAATAATTACTTTTTACTTTTTTCTTCCTATTGTTATTTTTTCTTACTTTAAAAGTTATCTGTGTATGTAAGAGTACACATGCACACATATACTGCTATGAATAAATGTTTGTATCCCTCCAACATTTATATATTGAAACTCTAATACCCGATATGATAATACTTGGAGGTAGGGCCCTTGGGAGGTAGTTAGATCATGAGGTCATGAAGGTGAAATTCCCTGATGGAATTAAAGCCCTTAAAAGAAGAGGAAGAGATCAGCCTCTTCTTTTAGTCCATTCCCACACACCAAGGAAAGGCATGTGAGTACACAGCAGGAAAGTGGCTGTCTAAAAGCCAGGGAAAAAGCTCTCACCAGACACCAAAACTGTAATACCTTTATCTTGGATTTCCCAGCCTCCAGAGCTGTGAGAAATAAAATTTTTAAGTCACCCAGTCTATGCCATTTTGTTATAGCAGTCAGATAGTCACATATATTATATATAATATATATACATTATATATATTATTTTTGTAAAAATATATGGTCACTACCAAATCTTATCCAATATATCATACCCTTTCCAGAAGATAACTCTATGACCATTTTCTGTATACCTTTCTTGGACTTTTCTATATATTTTCATATATTTACATAGTGATTCCTGGCCATGTTACTTAATTTCTATGCCTCAGTTTTCTCATCTGTAATGTGGATGTTAACAGTAGATAGCTTATGGAGCTATTGTGAGTTTTAGGTGAGATGGTATATATAAATCCATTAGTACAGTAACTGGAACTTAAGAAGTTTTTTTTTGTTCTTATATCTATATCTCTATAAATAGTTTGCTTTTGTGTTGTTATTTATACAAACGGAATTATGTTTTATGTAACTTTGTAAAACATGCCCTTTTTATTTAGCAAGATATCTGAAATATGTTCTATGTCTAAATATATAGCTCTACTTCCTCCTTTATAATTACCATATAATATTTCATAGTGTGAATATACCACAGATGAGTTAACCATGCCATTTTGTTAAGTTGCTATCAATTAGTCATAGTGACAATTAGTGTTTCAATAAACCCTGTTGTGTTGAATCCTTTTCCAAAATAGATACATAGAATAAAAATTATTGTGTGGAAGGCTATAATCATTACTAATTTAATAAACATTGTGATAAAAAAAAAACTAAACCAATTTATATAGGAAAAAAGAGTATCTTTCCAAATCTGTTTTTTTGTTTAGGGTATGTTTCTTTGTTGCCTCATTTTGACTGACTCTGTTTCTATGTATTAGAGAAGACTGTTATGTCTCTTGAGCTTGGGAGATCGGTCTTATGTAGAAGGTGTCTTGGGGGACCCAGTGATGTGATTTCCTTGGTCACCTGTGCCAGGTACTCCAGGAATGTCCCTGTGTGGGTTCTGTATGCTCTCCTATTGTAGTTGAGCCTTGATTACTGCTAGCATGTCAGTGCTGAGAGGGTTATCCTAAGGCTGGCTGGCTGGCTGTGAGGGTTGGCCGTGACTACAGAGGACTGCCCATTGTGTATGACTGATCCCCTCGACAAAAACAAATAAACAAACAAACAAACCAGAGCCATTTTAGTAGGACTCTGGGACCAGTCAAGTCCATCCTTTGGGTGTGTTATTTGTGGAGCTGGACAGAGTTCTGATCTGGTCTGAAGTTAGCCACCAGATGTGTTGATTCTGGACCCTCTTAGGAGGAACTCTGGTGCAGGCCAAGGGCAGCCACTGCTTGTGCTGAGCTTGGGGTTGCTCAGTAGAAGCTGCAAAGTAATCTGTGGTTGGTTAGCACTTGTGCTGGACTTAGTAGTGCTTGGGGGAGGCTATGCTGTGAACCAAGGCTGGCTATCACTAGAGCAGTGAGCACCACAGTGTGAGCTGGGGCCAGCCACTACTTACTCCAGGTTCATGGCTGCATAGTTGAAGCTACATTCCAGGTCCAGACTAGCCGCCACTTGTGCCAGGCTTGGGGCCATTTGATGGTAATTACAACACAAGCTGAGACTGGTCTCTGCTTGTGCTGGGCTTGGGGCCATTTAGCTTAAGATACAGGGCATGCCAAGGCCAGCCACTAAGTTTGCGTTTGTGACCTTTAAGAAATTTTAGGAAAGTCCGCAGTTTGAGCTGAGACAGACCACTTGTGTGGAAAAGCCTCTGAAATAGGTTCGGACCAGCATAAGAGCTAAGTGGGGCTGGGTCTCAGGGAATCACCATGGGGAGGGGTAGGGAGATATTCAGTGTTAGCTAAATTAATGGAGACTCAGATATGGTGTCCATCTGTGCCTGCTGGCTGATTAGGGGGAGAGCTTAACAAAAGAACAATGGTGCCTGCCAGCACTTCTGTCCCCAGAAAGAAACTTCCCTAACCTCTACCCCTCTGGCCCTTACACTGAAGCTAGTAAGTATACATTTCCACGTGTCCCTAGCAGTTTTTTGAGTTGCTACTCTTTCACTAGAACCCAGAGTGAGTGAGTTTGAGAGTAGGCAAGTTTGTGTATGGGCCTTTTAAGAGCACGTGGGACACTGTGGTGGTCACTGAAAGGTTTCAAGCCCAGCACTTCTTTATTTCATGGCTGTTCTTCACAGCCAGATGCTATAAGGACTTTTCTTCCCAGCACTGGAGGCCTGAACTGGGAAGGCTAGTATGGCACTGGGACTCCTCACTTCTCAGATGGGATCTCCACAGCCAAGATAATACTTCTTGATTCTTAATCACCACTTCATGGGTATGAGAACTGCTTGTTTAGTGTTTTTGTCCATCCTACCAATCTTGACCTGGATTCTACTTTATATCATCAGTTATAGGACTTCTGTTCAGCTAGACTTCAAGTGGTTCTCAGTAATGGTTCTTCTATAATTTAGTAATTTTGTTGTGGTCATGGGAGGAGGTGATCACAGCATTTACCCACTCTGCCATCTTGACTAGAGGTCTGTCTTTCCTAACCATATGACGTTGAGTTTTCCACTTTCATTTTCTTCAGGTCTAGAGATTCAGCTTATAAAATTTAACGTAAACATGCAAACATGATTGATGACAATGTATGTGGTCCATTTGTCACTGAAACTTTTCACCCACACTGCATTTACAACAGTAACATGGGGTCACATTCCTTCCCCCTTGGAGTCATAGCTCTTGGAATCTTCACAATTTTCTATCTCAGAAAGAGAGCACAGATTAATATAGAATATAAAGTATAAAGTCATGTGGATTACTGAGAAAATTCCTTAAAAATTCCAGGAATAAAGAACATAGTCATAGCAACCAGAATAAAATCTGCTGGGGGCACTTGAGTTGCCTTCTCAGTCCATTCTTCCACTCTTCTCTGCACTTCTTTCACAGCTGGTAAGATTCTTAACAGAAGTGGATGACAGAAAAGAACATAGTCACCCATTCATGCATGCCTTCCACAAGCCTGCACCAACCTACCAGAGTAAGAATGTCTTTCTAATACTGTATTCAAAATCTCTAACCCCTGTTAAGAGCTTGTTCTTATATATAATAATTTTCAATGTAAGAAAGACATCCTTTTCCTAGAAAAAATAATCAATTACAATGACCAAAGAGGTAAAGACGACAACATACTATTTCCTCTGGTAAAAGTCTTTTAAATGTTTAATGATATTTATATTATTTCCAATAAGACTTCTTTTCCCTAAATCTTATAATCTTCTCATTTTGTAAAACTCCTCAGCTCTTCTTTACACTCTTTATTTGAGTTCTTTTCAGGTTTTCGTGGTCTCCTTTGGTGTGAAACTAAGAATTTTTAAAGCATCCAATAGTTGGGAAAGTGGAGAAAGAAATGAAGAAACACAGGCAATTATAAAGAGACTGATATTTCTTTTCTAAATGTCTCTCTGATTTAAGGTAGTTTATAATTAATAAATTATATATTGTATACTGACCCATTAGATTATGTAAAGTACAATTTATAAGTTTAGCTTGGAGGCCACATCTGGAAATCTCACTGCTCAAATATAGTTTTTCCTTCAGCACTTTTCTGGCTTGTTTTTTTGTTTGTTTTGTTTTGTTTTGTTTTTTAATAGTCAAGGTGAGAGTTTTTTTGCACATACTTTAAGAATTAAGAGGTTAGTCATGGTCATGCATTATGGTTTAGAACTATGGGTTTGTTGGAGTTTTGAGGGAAAGAGTTCAGAGAAAGGACTCCTTTTTTCTACCTACCTAACTGAAATGTAAAATTTGAAATTCAGAGGGATAGCTAAAGAAATCAGATGAGACAAAAATGTTAGCTTTATCACTTACATGTTAGGATGACATGATTTAAATATAGACAAGTGATCTTGCTAAGACTTCTTTCCTGCACAAGGCAGATATAGACAATTATAGGCCATCTTATTATAGGGCAAGAAAAAATCTCCACCATGGCAGCCCAGCCAATGAACACCTTCCTTAGAATAGGTCAATCCCAAAGGAGGAAGAAGAAGGAATTCAACCAAGACTGAGAGGCCAGGAGTATAACAGAAAATTTCTTCACAGGCTAGCAGGAGGAATGCAAAGTATGTGTAATTGTTTATAACATCTGATTCACTGATTTTTATTGTGGTAAAATACATATAACATAAAATTTATCATTTTACCAAATTTATTTTATATTACCTATTTTAAAGTGCATAATTTGGTGGCATTAAGTACTTTCACAAAATTGTGCAACCACCCATTATTGCTATCACCAAAACATTTTCATCACCCCAAAAGGAAATCCCCATACCCATCCAGGACTCACTCCTCATTCTATTCTCCTTTAATCCCCTGCCTCTATAGATTTGTTTATTCTGGATATTTCATATGAATTTTTATATTCTGGATATTTCACATAATATGTGGCTTTTTGAGTCTGGAAACACAAAACTGAGAACTATGTCTTCAAGGTTTATTCTTATTGAAACACCTATCAGTACTTCATTTTTTATGGCTGAATAATATTCCATTGGATGGATATACTACACTTTATTTATACATTCACTTGATAAATATTTGGTTTGGTTTGTTTCTGCCTTTGGCCCATTACAAATAGTACTGCTATAAATATTTGTGTACAAGTTTTTGTTTGAATACCTTCTTTCAATTCTTTTGTGTTAGATACCAGGAATATAATTACTGGGCTATAGAGTAATTCTATGCTTAAATTTCTGAGGAATTGCCAAACTGTTTTTCACAACAGGTAAACCATTTTACATTGTTACCAACAACGTAAGATTGACTCTGATTTCTCCCCAATGCTTGTTTTCTTTCTTTAAAAAAAAAATGCTGTAGCCTTTCTAGTGGTTATGAAGTAATATTTCATTGTAGTTTTGATTTGCATTTCCTTAATGACTAATGATGTTCAGAGTCTTTCTATGTGTTTAATGATCATTTAGATATTTTGTTTTAAAAAGTTTTTCAAGTCCTCTGACTATTTTTTATTGGAATATAATAGATAATTAGTTGCTCATATTTATAGTGTACGACTCAATGAGTTATTTTTCAATTATAGTTGGCATAAAATAACATATCAGTTTCAGTTGTAGAGCATAGTGACTAGAGATCTATATAAATCACAAAGTGAACACCCCAAAAACCTTTTACCCCTCTGCCCCCTTACATATATATTACATCATTGACTATATTCTTTATGCTACATTTTAAATCTCTATGACTATTTTGCAACTATACATTTGTACTTCTTAATCTCTTTGCCCATTTTTATAGACCCTTCTAAGCCCCCTCCCATTAGTAACCCTCAAATTAGTCTCTGTATCTATGAGGTTGTTTCCATGTCTATTGCTATTGGTTATTTTGTTCTTTATATTCTACATGTACCTGAAATCATGTGGTATTTGTCTTTTTCTATCTGACTTACTCTATTCAGTGCAAAACCCTTTAGGACCATCATGCAATATCTTTTCCTATCCCCTTACTTTTAGTCTGTGTGTGTCTTTTCATCTGAAGTGAGTCTCTTGTAGGCAGCATATGTAAAAGTTTTATTTTCTTATCCATTCAGCAACCCTCTCTATTGACTGGAGCACTTAATTCTTTTTCATTTGAAGTATTTGTTAATAGACATGTAGTTATTGCCATTCTTTATTCACATTTTTGCTACATATTTTTTCTTCTTCCCTAAGAAAATCCTCCAGCATTTCCTGTAATGCTGCCTTGGTGATTATGAACTCCCTGAGCTTTTTCTTGTCTGGGAAGCTCTTTATTTGTCCTTCATTTCTAAATGATAGTTTTACTGGATAAGGTCATCTTGATTGTAGATCCTGAGTTTTCATCACTTTTAATATTTTTTAATTGGGTTGTATTTTTGTTGTTGTGTTGTAAATGTTCTTTATATATTCTAGTTACTAGACTCTTATTAGATTTATAAATACATCCTTAGATTCTGTGGGTTTTCTTTTCACTCTTTTGATTGTGTCTTTTAATGCACTAATTTTTTAAATTTTGATGAAGTCTAACTTATCTATTTTTCTTTTGTTGTTTGTGTTTCTGGTGTCATAGCTAAAAACTTGTTCGTTTTTTTAAATACATATTTAAAATTTTTTCATTGTCGCATACTTGCTCCCATTATTCCCTGTGATTCTCGCATATTCCCGCCACCAATCCACACTGTGCCCATCATTTTGGGCTATGTACAGGGTAAGCTGCTCTCAAATGCACCTTCCTAGGCTGCTCCAGGCCTCACCTGTCCTTCCCTCCTTCCTCTATACAATTCACGTAACAATTAGTCATGCCCTGTCAACACAGAGATTTTACTGCCTATGTTTTTATTTAGCTTTTTAAATTCTACTTAACTCCTGGTAACTCCTTCAAGGCTTGGATGGAATCTTATCTAATCATTTTTAGCTTCCTGTCAGGGCCTTAGACAGAGAAATCATCAGAAAAGACTTCTTTTATTTCTTTATTTTAGCATTGACCTTCAGTTCTCTAAAACAAGAGAGTTAAGAGAACAGAGCTGGGTATGAACTCTAGCTCTACTGCTTATCACTCAATAAGTCTTCAACTTCTCAGAGCCTCAGCTTCCTCACCTATAAATTGGGGAAAACGGTACCTACCTCCTACAGCTATTATGAGGATGATGTAATTGAAAGTTGGTGAATGCTAGAACATTACTGTAGCACACTGTGAGCATTATCTACACGCTAGCTATTTTTTTATTGTTATGTATTATTATTATTACATCACTGTGAAGATGTTCTAAGGTGCTTTTGTTAAAATGAAGCAGTAAATTTTATCATTTTAGACCACATACTAATATTGTGGATATTTTCATTTGATGACATATTCAGGTTTTGGCTTACTTTTATTCATTCATTTTATATACATTATACACACACACACACACACACACACACACACACACATATATACACACAAATATATATATACACACATTATATATATACATATATATATATGTATATATATATGTGTATATATATATGTGTGTATATATATATATATATATATATATATATATATATAATCACCTACTAACATGTGGGCAGAAAACAGTAAATAAGATATAAGACAGGCAGGGCTCATACTCAAACAAGTCATGTTCATCTGACAGGAAGAAAGGACATTAAATTAATTAGTACAGGTGCAATAGCTTTTGTGAGCAGAGAAATAGCAAATGTATAAAGAGCAAAACAGAGGAACCTACCTAACCTAATCCAAAAGGTCTGAATATAACCTTTAATCTTCAAAAATTATCATAAAATTCACATGACAATAAACGGCCAAAGAATACTGGTAGAAAAACTCATCTTCGAAAATCTTAAATGGTTGAACTAAATTGACCAAAATTGGAGACAGCAAAATTCCAACAGCTTTTTCATTCCTGTCAGTAAAATTTAGATGCAGAGAAAGAAGGAATTAATGAGAACATAGCCCTCACCATGACACATCAACCACCTCTAATCATGTACTCACCAACTTGTCACTCATGAAGTGGCAGGAATGTGGCAAGATACCTATAAACATCAAAAAAACTGGGAATGTCAATCTGGGTGGCTATCAAGCATAATTTTGTGGGTAATTTGGTGCCCTCCAGCAGCTGTGTTCAGTACCCCGAAACTTAACTCCAGCCCAAGCTCTCATTACAGATGTCTGGCCCCCTCTGGGGTTACCTCAGGGCACTTGCCAGCATGAAGGAAAATTAAGTGGAGGTATCAGAAGAACAGCAGGAAGAGAGGAGGTGGGCTCTGTTTGGATGCCACCCAGAAATGACCAGCTTTCTGCTCTTGACTCTGAAATTTTCACTTCTAAAAGGGTTTGAAGCTCCTGGCCTCCCAGTGAATTCCTGATTTACCTCTGGATACTTCACTATTACCTGACAAACTTGCCATGATACCTGAGACTGGATCTCAAACTAAATATTTTTCAAAGTTACAGAAGATTCCACTACCTTTTTCTGCTATATAACATTTCAAAATGTCAGCTCTTTTCTAGCTAGACTTTGGCCTAGAAATTGAAGTTCATACATGCTAAGGGAAGGGCTGTTGGTTTAATAATTTCAGTTCTACTAGAAATACCAACATTGTTTGGACCTAGTTCAAATCATAATAATACGTTGGGCTTGTTTTTGACATTCCATCTAAGACTCTCTAAAAGTCTATGAAAAATCTAAACTTACTGATCCTCTCCATGCCCTTAGGAAGGAAAAATAAGCTTTGAATTCTCCTCTCCCAGTTATAAATATAAAAATAGATGCAGGAAGAGAAAAATATATGGTTGCTTGGTCAAGGCTCCTTCGTTGCTAGGAGTAGGAGACAAACATGGTTGAATGTAGAAGGAGAGTGATGAGGAATAAAGTCAGATGATAGGCAGAGCTGGACCTCAAAGGGCCTGGGGGATTGTATTAGCAACCTTGCCCTTAGAGCAAAGATAAGGAAGGGATTTAAGCAGAGGTTTGGCTAAGGATCATTTATTCAAATAACATTTTTAAGTGATCATTGTTCTGTGGAGAATAAACTGAGGAGGGAGTTTGAGTAGAGAAAGACCAGTAAGGAGGCCCCCATGGTAGCCTGAGCAAGAGGCATTGGTGCCCTTAGCTATGGCAGTGCGTGTGCATATGGAAAGAACTGAGTAGATTTCAGAAGACAAGTCCATAGGGCTTGATGATGGTTTGGCTTAGAGGGAGCGGAAAAAGACAGTGTCAAGGATGACATTTAATGGCTGGGAGAGTAAAATGTAGCAATGAAAGGCCAGAGATATAGGGGGATGGCCACATGGTGTGGTGCCATAAAAGTCCAAGGATAGAAATAAAATATTCTCCTAGGAGGTCATAATATTAAAAGGTGACTACTTCCTAAATACCTTGTAAGTGACATCTCACCACCATGCCCTAATATTAAATCAACTGAAATTAACATAATAATAAGTTACCTTTTAAAGAGTCTCAGTTAGATAGCAGGTACTATATAGCTGATGTTGCCTGCATTACTTACTTCAATATTCTAAAAAACAAACAGCTGTTCAGACAGTTTTGACTATTGATCTCACTTTCAGAGTAATAAACTGAGGCTTTAAGGGAATATAAGTTGCAGAAAGCCTCTCAGCTAGTCACAACAGTGCCTGGCCCCTAATCTAGATCTTTCTGACTCTAAAGCCCAAACTCTTAACCACAATGTTTGCTGCTCCTTCATAAACAAGAAATGCCTAAGAGTTATATTGAAATAAATAATTTAGCTTAACCGAGGGAAAGAAATATGATAAACCATATTTCCAAATCAGTCAGGAACTTTACAAGTGTGCATTATTGGTCACTAAGGGTCTGGATGATGTACTATGCCTGGATCAGCACAATATCATGTGCTGTTTATTAAAAATATAGTTCACATCACATCTTGATGATTGGTGTGTTTGCAGCATCTGAGTTGTGAAAGACTGTGCACATGCCCTAGTTAACAAATGGAAATGATCTGCCTGATTGAGAGCAAACAACTTATTTTTCCCCAAAATGAAATATTATTAGATTTTGAAGTGCATTAACATAAGGAAAATGCATTGAGGAAATGCTTTTTGCAGCCTCTACATGTGTTGAACATATGATAGAGGCCCCAGGTAGCTCCAGCCCTCGTTTTGTTCAGTTCCTGAGAAGTTTTGTTTAAAGAAATATGAACTCCAAGGCATTTGTACTGAAAACCGCAGAAAGCACGAACAAAATAATACAGTGGAGGAAATGAAGGTTAAACAGGATGATAACAAAATGAAAAAGGAAACCAGTTACTGAGGCAGAAACATTGAATTGCAGGAAGACATGCATCACAGGGAGAGACAGGCCTTTTCTCAGTCCTTGCTATCAACAAGTATTTTAAGATCTGTGTTGCTAAATGCCAACAGAATGCCTTCCTTCATTGATTTACAGATTAAGATTTTTGCCAGAGAGACTACAACATGGGAAGGAGAGGAAGGGATGGTGATTGTAGGGATTATTAGGGGTATTTTCATGACAGGCTAGAGTAGTGATAGATTTTAAATAACAAGAGCCTTGATTTTGTTTCTAATTTTGCAAACCTGTAAGTCAGTTGAATTAATAATTCTCTTTTAGTGGGTAGTAAGGGAACAAAGTGATAAGAATGTAAGCCACTTTTCTATAGGCCAGGGGAAGGAAATAGGCCTTAAGTTTTGCTTTAAGTAATTAACAAGGAACCTAAATCCACCCCATCTTCAAATTATTGAACTAAAACTTCCTGTTAGCATGAGTGATACAATTTTAGTTTAAAGAGGACCCTGTCCTCATTTTGTCCTCATCTACTACATGGCTTTTTCTCCTATATGGTGGCATGTTGAGATGGAAAGGATGTTGACTACGTTAGTTGTCCCACCTGGTGGAGTCATTGAGCACACTTCATACCCAGACAGAAATCAGCCTCACTAAGCCAAGCATTTTGCCTGCTCTGTACAATAGATACAGTAGACTGGAAATCAGTCTACTGATTCAAGTATTTGTACAGGACAGAACTAAGAAAATAGATCCTAAACTCTATATAATGAGAATTATAGCCATTTCACAATCTACTCAAGATTTATATAAATACATAAAAGCTATAATTTATATATGCATATAATTTATATACATATAATTTACACACTAAAATTTATCTATATAAAGGAATAAAGTGAGGAAGAAATTACTCTCAAAAATATGAATGCAGTAGTTTCTGAGACTTTACTTTCTGAATGCAGATATTTTTCCAGTGTTTTTATTTTTTTAAATCTCAAGGGAAATCAAACAAGAAAAATACCAGTTAACATTGGTAGGGGGAACCACAGATGAAAAGAAGCAGGAGAGTATCACATTTCCTGGTAGAATGAAGATTCCTGGCTACACTGAAAACAAAGAACACAGGCTGTCCTTGGTCCTGCGCCTTGTCTTAAAGAAGGCCCTGGAACAGCAGTATCTGTCAGTGATGTTACATCCAAAGCCTGTCTGTGCTATCCTTGAATATAGCACAGGCTTCTTCAGCAAGAATTTTTAATAATGAATAGAGACCAACATCCAAATTTTTTTGCTAGAATTTTCTCTGCCTCTGAGTGACATTATTCATGGTGATTCTATAAATCTGCTCTTTTAATATTCAATTTCGCTTAAAATAGTTGATATGGCAAGAAAAAAACATTTTTTGGCAACCAGTATACATTTTTATTTTAAAAATTATTTTAAGTGTTTTTAATCATTACTTTTCAGTTTTTATTCTTGCACAACAAAATTTCATAGTTATATCTAGTGAACTCTGACAGATACAGTGGTTTCCGATATCAGTTTCCAATTCCGTTACACTAAGGAACTGGTGCTATAAGCAGGTATTTGAGAGCAGTGCTTATATAGTCTAGACATTATGTATCATCTGTTATTCATGATTGTTGAGACTGGTGTTCTGGGAGGTCTACTCCTGCTTCAGAGATGAAATGAAAATCTCTTGCTTAAAGAGGTATATTTTTTTAATGGACTATCTTACTTAATGGAGTATCTTTGTTGATCTCCATCATATTTTGTCAATTTTAGCATTCACTTTTCTGTGCTATGGATTTCTAAGTCTAGCTTGAGACATCTAAATCTGATTTTAGTTCCTGGGCTTGAGGTTTTCATTATAAGATGAGAAACAATTACAAAGCACCATACAGAGGCAATAAGTTACTACTTGGAGTCATAACTACAAACAGGTCCTTTAATGAACAGAAACATTATGGCCAAACATCATTTGTATAACAATAAACAGCATTTCTGTTTCTGCTCTGCCCCAAATGGTAGTTCATGTGGACAACTGCTATATCACTTCACACTCGATATTACGTATTACACCATACTAACCACCTCCTTTTAGTTTCATCCAAAGTAGTGCCAATTATAGGAACACTTCATCTTGCCTTTTCATATAGCATACCCAAGAATATAGCACTTCCATCTAAAAAGACAAACAAGGCTGGTCTCCAAAATTCTTTGAATGGCAGACCTAGCACAGTCCCTTCAAAAGGGAGCTGTCAGATTTTAACTGAAAATCATTCTTTAAAGTCGTTTATAACTCTGCCATGAAATAAAAAAAAAACCTGTCCTTCCAGCTAAAACTTGCATTTCTTTCAAGTTTTACAACAAATACACATGGGCAAAGGCTAGGGCATACTCATGAGCACATGTATGCTGACACACATTCATGTGTATACACACATACATATCTATCCCCTTCAACACTTGTAGTCCTTTTTATCCAGGAAGAAAAAAAAATGAATTTTTCAGAATTTTATAAGACAATTTTAAGTAGGTGGAAGTCATAAGCCACATTAAGAACTTCCCATTGGCACTGAGTCTAAGTGCCATTGCTAGCACCTCTATTTGGGATGGCATATGCTCACTCATTCTTTTGAGTTTGATACTGTCATATTCAATCAATTCTAATTCCATTAAATGCAAAAAAAAAAAAAAGGCCAAATTCTTATGCCAAAATATCTGATCTCTTTGTTTAGCCACGTATGATCCTGTTAACCTTTGATGGTGACCTTCTTGGTAAGCCTTTTTGGACCTATTTGGCCTTGCTGCTCTAATACTTATAGGATATATAATATTAAGAAGCTCAGGCCTCCTAGCTCAGGCCTCCCAGACTTGCAAGAGGCACAGCTCTGGCCTTTAAATTGATTTCGGAGTTTCTAGGCTTCAATTAGGAATGGATACATCCTGAAAGAAGCCAAGGGTTAGATTGAAGTTCTCAGTGGGATGTGGAGAGAAAGCCCACTAGCCCTCTTCTTTGTGCAGAGTTTAGGGACTTTGAATGGCAAATGCAGAGGGAAAGGCAGCATTCTATAATGTACACAAGTAAGGCAAGGAAAGAAAGTTAAGAGCTCTTGGAGGGTGATATAAATTGCACGGAGACAGTGAGCCACATACTCTAAGGCAGGGTTCCTCAACCACCAGGATACAAACCAATACCAGTCCATGGCCTGTTAGGAACCAGGCCACACAGCAGGAGGTGAGCGGCAGGCTAGGGAGCAAAGTTTCATCTGTACTTGCAGCTGCTCCCCAGCACTAGCATCACCGCCTTAGCTCTACCTCCGATTATCAGGCATTAGATTCTCATTGCAGCACCATTCCCTGGCACAAAAAAGTTTGGGGACCGCCGCTTCAAAGACATAGATGACTCCCTGTAAAGTAGGGAGCTAAGTCAACTAAACTAATTCAGATCAAGTGCTTGACATCACCTGGCAGGAAACAAATGAAATTTATTTTCCATTGATTTACTAGGTAATCCACTGAGAGAACCTCATTAATGACAAATATTTTTGTCATTATGGACCTAAGTACTTAGGTTCATCACCGTGCAAAAAAAAAAATAAATCCACACCCCTTCCATATTTCTTTTCTTTAGTCTTGCTTGATCATCATTCCAAATCAAAGGTGAGAAGCCCAAGATCAGGCCAGCCATTGCCTGATAAGACTTATCATAAGACTTTCACTCCTAACCTAAGAACGGTGAGCTAATTCTTATACTCTATTTTATTATTTCATGGTCACTGCCACTGGCGTGCAGGGGCACCACATTGTAAAGCTAATGGATTTCATATAATATTATAGCTATCAGAAGACTGGATTAAACCTCAGTAGTTGGCAGAACATTATATCAGTTACCTAGGGCCTTTGGCTAAAAGAGAGAAGAGTTTTAAAACAAATTAGAAAATCATAACTATTTATAGTACATAAAATACATATTTTTGTCTGCAGTGCTAAGCATTTTTAACCCTCTCAAGGATTCTGAAGGGGAAAAAGGATTTTGCAAGAGCCTAATTTAGTAGTTAGTGCTGACTGAAGACAAGGCACTTAATTGTAACCATCTTTACCAACACCTCCATTTAGGAAATAGGAAAGCACATTTAAGCCTTTATTCACTTCATAAATATTTCAACCTATGCCATCTAATAGTACACAGGGTTATTTTTCAAGTTCATGCAACTAATTCTTATAATATGTGTGGAATTCCATAGTGCACAGGAAGGTAAAATTTGGAAAGGAACCCATTTCTCTATTTTAGTTTATTCAATATCTTTAGTGGAAGTGTATTTTGTTCCACATAAATGAAAGTGCCCTTTACATGTGGCATATAAGGTGACAGGCCCTCACTCACTTAGAGCTCGACAAAATAAAAAAAATAATAATGGAATAAAATTATGTCCACAGAAATAACATTTATAATCCCATCTCTCCTAGGACTAATGCAGGACAAGCGGGGTGTAACTAAGATGGCTACAAATTAACTACTAAACTGAAGGGAGATGTCCAATGTAAAGTCTAGAAAACAGATTCCAAAGGACTAATATTTAGTAGTGTTGACCTAGGGAAGACATTCACAGGATCATACTTTTTTATGGGCAGAAATATCAGGTGTCACCTGGTGATAAGTGTTCATGGGATGCTTTTAATTATATCAGGTGCCTGATACAGACAAGAAAATACTCTTTCTCAGAGTCTCTAATATTTTAAGCATATATCTCAGGACTTAACAGTACTTGCTGCTATTATTAGCTAATAAATCCAGAAGCAATATATTCTTAGAGCCAGATCACTCTTAACAAGTCTCATAAATTTTTAATCTAAAATATTTTATTGGTGTTTATAATTTTGAGCCAATTTCTCATGAGATTAGAATATGTAGTCATGTTTTTAAACTCAATATATGATGGAAGCACATGGAGGAAAGGTAACTGCTCAACCATTTTTCATGCTTTTCACTTGGACTTGCATTACTAGAAAAACCTTCAATTCATGATGTTTTTGCAGGAATTTCTTTTAAAGATACTTGTATATTTAGTTTAAACTCAACAACATAATAAAATATAATGTAATAAAATAAGATAATAAATGTAAGTCTCAATGAGAGCAAATTACTGAGGTCCTGACAGTTTTCCATCTGATCTCACACTTATACTTGGAGAGGGTAACACAAATCTCTGACATACACACCTCTGAGGCTGCACATTATAAGTTAATAAAGCTTCATTTCTTTCTTACTTTTATATTAAATTGGAAACAGAAATTTCCAGTCTTGTCTTTTCAGAACTCGATTGTTAGTCTTATGTATGTATCAGGAGGCACATTCTTTCAACACAACAGACACAAGTCTTTCTTCCATAAATGATAGATCCTCTATAGTAAATTAATAAATCTTCCCATAAGACAACATGCTAATGGAAGACAGAAAATAATCTGGACAAAGTGATAGTTAGGTCTCTCATCATTATAAAATAACAAATTATTCCCACAGAGGCAAAGACATATTTCCAGATGTGAAAAGCAAAGCTGCATCCAGGGTCACAATATGTGTGCTGGTTGCTTAAATGCAAACTAGTGTTCCCAAGGCCCATCAGGTCATCACACTCTAAAATGCAACCAGCCACTTCGTCCTTTGCTTTTGCCATGTGACAGGATCTTCCAACCATTTGTTGCAAAATGGGAGCTGTAAAAAGACTGCATGAATCTTTATAGTTGGTACATGGTGTTGATTACCTCTGCTTAATGCTTTACTAGTATTTTTGGAGAGTGCCATGAAGATAAGAAACTTGTATTTCAGTCTCATCAGACCAGTCACTGTTTTCTGAATTAGCATATATTTAATTTAGCCATCTGAAGAGAGAGTCCTCATCCTCATCTTCCTGTGTGACATCTCCAACCACTAGGTAGTTCAGAGGCAGTCTTAGCCAGGAAACCTTTCTTGTCTTTCATAAAATGATTTCTCCCTCCTCTATACTTTTGTAGTACTTTATATCCAGCATAGTTTTTATAACCTTTCTGTGAGTTTCTTTCTCCTCAATCAAAGCTATATTCTTTATATTCTTCCAAACACAGGGTGTGGTACAAGTCAGTATCTAACTACATGGCTGATTTACCATGTAACCTTGAGCAAACTTTACTCTTGTGTTCTTCACTATCTCCATTGTTCAAAGGAAGGGAATAATCACTGCTCCAGATGGAGGCCGGGAGAGGAATAGGCAAATATTAGTAAGAGTGTCAGTAATCTCAACTAGAAAAGTGTGATTAAAGATAATTATAAGCATTTCCAGTCGAGATGGCAGAGTACATAAATGCTGTGCTCACCAACTAAATTATAGAACAATCAAACTGGAGAACCATTTGAAGACTAACTGAACAGAATTCCTATAACTAAGGATATAAAGAAGAAAACACAATGAGACTGGTATGAGGGCCAGAGACAGGAATCAGGCTAACTCCACCCTCACATGTGGAAGAGCATTCAGAGGGATATCTCGGTTGAAGAGGTCCCCCTGAGGAGCAAGCGGTCTCAGCCTCAGACTAGGCTCCCCAGCCTAGGATTCCAATGCCAGGAAGAGGAACACCCACAACATCCAGCTGTGAAAATCAGTGGGGATTCTGTCCATGGGTAGAATGGAATGTTACTGGAAACCCAGGTGTTCTCTTAAAGGGCCTATATATACACTCACTCACAGGTGCTTATCCTGAGCTCTGGCAGAGATATAACCAGGGGACACTAGAGATACGTAAAGATAAATTGAATTGTGTGGCTTCAGGCCGAGGACTGGAGGGAAAGCTGCCATTGTCCATATGTTGAGCTCTCCACCCACACAGCCAACAAGTGGGTGCCATTTTCCTATCTTGAGCACTCCCCTCAACACAGCCAAATCTGAATCTGCATTAGCCTAGTGAACATAACCTGTCCCATTCTAATGACCCCCTGATACCCGACCTCACTCAACTCATGAAGACCTTTTTATTAGTGAGCACCCAGCCTTGGCCTATGCATCACTAGAGACTCTTTTGGCAGCAAGCAGCCAGTCTCAGCTTCCTTACTGACTGAGGCTTTTTCAGTGGCAGGCAGACAGCCTTGGACTGGGCACTGCCAGAGGTTTTTTCAGTGACAGGCTGCTAGCTTTGACCCACACTGCAGTCTTTCTTAAAAACTCTCAAATGTCCACAGGCCCCAGGCAGGCAGTGGTTTGCCTTGATGTGCCATGTGCTTCCCATTAAGTGACCCAGGCTCAGCACTAGCACCAGCTCTGCAAAAATGGGCAAACACCTCGCCTAACTCGAATACCACCTGAGGTTTTTTCAGCTGTTGAGCTGTGCAAATAGCTAGTAGGTGGAAGAAGACCTCAGGGTCCCCTGTGTCCAGGCCTGGTACCAGTGGCAGCAAGCCTCAGATTGCAGCATGGCCTTTTCCACATGCCTCCAGACCCAGCATAGGTGGCTGCCAGCAACAGATTAACCTGTAGCTTTTACAAGGTAGACCCTAGCCAGTCATAGGCAGCAGCTGAACTTGGCCTATACCAGTGCTCCTCCCAAGAGGCCCCAGAACCAACACACTAGTGGCCAACATCAGACCACAACAGAGCACCACCCAGTTAGCTCTACGAGTGGCATATCCAAAGGGTGGTCTCTGTAGGCACCAATTCTCCCTGGGGCAATTCCCACTTTATGAGGGTCAGACCCCACACAGTAGCTCATACACAATAGTCACAGCCAGTCCTCACAGCAAGACAGCCTATGGGTCAATCTTATCCACTGACAAGCCAATAGCAATCAATAGCTCCACTACAAGAGGAGGGCACACAAAATCCACACAAGGGACACTCCTAGAGCACTTGTCTCAGGTGATCAGGGAACCTGGGCCACTGCACCCCATAGGACACCTACTACATAAGGCCACCTTGTCAAGACTGAGAGATGTAGCAATAAATAGAAAGAAAAAGAAAAAACAAAAACAGAGAAGTGGCCAAAATGAGGAGACAAAAATATGTCCCAAATGAAAGAACAGAAGAAAACTCCAGAAAAAGAACTAAACAAAATGGAGACAAGCAATCTACTAGATGTAGAGTTCAAAAACTGGTTTTAAGGATACTCAAGGAACTTGGTGAGAACTTTAACAAAGAGATAATAAGCATAAAAATGGGCATAGAAACCATAAAAAAAGAACCAGTCAGTAATGAAGAACACAACAATTGAAATGAAGAATACACTTGAAAGAATCAACAACAGATTAGAAATGGTACAGAATCAAGTCAGTGATTTGGAAGGTATCAGAAAACACCCAATAAAAACAGCAACAAGAAAAAAAAAATATATATATATATATAAAATGAAGGTAGGTTATGTATTTTACAAAGCGATCCTCCTGAAAAGTGTACAACATCAAGAGTACCAGTCTTTGCATCATAGGGGTACCAGAAAGAGAAGAAAGAGAACCTAAGTAAAGATATAATGACTAAAAACTTCCCTAACCTAGTGAAGAAAATAGACATACGAGCCTAGGACATGTAGAGAGGCCCAAACAAGATGAACCCAGAGGCTCACACCAAGACACATCATAATTAAAATGCTAAATGCTAAAAACAAAGAGAAAACCTTAAAAGCAACAAGACAAAAGCAATTAGTTACCTACAAAGGAGTTCATTGTCAGTTGATTTATCACTGTCAGTTGATAAGACTGTCAGTTGATTTTTCAAAAGAAATTCTGCAGACTGGAAGAGATCGGCACAAAATATTCAAAGTGATGAAAAGGACCTACAACCAAAATTACTCTACCCAGCAAGCCTATCATTTAAAGTTAAAGAAGAGATAAAGAGCTCTCTAGACAATAAAAAGTTAAAAGAGTTCATCACCACCAAATTAGTATTACAAGAACTGTTAAAAGAAATTCTTTAAGAATAAGAAGTGGGGAAAAAAGGAACATAAATATGAATAATAAAATGACAATAACCACATGTCTATCAATAATTACTCTAACTGTATATGCTGTCTACTAGAGACTCACTTCAAATCAAAACACATGCACAGACTGAAAGGAAAGGAATAGAAAAAGGTATTTCACTCAAATGAAAATGATTAAAAAAAAGCAGGATACCAATACCTATATCTGACAATACAGACTTTAAAACAAAGGTTATAATAAGAGAAAAAGAAAGACATTTCATAATGTAAAGTTATCAATCAAACAAGAGGTTATAACCCTTATAAACTTTTATGCACCCAATGTATGAGCACCTAAGTATATAAAGCAAATATTGACCAACATAAAGGGAGAAAACAACTGTAATACAGTCATAGTAGGGGACTTTAATACTCCATTGACACCAATAGACACATCTCCCAGACCAAAAATTAAGAAGAAACCAATGGCCTTAACTGACACATTAGACCAGATGAATTTAATTGATATTTTTGAAGACTTTCACCCAAAGACAATGGAATATGCATTCTCTCAAGTGTACATAGGACCTTTTCCAAGACAGGCTACATGTTAGGTCACAAAACTAGTTTCAATTAATTTAAGAAGATTGAATACATATCAGGCATCTTGCCTAACCACAATGAAACTGAAACTCAAACTCAATTATAAGTAAACTGAAAAATAGACAAACACATGGAGGCTAAATAGCATGCTACTAAAAGTGAATGAATTAAACACTTTTTTTCAACATTATATCTTAAGTCCTAGCCAAAACAATCAGATAAGAAAAAGAAACAATAACCATCTAAATTGAAAAGGAAAAATTAAAGTTGTCACTATTTTAACTAAGGAGATAAAAGACCTGTACTCAGAAAATTAAACTACATTAAAGAAAGAAATTGAATAAGATACAAATAAATGAGAACATATACTGTGCTCATAGATAAGAATTAATATTGTTTGAATGTGAAAACTACCCAAAGCAATCTATAAATTTAATGTAAGCACCATAAAAATATCAATGGTATTTTTCACAGAACTAGAAGAAATAATTTTCAAATTAATACGGAATCACAAAAGACTCTGAATAGCCATAGAAATCTTGAGAAAAAACATAGTTGAAATTATTACAATACCTGATATCAAACTGTATTATAAAGCTATTGTAATCAAAACAGCATGGTGCTGGCACAATTGATAAACATATACAAGAATAAACTCAAAGTCAATTAAAGACTCAAATGTATGACCCAAAACAATAAAACTCTTTGAAGAAAAAATAGGCAATGAACACTCTGACATTGATCTTAGCAATATTTTTCTGATGTGTCACCTCAGGCAAGAGAAACAAGAAAAGAAAAAAGAAAAACAAATGGGACTACATCAAACTAAAGAGTTTTTGCACAGCAAAGGAAATCATCAATGAAATGAAAATACAACCTACTAAATGGAAGAAGATATTCAATAATGATACATCTGATAAGGGGTTAACATCAAAAATTTAAAAACAACTCATAAAATTTAACACTAATAAAACAACAATTCAACTAAAAAATGAGCAGAGGACCCAAATAGACATTTCATCAAAGAGGACAAATAGATGGCCAATATACATAAGAAAAGATTATCAGGGTCACTAATTATCAGAGAAATGCAAATTAAAAACACAATGAGATATTACCTAACACTGTCAAAATGGCTATCATTAATAAACCAACAAATGAGTGTTGACAAGAATGTCAAGAAAAGGGAACCCTTATGCATTGTTGGTGGGATTGCAAATTGGTTCATCCAGTATAGAAAACAGTATGGAGGTTCCTCAAAGGATTAGAAATAAAACTACCTAAGATCCAACAACTTCATTTTGGAGCATTTATTCAAAAAGATATGCACCACTATGTCCATTGAAGCATTATTTACAATAGCCAAGATATAGAAGCAACCAAAATACTCATCAATAAATGAACAGATTAAAAAAGAAGCAGTACATATATACTGTGGAATATTACTAAGGTATAAAATAGAATGAATTCTTACCATTTGTGACAATATAGATGGACCTAGAGGGTATTATGCTAAGTAAAATAAGTCAGACAATGAAAGACAAATACCATATGATTTCAATTATATGTGAAATCTAAAGAACAAAATAAACAAAACAAAAACAGACTCATAGATACAGAGAACAAACTGATCATTACCAGATGGGAGTAGGATTTTGGTGAAAAAGGTGAAGGGATGAAGAAGTACAAATTAGTAGTTATCAAATAGTCTTGGGGATGTGAAGTACAGCATAGGAAATATAGTCAATAATATTGTATTAGCTATGTATGGTATCACGTGAGTACTAGACTTATTGGGAGGATCACTTTGTAAAATACATAAATATCTAATTACTATGCTGTATACCTTCAACTAATATAAAATAATATTGAACATCAACTGTAATTGAAAAGTAAGAATGAAAATAATATAGTTACATACTGGCAGATTTTCCCAAGAAAACTATGTAAGCAGGACAAAACAATATAGTCAAGAAATACTGTCTAATGTCAATTAATTCATAAAATAGTCTAAGAAAATATAATTTCCCTCTATTTTTTATGTTAATTACGTAAAGTTATTTCTAAAAAACGTTTTCACAATATCAAGGAAATATAAATCTTTTTTGTAAGGAGATACTGAGGCAGATGTTAAGAATCAACTTAAGGATTGTTAATGGTACTGAGCATGAAGTCTTGGCTTAGTCATATTGAAGTAAATAATAGTTTCCATACCCATCAAAACAGAATGTAATATACTCTCATTTCTTTGAGATCATTAAGATCAAGAAGCCACGGTACATACAAAAGCCCTTCAATAAAAAATAAGTGCTTTCTCTAGTTAAGCATTAGATGACCACCTTCTGCACAAGGAGGCTCTTACTCCCAATGAGTTATTAGTAATCAGCTCCAAGGCTCCTGTGCCCACACTGTGCTGTCCTTGATCCAACCCCTAGATGTACTAGATATAAATTCACTTTTACTAAATCAGCATATGTTACATGTTGTCTTCTTCCCACATTGTTTTAATTTTCTGTACACATATGTTTATTTTAGCTAAAGTCAAGATGTCTCTTCTGGATGGCCTTGTCCAGTATATCAGTCCCTGGGAGCTGTGATAAAGTAGAAAGAATCTGGCTCAAAACTGATATTCATTTGTTATTTTTGGAGCTCTTAAGTAAATAACAGAAAAATTAATTTTCTTTAGTGATCTTATGCACCTACAAATCCCTTATGTTGTTCTAACATGGTTTTATTTTCTTCAATAGTTAATTTTTGTGAATGTATCACAGGAGATTAATAGAGTTGATGGAAATCATTTTACCTAATTACAGAGAGTTTTTGAAGCTCATGCAATGAAATTTCATTTCCCATCTAAGATCTACAGATAAAAAGTTCCATTTCTTGCTGATATAGCTATTTGGATATATTCAGTTGTCATGAGGACTTGAATTACCTTATCCTATTAAAAAGTAATGCTTTCTATGTAGATCTGATCTTTAAAATGGATGTTCACAAGTAATGTCTGTTCCTAAATCACCTCTCATTAGTGACTAATCTAAGTAACTGTACTCCACTTGTAACTCCAACATCCAGTTTTATTATATCACAGCTTCAAAATTATGGCTTATCTTGATCTCCAACCTACATATAAAGAAATTTTCCCCTGCTCATTATGCTGTCATTTTACATATGGTTAGGTCCCTCCTGTTTCCCTGTTCTACCCCTTCAGCTATCCTTGGAAGACTCCCCTCTGTGGAAAATCCCCTTATCCTAGAGAAATGGCCTTAGACAGGAGCCCTGCCCTCTCCTTGGCCTTAAGTATTAGAGAAGGAAAGTACAACTTTTATTGGCAGTGATAAGTGTCAGAGTCCACATACACTGTCCTGTCTTCAAGGACCGTTACAAGCAGTCTTCTAGCCTTCTCCAGTCTAGCTCCTAGCTCATGTCTACATACCCCTCCCACCAGAATCTAGGCCCAGCTGCCCGCAGGCTCTGAAAAGAGAATTCCTCCCCTCACTCAGAGTACCATCTCTTCTTTTCTCATTTTCCTAGACTTAACAACCTATTCCAGGTAGACTGACATTGTCAATATTTCTTTTCTCCAGAAAAAAAGAAAAAAAAACAGGAATATTACATCATAGAATCATAATTAAGCCTCAGTTAAAGGAGAGATACCCATTTTCTTTAGTTCTTAAGTCTCAACTCTGTAGTTCTGGAAAACAACTGCTGCACACACAAAGAACAGACCACAGCATGAAGCAGAGTGCCCTTAGAACACCCCACCCAGACAACTATATCTCCCAGACAGAAGTTTGGTTGCATCTTCCCCAAAAATTTATGTTATCAAGTGGAATACTTAATTTTTCAGCCTCAAAAGACTGTGTTTTGATTAATACTAATTCTGAATTTCTCTTTAGGACAGTGGGTGAATACCTGATTTACATTTTTGTAAATAAATGGTGCACAAGTGGTTTTCGAAGACCAAAAGCAATAATTTGCCTCTGAGGTAAATTCATGTCCCTATCCTTAGAGAATAGAAATTGCTTGCAGCATTAAATGTTTTCCTTCTTTTCCCAGCTACTAAAGATCAAGTTTCTAACAATATCTTAGGGCCAGTGCCAGCTAGGGTAATCCATGGCATGTCTGTGGAATTATGAGAACCATGGCTATTTTGAGGTCTTTGCTAACTATACAATTATATACACCAGTGGTTCTCAAAGTGTGGGCCCCAGACAAGCAACATCCCTTGGGAATTTGTTAAACATGTGAATTTTTAGGCTTTATCACAGACCTGTTTCCTAAATGAGAAATTCTGGAGGTGGGCTGTATTTTAGCAAGCCCTGCAGGTGAATCTGACCACTGGCACACACCAACCTTGGTAAAAAGCTTCAACAGGAAAGACTTGTGCAGTGGACAGATTTCCTTACAGAAGCATATGATATCATTCAGGTGTACTTTCTAGGTTCTGATGCTGACCGTGGCTCTGGTTAAGAGGGTAAATGCACAGTACATCCCTGCAATAACAAACTCTACTATAAAAGATGCTCAATTTTTCCCTGTCTGGGCCAAAAGATTTTAGAAAGTTCAGCAACTACTTGGAAAAAACAAGAATTATGGAAGAGGACAGGAGAGCTGAACTGAGGCCAGAGGAAGCAGGGTTGAGAATGTGTGTGTATTGGGGAGCAGGATAGGGTTGGGGAAGGTTGGTTATGATCACAACCACTGTCCCAGGAGAGCAAAGAGTCTATGTTTAAGCTGGCTGCCCTCCATTGCCCAAAGAGAATGTCTAGCAGACCAATTCCCCAGATAATCATTCTCTTGCTTCCCTATACTTAAATGGTGTGATTCTAGAAGACCCTTAAAAACCCTGGAAATTCTGAGTCAGAGAAGTGCAGCATAAAGGAAAGGACCCCACCCAACCTGTCTCCCGAGGAAGCTAGGTCAATGCACAGCCCAAGTTCCCCAGGGCAGCCCAGAAGTCCTAAGCTTGGGCCCAGCTTCTACCTTTTCCATGGAAGTTCATATAACCTCTCAGGCTGAGGACAGCATGGCTGGCTGGGAAAAGAACATTGTCCCTAATCACAAGGGTGATTGCCAGTGAATAAGCTGTAAGGTCAGTGGTGAGAAGATAAGCCAGGCCACAGACATAGTTTGATGTGTGACATACTTAGGCATGTGGTACATGGGCCTCTGTTTTTGTTCTTGTTTCAGGCAATGTTGAAGGTGTGCCTTCAAGTTTTAATATAATTAGTTAGGAATTAAATTTAGTTCAATTAATTAAGCAGTGAGCACCTACCATGTGTAAGGCCCGGTGCTAATTTTCATGGCATGTGGAAAGATGAATTGAGTCTATCTCTGTCCTCAAAGCACATACAACCTAGCAGCTAAGGGAAGAGATGTGCACCAACCACACACCAAAATGTATTATTGAGTCCAAGATACCTATGGGGAGAGTCCTGTGGAAGTACCACAGAGGGAAAGTCAGTCTTGAACTTAAAAATCCAAGGTTTCTTGGAAGACCCAAGATTTTAGTTGCTTACCAATCTAAACTTTTCTTTAGCCTCAGGAGTCACTCTGGGAGAATGCCTCTTTCCTGTCCTTGTTTAACATATATAAAAAGTTGCTTCTACAACTCAGCCTTTTTCTGGTTCTGACGATCTTGTTCAGGCCCCCAAGGGGAATTTGGAAGGGCCAGCCAAGTGTGGGAGCCTCCTACCTAGCAATCACCACATGTGTGCTATGGCTATCTGCTGGAGGAGAAAGGAAAGTTTTCTTCTATGCTATATTCCACAGGAAATGTATCTCTCCAGAACGACTTTATCATATGAAAAGCATGCCTCACAATTCTCTTTTGTAGCTGTCTGGGAGACTAATATCTTGTTCTCTGACTTACACAACATAAACCAAATGAACTCGGGGTTTGGGAACCTGTGGCTTGGGGACCAAATATGGCCCATCATGTGTTTGTGTAAATAAAGTTTTATTGAAACATCTGCCACAATTTGTTTTAAAAATGGCAGAGGTGATAACGGCAATAAAGACTGCACAATCCACAAAGCCTAAAATATTTGCATAGAAAATTTGCCAATCCCTCACTTATCCGGTCAATCAACAAGCAGAACAAGGTCTTCAAATTTCTTACCAAACACCAATTTCTTCTTTGAATAGATTCTTTTAGAGTTCAGAGTCAGAGAATTTTATAGCTTCTAACAAAGGCCAGAAAATGAAGTGGAAGGCAAACTACATCAGTCAAAAGTCTTGGAAGAAAACAGGATGCCCCAGCAGATGGTTTAAATGAAGAGACTTTAATAAAAGGCCACTTGCAGAGGTATGAACAAATTTAAAGGAATGACTAAGAGATGTTGGGGCAACCAGAGACAGGCTACAGAGGAAAACAATTACCACCCCATGGCTGAAGAAATAAAGTGGAAAAGAGAGACTGTGCTGAAGAGGAGGGTCCACCTTTAGGAGCTATGGTCATGGAGAGCACGGCTGCCAACAAAAAGGCAACTTCTAAGTTGATGGGAATATTGAAGAAATACCCCAATGTCTTCCTCTGCCTTCCCATATCTTACTTGTGCCTCCCATTGGCTGAACCTAGCTAGAAGAAAGAGAGCACTAGAACCCAGATGATGAATTCCAAAGTGGGGTACAGAGAAGGATAAACAAGAGATTGGGGTATGAGGGGAAGAGTGACTAACCAGCATGCAGACCCAAAAAATCAATATGACATCAATCAAATTAATAAATGTTAGTGTATATTAGTTTCTATACTATTACAAATATAGAAACACACAACTCAGATGGGTTTATATAATGAGCAAACATTAATTTACATTTCAGGGAGCTCCAAGTTTAAAGAGCTTCAGGGTGGATTGATTTAGTAGCTCTTGATCATCATCAAGGAGATCTAAATATTCCTGTCTCCCTGCTCTACTCATCTTAGTAAGGTCAACTTTATTCTGAGGCTGGCTTACCCATAGCAATTAAGAAAACATGTCTTCTTATTTATGTCTGCGGTTGGCCAAGGGTGAGGAGTCAAAGAGGCAAATGAACAGTGTTTAAGGTGTTTCCTACAAACTTAGAAGCTTTGTTTGTGTTGGTAGCTGTATAGATATACAGTAATCCCTTTATCTGCAGGGAATACATTTCAAGACCCCCAGTGGATGCCTGAAACCACAGATAGTACTGAGTTCTAGTCATCTTCATCAAAATTGCTGGATATCTGACAGACAGAGCCTCTGCAGTAATTTTTGTCTTTTTCAGTCCAAATATATTCCTGAATCTGTGTAACCATTCCTTACCTGCAGTAAATGGCTTGTCATTGGTTTCAGTGAGTCCCTTGCTGATGTCTTCCAATAGTCTCAATACTTTCTGGCACAAAACATTGATGTCAAATTGAAACATGTTTTCTGTTCATGTCTTCCACCCACAAATTTAATCCCCTATTCATCTTAACTAATCACTTATGAACTATGGCTTTAATACTTGCAATCTGAGATGTAACAGCAAAAATAGCATAAATTTTCTTCTTCACAATTTTACTAATAGGATTATTTTTATTGTAGATCTTAGTAACCTTAGCACATGACTTTTTTCTTTCCTTATTAAGTTGAGAACTTTCACACTTTCATTTAAAGAAAGAACTTTATAGCTTCTCTGTGGGGGATCCAAATTGCCAACATCACTACTTTTGTGCTTTGTGGTCATTATTAAGTAAAATAAAGATTACTGGAACATAAGCACTCTGATACCACTGACAGTCAATCTAATAACTGAGATGGCTAAGTTACTAATGTGGGTGGCAAGTGTATACAGCATGGAGACACTGGACAAAGAGATGAGACATATCCCAATGAGACAGAACTGGATGGCACAAGATTTCATCACGCTACTCAGAACAGTACACAATTTAATACTTTATGAATTGTATATTTCTGAAACTTTCCATTTAATACTTTCAGACTATGATGGGTCATGGGTAACTGAAACCATTGATGCCAAACAAGACTTAAGTGGGAAAGACTATATATATTCTCTCACTTTTTCTCACTCTCCTCTCTCAGCTAGATTCTTTAAGATATCCTGAACTCTTCTTACAATTCATTGAATCTAGTTGGTTTAGTCCTTACTATTCCTGAACCAATCAGTCACTAGCCAGGTCAAAGATTAACTTCACTGGTTGCACTAATTATATGAAGAATAAAATAGATGAATTGTCAACTACAAAGTATATTGTGTAAGGTATTGTAACAAATATGATTATCTTCCTTTAGGTCTGTTTTCTCTGTCTGCATCACCTTGTCTCCAGGCATTTGCCACCCATATCACCTGATACATGAGACTTCTTCTGGCAATAAGGTATTTTACACTGTGGAATGGTGGTACCTGCTCTTGCTCAGAATTGGAACAGATCTTCCAAAGCAGTTAATGCAACCCCATAAAAAATAAAAGAGAATTTATGGGAAAAAAAAGAAATTTACCAAGTCTAATTAAAGTTCTAATTAAATTTCCTTCTAAGTCTTTGGTAAATCACCTACTTTTATGTGTGTGCGGTTTAACTGTCTTCTACATAATTAAGATATATGAGGGTTGCAACCTCACAGTAAGAGAAATTACATAATTGGCTCAGCGGCTTTAACAGGTGAAATTAATTTGAAGGCCTTTAAGAGGTACAAGGTATTTTTCACACCTTCTTCTGCACCTGGTAGGTGTTAGGTCCCACTGGTAAAATCTTCATTTGGTCTTTGATTGATGAGTTTTGCATAGTTGTTGCAGGCAATCTTAGAACTCATCTACTTGGAGATTTCCTGCTTCATTAAGAGCACTCTATTGCCACTAACCTAATTCTAACCTTCGTCCTATCCAGAAATGGCCTGAGATTTTAATCTAAGATATTGAGATACCTTATGAGATAAAGTATGGTTAAGATCTTGACAGTTACCTATTGTCACTGATAGTTGACTTCTGAGATTAGTGGCTATCAGAAGGGCAAAGCTTCTGTTATGCAATAGAATTCCCATTGAATATATAACGAATTAACTTTGGGTAACTTTTAAAAATCAGAATACTCACTATATGGACAGGCACAGTGGCAAGAGTCTCAGCAGGTGCTGGAATATCCATTTCTAACAGCAGTAAAAGCACACGAATTCAATTATTTCTTAGGACATCAGAAACTAAAGTCAAGGCCAGTTTGAATAAGTGAGAACCTTGGCTTCTTTTAAAATCCAAAATCCCCCCTGCTAAATTCAAGCACATGTTTATAGTTTCCAAGTCATTTCTCTTACAAAATATTAATCTTAAACTTTGACAAACCACAGCACTTTTGTGAGTTTTCATAGTGGCTTTTCTATCCACAATGCAGTAAATTCCCTATGAAAATTATTATTATATTAATCAGCAGTGACTCATTTAAAATTATAGTTTATAATCTTTTATTTTTAAAAAGGTTCAATTTCATTTTTATCACTGCTACAAGTTTATTTTTTACTTAAAATTTACATCACAATTCAGAATAGGAAATGCCACTGGAAAGTTATTTTTTAAACTGAGAATTTTGTTTCCAAAAAGAGAGAATGAGAGAACAAATTAACATGATAATGCTAATAATTATGTGTTATGAATTTTTTATAGCCAAGCAGTTTATTACAACTGCTTTTGTGGGTGGTACAAAATATTTGAACAAGTTTTCAAACAAGTTGGTGATTTATTAAATATTAGTGATTATTATTACAAGTTGAGTTTTATGATCTATTATTGATTTATTTGCATGGAAACTAGGACACATAATCAGACTAGCATTCTGCTTTGAAAATGCTGCCCAGTACCTGATCTCACCTTTGAATCACTTATTAGGGTACTTTAGGGCTCCAAGAAAGAAGCTGCTGAGAGGACATATAGGTGTCAAGAAACAAGGAAAGCATTTGAATTGTTTTCTTAAAGGTAGTTGGATATCTATTTTTAAAAAGTCAATCAGTTAAAGTAAAGAAGAAAATTTAGATGTATGCAGTTATGTTGATTTAGGAGTATCTCACTTAACTAAACCTAATAAACATTTTAAGCAAATAGCAAACTCATATGATACTAAAAGAATCTATAACCACAAAATAAATGAGCTTAATAATTTTCTTCACCTCATTTATATCACTACAAAAATAGATGGAGAGGTGAATTTGATAATAGGTTAGATTGAATTTGTCACTCTGTTTAGTTAAACAGATTATTATTGTCACAATAAGCAATAAATTAAAAAATTATTAGCAACTCGTAAAATTATTACCAAGTCCAGAATTTAGGAAATTGTTTATAAGAATGTATTTGAACAATAACACGAATTGGTTGGGCCCTTTCAACTGCCAATTCTTCAAAAATAACTAATGACACAATTTCTTGGTCTCAGTCATTGGTTGGGAAAACCAAGCTGAACTTAAATGGACCCAAACAAACAATTCATACTATGTCAAGTATACTATCAATTTACATATTTATCTTTGACTCAAAGAGAAATCCTCTCCTCTCTTTCTGAGAGTCTGTAAGTTCTATGAGGTCAGGGATCATGACAATCTTTCCTATGCCTAACATCTACACAAAATAGCCATGCAATAAATGTTGAAAACAAAATGAAATGACTGAAGGGGTGAGTATTAGACTGAAAGTGCTCAAGGGTCCATTCTCTCTTTCTCTCTCTCTCTCTCTCTCTCTCTCTCTCTCTCTCTCTCTCTCTCTGTAGCAAGGTTAACTGAAGCATTTCTCCACTGAAACCCAAAAATGTCATTTTCTTACAAGGTAACATAGTCATAGACCTTATGTTTGCAACACCAGAATGTAAAAGTATGTTGTTTCTGAGTACTTCGTCTAACAACAAAACAAAATATAAAACTCAATTATATCAAACACAAGTGTATCAAGCACAAGAGTAGTCTTGTGGTTCAAGTAGTCAGCATTTAATTGAGGAAGTAATAAAACTTATCTTCTACACAACTACATTTTTATTTTAATAATTATAGAAATACTTATTTAGATTGAGTAATATTAAAGTGTTAAAACTCATAATTATACTCAAATAGCACAAAAACATTTAACAAATATTTTGTTTCATAATTAAGTTTATCAATTTTCTTTTCTGATTTTTCTGCCATGTTTAAAAAGGCCTTCTTCTTGTTAGGTCTGCGGGGGAAGGGCCAGCCAGTTGCAGGCCTGGAGACTCCCCAGCTTGATACTGGGAATCCAGACCTGAATAGGGCCCACCCTAAAGCCCTAAGTGTCACCACCCTAATCCCGAGGCTCAATTAGCATTCGATTAACGATTCATGTTCCCCACTCTGCACCTCTACCCCCACATAACCCATAAAATCCACGCCCTCCCACCCCAGGGCACGACTTCTCTGGCCCCTCTCCTCTCTGGACCAGAGAACCTCGCCCGGGAGCCCTCTCTCAATAAATGCTTGCTTTTAAAACTTCTCTCGTGTCATGTGTTTACCTTACACCTCTCACCAAGACTAGCTGAAAATTCTCTCTCAGTAATTTAGCTGTTTCCTTATTTACACTTAATCTTGAATCTATTTTGTATTTATTTTAATATAAGGATATGGGTAAGAAGCTAATATAATATTTTTCCTGATAAGTATCTAAGTGTTCAATATCATTCATTTAATGTCATATTTTTCTCACTGATATATAGTGGTGGCATTTTTACATACTAAAGTTTGAGAAAACTAAATCAGTACCTACTTAAGATGCAGACTACTCTCTTGGACCAATGCTGAGAAAGAGCAGGGAGCATTGAGAGATGTCTTCCCTGCAATGTTTAAAAAACGAAATCTTGCTATGGCGGTTGTCTACATTGTATATGTTATGAGTGTGTTTAGAAAAGCCCTTTCTATCAAAATTGTAGCTTATATTCTTATCTAAAATCAGCTGAGATTTTGATGTATGCAGCCAGTTTTAAAATGTTCAAAATGTTCAACATGGTTCAAAATGCTCAAAGTATTTCTAATGAAGAACTATACCTTTTAATTTTATTTTTATTTTGAGAATTCAGGGGCTTGCATCCTTATAGTAAGCTAGCAGTGAAGTTCAAAAATAAGCAACAGGTTCCCACTCTTGGTCGCATGAGAAAGCCACAAGACCATATTGGCCCCCGGTCTCCACCTCCTGTGCCCAGGCACACTCCTCTTTCACATCTTACCATTGACTTCTTTGGAAGCAAGTTTCCAGGAATGATAGGGTCAGATGGAGAAATTAGCTGGGAATTTTAGGCCTCATTGACAGAAGAGGAGGGTGGGGAAATCCTCCCAACTGAAATGTTAACTTATTGCCTATTGTGGTTATTTCAGACTGTCATCAGTAAAGTTTCAACTGGAGGAGGATAAGGAAGTGGGATGGTTTTCGGCTTTCATACTTGAGCAATACGATTTCAGAAGAAATAGAGAAAGCTGGTGGGTGCATGTGTGTGTGCATGTGTATCTTCAAAATAGAAACAGAAGATCATCTGGATGTATATAGATGTGTAATGAGAAAGTAAGCAAATGGGTGAACCATCACAGCACCCACATGAACATGACCATAGGCTTTTTGTTTATTGCTTCTCTTCAAGAGTAAGTGTCCAACAGTTAGAGTCCAGACTAGAGCCAGGAGCTACACAATGATGGGGTGGGGATAACTAATGGGGTGTGGGGTAAGGGTATCCTGTAGATGAATTTAGAGGAAACAATGCATAGGTACAAAATGGAGAACTGCACTAGGCCACCACTGCCCATCTGGGAAATGAAAAGTCACTCTGGAGTGCTGGTTAATCTAACTTAGCCTTTCCATTTGCTTCCAAATGATATGTGCACACATGTTCAGACAGAAACTTGAACAGAAGCGAGAGGTGATGAAAGTCCCACTGACTTCTGTTTATTTGAAGTAGAAAAAAAAGAGGTAGCCCTAGTCATAAAGGGAATTCCCTGGGTTAAAATTTTTGTTGTCAGCCTTCTAAGTGGCCAGGAATATTCAACAGATGAAAACCACCTGAAATCCTCTAGGCTTTGGGGCCACAGGAAAGGAACAAAACGTTATGAAATAACCAGCAAATGAAACCATTTGGGAAAGAATTTAAATCAAAGGGAACCCAGCTTCCTATCTCTTGATACTGACGCTTTGCATCCCACTTCCTTTTCATCTTCCCTTCTCCATAATCTCAGCAATTATCTCATTTTTTAAAAATTAAGATTTCTATTTCATGTCTTTTCCTCAATCTTCTCTGGAAAATTCAACAAAGGCAAACAAACAGAAAAACGACAGGTGATTGTAAATTCTATTGTTGACTAGTGAGTACCCTCCCTGAAAATCAGAGCAGCAATTTCAGTGTCACCTAGGAACCTGATAGAAATGCACATCTCAGGCCCCACTCCTACCTACGGAGTCAGAATCTATATTTTAATGAGATCCTCAAGGAATTCCTACATAACATTTGAGAAGTACTGTTTTAGTAGCTTCTTTCCACTATCCTATGGTCTGAATGTTTATGTTCCCTCAAAATTCAAATGTTGAAATTCTAACTCCCAAAGATACCAGTATTAGGAAATGGGGCCTTTGCAGTGCTTATGTCCTGAGGGCAGAGCCCTCCTGGTTAAGATCAGTATCTGCGACATTAAAGAAGCTCGGTGTAATCCCTAGCCCCTTCCACCACATGAGGTCCTGACAATAAGGCACCAGTTGTGAACAGAGAAAGGACCTTTGCCAGAAGATAGTCATACTGCTACCTTGATCTTGGCCTATCCAACCTCCAGAACTGTGAACAATAAGTTACTGCTCTTCATAAACTACCCTAGTCTGTGGTTTCTTGCTATAGCTGCCCAAACAGACTGTCTTTATCAGAATGCCTAATAACTAGCAAAAGTAAGCTATACTTACCTTTTTTTCTCATCTTTTAATATCAGAGGTCTAACGGGTTGGTGGAGTAGTCATATGTAGAATGGCAAAATAGAGGAAGAGAAGTCCGGGCTGTTAAAATGGGGTGCTTGGACAACAGCAGTGACATCACCTGGCAGCTTGTTGAAATACAGAGCAGGATGTTGATCTGAGTTCACTTGTGCCCACATGTCCAGGCAGCTCTGGTAGAATTGGTATCTCTTGGAATCTATATACCAGAAAAATAAACTGTGTGAGATGCTTGTTTGTAGGGCAGAAGGAATTGATGTTCCTCAGGCTTTTATAATAAGGGAAATGGGGAATACTTATCTATGAGAAGCAATGACTCTTCAAATCCCAGGAAACCAAGAAGTGAAAGATGCTTTCCCTGCACTTCTAGTGAAATATAACAGGTGTTCTGATATCCTGGTGCTAGCATTAAGTGACTCTAGAAGAAGTAGAGATTAATAAAAAGGCCTAGACTGAAAAAAATAAGTAAGAACAAAAGACATCTCTGATGATTTCCTGTAACAAATGAGGATTTCCTGAACAAAACTTTGAAATAGTACTAAAAAGTCTGTGTTGTGCAAGCCAGAGGAAACTGAATTAGGGATTAATGAGTATTCGCTACCAAAAAAAAAAAAACTTATAAGGTCTAGGGAAATTCCTGTTATAAATTAACTCAATGAAAGCTGTCCTTTCAGCAACTCAGAGCATCAACAATGCGCATCAGGGAAAGGAGCCATGTGGCCCCTCTGTAGGCTCTGCAGCATATTAAAAATACCATGCCTAAATGTAGCATCTTCCTGATAAATCAGGAGAATGGTAACAAGTTACCATTATCATCACAGTTTCAATGATAAAAACAGATCAGAGACATCTAGTAATTTATGCCACCCAGACCACCCTACATCTTTTGGCTTGCTTATCTTACAAGTCCATTTTAGGAGAAATAAATTCAACTGAAAAGACCTTGTGGTCAATTATATAAAGTCAGTTAGGCATTTTGATTTTATCTCATTTTGAGACACTGTCTAGAAGAAGGCCAAATGTCATTCCCTTTTGAGTAAGAAGAAAAATGTTCAATGGAAATTATAATTGAAAAAAAAAAGCAAGCAGAAGTAAACTATTCAAAAGGAAAGAAGAGTTATTTCTGAACCCCATCACCAGATTTTTAGTTCCTGAAACTACCATTCATGCTATAGTGAAATAGGAAATGTCATCTGTCTTCATGGAAACCAGGTCATTCCACAAAGTGTAAATGTGGAAGTTTAGCAACCCTATATCAACACTTCTCAAACCATAAACATATTGCTTATGTCTTCAGTCCTTTTCTAACATGAAAATTCCCATTTTTCTAACATGAAAATTCTCATTCTTCTTTCTCAAAGAAGAATAATCTAAGTTCTTAGCCTAATTGAGTTCAAATAATTCCTAGAAGATAGGATCCTAATAAACCTGTACCTGAGCACTGAATAATTTTCAAGTGAAGGAATTTGTGTTAAATAAGACTTTTGAAGACTTGATTAGCCTACAAATAGCTAGATAGTTTTTGGAATCTTGAGAGTCTTGAGGACCCACTTATGCCAAGTACCAGCACATTTCATATAATCTAGGTGACTGGAGTCTGAATTTTCCTTTTCCAGTAATATGGATGTTAGATTAGCTTCATTCATTCATGAGTTATAGTGCTTTTGGCCATTATTTATATGTAAATGAATTAATAATGTATATTAAATGAGGTGTCTTTAAACAGAAGCACACTTAAAACAAATTTATGTATTAACAATATCATAACGAAGTTGTGGCCAGAGACCTGTAGAACCTAACCTTGCATTTCAACTAGGAGCTATTGGTCAATATTTGCCAATCCAATGTTTTCAGTGACTTTATAGAAAATAGAGAATAAGGAGGCTTCCCACAGATAAGGCGACTCAACCATACATATATACAAAACAAGAGAGTGAGGAAGAGAGAGAATGATTGAATGATTACAGCTTATCCTTCCCTTTTTTTCTTTAAATTTTTATTGTTTTTAATTGCCTTAAGGTGAAAAAGTTAAAAATTTAAAGAAAAGCACTATCACCAAAGAATAATTTTTAATGATTCTATGTAAAAGTGAATTTCAAGCCTCATACCTCTTACACTAATCTTACTTTACATTAATCTCAGTTCCCCTCTATTAATATAGATCTCTTTCAAGGAATACAAAGATCATTCAGTCCAACACACAAAATTTTTGGAATTACTTTGTAACTTATGTTAAGAACATGAGTGATTTTGGTGTTCCTTTCATTTTTGCAAACTTTATACAACATTTCCTGAAAAATCCCTTTGTGAACTTTTATACTGTGAAACATTATCTGTTTCATTTCAGCTATTATTTTTTCTGAGAGAAATTTTATTACCACCAAGGATGTTTTTCAAATTAAGTAAGAACATGTGTTAGGACAACAATTAAGATTCTTGTTTGGTAATCGTCCTTGGTTAAGCTTGCAGAGCTGACTGGGGAAAAAAAATTAAAAAGACAGCAAGAAAAAGAGAAAAGAGATTGCTGCCAAAAGTCACTTTTAGCCAGACTCTAGGCCCTGCAAGATTGTAAACAGTGTTCTATATATATATACCTAACTGATATTTTGAGTAATTCTAAAATTGGAAAAATATATTTTTCCATGAATTCTCTGTAATAATTTTTCCAAATGCAACTTTAATCCAAATATTCTCTTTTCATTCTGTTCTGGGTCTTTTTTTTTTTTTAAGTACAGAGTGACAATTTCTCCTTTAGAAGGGTGGAGAAGATTGCCAAGCAGGACAGCCTTTGTCTAATCAAATTCATATCTAAATTCATGACATGTGGATGGAAACTATAGACAGATACCCTCTGCTGAAAGGAAAGGTGAGCCATGAGATTGTTCCCAACCCCCAAATGCAATGAACTCCCAGAACTTCCATCAAATACAACTGATGCTTTGACCTTGTCCATCTTTCCATAAGAAAACCCATGACATCATTATCACTGGACAATTACATCCTGTGTATCATTTCTGGGTAAATTTATTAATACCACCTGCAAATCCATCCTCAATATACTCTAGAAACATAAACAAATAAACTGTGTCTCAGATGTAGTTGTTGGTTCAAAAGTCTTAAGAGATTGATCATCATTATTCTCAATAGCAGTCTTAGAATTGCAAAAACTCAAACAAGTACTTTTGGATTCTACCTCACCACCAGTCTGAGAAGTGTGTGCCTCCAATATACCTGCTATGTACCAGTTGCTTCAACATTTGGTACTATAGTAATCTATTATATTTCCTTATTCATGGCTGTCCTACTCATCTTCTATGTCCTCACTCACTTGAACATTGTAGAAGGAGTGTACATCCTTTTCTTGCTTGTGGGGCTGATGAAAAGTAACAAAAGAATATTGATAAAGCCAATTTAAATGTAATAACATGGAAAAAAAAGAGAGGGTAACAGCTTATTCCAAGAAATATTCCATTAACCCAGTGACAAAAGCATCTTGAACCAAGAGAAATGGAGCCAGAATGTGATAAGAGAGGTTTTTGTGAGCATTGAGAATGTCAGGATGGAGAGGAGCAGACTTCAAGAACTGGAAACATAGGGGCACATATAAGGATCTCTAGGAGTTCTCTGATACAAAAGAGAAAATTGTAGGGTGTGGAAGACCAATAATGTCAGAGGTGTCGATGAAGCCAATAACTGTTGCCTTTTAATGTTATTGTGATTCTGATTTAATAAACATTAAATTTAATCATTCGCCTGCCTCAACCCTTTCAGGGGTGTCCATTGCACTTAGAAGAGAATCTAAGCTTTTTACCAATCTCATTTCACTCCCTATACTCAAGCCAAACTGGATCCATTCTGTTCCCAGAACATGTCAAGCTCTTGACCATCTCAGATCATTTCCACTTGGAATGCTTTCCCCTGGGCTGTGTGCATGGCTCCCTCCTGTGCTTTAGGTATGGCCATCTCTGTTCCCTGTAATATAAGCCTGCTCTACGCCAACCACTGCCACATTTTACTCCTGCTGATATCACTTTTTGCTACTTCACCTGCAATTCATGAAAACACAAATTATTTTATTGATTTAGTTCTTAAGTCTGAGGAGTGTTTTATATATATATATATATATATATATATATATATATATATATATATATATAAAATAATATATAAATATATTTAAAATATATAAATATATTTTAAATATATAAATATATTTAAAATATATAAATATATTTTAAATATATAAATATATTTAAAATATATAAATATATTTTAAATATATAAATATATTTAAAATATATAAATATATTTAAATATATATAAATATATTTAAAATATATAAATATATTTAAAATATATAAAATATATAAAAGCATTGTGTGAAATCCTAGGGAAAAAAGACCATTATGATACATTCTTGTCAGTCAGTTCTTTTTACTTTGTAAGATATATTTAGAAACCCACAAATTATCAATTTTGTAGTTGAATTTGACTCATTCCCATCAGATTTGAGCTGCTTTTTCTATGAACTTTACTTGTGAATATTGACCTAAGTAAAATTTTCACCAGCAACTGTCTGACAACTTCCCAGGTCTGAGTGATGAAGTTGTCATGAATACAAATCACCTGTTGTAACTTTGGTCTTTGAACACAAAATGGTACATAAATGAAAGTTCCACACAGCTCCAAGGATCTGGCCTCACATCCCCTTGAATA
This sequence comes from Cynopterus sphinx, assembly GCA_030015415.1. NCBI lineage: Eukaryota > Metazoa > Chordata > Mammalia > Chiroptera > Pteropodidae > Cynopterus > Cynopterus sphinx. Next base: position 45,970,108 of record CM057391.1, on the reverse strand, counting down.
AAGCCAGTGTCTCATTGATAACGGACAGATGAAAAAAGAAGTCTATACAGTAGAAAGCATTTCCCCCTTGCCAGTTACTAAGCTTAGCAAACTTTGAAAATTCATCTCTTCTGAATATTACCTTTTAAAAAACAGTCTTCAGAAAATGTACTTTTTTAAAGTCAATTTTTTAAATTTATTTTTAAGTCAAAAGACTAAATCATTTTGGCCTTTATGTCAGATTTTTTAAAGTAATTTCTTGACTTAATTTAATTTCAAAATTAATGCATTTCTAGCCAGTCCACACAGGGTGACAAAACAGACACACATCTACAGAAAGAAAAAGGTGTTGGTCAGTAGAGATCATTCTCCTGGCTTTGTTAGAGCCTAAATGCAGATGTCATTCATACAAATAATCACTAATTTGTATCTGTCAAATGAAAAAGATCTGTCTGTGGCAAAGTATATGTGTATAAAACTGAAAACACTCATTTCTGTAGACTGATGACAGGATTTATTTAATTCAAATGAATAGAGAATTCACAACTGTAACTCGCTTTACTCCAGGTCCCTGAAGTTGATATGGAAAAATGTGTGGATTTAGTTTTTAAATATACCAGTGAATAATATTTAAATTACTTATACTTTTTATATAATAGCACTGAGATATCTTATAAATTCAATTAAATAAATTAGAAGCTAGTTAATTTAGCATCTTTTGGGAAAAAAATCCTCTTTTGGAACTTATAAGAGCTTCCCTGTGAAAGATACAAAATTTTTTTTAACTCCTTAAAATATTACTAGCCGAAGCTAACCATTTGGAATTAAAATTTTCAACCACAACAAAAGAAAGCTGATAGATAGATTTAATCTAATGTATTGAAATTTAAGGAACGAGGGAGAAATGATTGCTTTTGCAGCCTCATCAGGAACTTATTTCCACAAAACATCCATAAGACTCTTTCCCACCACATATTCGCTTCCATTCTTAGATACTTGACTGGGGTGTGTTTAGTTTGGCAGCTTTCCAAGTAATGTTCAGTGGGTCTCAATGGTACAAAATTTGACAGAAAGCAAAGCACAGGGGAGAAAGAGTGTTTTCAAATCACTGTTTTCACATCAAAAATATAAGGCTAAAATCTCCCTTGCAAAATGAAAAAACTTTACTATGCTTTTTTGCATTCTCCTTTGATAGCAAACCCAGGCATCCTGCCTTCACTTACACCTGACAAACATTGGCTGGGGAGGAGGATATTTCTTGGTGGCCATAGAAAAAGTCCCCAACCTGGAGGACATAAATCCTGCAAACTCACGAAGTTTAGTCTGATAGAGCTCCAAAGTATTTCCTGTTGCCATGTCCCTCTCTACCACAGGGCCTCCTCGTGCTTTTGCTCAACTACTCTGCACTGGGACTATTTCCCCATGTAATACATTACATAAATAATTTCTGAATTTAACTTTTTTAACTGATCAGAATAAATTATTAATTGCTATAGCCTTGACATTGATATCTGGTGTAAAATAAGGCATTATTGTTCATAGTCATTCATTCCCCCGACTCCTGTAAGAATCACATATTGCTGCTACTTTCTCTAGGCTTGCTGAGTAATGTGCTGTGTGAGTGGACACAATATGTCCCATCACAAGTTTCCATGAGCTCTCTTGCTCTTTTCCCTCTGCCATAAGAAGGATATATCCAAATAAGAGCTTACCCTTTAGCATTGGTCTTGGAATGAGAAGATGTGCAAAAGAAAACCATAACAGATCATTCAGCACTGCCAACTTGCAATGTGAACAAGCAACCAATATTTATTCTTGTTACCTATAGAGATTTCAGTGTTGTTTGTTACTACAGTGTTGTTTGTTACCCATACATCTACTACATCTGTACTATTATTTAGGAGTTACACCCCAGAATATAACAAAATATTAATGTTAAATAAATATCATGGTCTCAAGACCATGAAATTAAAAAATTCCAAAAGTAGACTTCAAGATTTCAGGCTCTAGAGACAGATCTGAGTCTGAAGCTTGCTGTTGCTTACTCTATCTGTGAATTTTGACAGATGATTTCTGATTTCTGATATGTACGATGTGGATACTAATAGCAGCTACCTCATAGATTTATTGAATAGGTTTAGGGAGATGATGGATGTAAAGTGATGGTATATCACAGTAACCACCACATAAATAGTAGCTGAGGAGGTTCTCTGGGAAACAAGCACTGAGATCAATATTAGCAAGCAGGGGATATATGTTGCTTCAATGCTTTTGAAAGCAATTGCTATAAGGAGGTGAGGACAAAGGGCTGTACAGAGGAAGAGGGGAACTGCAGTGGAGATGCAGCAGGGCCTAACATGATACCACAGTAAGCTTTGGAGCTGAAATATTCCTTCAAAGAGGTCTCAAACTAAGGCCAGAAGATCAGGCTTTGTACTTTCATGAAAGACCAGTCACTACATATAGTCATTCTCCAGGGAGGAAGGTAATAGCTGTTGGCAAGGCTGTTCTCTCAGTCAAAGACTATTCCTAGAGAGATATTTGACTATGAGTCACAGCAGGCAACACTCCAGCAGCTGAAGGAAGTAGTGCTCAGTCCGGAAGGGTCAATGTATTTGAGGTGTGCCCAGTACCACCACAGTCCCCCACTGTGTGACCCTGATACACTTTTGTTATGTGATAATTTTACTTAGCCTGGGCAAAGTTTCTCTATAATCCTGAATGGCTGCTTTTTCAGGGAAAATTACACTGATGGGAGGTAGGGGAGGGGTCAGTGGGTTGGAAGACAGCCCTGCTTCAGTATCTGGTCTCGCAGCCTATATGGCTACTCATCATCTTTTCTTCCAGTTTCATTCCAGACTCCCTTGACTCATGGCTAGCAACTTTCCACTCTAGGTGACTTAACTGGGTTGTGTTTCACAGTCCCGTGGGCCACAGTTGCTACACTTATTCATTGACTCAAAACTAGGCAGAAGACTATCAAGAAATGCCCCCAATGTGTTGTGTTCTCATCCTGCCTCTACAGTAATCCTTTCTCCACCTCATAACTGGGCTAACTGCCCTGGCCAGTATACTGACTCCTTCCCTTGCCTGCTGGTTTCCTGACACAAGGACAGGCAATTACTGGGCAGCAGCTGTAGCTTAAAGCTTAATGTCTCTTGGTGAAAATGTTCCCATTTAGGAGCTATAACTTCTAAACCCACAGCTGTTAGGAATTGCAACAATAAGAAGCACAAATTTCTCTCAAGTATATTTCTTTGCTAGTTTTAAAAGTTTTCAAATTTCTTGACATTCATACCTTCAAAGGGTGAATCAAATTTCTCCTCCCATTGAAAGTAGACCAGATTTGGTAATACCTTAACAAACGTAGTGTTGCAGAAGTAGCATCCAAGACTAGGTCATTAAAAAGGTAGCTTCCCATTGGCAAACTCTCCCTCTTACTCTGTGGGAAGCCAGCCACCATGTCATGACACTAGGCAACCACTTTGCTTCTGGCCATTAAGTTCCACCACTTGTCCTCTATCACTTCAAGATCCTTCCAACACCATTGCTATCAGCTCCATAACAGCATGTCCCACTGGTGCTTCTTAATGATGCTGCACTGTTCTCATGCTCCTTATCACTTTTCAAGTTGTCCTGAGAAACAGAGTAGGTGGCTGGGTTTTTTACCTTATTCCAGCATGTCCATTTCTCTGAGCTTTTTGATCCTTTTGTGTCTGAGAAAAGGATCATGATTTCTATTTATGTTGATGTGACTATTGCTTTCTTCAAGCCTCAGGAGCCATTGTAGCAACAGGTTAGCATTGTCTCTTGGGTCCATGATGGGATAAAGCTCCTGCATCACAGGAGAGTATTTCCATATTGCAAAACTCTTACCTTATTTAAATGTATGCTGTTCCTCTTTTGAGTCAATACCCTTAGCATTAAAACTGTATACACCCTCCAGCTTCTTGCCAAAACATGTACGCTTGTCCTGCAGCTCCATGGAGGTATAGCCCCTCTTTTCCTTTTCCTATAGGGTACCCAATACTTCCCAGCTTTGTTATGTTGTGATAACACAACAAAGTGATTGGTCAGGTGGCCAGTAAGGGAGATATGACAAAAAGGAGGGGAGTGTGATGTTTTAGTCAGAGGCCTCTACATTACCTTCAAACAAGGGGAGATAATCTAGACTCTGACAAGGAGAAGTGACCATTTCTTTAAGCCCAAAGTATCAGGGGATACTGGGGGTAATTCCAGATTTTGAATGAATTAATTTGAAAATACCATCAAAACCTCAGGGTTCCACTTCTTCCAAATAGGGCTTTGCCCTGGGCATAAGCAACTCAGCAAGTAAGAAACCAGCCTTCTCCAGGCCTCTGCTACTTTTTTAATTAAGTCCTAGGATTTATCCTCAGTGTTTTCTACCTTCCATCTACAGCAGCGGTCTTTAATCTTTTAGTTCCAGAGACTGGTGCTCCTATGAGAATCTAATGCCTGATGATCTGAGGTGGAGCTCTGGTGGTGATGCTAGTGCTGGAGAACGGCTGCCAATATAGATGAAGCTTCAGCTTTCTTGCCCACCCTTCAGCTCCTGTTGTGCAGCCTGGTTCCTAACAGGCTACTGTCCAGTACTGGTTTGTGGCCTGGGATTGAGGCCCCCTGGTCTACAGAAAATGAGTCTCCCCTGGCAGCTGGGGAGATAAAGGCCTCAATCCAAAAGAAGAAATTGGGGTAGCACTTCTCAGCAGCAACTACAGGAAGCTGCGATTATATGATCAGAGCAGGAAACCATCTCAAAGATGGGGAATGTGGGGAGTGGATCAACCAGAGCAAATCTTAGTGAATAACTTTTACAAAAACAAATATTTTTACCAGTTAAATCCAAGGCAAAACAATAAGGAAGACTTAAAGGAGAAAAGAGGTTGATAGAAAGCCACAAGTGATCTGAGAAGGAAGAATGTAATTGTGAGCAAAAGATGTAGCAGAGGTGCAGGCGCAAGGAGGACAGGGTGGTAGTATTGAGTACCGAATCCGTGAGGTAAGCCCTGGGTCATTCTTAGTACCAATTAGCAGAACTTCCAGTTCCTCAGCTGACATGGATAAAGCCACAGAAATCACACCCTAGACAGGTCTTGCCTTGTTAATAAAAAGCTTCTGTTTCTAAAACCGACAGCCTAGATAATCAAATGGCCAATAAGCACAAAAAAGGTTGCTTGACATTCTTATTTGTCAGGGAAATGTAAAGTAAATCTGATGAGACACCACTACATTTCTGCTAGGATGATTATAATGAAAAGACAGATAATAACACGTGCTAAAAGAGATATGAAGAAACCAGAACCTTTATACAATACTGATGAAAATACAAAATGACGCAGCAACTTTGGAAAATTGTTATCACATGACCTAGCAGTTTCTTTCTGATATATTCATTCAATAAAAATGAAAAGTTATAGCCACAAAAAGATCTGTGCACAAATATTCATAATAGCTGAATTCAAAGCAGCTTCGAACTGAAAAGAATTCAAATGTCCATCAACAGGTGACTGGATGAACACATTGTGGTATCATCCTACAAATTCAACAATAAAATGATACTAACTATCACATGGATGAATTTCAAATTTAAGCTAAATTTTAAAACCAGACATAAAAGAATACATATTGTGTGGTCACATCTACATAAAACTCTAAAAAATACAAATGTAAGTTATAGTGCTGGAAAGCAAATCAGGGGTTGCCTGGGGCTGAGAGTAGAGGGAGATTTCCTGGGAAGAGGCACAAAGGAACTTTGCAGGGGTGGTGAAGATTTATATCTTGGTTGTGGTAGTGGTTACACAGGTGTGTACATTTGTCAAAATTCTTCAAATTACACACAATAAAATTTACTTCTTAAAAATTCAACTGCACAGGAGCTTCTCTGCCGCTTGTTCTGGAGAAAACTAGACCCGCTGGGCGGGTGAGGATGACTACTATTTTCTTAGCTCCCACAGTGACCCTGGTGTTACACATCAAAGGCTTGCTCCTTCTCACCACAAAGTGACAATGACAATGCTGTCTGCTATGAAGATAATAACTCCCCAGACTAAGGAAGCCACCGAAGGTCACAAGAACTCTCAATTGCAATATCATCATGTATTTACCTAGGAGATTTCACGGCTAGTTTGATCATGTTACTTTTTCCCACTTTTTCCCATGTTACTTCTTCCTGGCACTGAATCTTTCCTTAAGGGTTTATTCACTAAGACACCAAAAGGTCAGGAATATTACTCAGAGTTGGTGACAATGAGTCAATCTCTGTCTTCCCTTTGCTTCCAGCCTCTAGCCTGAGCACTAACCCACCATTAGGCACACCGACTGGGAACATTATTTAGAAATTCTCACAACCCCTGCCACCTCTCTGCCATTCTTCTTCTTTCATTCTTCTATACCCCTGCCCTGTCACAGAACATCTAAGAATACCCTAAAATAAATTTACTAAGTAAAAGTTAATAACAATGCTTTTATGTAATAAACAATTGTTATGAAACCTGACTGGCTTGTGGCCTCAAGAGAGCTGCTAACATGCCTTATTTTATAAATGTTTAGAATAATCTTCACCTAAAAAATGGCACATATTTGTATATTAATCCACCCAGGTAAAGTTGACATAGTGAAAAACACCAGTAGAATCAATGTGACATCTCTGTTCAAGCAGACTTCAAAATTGCAAGCTGCATAAATTCCAATTATATAGATAGAATTGGTGATCCAAATGTCCAGAGGAATTATTTAACTTAAGTATGGAAGAAATCAGTTTAGTTGCCACTAAAAGACCTGGATTAGATCTGATCGAGGTAGCTCTTTATGTTAGACTGGTAATTACACTTAAAACATATTCAGCAAACAGAGGAAGGAAACAGAAGATGTTCCAGCCCACTGCTTACAATGCTAGTCGAAATACAAAACACAGTTTCAAAAATTCCTATTCCTAGGTCTCACTATGGAGTTCCTACTTAATGATCCCAGGGTCAATTCCAAGATTCTATATTCTTAAATGTGCCTAAGGTGATTCTGATGTGCACCCGTGTTTGGTCTAACCTTAGTCTCATTGTGACTTTCCTCTTCTTAAGTGCTGTGCTCAAAGAACCTCTGTCATAGCTGCAGTCTATAGGAGCAGTGCTCAAATGTTTCTGATCTTTTAGCCCTATCACTGAGTGCATACCTCCAGTATGCGTATATTTAGTTAACTGCAAATTTAGTATATATGCATCACATTTCAAAATAATCATATTTAAATCTAGAAGAACTTATTCCCAAGAGCAAGCAAATAATTCAGATGATCTTCAGATGTGGGCATATCTAATAAAGAGAGTAAGTATACCATGCTTAGAATCAGCATCACGAATTTGTATTTTCCTATGACATGACACATTGTTTTCTTGTACAGTGCATCTCTGTTATTTCAACATGAGGTTATTTCCAAGAGGAATATAAATATTGCTATTAAAGTGGAAAATCAATCAAGGTAAGTTTGGGAATTTTTAACCTTCATCAAGCAAGTTTTGACTATAATTTGATAGTCAAACCATAGAAAGATAAGTAAAAATATTTACTCTATTTTACTACTTAGTGACTTGTTCCTAAACAAGCAAGACAATAATGAGGCAAGACACGAATGCATGCCTTTGTGCAATGCTGGAGAAATTCATCAAACTTGGAGTCTTACATCATCTTTAAGTGTGAGGCAAGTTTGAGGAGTTTTCATTTTAATTTACAAAACTGCCCAAGTATGTGCCTTTGGGTCACAGATTAAGCATATCAGAGTGAAGGAACCAGAGCAAGAATTTCCCAGATTTGGCCAGTATCACCTAACTATGTCTTTTCCCATTTTAAAGTTTTATTCATAGGAACGAGAAAGAGCAGCCCCAGCTCAGCCATAGGCAACTGACCATGGCATTTGTTTGTTCATTTTCCTTTTTTATTATTAAAGTCTAGATGACATATAATATCATATAAGTTTCAAGTGTACGGCTTAGTGGTTAGACATTTATATGCCTAACAATGTGAACACAATAAGACTAGTTATCATCTGTGACCAGGCTAAGTTATTGCAATATTATTTTCTATTCTCCCCCTCACCCCTCACTTCCAGCAACCATCAGTTTGTTCTCTGTTTCTATGGGTCTTTTTCTGTTTTTGTTTTGTTTGTTCATTTGTTTTGTTTGTTTGTTTGATTTTAGATTCCACATATAAGTGAAGTCATATGGTATTTGTCTTTGTCTGACTTATTTACTTAGCATAAAAATATATATGCACTCCAATGTTCATCACACCATTATCCGTGATCTTTCTTAGACTCTCAAGAGTCAATGCAGAGTGCCCAAGTTCCATCTAAATTCCCTTTTACATTTTTTCTTTCTGTTGCCAAAATATAATTCATATTAAAAATAAACAGTGCTGCCTTGCCCCAGATTTCTGTTCTCCTTTAAATGGTTTGAAAAATACTGATGAGTCAAGATCTCCAACTTCTCCCCACCCCAGGACAGATCAGTCTTTCCCCTGCTATCTGACAAACTATTTTCTCTGATCCAGCTTTTATCTCAACCTAATTTCTAATTTTCTGGCTCATTATCAGCCACTCTTTCCCTCTTGGTGCCTCCCATGGTCTCTCTCAGGAATTCTCTTGGCTTCACTTTTTCTATGTATCTCCATTTCCCTCTTTTACCATCACTCTTTCTAAGTGTTCTGTTTCCTCAAATAAGCACAAAGTAGCAGGAAACCGAACCACAGGAAGAATAAACTCTTTTATTTTTTTGAGCACTAAGCCATGCAAACCTGGGGAAAACCCATAGTCCATTTTGGTCCTGTCAGCATCTTCTGTCACAGGGACCCTTTTGAGCTATGCCTCTTCTCCACAACATTTGCATCTTTAATGTACATCTAAGACAAACTTTTGGCATACATGCAAAAACAATCTGTGCTGTGTGGAAGATATGGTCTCTAACCTCAGGTTGAACTAAAAAGCACTGGAAATTTTAAGAGATTGTTTTGACCTTTCAGGGTCACTTAGAATGGGTATCTGCCTGGCAGTAGTTAATGGCAGTTTGATTGGGGTCCAAGTTGTGTTTAAGTCTCTACTTAGAGTCCAGCCAAATTAAACATATTTTCTTTTCATCTCTACTCGCAAGTTCAGCCTTCAGCCCCAGGTCTTCAGTCATTCCTTGGTTCTTCTCTGGATTCCATCCAGTTTGTTAACAAATTCTCCAATCTTCATTCAAAATTGCTTCTTTATTTCTCCCCGATAGTATCTCACAGAATTTCCTCAAGATCAGCATTTTATTTTGTCTCTGACCACACATCAAGTTGACTGTAGGAGGAAGAGTGTAGAAAAAGGGACACAAAGCAATTAGGGAGGCCAGGCTAAAGGAAGGGCCTTCCCAAAAAAACAGATTCATGCTCTCCTGGGAATAGCAGGATTCTTTGTTTTTCTTTTCATTTTTGAAAAAGATACCATTTATTGATTTTAAAATCCATATTGGTCATTACTGAAAACTTACAAAATACAAATATGCAGATGAATGTGAAACTCATGGGCAATCCACAAACTACACATAATTTCTGTTAATATCTTATGCTTTCTTTTATTTCTTTATATATACATATTTTTAAATAAATTTAACTCCTCTATATTAAGGATGTTTTCCCATGTTGTTATCTCTCATGTTTCTATTTCATTCTTCCAATTATCACCTCATGCTATAGAATCACACTATTTTCATTATTGTAGTTTTTTAAAACATAGTGCAGATTGCAACTAGTAGGATGAGTAAACCTACCACCATTTCTTTTTTTTTCCCCTATACTTTCTTGACTATTTTTTTTTCTTTCTAGATGAATGTTGGGTTCACTTTGTTAGCATTTGGAATAGCATTTCATAAAACACAAAAGCCAACTACATAAAAGAAAAAAGAAAGAGCTGGCTTTTAAAACATTTTCTTCTTCAATCCCAGAACATGGACATATTTTCATGTGTTCAGGCTACTTTTTTTATGGTCTGTCAATAAAGTTTTATAGTGTTATTGATTATATCTTCTAACATTTTTTAAGCCATTGGCTTCATGTAGTGTATGTGTGTGTGCATATGTGTTTGTGTGTATCTGTGTCTATGTGTGTGTGTCTAGATGCCATTTTTCTAGTCTCTGTTATTTCTGGATAGAAATTCTTTTCATCTTATTTTTTATTTTAGTAAAATATACATAACATTAAAATTACTATTTTAAGTGTATAGTTCTGTAACATTAAGCAGATCCCTATTGTACAACCATCACCAACATCCATCTCCAGAACTTTCTAATCTTCCCAAACTGAAACTCTATACCCATTGAATACTAATTTCCCATTCCCCTTCTCCCCAGCCTTGGAAACCACCGTTCTACTTTCTGTTTCTATGAATTTTACTACTCCAGGTACATCATTTAAGTGGGACTGTACAATATTAATCTTTTTGTGACTGTCCTACTTCACTTAGCATGCTGTCCTCAAAATACATTCCTATTGTGGCATGGGAAGAATTTCCTGTTTTCTTCTTTTTTTTTTTTTTTACTTTTTTTTTCAATTTTTCAATTGCAGTTGACATTCTATATATTAGTATCATGTATACAATATGGTGCTTAAACATCTATATAACATACAAAGCTATTCCCCCATTAAGTCTTGCACCCACCTAACACCATGTATAGTTATCACAATATTATTAACTACATTCCTTAAGCTGTACTTTCCCATGATGTGACTATTTCAAAACTGCCAATTTGTACTTCTTAATCCTTTTTCATCCACTACCCAACCTTCCTTTCATCTGGCAACTATCAGTTTGTTCTCTGTATCTATATGTTAATTTCTGTTCTGTGTATTTATTTTGTTTTTTAGATTCCACATATAATTGAAATGGTATTTGTTTTCCTCTGTCTGACTTACTTTACTTAGTATAATACCCCCCAGTCCAATTATGTTGTTGTAAATGATAAAAATTTTTTTTTGACCAAGTGATATTTGGTGGTATATATGTGCACATATTCTTTATTCATTCATCTCTCAATTGGAGCATTTAATCCATTTACATTTAAAATAATTATTGATAGGTATATAGTTATTGCCAATTTATTGTTTTCTGATTGTTTTACAGTTCTCCATTTCTTTCTTATTCTCTTGTTCTCTTCTCTTGTTGATGACTTCCTGTAGTGTTGTGTTTGGATTTCTTTCTTTTTATTTCTTGCATATCTCTTGTAGATTTTTGGTTTGTGGTTACCATGTGCTTCATATATACCAACCTATGTATATAGTAGTATTTTCAAGTTGGTGGTTGCTTATATTTGAACACATTCTAAAATCACTGCCATTTTTACTCACTCCCTCTACATTTATGTTTTTGTCATTATTTTTTACTTCTATATGTGTATATTTGTGTGTGTATCTCTTAATTTACAGATGTAATTACATACAACCTTCATACTTTTTCATTTTAACCTCTGTACTGCCTTTAATCTTGGTTGATCCACTGCCTTTATTATATGTTTGTCAGTGAGAATTTTTTCTTTGCAATATTTTCTTATTCATATTTTTTATTTTATTTTATTTTTACCTCTTCTTCTTAAAGAAGTCCCTTTAACATTTATTGTAATATTGGTTTGGTGTAATGAACTTCTTCAGCTTTTTCTTGTCTGGGAAGCTCTTTATCGCTTCTTCAATTCTAAATGATAGCCTTACTGAATAGAGTCATCTTAATTATAGGAACTTTTCATCACTTTAAATATTTTGTGCCAAGCCCTTTTGGCATGCAAAGTTTCTGTTGAGAAATCAGGTAACAACAGTCTGATGGAAGCTGTCTTTTAGATAACTAACTGCTTTCCTCTTGCTGCTTTTAAGGTTCTTTCTTTATTTTTAAACTTTGTCATTTTAATTATGATATGTCTTGGTTTAGGCCTCTTTGGGTTCAGCTTATATGGGACTTGTGTGTCTATTTCCTTTGTCAAGTTAGGGAAGTTTTCAATGATTTCTTCAAATAGATTTTCAATCCCTTGTTCAGGCTAACTGGCTGTGAGTACTGACTGTGACTATGGCAGACAAGCTTTTTTTGAGGAGAGGAGTCTGACCCCAAGAAGTGGAATTTTCTTTAGCTCTAATGCTTGCCAAATCTACCCTTTTAGGTATATCCTTTATGAAACTATTTGGGTGGTGCTCTGATGTGGTCTGAAGCTAATCATCACTTGTGTTGGTTCCAGGGACTTTTAGGAGGGGCTTCATTGCAGGCCAATGTCAGGCACTGCTTGTGTCTCACCTGGGCCCACCTGATAGGAGCTCCTAAGGGATCTATAATTGATAGTTGACTGATCTGGGTGAGGAGGCCCTGGGGAGTCATTGTACAGTGAACTCAGGCCAGTTTCCATGTTTGGGGCCACTTAGTAATAGTTTTGGGTATGCCAAACCTGGCTGCCTCTTGTTTGAAGTTTGCAGAATTTTAAGACCTTTTAAGCAAGTCTGCAGCACCAGCCCAGGCTAGCTCCTTGTTTAGAATCATTGCTGAAAGAGGTTCAGGATGTTTACAATCAATGGTGAAAAGGTTGAGACTATGTGGGTCTAGGTCCCAAAGAATCACAAGAGTAGAGTGAGGGTGGTGTTAGGCAGGTTAATGGAGACTCAGATTTGGTGCCTACCTGTGTCTGAAGGCTATGTGGCTGAGCATTCAACAAAGGAACGCTGTGTACATACTGCCACTACAGTCCTGGAGCAGCTGCCCCTCCAGCCATTTGCCCTGATACCCAATGATTCAGTTTTGGAGCTGCTATCTCTTGGCCGGAGGTTAGAGCTAGAATTTGTGAGTGAATGAGTGAATGAGTGAATGAGTGAGTGAGTGAGTGAGTGAGTGAGTCTGTGTCTGAGCCCTTTAAGAGTATACCTGGGTCTCAAGCAGCCCCCTGTCTCACCCAGACAGAATCTCCACTGATTTTCACAGCCAAATTTTATCAGAATTTATTTTCCCAGCACTGGTACTGAGGAATGCAGTGTGTGACTAGAACTACTTACTTCTCAGTGGGAACCCTACAGCTGATATATCTATCCATCTCAATTCTTAACTGCCACTTGTGGCTCTGGAACCAACTCATTTTGCATATCTGCTCCTCCTACCAGTCTCAACATGTTTTTTTTTTACACATATACTCAGAAATGGAATTGCTGAATGATATGGTGATTCTATGTTTAATTATTTGAGGAACTGCCATATTGTTTTTCACAGCAGGTACTCCATTTTATATTGCTACCATCAATGTACAAAGACCCTCATTTTTCTACATTCCCACCAACAGTTGTAGCTTTCAGTGTTTTTATAATAGCCATTAAACTGGGTGTGAGCAGTATCTAATTGTAGTTTTGATTAGTATTTCCCTAGTGATTATCAATGTTAAATATCTTTTCTTGCTTATTTGCTATCTGTACAACTTCTTTGATGAGGTGTCTGTTAAGGTCTTTGGCCTATTTTTTAAATTGTTTATTTGCTTTCTTACTGTAGAGTTTTAAGAGTTCTCAGTCAATTTTGAATAACAGTTCCTTGTCATATGTATCCTCTGCAAATATTTTCTCACAGTCTGTGGCTTGTCTCCTCATTCTCTTGACATTGTCTTTTACAGAGCAGAAATTTTTAGTTTTAATAAAGTTTATTTTATCAATTATTTCTTTCATGGATTGTACTTTTGATGTTGGCTTCACCATACCCAAGGTCATCTGGGGGTCCCCTCCTATGCTATCCTCTAAAAATTTTAAACTTTTTTATTTTACATTTAGGTCTGCAATCCATTTTGCATTTTATATTTAGGTCTGTGATCCATTTTGAGTTTATTTTTGTGAAGGTATAAAGTATGTGTCTTAAATTCACTCTTTCGCATGTAGATATCCACTTTTGCAAGGACCATTTGTTGAAGACTGTCTTTGCTCCATTATACTGTCTTTGCTCTTTTGTTGAAGATCCATTGACTACACTTGTGTGGTTCTATTTTCTTGGTTCTATATTCTGTTCCATTGATCTATTTGCCTATTCTTTTGCCAGTACCACACTGTCTTGATTACTGTGGCTTTCCAGTAAGTATTGACATCAGGTAGTGTCGGTCCTCCATCTTTGTTATTCTACTTCAGTATTGTGTTAGCTGTTTATGTTTTGCCTCTTCATATAAATTTTAGAATCAGTTTGTCAATATCCACAAAATAACTCGCTTGGATTTTGACTGGGATGGAATTTGTTCTATAGATTAAGTTGGAGGGAAATGATAACTTGAAAATATTGAATCTTTCTATTCATGAACATGGAATATATCTCTATTTAGTTCTTTGACTTTATAAATCAGAGTTTTCTGATAGTCCTTATATAGAGCTTGTACATATTTCATTACATTTATACCTTAGTATTTTATTTTATAGGATGCTAATGTAAATCATACTATGTTTTAGTTTCAAATTCCTCTTTTTCTTTGCTGGTATATAGGAAAGCAATCGAATTTGTATATTAACCTGTGTCTTATCACATTGCTGTAACCACATTAGTTCAAGAAGTTTTTTGTCATTTCTTTTGAATTTTCTACATATATGATCATGCCATCTGTGAACAAAGATAGTTTTATATCTTCCTTCACAATTCATGCACCTTTTATTTCTTTTTCTTGTTTTGTCACATTAACTATAATTTCCAGGACAATGTTGAAAAGTGGTGGTGAAAGGAGATGTCCCAGTCTAGTACCTGATCTTAATAGAAAAAATTGAAGTTTCTCACCGTTAAGTATGATATTAGCTGTGGGCTTATATTTTATTTTATTTTTTGCACATTTTCTTTATCAAATTGAGAAAGTTCTCTTCTATTCCTAGTACACTAAGAGTTTTATTATGAATGCATGTTGGATTTTGTCAAATACTTTTTTCTGCATTTGTTGATATAATCATATGATTTTTTTCTTTTTTAGCCTGTTAATGCAATGAATTACATTACTTAATTTTCAAATGTTTAAACAATCTGGGGTAAATTCCACTTGGTCACAGTGTATAATTAATTTAAACATTGTTGGTTCAAATTTGTTAACATTTTGGTGATAATTTTTGCATTTATGTTATGAGAGAAGAGAAAGCTTGAAATTAACCTGGACTAAGTTGTTTGTTTGACAGGGTAGAATAACCGCTTTCAAGTATTTTAAAGGACTGGTACTTAAAACAAGTACTATAAGAAATTAGTTTATAAAATAGAAAAAGTCCAATGAGTGGAATTTGTAATGAAATAGCTTTGGTTCAATGTAAAGAAAGCCTTTCTGAAGATTATAGCTATTCCAACAAGGAGCTGATTGCTTTCATGAGAGGCTGGATTTCCTGTCACTGAAAGTTTTCTTAGAGAAGCTAAACATTCACCAGCCAAGTTTCTCAAAAGAGAGATTAGGATACAAATTAGATTGTTATAAACTTCTTTCCAACTTTGAAAGAATAGATTTTAGGATTCTAATACCTCTTCACATGCAACTTACATGTTGTCCGTCTCATTATTTAGTCTAAACAAGTTGGATTAGATAACCTGCGCTTAAACCTCTATCTTAGAGTCTGTTTTGAGGGGAACTTTATCTAAGAATTATCAGTTTCTGAAATGAGAATACTACTACCAATTTCTTCATATTGAGAGGAGCAAATGAAATCACAAAGATGAAATTTTTGAGCAAAGTAATGAATAGCTTTGTGCAATCACATTTCACCCATTTTCTTCCTTAAACCATACTTTCTCGCCTAGATACAATTATATTAAAAAATTCAAAGAGTTATTATATGGAGAAAGGAGTCTTGTATTATATTGTTTTATGGGGAGAACTTCAACAGTGACAAAATTTCAAGTGCCAAGGAATGCTTTGTTTATTGTTAGCACTCAGTAAATAATTGATAAGTAGAGGGTTGATGGATACATAGATAGATGAATGGATGATAAAATTAGCAAGATTTTAGAATTTTTTATTATTATTGTTCTTGCAAAACACAGTAGGTTGCCATGATAACCATTAAACACAACATAACTATCCACTCAGTGTTTTGGTTTCCTGATCTGTTAAATGAGAATAATGGTACCACAGACTTCTGTAGATTAAATAAGATAATGCTCATAAAAATATGTAAAAAGTTTTTTCTCATATAGTAAGCAAAAAATAAATATTACTTATTATTAAACATTAATTTCATGCTAGGTACTGAATTAGGCTTTTATAAATATTGAATCAATTATTTCTTACATCAATACCATAACATAGGTATTCTTATATTTCTGAAACAGAAACAGTTCATAGGACTTAAGAAACTTTCTGATTTTTTCCCCTCAGTCTTTTGTATCTCCTTACTCATAATCAGGACTTTTTTCTGGTTACTTCTATAGAAAAGTTGGAAATTATTCTAAACTATCTCCTCTTCTTTATCCCCTATGTCCAAGCCTTTAATACATTCTGCCTCTTAACTTGTGCCTCCTATAGCAGACACTGTTGAAATCCTACCTATATCCCTTTGACATTCATCATTTCTGAGCACATCGAGGCATATGACTTCAAGCACTCACAGTTCCTTGCCTTAAGGCATTTATGATCCAGGATAATTCACTCTCAGCTTCACAATGGCAATCTGATCATTTTTACATTTCCCTTGGCTTTTTTGCCACTTCCCATGTTTATTACCTTATTCCTGTACTCTCCCAAATAAACTACTTATACTCAAATCTTTGTGTCCAGGTCTGCTTTTCTGGGAATCTAATTTCTGACATCTCCCTTCCTTCCTACTTTTCCTTTCACCTGAACTGTTACAAAAATATTCTAACTTTATTCTTACCTTTAATCTCTCCCTTCAAATATTTCCTTCAGTAAAATATTTCTATAATATAAATACGATCATGGCCCTTCCAGGTATGAAATTCTTTAGTGGTTCTTCTTGTATGTAGTATCTAAACTCCTTAACATGGCTTATAATCTTCCAAGATCTCATGATCTTGCCCCTGTCTGCCTTTCCACCTTTACATCCCACTTCTTCCCACTACTACCCTGTGCTAAAGATGAAAAAAATGCATACTCTTTTAAATTCACTTTGCCTTTCCAATCCTCTATAAATTAGTACACACCCAGTGTTCTCTACTCAGCCCAATGTTTGATTAGTAAGCTCAGATTCAGTGAAGGGCATTTCTTCACCATGTGGGTAACATGAAGACATTTACATATCTCTATCCTTGTGCTAGCCACTCTGCAATCTATTAATTTGTCTCAATGTCTATCTTCCCTACCATGCTATGAGTTGCTTGAGGGCAGGCAATCATCTCTTAGAGTAATGTGGCCCCAGCATCCCCCTGCACTCTACACATAGCAGGTACTTTAGGAACGTGTATCATAATAATAAATGGCTGAGTGCATGAATATACTAAATCTAACTGTCACAATGGGAATCCAAGCATAAGTGTGTTCAATCCCAAAGCTGTGTTCTTCCTACCACAGTATGTTCTATAAGGGGGTGAACCTACAGCATAACACTTTGGTGCTGTGACACTCAGACTAGATTGATTTGCAACTGTCATACATTTTAATGTGTAAGATCCTACAACCCTTTCCCGTGGTCATAAGAGTGGGCTATAATCTGAAGTGATTTATTCCTATCACTTCATCCAATCTCTTTCCTCTTTTCTCTTATATCAAGTCAAACATATAACAGCCATCTTAATTTTTGGCTCCCCAAAAATCCTACTCCTTCTTTCTCCCTAATATAAGTCATAATAAAATGTCATCTAGTAACTCAAGAAACAGTGGCTTTGCATCTCAATCATTCCCTTGCTGACTTGCCCTGTGTTAATCTAAATCAGCTGTTGAAACTACTAGTGAAAACGCATCATCAATTTAGAATTCAGACAATGCTTTTATTCTAATATTTTGGAAAGACTGCCTTCATCAGCACACCCCATCTTGGGGATTTGGAAAAAGAACAAGAAGACAAATAACTGAAGCTTAGCTACCATTTATAATATGAGACTATCACCAGTGCTCTCCCAAAGAATGAGCTTGGGAGAGCACCGGTGGTAGTCTCATATTATAAATGTGGGCTCGCCTTCCATAAACCTAAAGATTCCTAGATTCCTCAGTCCCTCAAGTTGCCTGCTTCTTTGGCACACCCAAAGGGCCTCAAACCCCATCTTAAATAGGCTTTACAGCTTCTAAGTACCTCTCTCCTTGCAACAGGCCTTGCTGTTGTCATGAGTAGGACTTTGCTTCTGTTGCCAAGAGAGATTTAACTGGTATTTGAACAAACAGACCTGTGATGTAATCAAAATGCAATGTAATATTATGAATGCATTTATATTCCACTATCTCATTAGAATTATTTAAGATTACCATCTATTACACCTATGTGAAAATTTCAGTAGGCCTAATAATTTCCTGCTTATTCTTAGGTAACAGACAGGTCATAGATCTTTAATAATTTTAAAAGTCTCCATTCTGAAGTTAAAATGTTAGAGCAAGATTTAAACAAAATACCAAACTTTATTTGATGTCAGATCTCCTCTTTCTTATCTTGGGCTGGTTCTTCCAATCTCTTCTCTTTATCCCAGACTGACTGCCCTAATCCTGCATGCTCATAACAGTGAATTACACACACGCACACACATACACACACACACACACACTCTTCCTACAATCATTCACTCATTTATTAAATGAGTCAATAAGCAATTAGCAATTGCTAAATTCCAGACATGTGATGAGAGTGATAAAATCAATGGTGAACTACACAAAAATTCTACAAGGAACTCAGTCTCTAATTGGCAAGAAAAGACACATATACAAACATTGATAATTTAAGGCAGAATATGGAACTTGTTGTAAATCATCTTACAACAGACTACACTTTGACAATACAATCAGAATTTATCAGTGGCTCTCAATGATTTTTGCACAGAAAAGTCCTTCATGGGTTAACTGCATTTCTGCTCCATGCTGTGAATATTCTGGGGAACCAGTCAGAGGAGGCAACCCCTTCTGGGACATGGTTGGCCTCATGGCAACACCACATGGAGTTCCTGAAAGCTTCTGCACAGAAGTGGTATGTCATCCCCTCTCTTATTCTGTGTATATGAGGAAGTCACTGTCCACATTTGATGTCTTTGGATATCAAGGAGGGGCAACAAGGTTAGGAAGCTAATATGTGGGAACTATAACAATCTATCACTCACTGTATGGTAGAGAAATAGATGAAATTCTTTGGCAACTTGGAAACCTGAAGAATACCTCTAACTAAGGGAAAGAAGAAAGATTTCCTGAACATGGTGATGTCGAACTGAGTTTTGAAACATTAGTCAAGAGTGAAGGGAAAAGGAATGGGAAAGCCGGGAGCCATGAAGGCAGAGTCCTGGGAAATACTATGCAGAAGGAGGAGAGGATGAGAAGGTAGGAGAGAGAAGTAATAGGAATAAGATTGAGATATGATTGCGAAAAGGCATAAATTCCAGCCGAGGTGTCAAGACTTTACTGCAGAAGCAATGAGTGGTGAATCAGGGCAGACAATGATGTTTTATATAAGCAGGGGGTGACATGGTTAGAGCAGTGCTGCAGGTAAATTAATGTGGTATGAACACAGTGATTCTAAGACAAGACATGATTTAAGACCCTTAGTTTTGTTCTCTCCTTCTCCCTCTCTCTTTCTCATGCTTGAGCACTTTGTAAGACAAACTCATTTGTCCATGAAGATTTATCTGACCATTTCAAGAAAACTTAATTTATCTTTTTTTTCAACCATAGTCCTTTACATTTATATTTTGTATTAAAATTGTGTTTGTGTGTGTCCATTATAGAAACATGAGTTATCAAAGATAAAAGTTTTGCCTTCCTCATTTTTGTATCTTTATTCAAGCCCAGGGCTGCATATGGATCTGTTTTTTTAAAAATGGTTTGGATGAGAAAAATATAAAGGCCCAATTTGAAGATTATTGCAATTGTCTATTAATAGAAAGAAAACTGGAATGGAAAAATCAAATGAAATATACTGATTCATATTTTTATGTTTATGTATGTATACTCTTTTTACTTCTAGTGACTTCTGAAGAGGTTTATTTATATTTTAATACACTGCCCTTTGTATTTCAAAATAATACAGTATGAATGAAGCCAAACCCTTACTTACATCTGAACCTATGTGTTTAGTCTGACATTTATTGAAAAATCCAAACTGCTTCACACATCATGTCTTACATACAACAATTATAGAATAGAGTCATGAGGAAGCTCAAATAGGAAAGTTCCAAATCTTAAAAACCACTTTACTCTCCACAAGTTAATCAACTAACCACAAACGTTTTCTTTCCTGAAATTCTCAGTTGTCAGAGGTTTCTTATTAATGATATTTCTCCAAGGTCTCCTGGATTTTTTAGTTTTTTGCTTCTTTAGGACTGAAAACCTATCCGATCTCAGAGGCAGCCCAAGAGGCAAGGTTCAATGGAATAAAATGTCTGGACTTGTTGGAAAGGATACTAGAGATGACATCATTTTTCCACATTCTTTCCCTGAGAACTAACGAGAATGGTATAGATTACAGAAATTTAACTCATAGTTAGGCCAAAATGAGGATTACTAAGGGAATGTCAGTCTAACTGGTACAGTGCAGAAGATGGTCCACATAACCGGTACAAATGTGCATGACCATTGCATGAACAGGTTTATAGTACTTACCCCTTATTCATGGTTTTAGTTACCTGCAGCCAACTATGGTCCAAAAATATTAAATAAAAAATTTTAGAAATAAGTAATTTATAAGTTTTAAATTGCACACCATTCTGAGTAGTGTGATGAAATCTTATGCAGTCCCTTTCTGTTCCACCTAGGACATGAGCCATTTCTTTCTCCAGCATCAGTTTTCTAGTTCTCAACTCTCTCTTTTGTAAAACAAGGATTGTACTACTCTAAGCTCCCTTTCACCTTATTGTTTTATCACAGGAAACATTTACAAACTATAATATCTTTCTCAAGGTTTATACAAAAAGCCATAATTGGTGAGAAACACATTTTAAAGCATGTAAAACTCAAATTTTTATTTGACTAAAGTCTGATCTTTCAGACCCATGTTACTTTGTAGGAATATGTGGCACCATATTGAGAATCAATAAAATATCCTATTGCCTCAATGCCCTCTACCAATAGCATGTATATTTACTCTTGATGCTTATTTCCTTCTGAATATTGTCTTTCTAGATGTTTAAAATATTTAAACTGTGTATAGCTAAGGAAAATATATTAGCTGAAGTTTATTTTTGCTCCTGTGGGTAAAGTTATTCCCTGAGACTGCCCATAAGATCTCCTCCCCTTGAAGGAAAACCTTGGATCCATATGTTTGGCAGTTGATTAAAGCAAGCTCTGTTTACAGGTTTTTCTTTTGACCCCAGTAAAATCAGAGAAAAGAGAGAGAATACATTAGTGACTTTTGTCTTTGCAAGGATTTTTTAAACCATGGACATGATGACTCCCAAAAAGGAGCATTTTAGACTCATGTTGGCAAAGTATGCCAATAAACAGCAAACTGGAGGATATACCTTTAATAAAACTGTCTTTTATTTGCAGCTCTTGAATAGATATGCTTTTTAGATATAGGATAAAATTTTGACAAGGTCTAAAGTTGCAAGCAGTGAGTTTTACCTAAGAAAACTGAGGAACATTTTGCACTGATAAAAAGATGTGTGGGTTCCCTTGTCTTGACTTAAGATTGTCAGGTAGCATTTAGAGCCTCTGTATTCATTCATGACAAACCTTGGACATGAGCCTTCAGCATCATTGAAGGCCACATGCAAATTCCAGCAAAATTTCTACCATATTTAAAATACATAGACAAGTTACTTCAGAACAGACCATCAGCCATTTTTAAATATATTTCATTAATTTTTATAAAAGTATAAATTTATGATGATCTAGTTTTCTGTTATTTATGTGCTGGCTATATGTGCATACATTTGGAGAAATATATTTCTCAAACAATTATTTCAATTTTTATTGAAAATTAAATATTTGAAAGACAGAAACTATCTAATACACTTTGAGTCAAGTTTCTCAAATGTTAAGATATACCTATCACAGAGAAAAAACTCAAGTATAGACATTCAAACTGACAGAGAACTTGTGAACTCATATTGTGATACACTGAGGCTTGTCCCTCATGAACAGGGCAAGTCATTTATAAAAATTGTTTTATCATTTTAGAAACATAAAGTCTCAGGAGAGGCTATGAACAGATTATGTACAGAAAGTTATAATAAGTTTGTTATATGAAATCTGACAGTTCCAATAATAAAGCCAGATCTACAGTCAGATAATCAATTATAAGAATAAAGTAATTTTTAAAATTAAAAAATATATATATTAAGGACAAAGTTTTCTTAAAGAAGAAAAGAATAAAAAGGACAAACCAGAGATTAATTAGGTGGGAGTGGTCATTTGGAGAATTATTACTTTGCGAAAGTTAGTACTGCTAGACACTATCTGGGTCTCTACTCAGCCATATTTTGTCTTCTGTGATTTGCCCAATCCACTCATAGTTTTGGACCCCTAGCAGGCTCTTTACTCTGTCCCTTTGGCCAAATGTCTTAAACAGTTGGATTTTCAACTTTTCCTTGAATTCCGGTAAAGGCCATGGTCTCTTTCTAATGTATTTTTTAAATAGCTCACTAAATTTAGTTTCTATATCTTCTATAAGAAAAAAAAATGACAAGAGAGTTAGTGCTAAGCCTGAGCCAGTTGTAGAAGTGGTAAAGTCTGCTATGGTATTGCTCAGTGGTCATGGGTGAGAGCGTCCTTTGGCCACTGCAATAGGCAGCTTTCTCATGGTGCTGGCCCTTTGCTTCTAGTAGGAGAAAGTCACTCTGGAAAGCTAATTACTCTCAGAGAAGACTCATTAGTTATGACCCCTGTTTCCTAAAGAAAAAGCTGTCCCAGAATCAAGAAAGTGAGACCAAGGATGCAAGTTACTCTTTCCTATGCATGAACACTGATTCAAAGTCAATGTCATTAGACTTAGAAAAGTCTTCTTTGCTCAGGGTGTTTAATTCTCATTTTGGTAACCACATTATATGGATAATGGGCAGTTAAGATCTGTACCACTTGGAACTCATTTGGAATTTATGGCTTCCCCCAATTTCTGTTCTCTGGATTTAGACTCAATTTATGGCTTGGAACACAGTGTTTCCTACAGGAAAAACTTTGAAATGTGCAGAAGAAAAAAAGGGCTCTTGGAGAATATTAAATATCTCTTACAAAACACCATGCTGATGAGTAAATGAGAGTGTAAATGAATCCAGATAAAAACAGTATTGTATTTCCATTAAAATACTCAGGGGCTTAAGAGTTAAGGGGAAAAGTTTTGTGGGAAAATGTGTTTTAGGTTATGCCAAATGTAAAACGTGTGCAAAAGCATTTGAGATGTTTTTCCTAGATTATGATGCTGCCACATTACTTCTTCACAGTAATTAGTAAATTAGACAAGAAAAATTTATGTGTGAATTC
Organism: Cynopterus sphinx; assembly: GCA_030015415.1. Classification (NCBI taxonomy): domain Eukaryota; kingdom Metazoa; phylum Chordata; class Mammalia; order Chiroptera; family Pteropodidae; genus Cynopterus; species Cynopterus sphinx. The sequence continues at coordinate 45,946,592 of CM057391.1, read as the reverse complement.
AATGCAATTCATGAGCATGAATAATGATTTCAAACTACAAACTACAATTAAATACAGAATATTTGCCGAGTTGCCCTGGAGTAAATTCCAGATGCTAACGTTGTAAATTGGGCCATGAAAAAAGAGATGAAGGCATTGACTTGTGGGTTTTGACTTCATTTTTAATGTGGCTTTTAAATTATTTTGAACTTAGTCATTTTAGGAATTTCGTTGGGAGACTAAAACTGAATAAACTATTTTAAGTGGGAACACAAGTCAAATTTTTATCCTCTATAATTCCAGAAGGAAAAAAGCAACTAGATTTTGGTATGGTGCAGAAAAGAACTAGGTGGTGGTGAGTCACACCTGCAGTTCTGTGGTTGGTTATGCCTCCTCTTTAATGTTGTGGAGTACAACACATTCTGTGGTGTCTAGTTTTCTTTTTTATGTCATTAGGTGAACACTTTTGCCCAGTGTGCATAAAAAAAATAACACAAGGTTAGATGTCACTTTCTCTTCAATTAACATCTGTCAAAATCTCTATAGTAGACACTATGATATCCATTATGGAGATCCAATGAGCAGTCACAGCTTCTACCCTCTGTGAGGTGATAATGTCAGAGAACAGAGAAGACACACAACAAAAAGTTCAATACAAGACAAGTCTGAGGGTACAAAATAAAGAAACAAAGCAACTTGAGGCCTAGAAGAGGGTATGAAAAATATCTATTCTATTTATTTGGCAAAGCTTCTTTAAGAACTTTAACCCACATTTATATTTTCCTCATTTTCTGAACTCCTCATTTCTCTACCACTTACATAACATCTGTCAAACATTTATTGCCATGTTCCACATGTAGGCCTTTTGTATCTGTGCCTCCTGTTCCTGATCGAAGCCTCTTAGCTAGAATATAATTTCCAACTGTTCTTCTTTGAATCCCCACCCATTGTTTGCATATCATAATATGTAATTAACAGCCTTCTGAAATACTGTTAATTTTTTTAATAAAGCAAAGGGTTATTGTGAAACATTTGTTAATCTTCATACATTGTTTTATTAAGTTAAATGCATAGAAATTAATTCACATTTCAAGACTGTTAGGTAGAATTCTCTCAAGAAAAAAATGGAAGAATTTTGCCTCTGTGGGCCTCTAAACAGAATTCATTGGTAAGGATAATTCCAACTAAAATGTTCAGCAAGGCAGAGTGATCTAGCTGGAAAGACACTCTTGGAAAAACAAACCTTAAATAAAAATTGTACCCCTCACCCTTTCATTATGGCGACCACCAATCATAACTATAGTTTGCTTGCAATGTTTCCAAACAACACACAATAAAATATGAAGAGGAGGTTACCACTAAGGCTTTTGAGGAACATGAACTACACAGCTTCTATTCTAAACATAATCTAGTTATTTAGTCAGAGGGGCAGATCAAGACACAACCAGACCAATTTTAGTCTACTGCTACCAGCAAGAAGAAAAGGGTGCCAGGATCATGTGAAGGGGCTTCCAAATTGTGTTTTCAATTGGTTTCTCTGACAAATGGTGGGAGTACAAGTGAACACACATGGAGGAGATATCAAAACCTAACTTCAGAAAAGTTTTCCAATGGGGCCTATTTATAGAAAATTCTGAAATGCTGTTGCTGACACCAATTAAGAGAAAATTGTGCTTTTGAGAGTTGGCATGAAAAGAGAATGTCAACCTCAGTGTGCACTGAAGTAGAAGTTACCTCTACCAAGGCAGAAGGCAATTTCAAACATGGCACTGCTAGTGAGGTTATGCACCATTGGAAAGAAATCTCTTCAAAGCAGAAAAAGTGGAAAAATGTCATTTCCCTGAAACTGGACAACTTCTTTGATCTTATATCTTAGTAGGAATAGCCATATTTTATTTTCATAATTCCTTAGAGAATCATCACTACTTAGAACTTTTGCAGTGCACCATTCTTTTCTTCATTCATTTATTTCATTCAACATTCATTCTGCATCTTGTATGTGCCAGACATTATGCTAGACAGTGGAAAAGCAAAGATAATTAAATATAGTTTCTGATATCAAGGAGCTTCTATCTAGTAGAGTAAGATGTCTTCAAGATAACTATTTCAAACTATGAGTTCTGCTAACCAGTGTTTCTCAACCTCAGTAGTATTGCTGTTTAGGGCTAGATATGTCCTTGCTGTAATGTTCTGTGTAGTATGGAAGATTTAGCAACATCCCTGATCTCCACCCAGTGGATTCCAGTAGCATCTCCCCAGTGTACCAACCGAAAAGTGTCTTCAGACATTGTCAAATGTCTCTGGCAGGCAAAATCATACCTGGTTATGAATGATTGTGCTAAAAGCACATACAAGGAATTCTATAAGCACAGAAAATAGAGTCCTTATTCCATCTTGGGGAGTCAGAGGAAATGATGTTGGAGCTGAATTTTGGAATGCATTCTCTCAGCAAATCTATGGAGCACTTGGTAGATGCTAAGTGTTTGGTTTTGCATACAGGTAAATATGAGTTTTCTAAATGGAGAGAGTTATATGTGCCAGCAGCAGCACAATGTGTTCAGGGAACTGCAAGGCATTTGATATCTGTGACCTGTGGTATTTGGGATGGGGAGGAAGCAAATGAAACCACAGAGCTAATGATGACCCACTGCAAGAAAAGTATTGGGCCTCATGCCAAGAAGCTTAGGGTTTGGAATTTACCCTGTGGGTGTTGAGAGGCTTTTGGAAAATTTTAAGCAAGAGATTCTTCTGCACAAATTACAAAGACTGTGTGTACAGTTGGCAAAAAGTCTGTTGAAAAGTCAAACATCCTGTCAACTACTGTCTGCCCCACAACAAATGACCATTGTGTCTGGGCCTCTCATTAAGTGAATCTCACAGATGATGGCTCAGCACCAAGTTTCCTAAGCTTACAGTTCCTTAAGGGAAATTCATGTCTACTTCTTCCTCTGGAAGCCTTGTTTTTGCAATAGCTGTGAATTGGAGGACCATTACAAACATATGCTAGAAGCATTGGCATCCAAGCTGGTAAAGAAGGAACAGAGATGGAAGAAAGATCCAAACAAATAAAGCAATTTGCAGAGCTCTGTTTTCCCCATGCCCTAATTTTTAACTTCCAACATATAAATTTTTCTTTTTGAGAAAGAAACTCTGGCGCCTGGATCTAGCTGGTTTGCGGCAGCCTGCCAGGCTCCCAGATTAAGCAAAAGTCATTACAAAATGTTTTACACACATGGGAAGCACAGGGATTGTTTGGCATTAGTATGGCCCTCCAACATTAATTCTAATTATCTCAAAATGCAAACATGCTTAAATTTCCAGCAGATGACATTATTTTCTCCTTGACATCAGACATGAAAGAAAAAAAAATAAACACAGGACAATGACAGAATTAAGCTGGTAGTCATTTTTCTTTAATATTTCAAATTCAATTGCAGACCAGATTCTCTGTTTTGTCCTAGAGATTAGGGTAGAAAGATTGCCATTTTGGTTTGATGAAAGCCTTTCCCTTCCAGTTAGCTTAATTAAGGGAAAGAAAAGGAAAGGAGCCAGGAGGAAAACAGTCTGGTTTAGATCAGGGTTACAGTTTTTGGTTTTTGCAAACACATCACAGATTTTTTTGTTGTTTTATGTTTTCAGTGTTTTTCTGGTTCTTGGTAGAAAGTTCAGTCCAGTTTTTGAAATGAAATAACCCCATGGGTGCAATGACTTGGCACTTTTGGTAAATGTTTGGTGTTCCTGATGACAACAGACCAGAGTCAGAGCCTGTAGGTGCCAACACAATCTCAGAAACCTGAGTGATGATGGGTAATCACTATGGCAAACTGAGAAATGTGGGCACCATGTCCTCCAAGTCTGTAAGTATTACCAGTGATGCAGAGCTAGACCTTTTGTCAAAACAATCATATACCATTTTAAAAAATGACTATCTGCTGTGGAGACTATGCTATAGTACATTCTTAACAAGGGCCTCTGAAGTTCAAGCTAATTCTTGATCTCATTACTTTCTCATTACTATGTAATAGATTGTTTATTGTGTATGTTATAAAAAATGCTACATGTGTTCAGCTCTGTATTTAGAGTAACCATATCATCTCAATTCGTCTGGGACTTTCCTGGTTTTCCTAAGACTTCCCTGGCTTTAGCACAGAAAGCCCCATACCCTGGGAAATCCCTCAGTTCCTGGCAAATCAGGTTAGTTGGCTGCTCCATTACACATTACATTACAAATAATCACTTGTGGGGAGAGGATGGAGGTACAATAAGTATATTAAAGGTCCATTTTCAGAGACTAGTTATAGTTCCTCTTTTACATTAAAAATAACAATTAATTGACACATTGTGAAACAGACAAACTATCTAGCCAATGTCAGATATTACAGTTTTTATTCACTGTTCATACTAGACAGCAAGCAACAGATTGAGATCAAGGCAATCACACATTTCTTTTTTTTAACTTTTAATTTTTGTATTAAAGTGTAGTTGACATACAATATTATATTAGTTTCAGGTATACAGTGTATTGATTCTACATTTATATACTTTAAATGTGATCACATGATAAACCTAGTACCCAATGTCACCTTTTATACCCATCTTCTCACCTCTTTCCCTTCTGGCAACCACCAGTTTGTTCTTTGTATCTATGAGACTGTTTCTGTTTTGTTTTGTTGGTTGGTTTCTTTCCTTTTGTTTTAGATTCCACGTATAAGTGAAATCATATGGTATTTGTCTTTGTCTGACTTATTGCACTTAGTATAATACCCTCTAGGTCCATCTATGTTGTCGCAAATGACAATATTTCACTCTCTTTTATTGCTGACTAATATGCCCTTATATAAATGGTATGTTATATATAGATAGATGATGAAGATAGAGATAGAGATAGATGATATAAATAGATATAGATAGATAAATAGATAGATATAGATAAAGATGATATAGATAGATCAGATATAGATATAGATAGATGATTTAGATATAGATAGAGATAGAGAGAGAGAGAGAGAGAGAGATAGAGGGATATATAGATATAGATGATATAGATATAGATGATGATAGATTAGATATAGATATAGATTAGATATAGATATAGATATAGATATAGATATAGATATAGATATAGATATAGATATAGATATAGATAGATATAGATGATCTAGATAGATATAGATTAGATATAGATATAGATATAGATGATATAGATAGATATAGATATAGATATAGAGAAAGAGACATAGAGATAGAGATAGATATAGATAGATAGAAATAGAGAGAGATAGAGATAGAGATAGAGATGATAGAGATAGATAGAGATAGAGATAAATAGAGATAAATAGAGATAAATAATCACATCCTCTTTATTCAGCTATCAGTGGATATCTAGGTTGCTTCTATATCTTGGTTATTGTAAATAATGCTGCAATGAACAGAGAAGTGCATTTATCTTTTCACATTAATGTTTTTGTTTTCTTCAGTTAAATGCCCAGAAGCGAAATTACTGGGTCATCTGGTAGTTTTACGTTTACTTTTTGAGTAATCTTCATACTGTTTTTTATAGTGGCTGAACCAATTTACAATCCCACCAGCAAAGCACAGGGTTCTCATTTCCCCACATTCTCAAAGACAATCATATATTTCTTGTTTCTGATGTCTTACTAATAAAATGAAAGAATTTTTTTTCATTAATAATTTCATTCACTCTGTAAACATGCATGAAGTACTCTGAATGGTAGCACTATAGTGCACATTCCATTAACAAAGTTGCCATTTTTTGACAAGAAACCCACTAGTCAACAAAAGATGATGTGCTATGAATGTATACATTATATAGTTGTTGCTTGAGAAGAACTAATTAATTATATCTGTCTCTTTTCTAACTATTCATTTATTCAAACATTTATTGAGTACCTGCTTTGAGCAAGCTCTATGCTAGAACAGGAGAGTGATGATGAGCAGGGTGGGAAGAAGTTACTTTCTTCATAAGGGAGAAAAGATAATACTGCTTAATTCTTAATATTGATAATTAGAGAAATCAGGAATTTTTTTTCTTAACTTGAACATATACACTATTTATACCTTCTAATTATGTAATAAAATTAGAAAATAAAACAATATACAAGGCAAGCCCTAGAAAAAAGGAAGCAGCAAAGAAACAGAAAGAAAATAAATAAACTGAAAGGAGTAAGATAAAGCACTCTTACCACAAATGTAAGGCTGAAAAATACAACTATATTTTATATGTGACTGACACATTGAAAATAATTAAATATAAAAAGGGCTTTTTGTAAAGACATCAACTTTATTAATTTATAGTTTGTGTACAATAAAATGCACTGATTTTAAGTGTGAATTTCAATGAGTTTTGACAAATTTACATTTCTATTATCTCAGAAAATGCTCCTTCCCAGTCAATTCCCCATTACTCACCCATGGCAAAATTCTGTTCAATTTTATGCTAATAATTTTGAAAATTTTAATTAAAGAAATAATTTTCTAAGACTATAAATACTAAAATAATTGATTCAGAAAGCAAAAAAAAAAAAATAAACCAAAAACTGTGGAATACATTTTAAAAGTTGGCAAACAATTTCAGATGGTTTCACTGAACAGAAAATTTCCAAGTTATTTGAACTATTATAATGCATAGAGAGCACATGACCATTCTTAATTTTCTCAATGTAATAGTAAAATTTGACAATGATATAAAAAAAGAAGGGGAAGGGGAGAAAGAGAGCTAAGACTAGATGCCAATTCTATTTGTCAACTACATGTAAACGTTCTAAATCAAACAGTATCATTTAATTTTAACAGTTTATTTAAAAAATAATGCAAAGTAAACTAAGAGATTTAATTCCAGGAATTAAGGTATTATTTAATATTAGTTCATTTATTAGTGCAATATCAACTTGTTAATTTTACCCCCATATAATCTATTAACTAAATGCAATTTTAATAAAATACAAATAGAATGTTTTTTCTTGGAATTTGACAAATAAATTCTAAAATCAATCTGAAAGAATAAATGGATAAAGATAGCAAAACAAGTATTGGAAGAAATAAACAGATGGGGGAACTTAATTTAAAATATGTAATAATAAAGATAATTTTTTGTCATAGAAAATAATAACAAAATAAAATATGTAACGAAAATTTTTAGCAAAGAGAATGTTTAGTCCTGGTACCAGAATAGAGAGATCTGTAGGACAGAACTGAATGTCCCAAAGGGATCCATAGGTATTTATATAAGAATGACTTCGACATTTTTCATATTTTTTGCATCCAATGGAGCCCTTGTGACAAGGCCTGGCCAATGGGACATCAACAGAAATGAAGCACACCACTTCCAAGCCTGACCTCTAAAAGATCATATAAGACATTCCATGCTCTTCCTTGATGTAAATATGCCCATTATGGCTGATTTTTGACCAACCAATGTGATCTCACCAAGCACTTTATCAGAAGGAGATGCTCACAATCAGTTCTTGTGAGCCTGGTAGGACCAGCTCCAGCCCACACTGCACTCACCCACTTCTAACTAGACCAGCAATAAGAAGTGAAACTGCTGGATAGGGCTGTGTGATTGGGTTGTTTGTTATACCACGGAGCACGTATGACCCTAATTTGCCACATAAATAACCCAGTACTTAGAAAAATATAGGAAGCAATCTACTTCATTTTAGTGTATGTGTTATATTAAAATTTGACAATGTACTAGAGAGAAGAAAACAAATATTTCTTTGTAAACACAGACAATAAATAACATCTTACATAATCTTAAACATTTTAAACAAAACTGTACTAATCAAAAAACGACCATGAAATAATTTTTTGTGAAAAAGTTGAACTATTGTAAGAATGCAATAGTTTAAGGTTAGTTATTCTAAAATTTGTCACAGTGGGTACAAGGAGAAAATTATATTGGAATTACAGTATATCATGAAAAAACACTTCCTAGCATTTAATATAAATTCTTTATGCTAAAACAAAGCAAACAAAAACTCTACTAAGTATAAGTGGATATTTTCATAACAGAAGAAAGAATATGGATACTAAACCAATAGTCACTATCATAATTCATGCTGAAACATGAATTCAGTAACAAGACAAGGATGTCTATTTTTTCTTGTTTTATTTAACATTCTCTGAAGTCCCAGCTTTGCAAATTAAACAAGAAATAAAAATTAATATATGACTCTTTGAAGAAAGAAAAAAATTCTTTGTACTTAAGATTGTGCATCTAGAAAACCTCAAGATTAATGGAAAATCTACTAGAACAAATGTATACTTAAAAAAAAAAAGCACAAATTATCCAGTGACCTTCAGTCTTACATTGGAATTTGAGCCACAAGATGCTTCTACAGAGGCCTGTCAAAAATGCATTTGACAGGGGTCCCCAACCCCAGGCTGCAGACTGGTTCCTGTTAGGAACCAGGCCACACAGCAGAAGGTGAACAGAGGTCAAACAAGCAAAGTTTCATCTGTATTTACAGCAGTTCCCCACAGCTAGTATCACCATCTCAGCTCCACCTCAGATCATCAGGTATTAGATTCTCATAGGAGCACTGGACCCTATCGCCAAAAAGGCTGGAGACCACGGCATGATTTGAAGACCAGAATAATTATATAGAGAGGTGCCTTTGAATCTCAATTCTTTTAAGCCTGTGCATCATACTATTCTATTAATCTCACACCTCCTCCTCCTCCTCCTCCTCCTCCCCTTCCTCCTCCTCCTCCTCCTTCTCTCTTGCTCTCGCTCTCGCTCTCGCTCTTGCTCTCACTCTCGCTCTCTCTTACACATAAACACACACACACACACACACACACACACACACGTACACACACAGCCCTTGGGCAACTTCTAGATAAGAAAATAAAATTTTCTACAGTTTTATTTATGGAAAATACTGGGAGTAGAGACTTAAGTATTTGTATTTGATAGGAAATATTTTAAAGCTAATTCTGAAGCTTCATCTGAATTCCTATTTTCAAGGATAGACCCTTTTTGATTTAACAGATCACTCTAACGAGTATGACAAAGACAGAACATGGGATCTGTTGGGGAAAGGCAGTATGAGGGACAATCAGAGTCTAATTTGGTATGGAGAACAAAAGTCCTTAGCCTCTCAAAAGAACAGATATCTTGGAGGATAAACCATAATCTGGGTGAGAGTAGAGAGTGAGAAAATCCTGCAACATGGTAGGAAGCTGAGTTGAGGAGAAAAGCTACAAAATTCATCAAAACCCCTACCAGCCCATTTCTCTTCTCTCATAGTTAATCATTCTTGAAAGTTATCATCACAAATATCTACTTTCTCACCTCTAAGTCACTCTTCAAAAACTTCCAACCTCACTTCTTCCAGAAAAACATCTCTGATCCTACGCTTTGTCCAAATTAACAATTACATCTGTATCTGCAAATTCAATGCTCGATTTTTCTGCCATTTTATTTGACATCTCAGTAGCATTCATGACAAACTGCTTTGGCACACTTTGCTGTACATATATAATTCCTGATGTACAAAGTATATGGAATTATAAATACAATAAAAAATATAGAAAATAATAAATGAAAAAAGAGGTGGAATATGTATAGATAGTGGGGCTCAGATAGTGACCTAAAATGACTTTACACTTCAGAATGGACAAACCTCATTTCATAACAATGTATACTTTAAGTAGAGATTGATTAAAATGATGATGATAATTTTAATTGTATTGCACATTGGGGTAGCTCATATTTTCATTTAAATTAGAAAGAGAAAGAGAACAAGGAAAATATGGTCCACACCCAATATATTGCTGATCTGCATCCTGACTGGAGCAAAATGTAGCAGATGGAAGGAAAATAGCTCCCAGGAGAGAAAATGGCAATTCCAGTTTGCCTCATATTGTCTGGCTGGATACTCCAAAAAGCAAAAGTACCTGTTTGCTTTTGTTCTGCCACAGTCTATGAGTTCTCCTGATGTACAGGACACACAGAGTCCCTTCCCTGTAACACTGCCAACCCCTTTTTCCTGCCTTCTTCCTCCAAAGCCCAGGACTCTGTTTTCTTATTCAGCTAAATAATCCATCCAGAAACTATTCACTGTGACTACTTGGAACCACTTTAGGTTTAAGGAGACTCGGGGAGCCTCATAGTCTTTCATACAGTCTGTTAAAGAAGGTTCTATATGTTAGGCATTGTGAGCAAACCAAAGTGATGCAAATGCAGCCCTAGTCCTGGAGAATGTAACTGTAGGAGACCAAACAAACTTCTATAAATAGGAGAATATCAATGTAGGAAACTTCAGTAAAATGTCATGGACTGTGAGTGTCCAGGGCAGAGAGATGAACAGGGCAACACATGAACTAAAGGGACAAAGGAAGTCTTCGTGGAAAGATGGGCCTTAAACTGGACTTAGTAGAAGGGTGTGTAGGAGTTAGAAATGTGGTGAGAAAGGAGAAGGGTCAGGTGACTGATGAAGACTAACTGCTGCTTCCTTTAGGATGGAGTCCACAACCCTCTAAAGAGATCCTCTCTTCATCATTTTGGCCACACCCAACAACCCTCATTCTCTGGACAGAAGGCTCATACTTGACCCCACACAAGATTTAATCTTAACACTGTTGAATTAGGAATGGGGTAAATCAAGGGCATAGCTGCTCACTTAACCATGATAAAACTGGATCTCTCTTCTCTATTAATTTGTTGTGGTTGCTTTTTCATAACCTTTCCTGCTGTGACTCCTGCTATGTTCTCTGGATAAAATTATTCTGGTGGAAGGCACAATTTTTGTATTGGAACTAATCAAAAAGAATCCTCTGCTTGTCACTGCTATGAAACCCCAAATATGCTGTTGTGAACTTGTTTATAAGATGAGATTACAAAGTTAAAATCAAGAGAGCAAGCTCAAAAATAACCACTGAGATCGTGTAGTCAATGCCTGATGAGCATGGACTCCAGCTCGAACTGATACATGCTGGCTGCATTGCAGGCACAGCCAAATTAGAATTTTCATTCAAATTCTGTGAAGACAGAATATTAGGTCCTAGTTGTTTTGGAGTGCTATACATATGCACTGCATCAGCACTTATAGAAATGAATATCCTGACAACACCCAAAAGGACATTTGTAACCCAGCTCTTTCTCCTGTAGCAATTCCTTATCTGCAGGCTTCCAGTGAGTTTAGACTTCTCAAAGCCCAGATTATACTCCATTCTGTGTGCACAGCAAGAGCTGTTAAAACTATTCTCTTTATTTTTCTTATAGGGCCTGGAATGGAAACTTCAGCCTCCATTTCATTTGTCCACGTATAATTTCCATTTAGAGTGACTTCCATCCCCAAAGACCTATGTTCATACACATTCCCCACTTTTGCCACCAACCAGTTCTACTGGCTATTTCACTGATGTGTATATGTGTGTCTCAGAACTTCCTTGAGGTTTGACTTGCTGTTAGGAATTGAGATGAATGAATCTAGGATTTTTCATGTTCATGTTAATGTTCAGGAATAACTATAAAGTGTTAAAACTCTAAAGCCACCTTCTCCAGGCTTCCCTCCCCAACCCACCTCAGCCCAGGCCAGCCTATAATTGCTGGCACAATGTGGAACTACCCACCAGACGCAAGCAGTCCTAATTAAATATCCTCCTGTGGGGATGCAATAACCAAGTCCACTTCAAGGATTGCTTAATGGGAGTGAGAAAATACCTTTTGGCTAATCTAGGTCTTGAACTGAAGCCACACCGTGTCATGATGAAGTTAGTTTATAGTTAGCTGGCCAAAGGCTATTTCCAGGTTAGAGGAAGAATGTTTTAAAGTACTATGAAAAAGTTCATAAGACTTCATGAACATCAAAAAAGTGTTACAACACAACGTTCTGAGGAGTTACTGTAATTGCAAATGAACCAGAAACATGCAGATTAAATTTCTTCTTAAAAGACACAAGGGATTGAAAATTAAGAGAGAAAAAGAGTGATTGGCAAAAAACAGTTCACAACTTGCCAAAGGCCAGACATTTGGGAAAATCATATGCAGTATGTGCCACACCCAATGTGTAGCCAGGTCAGCTAGCAAGATATTTTGTGAAAGCCAGGGCCAAGGCCAGATACAGGTGGGTTGGGCCCACTGCAGAGAGAGCCTGCCACACAGTGGCACATCAAAAAGAAAAAAAGAAAAAGAAAGAGATGCAGAGGGAGGCATAGAGCAGGGAAATGCTTTAGAGAGGGCTCTAGAGGAGTAACATAAATGTAGAACAAAGGTGGCTGACTCTGTAGAAGCATTGGAAGAATAGAAATCATCACCTCCCGCAGCCACAGAATCCCCACCTGCCAGATGTGAGCCAGAATCAGCTTGTTTTTTGAAAGGGGAACTAGCCTAGAGGTGGGTAGGTCATGTAGGTATGTGTGTATGTGCAGTGACTGATTATAAGATATATGAGCAGGACACTTGCACTGAAAACTGTGTAGAAATGTTTTTATTTTATTCATTTTTGAATAAAAAATAATTTAGATAAATGAATATCAGGTATAAAATATAAGAAATTCTTTGTTTCAAACTTCTTTCTTTCAAGTAAAAAAAATGGTAATGTGTTGGAAGCAATGAAATTTACTGGGAAGATGAGATCATAGGATTTGATTGAAGACATTGGCATGGGTTTAGACCAAGAGAAAGAAAAACAAGAGGGACTACTCTACCTCTAGGAGGAAGTCGCTTAAAGTCCAAACCAGATTACTGCAAAATATGAAAGCAGAAAAAACTTTCCTTTGCCTCTTTATCAGGTTTTCCTTCCCCTCACAGGTAAGACAGCAGCAATAAATTCTTGGACTAAGGCCATCCTGCCTGCTTCTTTTGGCAACCTTCTCTCAGACTGGTTATTGGCTTTCAGTTCCCCAGGACAGTGACTAGATAATGAATGCAGGCTTACAGGGACCCACTAAAACCATACGCCAACAAGGACTTTTATGTTTAGCATATTTATTGTTTAGTAAAGCACCACATGCATCTTAGCCTCACATTATCCATTCTATTATTGTGTGCACACTCGGTTCATCTCACAGAGAACAAGCTCTTGATATATAAGTTGAAAGAGTGGATAAATAGAAGAAAGTAAAATAACACCAGCTCTATTCAAAGAGGGATGGATAAAAAAGAAACAAATGGTCACTTCTTGAACATTTTGTGGTGACTATCCTTTATGATTCATTTTTGGCACAGATTTCAGAATCTTTGAGGCCACAACATTGGTTCTATTTTATAATATCACAACCCTATAATTAACATATCAAACATGCTCAAACTTTTCTTCTACTTTGTCTAACAGTAGTGGTTGGACAAGAGAAATATAGACAGATAAAAAACTATTAATTATCAGCCAGAGAGAAAAAAAAGGCTACTTATCTTTGAAGGCAAAATAGATCTGTTGAGCCCGTCTAAGAGTTATAACTATTTTTCCATAAAATAAATAGTCTTTTTTCTGTATTCTACAGAGGCTTGGTGGGTTGTCATGTATCTTACACTCTTAGCCTGTATTCTTGATCCTACTGTAACCCTTATTACTTATAAGAGTTGAAAGCTAGATCAAAATTTTGTGAAGCTAAAAAATTGACTGCAGTTTTGTTGGAATAACAGTAAATGTCCTTGAAAGGGTTTCATTCTTGATGAATATCTGGGTTATGATTCTCTAGTATTTGACATTTGGTTTGAAGTTCAGCTGGGTAAACTTGTATTTGGGAAAGTGTCATCTACCTCATGTAAGTCCCAGTGGGTCAAAAAGCCCTGTGACCTAGTAGGTATTTAAAGTAAGCCAAGAGTCCCGGGGGACTTCTCAACACTAACTGAACACAGTGGACTCCAGTGGCCCAGCTGCCATCATGATCTCATTTGTAAATCTCCAAACCTGAAGAGAAGAGGTATGGAAATAGCATTCCTATCTGATTTACATCTCATGGTGAAGTTGACAGAACAATGGTGAGCTTCAGCTTTCTTTAAGGACATGTACATACCAGGCTTTGTCTTCACTAGCTGATCTCAGTAAAGTAATATCAAAAACAGCAAATTCAAAGAACAGATTTATCTACACAGAACTGCAGCTCTTGAATTTAGGAAAGTCATAACATTTTTTCCCTGACCAGGCAGAGAGACAACAGGGGAGTGGGGAGGGGGTCCTTCACACTGACCACTTGAATATTCAAAAGAAGAAAAAAAATGCATAAACTTGTGGGTGGTACAAAAAAAATTGTTTTCATATTTCTCAAAAAAACTAATCACAAGAGAGCTTTGCAAAGTTGTTAAAGGGCATGCTTAAAGAATAATAGATTTAACATTTGCTTTCTTTGGCCTGGAAGTTTCCCACAGTCTCCTTGTATCTTTTCTGGATACATAGTATGCATTCTAAGGGGTTGGTGGAAACAGGGGAGTGGGAGTTAACTTGGCACAATCTTCCTTGCATGTAAATCCCTAAACTAAAGGGAAGATTGTCTGTCACACAGACAGACAACAGCGAAGGAAATAAAGAGAAAATCATCTGTAAATGTTAATAAAACTGGCTTATTTTAGTAAAACAGTTCTGTGACTAAAGTACACACTAAATAATGAAGAAGTGCTTGCCTGGAAAGGCTTTTGGTCAATGTAGTAGACAATGATTGGCCTTTGCTCTATTATCATAAACATTGCTGCTAATAATAATATGACATGAAATCAAAGAATATGCACTTTCTGCTCTTTTTTGTCAAGTGTGATTTGGGCCCTTTAGTTACAAATATAAGATGAAGTCTAGTTATAGACACCATTTTCTTGGCAGACTAGTTAAGAACAGGATAAATAGTGAAACAATCTTAATAAATGAAGAATAATGAAAAAACAAATGACCCTTCTCAGGTTATTCCCATAGTTCTGGCCTTCAGAGAAGGAACAAAGCTTGAAAGAAAAAAGTATGGTATTCCTTGAGGATGAGAGTGGTAGGGAGAGGAAATGAATGAGCCCCATATCTAGAACAGACAGCCATTGCAGCAAAAGAACTCCATGGGATGTAGACCAAGGAGAAACAAGAAGAGCAGGAAAGGAAGGAATGCAATAGTCTATAGTCCATCCTTCCTGCTTAGTCCCTATGGTGGTGGACAACAGTGGATGGTTCATGGAATCCCTGAACACCATAGGTTCAGTACCTACTTACACTGTGCCAAGCAAGGAGCATGCCACTAGGGATACGTGAAACACTTTCTACTGGCCACTGTGCTCTTGGCCTTTCACTCTTACAAAGCCTCACAAAAACCAGTTGTGATCACTTAGAGACCTTCAGGCCACCCTATCCAACTCTAGTCCTGGCAGGTTTAAATTAATCTGCATGATTTTCTGCCTTGGTACACTGTGAACAATGAATAGAAGTTTACCCAACAAACAAAAAAATCCTGAAGAAGCCCTTGTGATCAGAGAGAATCACATTGTCAAAGGTGGTGACCACACAGGCAGAGTTCCAGAAGCCACAGATGTGCAGTATCTCCAGTGCCCAGGATGGAGGCGGCAGGAGAGTGGATGAGGATGGCAGCATGTACGGTTGAAAAGATGAAAGTCATCAAAGGGTCAGATTATGGAGCCATCACCTGGGAAGATTTGGGCTTTAAGAAGACCAACCTGACTGCAATATGGAAGAAAGTCAGTGGCTTATCCAGACTTTCTGGGAGGCTTTGGTAAGCAAAATAATACAAAACTAAGAATGTATATAATTGGATTCAAAAGCAAACACCTATTTAAAATAAGATAATAAACCACAGCAAAATACAAATTGTAAAATAGTTAAAAAAAAAAACCACAACCACAGCTTAAATCATAAAAATTACAATAAATCTTTTTCAGAATTCTCCTTAGAAGAGAAAAAAAAATGGTATGGCGCCTTTATAATTGTCTACATAGCATGACGAACTTCTGTTTTAACTAGTTGTTATTGAAAACAAAATCCTCTGCTTACAATTTTATATATCAGATGTTTGGAAGAATCTTCTGCAGACCAGCTTCCTACTTTCTATTTTGCTTTTCCTTGACTTTGCACAAACATTTGGTGTCAGATACTGTAGGAAATACTCATATCTACTTCATGTCACAAGCTGGGTACGTCAGTCAGTGGGCCAAAGGAGTGTTCCTAGAAGTAAATCTCACACCAGATGGCAGCTAGCAATAACTTAACAGCATCTGAAAATTACTGTTCACCACAAAAGTATCTTCTAGTAAATCCAAGCCAAATGTACTCCCAACTCAACTTTCCTTTAGCTGGAGTACAAAAATACCTTTGACTACACTGACACCCCAAAAATAGAGGTCCATGAGAGGTTTATAAGACCATGTGAATATTTCTAGGGCTCCTCCAGCTCTTGGAAGGAGCCTTCACAAGCAAATAGTATTAAAATAGAAGTTTATTAGTTTATTAGCTACAGGCAGATCTATCTCTGATGACATTGAATGTGACCTGACTGTAGCTGAGCACACACTTCTGGAGTAATATTGAATGATCTAAACAGAGGCAGCACAGTTATAGGAAAAGGACAGATGTGAATGGCAATTATCAGACAGAATTGGAATGATTTGGTGATAATTAGAGATAAAAGATGACAGAGAAAAAAGTATGGCACCATCTGGTCTGTAGTTACCCATTTTGATTTGTCCAAACATTCAACACCCAGTTATGATATGACAAGCAGGGCCAATTGTTAAGCAGAGGGAAGTATGTGCGAGATGGCTCTAAAGTCCCCTTCATCAGCCTTGCCAACCTCAGCCACTATGATATCTGCTTCTGTAGTTACTTAGCAAGTATGGGATCTTTCTCTATTCTTTTATGAATGAAGCCACCCAGTAGGATGTGTCTAAGTGCTCTGCCTTCCAAGACACATCCATTTATTGGCTCTTTTTGATCCAAGGTATATTTTTGCCACAATCTGGCCCAAGCTCAGTCTCCCATAGGGGTGGAAAGATTTTTGTAACTTTGATTTTCAGGGGCAAACTGAGCATGATGCAGTTTTTAAAAATTTGAAATTATGTCTTTTTGACTTGAGCTCCTGCTCTAGACAACCAAATTAGTAAAAGCACAGCTGAATGCAGACAGAAAGGAGAAAACCCATTTGCTGGCCCATGGATGTGAACCTGGTACACTGAAGGGAAAGGAAAAAGCATTTTTCCATCAATAGGACTATGCTTCGATCCATGTACCTGAGAATGTGAAAAACAAGAACAGGAAAAAACCCCACTGAAATTTTCAGATAGGTAACATAGGGGTAACTCTTCCACTGGCACTTAATCTTTGCACAAATCTTACAGCAAACATGCTCATTCCACAAGAAACTATTGCTGCTTCTCAGATAACCCCTAAAGGAGAGTTGCTGCATGTCCCATAAAAATAAAACTGCTAATAGAAATGGAAAAAGTTTATGAAGGATTTTAAACCCCAAATACCATATGTGGACTCAGCATTTTATTGATACCTTTGCCTCATACTTCACTCAGGCACTCTGGATTAAGGGAGACACATATGGCTGTCTGCTAGCCCAGAACCCTCACAGGTATGCCACAGCAGCTGTGAGGAGCACTGTGAACCCAGGGCCAAATGTTGATCTGTAGCACAAAATTCCTTTTCAAGTTGAAAGGGAAAGTAACAGAGAATAAAATTAAAATGGTAAATACAGTCCTGTATATTTTGTTTTTGTTTCAGTCTACAAGATTATAGGTTATAGGTTAAAAAATAAATCCACAAAGTATTATATAATAATAAGATAAGAACAATTAAGAATAATATATTTCCTTTTATAAACCTTGATGGATAACCTTTAAGATGTTTTGAGGGTTGTGTTCAGGCCACACACATAATGGGCAATATTTTTATTCCTTTTTACAAAAAATAAAGCCAGTTTTACTTAAAATAGAAAGAGATCTATGGGTCTTGCATTTGAGCATTTTTTATCATGTAAAGTTATCTCTATCTTAAGGAAATGGAAACAAATGCCAACACATGGAGGCATATGTGCACATACACTAGTGATGTCTGTGAAATAAAGAGAAATTGCTCAGGGGTCCTTGGTTAAAACAATATTTTATGTCCTTCAGGGATTCCAGAGACAGTGACAAAATCTACTAGGAGCATAGAATTCCAATTCCAATCTTGGTTTCACCCCTCCTTCCTCTCAGGTGCCCAAATGTAACTTGACCTCAGCAATTCTCGTCCCTTCAATCCCCTTTTCCACAGGGTATAGAAGTAAAAGGAAGGAGCTAAATATGGCTAGCCTCTAGGAACAGAGTAAAAATAGTGCCTTCCTCCTCAGGAGCATCCCCTCCACGAAGAGTTGTGGAAGGAACAGAAAAGAATCTCTGCTACCACTTGACCCTCCCTTTCGGGTAAAACATGGTTGGAATAAGAATGAGGGAAGAAGGCAAGACTTATCTACTATGAACCATTAAATGTCACTAATTTTTATCAGACACAGTTTCCTCTAATTCTCACCACGACCCTGTGAGGTAGGTACCAAATTAGCCCCATCAATGTAAGCAGAGGTTAGGAGACATTAAATAACTCACCTAGATCACCAGATCACCCATGCAATTGTTCATTTTGTGTTTTAACTTAGCTAGGCCACATTACACAGATATTTGGTACAACACTAACCTAGATGTTGCTGTGATTAACATGTAAATCAGTAGACTTTGAGTGAAACCGATTACCCACTGAATGTGGGTGGACCTCATCCAACCAGTTGAAGGTCTTAAGAGAAAACACACCGAAGTCCAAAAGTAAAAGAAAATTCTGCCTCCAGACTGTCTTGGGACTTGAGCTGCAACATCCTTTCTTCCCTGGGTTGGCCTACCTTGTAGAATTTCGACATGCCAGCCTCCACAATCATGTGAGACAATTTCTTAAAATAAATCTCAATTTCTCCCTCTGCCTTCCCCTCTCCCTCCTCCTCTCCTGTCTCCCTCCCCCCCTATATATATACATATACATATGTGTGTGTGTGTGTGTGTGTGTGTGTGTGTGTGTGTGTGTGTGTGTATTCCTGCCACTACTACATCCAGCCACTACTGGACCTAGGACTCAAGTATGGGGCTCTTACTCTTTTCATGGCACCTGATCACTGGAAGATTTATAGGAACTGCATATAATCCACTCCCTCACTTTCCAGGACACATTTACAAAGCATATACTATGTGTTTAGTCTTGTATTAGTGTCAGGAAATCCAACAGAACAATGTAAGCATAGTCCTTGCCCTCTAAGAACTTTCAGTACTACATGATATTTGAAGTGATGAAGCCAACCTGGCACATCCTTCAAAAAAACCAGAAATCTGTCTCCAACATTGACAACATGCTGGGGCACCACACAAAGTTTCTGGACAATTACCCAAAGGACTGCATGCTGACCAACCCTAAGCTGCTGAAGTTCTTCTCCAGCCTCATGTCCATGTGTGTCATGTTCATCAACTGCATGCAGAAGTTTACACAGAGCCTGAAATTGGACGGCAAGCTGGGCCAACTGCCAAAGCTGAGCACTCGCCAGAAAGCACATGGCCAAGAACATGGACACACCTCAGCTGGCCTCCAGCTTCGAGGCCATTATTATAAGTTATATAAGAACTTCTCAGACCATCTGCCTGACATCCTGGCCCAAATGAGCATCTACAGAACCACAGACTGCGAGCATGGCGTGGCCAGCATCATTTCCAGGCTGGAGTTTAATGGCTTTTACACAGAGCACCTATTTGCAGAGAGGAGCCAGAAGGTGGCCTCCCACATGCCTGTCCCATGGGGACTCCAGCACCAACACCCAGAGTTTCTGTCACTGGACAGCAAGGCCCTCGGGGCCTTATACCTGCCACAATTGAAAGAAGAACATGGTGGGCCAATAGGTGCTATAGGTAAATGCGTTCAAAGTTTTTAGTCAGATGTTCCTGAACATATGTGTTGTGTGTGAGTGGTGTTTAAAAATAATATCTGAACGTCAAAAAAAAATGACTGGCAAGTAGCTGTGTAATGACAAAGGAGAGCAGGAGGTGAGGGTTCCAAAGGAACAGGGAAGAGGGTCAAAGATTGATAGTTGAGAGATTAAGAAAGGCTTCAGAAGAAGTTAGGTATTTAAATTGACAGCTGTAGAATGAATTTGAATTAGCCAAATAAGAAAGAGGAAGGATGTTCTGGTGGAACAAACTGTGAGTGCAAAGATTCAGAGGTGAGAGAGGATGGGGAAACTAAGGCAGCCCAATGAGCTGGCAGCACAAGTGCAGCAGGTTAAGAGGCAGAGATGGGCTGGAGCAAGCAAACCGCTAGTTATCCTTTTGTGAGCTGTTAAGGCCTGTTAAACTTTAACATCACCCAGAGGGAATGTGGAAGCACTTTCTCTAGAGTCATAGTTAAAGATAACTGTGGCTGAAGGTGAGTAAACTTGAAGGAAGGGACACCAACCAGGAAGCAGGAATTGGAAGTGAGGGTGAGCGGGCATAGCAGATGAGACAGAGCAGTAGACTTAGTCAGATTTGGTGACTGGATTAAGATTATGGGTTTGGAGACAGGGCAGAGGAGTCATAGGGAAGGAGGAGTACTCTGGGGAATAGACAGGAACTGAAACTTGGATTTGTTGAGTTAGAGATTTCTGTGTGATACCAGGAGAGAAATGTCCAAATATTCCTTCACCCTCACTTCTCTTTCTTCAGTTTCTGACAGCTTGAGAGTGCCCTTACACACTAGATGTGAAGGACCCAATCTCCTTTGATCAGAGATCAAGCATAGCTGTGACTGCAAATCAAGTTCTATGTCTCTATCGGTTAAACGGAAATGGACTCTTCTCCCAAAGCTTCAGCTTTCTCTTTGGCTGAAAATTTATTTATCCAGGGAAAATAAATTGCATAGAAATACACATGCAGTATCTTCCTACCTGGATTTGACCAAGAGTAGTCCTAAACTGGCCCTTAGTACACACATGTTTTTCCCATGCTGGCCGAATGCCAGGAATAAGAAACCCACCACTGACAGTGAGGATATGTTAATAGCCCCAGCCTGGCCCTGTGAGCTCTGAATTTTAGATGCTTAGTCATGACCAGCCACTTCTGGTTCTCTACTCCCCTACCACAGAGCAGGGGACTTCACAGACTGAAATCTGCCTTATGCTCCATGGACATGACGCACATGGACATAAGAATCTCTGGGCTCCCTTCTGAGCTTCTGACAGAGGTTTGGAGTCCCACCACTGAGTGATTGTGGCCTCCACAAAGGGTGACTCTGCTTGTTGTGAAGCCCTGAGCAGGGTGGTGTCAGAAGCTGATCTAAGCACTTTTGGCAAAGGCCAAGGGGAAACTATCCCTGAAGGCTACTGTGAGGAGCCGTAGCTCCTTAGGAAATAAATGATGGGCTTCCTAGGAACACTGCACACACAGCATTGGAATTTTATTGGGAGCATTCTCTATGCAGCCTTATAGCCCAGGCTGCTTGGGGTTAGTGAATAAAAAGGAAGAAAAGAGTAGAGAGAGGAAGGAATTCATTCCCTTCTCTTTCCCCTCTACCTTAAATCTCAGCATCAGCTTCAGAAAACTTTAAGATGAAATTAAAAGCAGGCAGCAACGTCACCATTTTCTAATTAGAAAATATGTGAAACAGAGCAGTTCATTCATTTTGCAGGTGCAAAGCCTTAATTGCTCTTGATATCTTTGCCTTAGCTTCTGGGTGGGGCCCTCACTCTCTTCTACTTCTTCTCCTTGGCTTTGATGCAGCCTCCCCTTCTGCACTGCAAGTGCAAGAACAACTAACCAACTAAGGATTTGTGTTGCAGAGCCTATGGCCCTGGTTCCCCGACCGTCAGGACAGAGCAATTCTAGAGCAAAGACAGGAAGATACACACAAGGCCACACCTGGGCTGGCCCCTCTGGGCCCTGCTGGGAACAGCCTCCCCAGGGCACTGAGACTTCCCTGCATCCCACCAGCTGTCCAGGCTCAGAAGACCCAAGTGGCTATCTAATGTCAACTCTGCTTCAGTTCCCTGACACTGCAGCCACAGCCTTGGTGGTCCTACCTCAGCTCTTGCCTCCCCCTGACTCTCAAGAGGCAGCTAGCAAAATGCCTCTAGGGAAGGAGACTAAGCTCCTGTGCTTCCTCTGCCTTCCCTGGGTCAGAACTAGTGTGAGAGGAAGAGAAGCTGGAAAGGTGAGAAAGCAAAGACTTTGTTGGGGATTCTTTAGTTTTAAGAAACAGAAACCCTCTGAATCTAGCTCTTCCATAACAAGGAGACTTCTCATGATACTTTTTCTCCATGAATGCCACAAATCAGATGACTGGTTTTCTGTCCCTGTTCACATGGTGTAGAGCCAACCAAGTTCATTGTCCATTTTCCAAATGAATAGGAAATTAGTTTGTATTTTGTGCAAGCACCTCCCTTCCAGATTCATCTTTCCTTATCTTCCATTTGCCTTTTTTCTTCACTTGTTTCAGTTTGCTTCGATTTTGCTGCTTAGCATCCTTTTTGCTTCTCTAAATTCTTTTTAACAGCAAGATGAGAAATCAGCCCGTCAGGCCAACAATCATCAGTCTGGTCTGCTAGCCACCTATTCCTACCATGCCCAAAGGCTTCTGTAGAGCACTGTAGATCTGTGTCCGTCCATACTTCTTCATGCCCGCCTCTGCTGGCAGCAAACTGAAGGTATCAGATACAGTTTCAGAAGACAGATTTTATGCCTGGAGTTGGTTGACCTTAAATTGTGACTTGGAGTTTGAAACCTCAGGCAGGTTCTCACAGGCTAAGTGGAAAGAGTTGTGGGTCTGGTCTGTCACTAACCACAGTTTTTTATAAGCTGCTTACCTTAGTGTCCCCAATATCCTCATCTGTGAAATGGAGATACAAACAGGCACCTCTCAAGGTGGATGTGAGGAGAGCTCACCTGTCTCTGCGGACCTCACTCCCTCCTGCCGCCCAGTAACACCAAAGCTGCCAGCCCAGAGGAAGTGCCTTACATATCTTATTCGTTAAATCTTTAGAATGTTAAAACTGGGCAAAATAACCTTTGGACTGGGCCCTTAAACAGCATTGTATCCCAAAAAGTTGTTTGCAAAGATAACAAGAAAGTGGATAATATAACTAAAAATTAAATCTTTAGAATTAATGTCAATATTTTAGCTTCTCTGGACCTACAGAAATGCCTTATTTCTATTGATGTAAGTGTTCCCCTTCCATATCGCCGTGTTTGTCTCCTAATTAGAACATTGTTTCAGTTTCTGCTTGAATCAATGCTTCCCAAATAGCTATTCTTTTGTATCTCAAATTAAGTGCTTGTTTCCTCTTACTTGGGCCCTTATTTTAAGTTTGACATCAGATAAGTGGACAGATTTAAGAAAACTCATGTTAGTCAAATACCCTCCAGTGGATCCCTTTCTTCTCTTAGTGCTCACTATGGATGTTAGTCTCAACTTTCCAAAAATATTCTAAACATTAGGTAAATATAATACCATTTGTTATCTTCCCCATGCCACAACATCCTCATCCAGAAACATACAGACAAAATCACAGTTTGCCACATATTTTACACTCAAAATATATGTTTCTAAGTACTTAGTTATCCCCATTTCTAACACAGGGGCTTCTGGTAAAGAGTGCACCTCTTCTAAGCATTAATGGCAAGACCGAAAGTCTGGAAGAAACAAGAGGTTTCCTTTGTTCTCCTGAACTGGAGATTGTTGTCATAGATGCAGGAATTAATTTACAGGGGTCATAATCACCCATTTTTGTTATAAGTAGCTAAACTAAGAAAACTTAGAGTATTATTTTCTAGAAATAATTCTCTCTCCCAAGATTTCTCTCTTACTTTTCCCTGAAAGAAAATATAAGGCCAAGTGATAGAATGTATTACTCTCTTTTCACAGATAAAAAACTGAGGTAGGTCTACAGCTATGTCACCCTGAAGAAGCTTGATCCTGTTTGATCTCAGAAGCTAAGCAGGGTTGGGCCTCGTTAGTACTTGGATGGTAGACCACCTAAGAAGACCAGGTGCTGTAGATGTAAAAAATAAAAATAAATAAAAATGAAAAAATAAGGGATTGTAAGTTGACAAGGTCTTTACCATTTATGAGGTCAACTAAGGGTTGCCTCACCAAAGAGAGAGAGAGAAAGAAAGAAAGAAAGAAAGAGAGAGAGAGAGAGAGAGAGAGAGAGAGGAAGGAAGGAAGGAGGAAGGAAGGAAGGAAAAAAGGAAGGAAGGAAGGAAGGAAGGAAGGAAGGAAGGAAGGAAGGAAGGAAGGAAAGAAGGAAGGAAAGAAGGAAGGAGGAAGGAAGGAAGGAAGGAAGGAAGGAAGGAAGGAAGGAAGGAAGGGAGGGAGGGAGGAAGGAAGGAGGAAGGGAGGGAGGGAGGGAGGGAGGGAGGAAAAGAAAAAAAGACAAAAGGAAGAAAGAAGAAAAGAAAAGAAAAACTGAGCTAGAAGGGGTAAGCCACACCAAATGTCTCATGACAAGCCAGGGGTCTAACTTCTTCTAAACCCAGAACTCTCTGGACAATAAGTGCAAGGAGATTCGTCATGGAAAAATAATTATCCTGCTATGTTCAGAAGTTTACTGTTAGACAGAAAAAGAAAATGACACTATTTTCCCAGGCTGGACCCAGGGGAGCAGGCCTGAAGAGCTCTCCATTCCACCTGTGTACGCTAGCCACTGTCTGCAGCCTGCTGGTATGAGGGCTCCTCCGTATAGACCAGGACCAGTGAGGTGCTATGGGCCAGAATAACAGAATTCAGACAGCTCCTGGCTAGAATGCAGCCCCTGAATGTTTGGCGCACATCAGCACACACAACTGGCCTTCAGGAGAGAAACACCCATAAACCAGCTAACCCACACCTCCTTCTTGTTCTAATTGTGTGTTTCCTTCTAGGGTCTGCCACAAGCAAGAAAGTAAAGCAGGTAAAGCAAGCCTGGTAGCTCAATGGTTCAGCATCCCCTCCTCTTGGAAGCCTGTGTGCTCTATACCCCACATCTTCACACCTTCCCCTTCCATTTTCTGGCTCACTCTGAGTGAGGCTCCCATGCTCAGTTAGCAAGAAGTTAATGACTTACTGTTCACAACCTAAGCTCAGTTAGAAAAGCAGAGGTTCTTCAAATGACTCAGTGGACTCTAAAGTTATGCCCTTTACCATGGCACAAACCACTAAAGTGACACAAATGGAGGGACCTCAGAGCCAGTGGTAAAGATCATGGCACTACTATCAAATGGGGGAGAAAAAGCTTGGGTCCAGTCTATTTTCTTCTTTGGCTTCTCAGATATTAGCAAAGGGTATGGCACAGAATAAAATAGGAAACATTAAGTTAAATTTCACTCACTGAGTACTTACAAATTACCAACTGCTACGCTTTAGATTGATGTATAGTTTATTATAATAGTCACCTAAGGTGTGTAATATCACACTCACCATTTTAGAGACAAGAACACAGGCAAAGAGAGAATAAGTAACTTGCCAAAGCTAGTAGCTAGTGGAGCTGGGATTTGAATACGAGAAGGCAGACTTCAAATCTTTTCTATGGTGAACACTGTGGTGGCACCCTCACATCCATTTTCCTTGGTAACAAAACATTCATTTTACTCCAGAATATTGCCTATTAGAGTAAAAGATTTATCAGCCTCCTTACAGCTAGCTGTGCCTATGTGAATTACACTTGCTTTCTACAATATAACCGCCAGACTGATGTGTGAACTCTGGGAGTTTCCTTAACAAGGAAGAGGCGTGTACTTCTTTTTCTTTCTCCTTCTTTGTGTTTGGAACATGAATATAATAGCTGTAGCTCCAGGGGCCATTTTGGATTATGGGGTGACTTTGGGAATGTGAAACTGGAGAGTTAGAAAGAGCAAAGGCCGCTAATGACATCACAGATCTGCCTTTCTAGCCCTGATTAGTCTATTTTCAATGCTTTGGGATGAAAAAAAAAACTCATCGTATTTAAACCACTGCAGTCTGGTCTCTATTATAAGTGAATAAACTAATCAATTTTCTTAACTAATAAACTTTCTATCATATATTATGTTTCCATGGTTACCTATTTTAAGCCTCACAACCATATTGTTAGACAAGTGACATTCATTTCATAGAAAGGAAAATGGAAGCATAGGGATATTAAGTACCTCAATCAAGGTCACCCACTGGGAGTGGCAGAAATGAACACTCTGATACCCAAGAATATAGATGCCATGTGAATGTGCCCAAATTGGGGCAATGCTGGCTAAACAAGAATCAACAGGGGAAAAAATCTGAAGACAATACAGATAAATGGAAGCATATATCATGCTAATGAATAGGAAGAATTAATATCATTAAAATGTTCATACCACCCAAAGAAATCCATAGAATTAATGCAATCCCTACCAAAACGCCAAAGGCATTTTTCACAGAATTTGAACAAATAATTCTTTAATTTATATGGATCCATAAAAAAATCTCGAATAGCCAAAGCAATCTTGAGAAAGAAGAACATAATTGTAGGTATCACACTACCTGATATCAAACTATAATTACTATAAGGCTGTTAATCAAAGCAGCATGGTACTGGCAGGGGGAAAAAAAAGACATATAGATCAAGAACAGAATAGAGAGCCCAGAAATATGGGCTCACACTTATATGTTCATGGTCAATTAATCTATGTCAATGGAGACAAGACTATACAATAGGGTAAAGACAGTCTATTCAGTAAATGGTGTTGGGAAAACTGGACAGATACAAGCAACAAAAGTGAAAGTAGACCATCTTCTTATACCATATATAAGAATAAACTCAAAATGGATTAAAGACTTAAATGTAAGACCTGAAACCACAAAACTCCTAGAAGAAAACATAGGCAGTAAACTCTCTGACACTGCTCTTGGTAATTTATTTTCCGATATAACTATTTGGACAAGGGAAACAAAGAAAAAATAAACCCATAGAACTACACCAGACTAAAAAGTTTCTGTGCAGTGAAGGAAATCATCAACATAATAAAAAGACAGCCTACTAAATGGGAGAAAATATTTGACAATATATCCAATGAGGAGTTAATACCCCAAATTTATAAAGAGCCCGCAACTTAAAACAAAAAAAAAATCCAATTTTTTTAAAAGAGTACCTGAAATGATATTTCTCAAAAGAGGACATAAAAAGGACTGATAAACATATGAAAAGATGCTTGACATCCTTAATAATCAGAAAAATTCAAATTAAAACCACAATACGATATCACCTCACATCTGTCAAAATAACCATTAATAAGTCAACAAACAAGTTGACTTACAGGTCATGGATAGAATATAGGTCATGGTTAGTGGAACTGCACTTAGTTATAGCTACTATGGAAAACACTATAGAGATTCTTCAAAAATTAAAAATAGAACTATATTATGACTGAGGAATTTTATTTCTGGTCATTTATTCAAAGAAATCCAAAACACTAATTTAAAAAGATTATGCATCCCTATGTTAATTGCAACATTATTTACAATAGCCACCATATGGAAGCCACCTAAGTGCCCATCAAATGGATAAGGAAGTTGTGATACATGTATACAATGAAATATTACTCGGCGATAAAAAAGAATGAAAACTTACCATTTGCAACAACATGAATAGACCTGGATGGTATTATGCTAAGTGAAATAGATAAAGAAAGATAAATACCATATGATCTCACTTATATGTGGAATCTAAAGAACAAAATAAATGAGCAAACAAAACAGAAATGGACTCATAGATGCAGGGAGCAAAATAATGGTTTCCAGATGGGAGGGGGTTTGGAGGCCAGAGAGAAAAAGCTGAGGCGATTAAGAAGTACAAAGTGACAAAGTGATAGTTATAAAATAGTCATGGAGATGTAAGATAAAGCATAGGAAATATAGTAAATAATATGGTAATAACTATGTATAGTGCCAGCTAGGTACTAGACTAGTCAGGTGGGACAATTGGTAAATTATATAAACGTCTAACCTTTATGCTGTACACCTGAAACTGTTACTGTTGGAGGTGATTTAAACCTCAGGGTCACTCCAACAGCAGAGGCAGATAACCACACAGAAGTGTAATTAGCATTTTTCTTCCGTTCTTCCTCATTGATGCAGTGAAAAATAACAGGTCAGTGAGATTTAGAAAAGATTCATTAAAAGTATATTATAGAAAGACAAAGCACACTCCAAGGAGGAACGTGGTTTTAGTGAAGAGAATGTAACAATCCAGAAGTGGGAATGTCTGAATTATATTTGGGCTGTGATGGGTGGTTTAAAAGCATTCTTAGGTAATTGGCACATGAGGTTATTTTAATTAACACTTGGCTGCTGTATAACTCTTTGACTAGTACATGTGTGCTACCCAGAATTCAGTATGTTATAATTAGGTTCATGAATTTACAGGCACAAACATAGTATTATAATGACAGTATAATGAGGCTTAAATTGTGGCCAAATTAAGGTAGTACCTTCTGCGCAGGTGTGTATGCTGGATTAGACCAGTTAAGATTATAATTATGGCCCTCCTGTCCTTTGTCTCTGGGCATGCAGGAGAGATTTTCTAACTACTATTCTTTGGGCAATCTCTAGGCTGAGCTCCAGTTCCTTTTTCCCATGTCACTCATGTCTGACATAACAAAACTAATATAAAAATTACCAAATGTCAACTGTAATTGAAAATTTTAAAAGGGGGGGTAGATGAAAAAGAATAAGAGGTTCAAATTTTCAATTATAAAACAAATGCCATGGGGATGTAATGTACAGCATAGGTAATATAGTAAAGTTGCTAGATTTATGGTGATAAAGTATATAAATGTTGAATAATCTGAAACTAACAATATTGTATGTTATCTATATTAAAAAAAACTCTAAAAAAAAAGAATCAATAGGGGCGATATTGACTTAGGAGTTCTGAGTGGAGTCTGAGAGCCTGTACTAGAAACAACTTCCCACGTGATTTTAACACATAGCTAGAGTCACTATCCTTATCCATGTTTAACCAATGTGAATAATTGAGGAAAGTGGTGGATGGAAAAGTAAGATTAAGGCAAGAAGAGTGGAAGAAAATGGGAAAATCCCTGTGAATCAAATATATTCAGAAGGTGGAGAGGAAGAGAGAGGTGGGCCTTCTCAGGTCAGGGGGCTCCCATCAGTTTCAGAGGAGGGGACAGTCTCAACTTTTAGCAGCCAATACTTCCAGTAGGAAGGTGGATGATCTAGTCAATTATGAGAATAGAGCCTGGGCAATAAAGGCATTAACACATGCATGAAGGTTGTTATAAAGTCGAAGGCCAAGGAGAAATGAGGAGATACCTTATTAAAGATATTCTCAGACCAAGGAGTCACAGCCTGCCTTCATTTTTAGTTCATAATGTTCCTGTTGTTCTGCTCATAGCTATGGTGGGTGTGTGTTGCCTGTGCCCTTGGCTGTTGGTAGCCCCATTCTTCTCTGTTTCTGCAGATCTGTTTTTATCATGATAGCTGAAAAGATACTGAATGAGAAAGTAACTATTTACTTTCCTGTTTTCTATCTCACTAAAGTTTGTTTCAACAGTGATAAGAGGTGAAACTGGCCAACAATCAACTGATTAAAAATATTAAAACTTCATGAATTGAGAATAGCTGCAAAAAAAAAAAAATCTAAAGTACAAAACTTTAAAAATGCCATTATATTCATTACCAGCATATAAAATAATATATGGTCTGTTAGACATTTTCAAATAGAATGGTGAGGTGGAAAGGAACCCAGAACCTTCCGTACACCTTCTTCTGCCCTAGCCACACCCTCCCCTCTGACTTTTTCCCTTTATGTCCAAAAAGTTCCAGGTAGAGGTGTGTGGACACAAGATAAATGCTCAACTCCTTTACTCATGTAGTTAGTCAATGTTGAGCTCCCACCATGAGCCAAGCAGTTCTTGGTTTTTGGATACAATGTTGTTGGTGGAGTTTAGGAAGTTGTAGAGAAGGTTCATATTAAACAAAATCCAGAGTGGCCTTCTATCGGACTGGGCCCAATCAGGTGGAGGTCTCTTTCGTCTCTTCTGCTAGTGCTAGACTGCATTTCCCCTGAATCCACCCCTCACCATGCAAATATCGCAACTAGGGCTGACCTCCTGACCCACCCCAGACTTTTCCATATCAGAGCAGTTTCCCATTAGAGCAGCTTAGACACTCTTGCTGCTCAAGGTTTATGAACAAGAGTGAGAGAGGAAGAAAGGGGGTGCTGGAGAGAGAGAAAATGTGGTTTATAATAAAAAGTATATATTTGATCTTCTGTTCCTGGCTCAGAGCTCCTAACACCTATGGAATTTCCTAAGTGTTTGGGAGTGTTTTCTTATGTTAATGTGGTGACTTTTGGAAAACCCTTAGTTCACCTGAGGATGGGGACCGGTTGTTGGGAAAACCTACCACGTCATTAGAGGGTTGGAACTTTCGATTCCATCCCATGTCAACCTTTAGGGAGGGAAAGTGGGCTGGAGATTGAGTTCTATCACCTATGGACAATAATTTAACAACTTATGCCTATGTAATGAAGGCTCCACAAAAATCCAAAAGAACAGCGTTCAGAGAACTCCCAGTTGGTAAACAGTTGGAAATGGTGGGGAGAACAGCCACCTGGACAGGACATGGAAGTTCCACCCCCTTTCCCTATACCATGGTCTGTGCATCTCTTCTATCTGGCTATTCCTGAGTTACAACCTTTTATAGTAAACCAGTGATCTAGTAAGTGAAATAGTTCTGTGAGTTCTATGAACACCTCTGGCAAATTAATCAGACCCAAGGAGTGAGTCCTGGGAACCTCTGATTTATAGTAGATTGTTCAAAAGCACAAGTAAAAACCTAAACTTGCAACTGTTTTGAAATGAGGGGAGCGGGTGGTGGGCCATCTTGTAGGACTGCGCCCTTATTTAACTTGTGGAATCTGACACTACAACCAGGTAGATAGAGTCAGAGTTGAGTTGAATTGCAGGACATCCAGCTGGTTTCAGAGCAGTGTTTTGTGTGGGATAAAAAATAACACACACACACACACACACACACACACACACATTGGAACTGGTGGGAAGCGGGGAAAAGAAGGAGGAAGAGACAGACAGACAGACAGAGACAGAAACAGAGACAGAGAGAGTGGGAGATAAATCAAAGCTCAAGACCAAGACCAAGCAATATCCATCCCCTGTCCAGGGTTCATGTGGAGGAGGAGCAAGTCACGGAGAGGAAGAGAAGTCTGGCACTCTACACTGATGTCCAACACCACTAATCTTGGATGCTATGGATATAGAAGCCATTATTTGTGTACACGCTCAATGCAATGCTACTATGCACCCTAAATTGTACTAAAGAATAAAACTCAGCAGATGTAACCTTTACCCCCCAAAAGTCCACAGTGGAGAGTCTTATGAACCAGGATTGATAACTCAATACAGAAATAGACATCATATTTGGGGAGCACAGAGAAGAAACAAATATTCTATCTATGCACAAGAAAGGGTAAGAAATGTTTTTAAAAGAATTAATTGTCTTGTTCAAATACAAATAGGATTTTTTTCCAAGTTGGAGGGTGGGTGAATGTAAGCTAGGAGTGGAGTGGGTATTCTAGGATGAGGGAAGCACTGAGCACAAACACAGTGACAGGAAAGCTGAGACTGTCTTGGCACTTCAGATAACTCAGGGGCATCCACTAGAAGCTGAAGAATTGGTGGATCTGACAAGACTCTAAGAAAAGTACCTTTTCAAATAGAGAGGATGCTTTCACTTTAAAAATATTTCTCAATAGTGAGAGAATTGGAATTAATTTTAATTAAGAATTTTTTCAATAAACAGATTAACCCAAAGGTCACTTTGGCTACAACCATGGATCGGATCCATATTTATGTCCAAATTTCAATAGCTCCAAGTCTTCTTCTATTTCACATTCCACCACGCTCCTACACATGCCACCCCACTCTCAGTGGGATCTTGTCCTGCAGTAATTATCTCTGGGAACCCTCAAATGACACCTGAAACCCGCATCATTTGTGTAATCCAGTGCTGCTTACTATAGTGTCCCCATCCGTCTTTGCTCTGGTTGTCAACACTCAGTTTCTGCAGCCTCCAGACTACCTAAAACAGCCTCCCTGCTAGTTCCTGGGGGCTTCAACTCCAGGCTGAGTTTCACTAAGAAGGGAGAGTGGCATCCCTGGACTCACCCTACCGTTTATCATTGGGGGAGGTGATTCATTCCTGAAGCTACACAAAATGTACTTCCACAGTTCTATCAGCTTGTTAGTCTCTCAACCCCTGCAAAGAGACCCAGCATGGTTGAAAAACATGCTGTCTTTATCCACCTTCCTTATTCTCTCTCTCTCAACTTTCAAATGGCATCCTCTTTGCCTCTTCCCAGGTACAAGAGTAAAATGTCTCGTGTATCGTGAAAAAAAAACAAATGGGGGGAGCCAGGGGAGGGCGTGTTAGGGGAGCTGCACAGGTTGCTGTCTTCACCAGTAGTTTCAGCAACAGGTTAAGCAGCCAAAATGCCTTGTAGGTGCTTCAATTCCTACTTCTTGGAAAAGCAAAAAAAAGATGCAATATGAATTCTCCCTTCTGGACCCAGCAAAGGAGCTGGAGACCTGGAATGGAATGCATGTAGGTAAAAGTGAAGCCCACAGTACACAGGAAATATTGTGGCGGGTTACAAGCTGGCAGTCTATTCTATCTCATATTATTTTATTACCAAGAAGGGTGAGAAAGGTCTAATTTAAAGAACATTTCATCTGTTTATATTTATTTATTTTTTTAATAATTTTTTTATTTTCCAATTACAGTTGACATATAATATTAGCTTCAGGTGTACAATAGAGGGATTACACATTTATATAACTTAAGAAGCGATCACCCCAATTAGTCTGGTATCCAGCTGATAGCATACATAGTTATTACATTTTTCAAAATAATTTTTTATTTTTTGACTGCAATGGCATACAATAGCATAATAATTTCAGGTGTACAACATGATGATTAGACATTTATATAATTTATAAAGTGGTCACCCCAATAACTCTAGTGTTCATCTGACACTATACATAGTTATTACAATTTTTTTATTATATTCCCTATGCACTACTTTACTTCCCTGTGACTGTTCTTGTAACTGGAAATTTGTACTTCTTAATCCATTTCCTTTTTTCATTCATCCGCCTTAACCCCTTCCCATCCGGCAACCATCAGTTTATATCTATGAGTTTGTATACAACCTCATACAACCATCAGTTTGTATCTCTGTATCTATGAGTTTGTTTCTCTTTTGTTTGTTCATTTATTTTGCTTTTTAGATTTCACATACAAAGGAAATTATATAGTGGTCTTTCTATGTTTGATTTATTGCACTTAGCATAATATGCTCTAGATCCAACTATGTTGTTGCAAATGGCAAGATTTCACTCTTCTCAATGTCTGAGTAATATTTCACATACATATATACACATACACATATATATGAGTGTGTGTATGTATATATATATGTGTGTATATATATATAAATATATACGTATATATATATATATTTTTATATATATATATATATATATATATATATATATATATATATTTATATATATACTACAACTACAGCTACACTACACTACAATTTCTTTATCCATTCATCTATCGATGGACAGTTAGATTGCCTTCATATTTGGCTATTGTAAATAATGCTACAGAATATAGGGGTTCATTTATCTTTTCTAATTAGTGTTTTGGATTTCCTCAGATAAATAACCAGAAGTGAAATTGCTGGGTCATATGATAGCTCTATTTTTATTTTTTTTAGAAACCTCCATACTGTTTTCCATAATTCCACCAGTTCACAGTTTTCCATACAATTCCACCAGTTCACAGTTTTCTTTGTTCCACCTCCTTTCCATCACATCCTTGCGAATAACATCTTTTTGATTTATTGATCATGGCCATTCTGACAAGTGTGAGGTGATATCTTATTATGATTTTCAGTTACATTTCTCTGATAATTAAGAATGTCAAGCATCTTTTCATATGTCATCTGTATTTCCTCTTTGGAGAAATGTTTATTTAGATCCTCTGCCCATTTTATAATCAGATTATTGGGATTTTTTTTCATGTTTAATTGCATAAGTTCTTTATGCATTTTTGATAATGACCCCTTATGGAATGAATCATTGGTGAATATATTCTCTCATTTAGTAAGCTGTCTTTTCATTTTGTTGATGGTTTCCTTTGCTGTACAAAAACTCTTTAGTCTTCTATAGTTTATCTTTTTATTATTTCTTTTGTTTCTTTTGCATGAGAAGACATCAAAAAATATATTACTAAGAGTAATGTCAAAGAATTTACTGCCCGTTTTTTCTTCTAGGAGTTTTTTGGTTTCAGTTCTACATTTACATTTTTAATCCATTCTGAGTTTATTTTTGTATATAGTGTAAGAGGTGTAAAAAGAAATCTTTAGGATTCTCTCTATATTTTATCATGCTGTCTGCAAATAATGACAGTTTTACTTTTTCCTTTCCAATTTAGATGGCTTTTTTTCTTATCTGATGGCTGTGGCTAAGACTTCCGATATTATGCTGAATAGAAGTGGTGAAACTGGGCATCCTTGTTTAGTTCCTTATCATAAGAAAAAAACTTTTAGCCTTTCCCCATTGCATATGATGTTAGTTGAGGGTTTGTTACATATGGTCTTTATTATGTTGTCATATGTTTCCTCTCTTCCAACTTTGCTGAGAGTAATTATAACAAATAGATCCTGGATGTTTTCAAAGGATTTTTCTGCACCTACTGATATAACTGTATGATTTTTACTGTTCATTTTTTAAATGTGGTTTATCATGTAATTGATTTGTGGATATTAAACTAAACTTGCATCCCAGAAATAAATCCTACTTGATCATAGTGCATGATGTTTTAAATTCAGTTTGCTAATATTTTGTTGAAGATTTTTGCATCTATGTTCATCAGGAAATTTGGCATATATATATATATATATATATATATATATATATATATATATATATTGTAATGTTTTTTCTGGTTTTGAAATCAGGGTAAAGCTAGCCTTGTAAAATGAGTTTGGGAGCCTTCTGTCCTCTTGAATTTTTTGGAATATTTTGAGGAGGATAGGTGTTAATTATTTTTTGAATTGTGATAAAATTTACCTGTAAAGCCATCTGGTTCAGGACTCATTTATTGGGAGTTTTTAGATTATTGATTTGATTTTCTTATTAATCTTTCATCTGTTCAGATTTTGTTTCTTCTTGATTCAGTCTTAGAAAATTGTATGTTTTTAGATATTTATCCATTTTTTCCAAGTTGTCCAATTTGTTCATAGCATCTTCTTATAATCTTTTGTATTTCTGTGGTGTACCATCAATTGTCACTTCTCTGAATTCTGATTTTATTTATTTGGCTTCTTTATGTTTTTTTCTTGATGATTCTGATTAAAGGTTTTTAACGTTTTTCTTTTCAAAGAACCATCTCTTGGTTTCATTGATCTGTTGTATTTTTAGATTCTATTTTGTTTATCTCCATTCTGATCTTTATTATTTCCTTCCTTTTACTCACTTTGGGCTTCATTCTTTTTTTTTTTTTTTTTCTTTGTTCTTTTAGTTGTAAGGTTAGATTGTTTATTTGAGATTTTTCCTCTTGTTTCTTGAGGTAGACATGTACTGCTACAAATTTTCCTCTTAGAACTGCTCCAGCTGTGTACTATAGATTTGGGGCCATTGTATTTACATTTTCAGTTATCTCAAGTTGTCTTTGAATTTTTTTCTTGATCTCATTGTTAATCCATTTATTGTTTTTAGTTTTTATCTGTATTTAATTTTGGAGTCAGTAATTCACATGGTTCAAAATTCACAATAAATGAAGAAGAATACAGTGAACATTTTAGAGGTCTATCCCAAAACACCCAGTTTCCTCCCCATGAACACCCAGCATTAATTGTTTTTGCATATTTTCAAGACACACATTCAAGCAAGTGTTTACCATACGTTTCCTCTTTTCTTTTCCAAAAATTATAACATATTTGCACAAAATTCTACACTATTTTCCCATGTAGGATTTATCTTAAACACATTTCCATGCCGATATGTCAAAGTGTCTTCATTCTTTATTATGACTGCATAGTATGATTTCACAGTATGAATACCCAGGTATTTCTTTAACCAAGCTTGTTTATAAGCATTTTCTTGTATCTAGACTCTTATTATTTAAACAATGCTTTAGTGAATAGCTTTGCACATACATAAGTCCAATCGGAGAAAATGGTAAAGCTGAAATGTATGGATATGGTTAGGGACAAGGAATAGCCGGGGCTACCAATATCAGCCATGCAGCAGAGGTGACCACAGTTCCTTGTGGCCTGCTCTACAGTGGACCCCAGCAGCTCTCAACACTAAAGATACTAATGGTTAGCACAACCTCCATAAACCTTTGTAGACTTCACTGGTTTTTGCTCCACAGGTATTTGTACTTGTAAATAACAGTCACCTGAGTACCTCACCTCATTCCCCCACTAGAGCCTGAGATCTGCTTTGGCAACCAGCCCAGGACTTTGTGGCTGAGTGAATACAAAGTGATAGCCCAGACCCCTGTGGTTTACCCCCATCACCGTGTGTGTGCTCAGGACTAGGCCCTCCAGCTGTGCACCAACATACCATAAGCCCAAAGCTGGTAACTGGCCTCCACTATGTGCATCCATGGTAAGACCCTGAAGCAAAAGGAGTGCATGACAATATCAGAAAACTCTGCAGCTGCTTCTAGGCCTAGATCTTACCCTGTGTTCTGTCACTGCATATCACCTGAAGCTAGCTCCAGCTGTGAATCTGCATGTTCTCTACCTAACCTGCATCACTGGCCTCCACTGCCACACATCCATGGTGAGACCCTGTAGCCACAGGAGTACACACTTGCAGCCAGGACTTCTGCAACTACTAGTGCACCTGCAGTTGGACGTGGCATTTGTTGCCAGCACTGGCCCCCACCATTATGTGTGTGTCTGCAACTGGTCCCTCCCACTATACAAGCACTGCCACAGGCACTGCCTCCCACTGCACAAGCACTGTGCGTACCACCAGTCTCAGCCATCAACACTGCCTGCCCTGGTACATAACTGCTGGACCTGGAGGCACTACTGAGAACTTCAACAGCCCTTGAAGTCATTGCACACCCCCTGAAACACTTACCAAAAATCATCTAGCTGTTAATGTGGATTTCAACAGCCCAAGCTGATGGGACATTATGACCAGTGAACCCAGAGCCACCACATGACCCTATACGTGGCACCCTGCACCACTATACTTGGTGCCACAGCACATTCCAATGTATCCCTACAAACAGGTAAAATTCTTTCCTTACTAAAGTCAGTTCATAAAATTTGGAAGAGGAGACTACTTCTTCAAATGTGCAGATATTTTTGCAAGGCTGCAAGGATCAGGAAGAATCAGGAACACATAACACCACCAAAGGAATACAGTAAACTTCCAGTAACTGACCCCAAATAAATGGAGAAAGATTTATTTCTTGACAAAGAATCAAAAATATCATTTTAAAGATGCTCAGAGAAGGATAACAGAGCACAGGCAATCAAGTTAACAAAATTTGGAGAACAAAATAAGAAGTTTAACAAAGGAAAAAACATAAAGAATCAGACAGAAATTTGAGAGCTGAAAAAGACAATAAATAAACTTAAAAAGTTAATAAAGAACTTGAAGAACTGAAAGAACAGGAGAACCAGTGATCTTAAAAGCAAATTATTTGAAATCATCCAATCGAAGGAGAAAAAGAAAAAAGAGTGAAAAAGAATGAAGAAAACCTTCAAAATTTATGGAATGTCATTAAGAGAAATGATCTATCTATACCACTGGAATCCCAGAAGAAGAGGGGGAGAAAGAAGAGGAAAGCTTATATAAAGAAATAACAGTTGAGGACTTTCCAAACCTAATGAGAGATTTTGACAATCAAGGTCATGAAGCTAAAATATAACCCCAAAACTTCAATCCAAAATAATCTTCTTCAAAACACATAATAATAAAGATTTTAAAACTTCATTATTGAGTTGTAAGTGCTCTTTGTTGAATTTGTGTTTTATAAATATTTTGTTTGTGGCTTGCTTGTATCAATCAGCTACTGCTGCATAACAAACCCTACACACTCCTTGAACTCTATAACAATAATATTTATTCTCCCTCATGTCTGTGAGTGGGCTGACGATTGGCTCATCTGGGCTGGGCTCAGTTACATAGCTGTAACTGCAGATTGGTTTCTGTTTTCTCTACTTGAACTATTCTTATTCTTATTCTTCTTGAACTAGTGTGCTAGTTTGGATGCAGGAGAATGAGCAGAAGCACACAAAGTATCTTGAGAAAAATGGGGGGTAAAAATGAGGAATGTAAGGTTTTTATTTATTTTGAGTTTATAAATGTGTTCCAAATTGACATTATGATGGATGCAGAGCTCTGCAAATAGCTAAAAGTTATTGAATTGTACTATTTAAATTTGCAAATTATATGTCATGTGAATTATATCTCAATAAAGATGTTTGGAAAATAAAAGATAAAAAATCAGATTATGATAATGCATTTCTCTCTCTAAAAGTATGTTGAGCCATAATGAATATTTATGGAAGTTTTTTCTCTTTAAGTAACTAAGATTTTGTCTTTGGGTTTCTCTATTGGGTCTTGGGCTCAATCCCTGTTTCACTAATTCTGAGAGCTTTCCAGCTGCCCATTCTGGAATAAACAAATGGCCTCAGAAATATCAGTTTCTAGGTCAGACTCACTTTCTTGGGCCTATGTTTTCCCCTCTGCTTGTCTAGTAATTCTTCATTGTATTAGTGCTTTAAAATACATTTTATTACTATTTCATCAACCCTTAAAGATGTCTTCAATGATAGGTTGGCTTGAATTATTTATTGCACTATTAATAGAAGCACAACTTCCCTATAGATTTCTTAATTTGTCCAAAGACAATCTTCTGATGTTCCTGACATCAGGCCTTGTTCTACCTGCAGTCTCTCTGTCACAGTTAATGGAAAATCTATATTAAAATTTCAGGCTGAGCTTTAACTTCCTTTTTTTTCCTCACACCGTTACCCAAACCACTATACATTCTTTCGATATACCCCCAAAATATATCCAATAATGTTGTGTGGCCAGATTAGTGATACTTTACCATAATAAATATATATTGTCTTGCTCATGGGTCTGCAGATTGACTAGATTGGCTGACCTGGCCTGGGCTGCATTCTGTTTGGGCTTGGCTCCTTGTTGTGGGTTGGGCTAGGTCTACTACAAATATGCTTACCCTTGTGATAAGATTGAAAGGTCAAGATCTACTCAGGGAAAGATCTTCTCAAAGTGATGCCAGAAGCACAAGAGGGCAAGAGAAAATGGGATTTCTCTAAGGCCCAAGTTTGAACTGGTTTTCTCACTTCCATCGACATCCCATTGGCCAAAGTCACATAGCTGACCTGAGATGTAGAAAACAGAGAAGTTCACTCCACCTTCACCTGGGAGGATTATAGGTCACACAGCAAAGGACTGAGTGCAGAATTGGGTGAAGAAATTCAGTCTACCAAAAGACCCAACATGTTCCAACTCTTAATTACGTCTCTAAACTTACCTCCTTATACTTTCTCCTTTACTGAATCTGTTCCAGCCACTTTGGCTTCTGTGGTATTCCTTGAACAAACTGAGCTCATACTTAGAATCTGCTCACCGGCTCTCCCCTCTGCCAAGAACATTCTTTCCCTTATCACCTTTGTGGCCATCTTTCTCATTTATTTCAGGTCTGTATTTAGAATTTGCCTTATCATTATGTAAAATTGCATTTCTTCCTTTCTGGCATGTTCCTTATTCTGCATTGCTATTCTGTTCTAAAGCACTTTTTCTTGTGAACAAACTGTACTTAGTCATTCTTATCATTGTCTGCTTTCTCCCACTAGAGTATAAGATCCACAAAGTCAGGGGTGTTGCTTACTTTGTTTACCGACGAATCCCTATGGCCTGTCTGGCACTCAATAAGTACTTAGAAATATTTGTTCATAGATTGACATGATAATAGAAGTTAACATAAAAAAAAAAACAAAAGACAATCCAAATTTCAAAGAGCAAATAAGCTGTACATTATAAAAATATAATCAATTGAATATGGAATAAGTAATATTTTTATAATCAAATTACTATAAATACCATTTATGAATTCAACTAAAACACAAATTTAACTACAATAGATGTTCTCTTCACTGGCTTCAGTATAATTGACTTGCCAAATTAATTGGCATTGTCCATTTCTTCTGCAAATTATACTGACTGATTCCCATACAAGCCCCTAGTGCATCTGCAAGAGATGTATGATAAAGAGAAAAGAATCCAAACACAGCACTACAAAAAGTCATTAACATTCAAGAGTAGAGAGCAAGAGAATAAGAAAGTATATACCAAAGAGAAGTGAAACCATATGTCCACCGGAAAACTTGTACACAAATGTTCATAGCAGCAGTATTCTTACTAGCTAAAAAGTGAAAACAACACAAATATCATAAATAGATATATGGATAAATAACTGTGATGTATCCATATATTATTCAACCATAAAAAATAATGAAGCACTGATATGCTAAAACATTAATGAGTCAAAAACACTATGCTAAAAGAAACATATATTGTATGGTTGCATTCAATGTGAGATATCCAGAATAGGCAAATCACTACAGAAAAATAAATTACTAGTTGCCAGGGGCCAGGAAAGCGGGGAATGGGAAGTAATCTCTTTTTTAAGGAGATAACAATGTTCTAGAATTATGTAGTGGTGATGGTTACACAATCTTGTGAACACATTAAAAATTACTAAAGTATTCACTTTAAAATGACTAATTGTATAGTACATTAATTAATATCAAAAAAAATAAACAAGTTTTTGGCCAATTCTGGCTATTCTTAATTAGGATTTTTTTTGGCATAATATTTTTGTGTCTTTCCCAGTTTGAATGAAATTTTCAAGCACTAGTAGTAAATGACTTTGTTAAACTTACATGTAGTAGTCAGCTCTTCTTTTCTACAAGAATCAAATATATATATATCCCTTCATGGGTTTTCATTTAACCTATTCTGGAAAGGTTCTTGTCAATGCTTCTCTTAAAAGGCTACTTAGTCATCTATATAATACACTCCAGGGTATTTTTTCAAGCTGTAATAATGGCATTCTACCAAAAAGTCTTGTTTTATATTTATGAAAACAGAGGCCCAAATACTTTGAAGTACTCAGAATGAAACTAGTACAAAAAGAATTAGAAATGATAAGTCAAGGTAGTCAGGGCTGAAAGGCAGAGTGATTTTTACTGCCTGAAACCAAGAGATAAACAAATACAAGAGAGAGAAAGAGAGAAAGAAGGAAATTCTTGATATAAATTTCTTTTGATTAGAAAATAAACAATTATCCATACAGAGGTTGAGTTTAACACACATTTTTTAAATGTTCAAACTACAATTTTCTTACTGATTTAGAAGTAATTTCAAAATATTTATAAAGTATTAAATTATTAAAATGGCATTTATATTACTTAACTTTAGTCTCACAGTGTACAAAAGCAGTGATTATTTACATATTCTGCCATGTTCACTGTTGAAGTAGATGGTGGATAGAAATAGCACTAGTCTTGGACTCAAAAACTTAAAATTGAAGTCCAGCTTCATCGTGGATTAACTATGTAATCTTTTAGTCACTGAATCTCTTTGAGTCTCAATTTTTTATCTGTGAGAAATGTTTTGCTCCATCCTTGCAGAACTAGATTTATGTCTCAGGCTAAAACATCCCAGGTTTAGACGCCTTTCTTGACCACTCCATCTGAAGTAACTGCCCAAGATCTTTATTTGATATCTATCTATCTATCTATCTATCTATCTATCTATCTATCTATCTATTTCCACCTATTTGAATTCCATTTTTTGTCTTATAAAATTACTCATTATCTATTCCTTCTTTTATTTTTTTGTCTTATACAATTACTCATTATCTATTTATTCTTTCATGGCTTGCCACCCCAATAGAATACAAGCTTTGTAAGGGAAAACAATCCGCCTATCTCTTAATTTGAGTGCCAAAATAAGCACTCGATACATAGTTGATATATGAATGAATGAATGAGTGAGTGAATGAATATGAAAAGGACTCATACTAGTAGCCCTGCAAATTTTCAAAGGCACTTGTGATGGAAAGAGGAAATGCATGTGATCATGGTTTTGAGTGATGGAGCACTCTACTAATGGAAGATTTTGTTACTCTGATATTAGTTTTCCTGAAATGGTAACCACACATTTCTATCTATAACTAGAGGAATTATTTTTATATCTAATAAATTCTACACATAGAAAATAAAATGGCTCTTCAATTTTCTGAAGTAATTTCACTTAGAAAAAGTAAAAGAAAACAAAATGATTCACGTACAATAATGACAGGGTCTGCATCTTTATGAATTATGATTTTTTAGCAAGAGTTAGTACAGATATCTTTATTTGTCTCAGCAGTCAATAGAGCTTCAGGAATTAAGTATATTCCCATAGCAGTCCATAAGTGATCACCAAGAAAAGGGAAGCAAAAAGTAGCGTGCCTGTGTGTTTGCATGTAGGTCCTTGATGTTTTCTCCCATTGTCTTACTGCCTTACTCAGCTGGTCAAGTGATGACAAAGCAAGTGGTCAGTCACAGACAGAACCTCATGATGCAACTGTGGCCTCTGTGGTATTTCTCAAAGTTGACTATACAAAGTCCTACCTCTTTCTTAAGGCTTCATGATTTATAAAAGGCTGTAGAATAAATAACAGGATGGAGTCTTGCTCAACATGTCAGTGCCTTTCTATGAATTCTTTAGCCATTGAATCACTTGCTTTTCTTTCTGGGGGTTGATGATTTAGAATGCTTTGAGATGTCACTGTGGAATCTTCTAAATTCACACAACTTCCTGAATATTATGAAATATAATGATTAAGACTATACGCTTTCAAGTCAGCCAGACCTGGGTCAGAAACTCAACTCCTTCACCTATGAGCTCTGTAACTTTGGCCAAGCCCCTCATATCTCTGAGTCTCAGCTTATTTAACTTTAAATGGGGTGATAATTTCAACTAACTTAAAGATTGTTGTTAAGATTGATGGGAAAAAATGCATACAAAGCTTTCATGTAGTGCATAGTACATCAAATGGGCTAAATTATTGTCAATTGTCATATCATAAGCAAGCAAATATAGAATTTATATATACTAAAATAAAAGGTTGGGAGAAAAAGTAATGTTTAGTATCCATAATACAAGAGAGAATAGGAGTTGCTACTCATTTAAAAGTTAGTTATCAAACACCCTTTTGTTGTTGAATATTTTTCTCAAGTGTATGAGTTTACTACTTTGGTGAACAAATAATAATTAGATATATAATTTTAAATTTTATTATATGCATACTAATTATTGATATTATTTTGATTTGTAAAGTGATAAGGGCCACTTCATAAAGTCCACTGAAATTGGGAGACTGGTCCTTAACTCTACATCTCTCTTTAGCTCTCATGAGCCTCAGTTTACTCTTTTCAATATGTAGAGATAAGACTAGATTATTAATTCCTAGAATGAATTCTCTAGAACATTAATTCTGTTGGATATCAAGTAGTGTTTAATGGTCAAATTATGTTTGGAAAATCTCAGATAACAGGTGTTTTACAAAAACTTTCCTCAGTGCTTTGAACTCTAACTACCTCAGGAGAATGTATTATTAAATATTTTCCTAACATAATTGATTAGAAAATTTTTGTTTTAATT
The DNA here is from genome assembly GCA_030015415.1 of Cynopterus sphinx. Taxonomy (NCBI): domain Eukaryota; kingdom Metazoa; phylum Chordata; class Mammalia; order Chiroptera; family Pteropodidae; genus Cynopterus; species Cynopterus sphinx. The sequence goes on along the minus strand of CM057391.1, from coordinate 45,902,857 downwards.
GAGCATCGTGTGAGACAGGATTGTAAGAAACATTTAGAAATATAGGACTAGGTAACACCCAAGATTCCTTTTAGCTCTAGATTCTAAAGGTCTGATTAATTGTTTTCTTCTCTAGGCCCAGACTGGGCTTTGCCAGAACCATGCTTTTGGCTTTCTCCTCCATGCTCTTTCACCAAGACCCAAGTTGCTAGACATTTCCATAATCATCCTACACTTTCCATTCCATTTCATAGACAAGATCTGGTGTAGTTTCTCAATCAGCACACCAATTAGTGCATGGCGACCATTGCATTAACCATTATAATGACTGAAGGTATGAGATGAGGCCATTGGCTGAAGTGGGAAAGTGAAATTAGGGGTCTAAGGGTTCCCTGTAAGGCACCCTCTTACCAGATATTTGTTAGTGATGAATTCCCAGGTACCACTGCACTTTCTCTCTTTCTTGGAGGACTTTGGGTTCTGCTGAAGAAGTAGGAACTACACCATGTTATTCATCTTGATAGGTGTTTTCCAACTTTGTCACATCACAGCTCATTTAGAAAATAATACTTCTTTGGCACACTAAGGATGTCTGCAGCCTGAACTGAGAGGTCAATTAAATAAGGACACAAAGAACACCAATGGTTTTATAATATTTAAGTTGAGAAAGAACTTAACCAAATCATTTCAGTGTAGTAGGAATTTGGGGGTCAGGAATTCTTTTTCCAAGATGGGAGATACTAAAGAATACTTATTTGATGCTATAAATAATTCCTGACAATACCAGAGATAGCAGGGACAACCCAAAAGGCAGAGTTACTGAGATAATGAGACAGGAGAAAATGGGTCCAGAGGCAGGTGAGTCTGTGTGTGGGTTTTCTCAATAAAGTAAGATAAACTGGCATAATCTGAGAGTGTAGCTGAGAGCATCAAGGTAAATGCTCAATGAATGCTCACTATTGTTATTATTGTTGTTTTTCTTATAGTTTGGCTTTGTCTTTAACCTTGTGTGTAGTGGTTCTCATTTTCAGATAAAATTTTCTAATAAAATGGCCATCAAGAATCTCCTGATCACTACCCTGGTTTCCATCCTCCTCACCTCCTCTGCAGTTTGGTTGACGAGTCTTGTGTGAAACTTTTTCTGTTAGGCTTTTAGCCCTCAGTCATCTTGGTTTTCCTCATGGCTCTCTTCTATTATTATTTTCTTTCCTTCCTTTTCTAAAACATTCTTAGCTTTTATAAAAGTTCATTCAGCTTCTATTCCATTTCTTCTCTTCTGTTCCCTCCCCTTCCCTTCCTTTCTTTTCCTTCCATTCCAATTCTCCTGCTCTCTCTCCCCAGAAGTGTATATTTATTTCAGAGATAATTTCACTTCTCCAGTTTTATTCCTTACTATTGGACAAATCCACTTACACATTTATTTTTCCCCTAAGTTCCAGTAAAATTTCTAAATACTAGTTTCTTTCTAGATGTCTATCTATCATGTCAAAACCACACATTCTGAAACAAGGATTACCTTTCTACTCAGACTATTCCTTTCTTTCTAAACTTTCTTATTGTTCATATCAAGCCATAATTCTCCCAGTCAGCGTCATTGGACACTACTCACTCATCCTAGCTGCATAAGCCAGTCACTGTGGCAACCCAAATCACCCATATTTCCAAATGTGCTCTAATAAAGTCAGGCCACCCACCATTGAGAACCACTGGTCTATCTTATACATTTATCAACCAGCACTTCCAATCTTTGATACTTACTAGGCTATAAGTCACTAAAGGACAGGGATTATGTACTTTGCGTATTTAAATTGTAACTTACACAGAGCTTTCTCTATGACAAAAATTGAAAGCTGAATGAATTATAATATCCCAATATGGAGTAGTAGAAAAAAATCATTGGATTTATAGCATTAAAGTGACTTGACCTCTTTGAGTGTTTGTTTCATCATGTGTAAAATGGGAACTTGACAGGATGACACCTGCACAGAACCTTCCACTGTACCTAACACAAACTGTATACAAGGCACATTCTAGGTTCTTTCACTTTCTTCCTTTTCTCCTTTTATTTTTTATGTCCTATCATATCATATAAACAAATATTCTTGTCTCACCAGTAAGCTGGAGAAGAGTCACAAATGAATCATTCAAGTCCCATTCATATATCAACCGCAGGACCCTAATAGTGGATCCTGAATAGTTTTTCTGTAGTACAGGGGATTATACTATAAGACAATGCCTTAAGAAAAATTTTTTTTCCTGAACTAAATTAGTTATGTTAAATTGCTTCTCTTCAGAAGGATAAAACCTATGTGACATTGAGTTAAGCAAAGTATAACTGATGGTTGTGAATAAACATTAGTTCCCATAAGAGGAACATGTGTGTTATTTATATGAATCACAGACACTGTGGGGAAAACTGACCAGAAAGAAAAGGAAAGCCACATTTCTGTGATGCATTCTGGGTGTGGGAAACTCAGTAGGATAAATGATGCCCATGACCAGAAATTATCTGACAACACTCATCCCAGATGAGGATTTCCTTCTGATACACTCAGTAACCACATCTTCTGATCTATATTCCACTGAGAGCAAAAGAAAGTGGCCTGGGACACAATTTCCATGACCTAAAATCTCAGACTTCTATAAGGAGTGGATGGGATGCACATAGTGCTGGAGGGATAACAGGGGATCAGCTGTGTATTCACACAAGTATCAAGGTGAGGTGGAGTTCATATTCCTACACTTCCATGTCCCAGGCAACGATTCTCCTGGGAGGGAGTGATAAGTTTACTATGACATGTAGCTGGAAAGAGAACACATACTCTCAGTCCCCTGAATCATCATAATTCAGAGAGGAAATAATTATTATATCCATATTAAAGATGAGGGAAATTATAGTTCACAGAATTTAAGCAACTAGCCCAAATTTATAATATAGAGACTTAAAATAGCCTTGCTTATGCTGTGTCATGCTCTTTCTAAATCCTGTTAATGATAAAAATGGTCCCTAAAGCAGTCTTACAAAAATTAGGAGTCAATTATAAATTTATAAGACAGAAATGAAAACAAAGAACCAATGTTTTTGCCATGTATGGTTTCTGTTGAGATATTTCTATAATTCAATGAAAGTTCTTTCAAGTTCTACTTTGACACAAAATATCTGTTTAGTTAAATTCTAAGATCTTATTAAAGGTACTACTTTTAGAAATCAGCAACTCAGTGTAGAAAAGGCTAAATAAATATTCTCTAACATCTGGTCAACACTGAGAAAATGTTGAAATGATAGTAGGAAATTGAAGCCAGAGCTTCAAATTAATTCCCTGAACAGCATATTTCCACTTTATCAGGAGCTGTAATCTTAGAGTTGGGCAAAGTAGATTCTACCTCTAAAATATCTTTACAGTTCAGCTCTACATTTCATCCTTTCTTTGAATTTAATTTACTCCTTACTGAAGTACATTCAATAAAAGACCTGTGAGTAGTAAACTCTCTCTTGTCCAAAAATATGTTTTCATAACTTTACCATTAAATCATAATATCATAATTCTAAATGACGATTATTTTTCCACCACACTTTGAAGACATTTTTTCTTTAATTTGTTTCATTTTGCTGATTGGAGCTCTTCTTTTAGTTTAATTTTTGTTCCTTTTAAGATCATCTGTTTTCTCTTTCGATTGTTAGGATTTTTTTCTTTGGTAATTCTATAGTTTTATTATTCTGTGTGTATGTTTCTTTTTCTTTTTCTTTTTTTAAATTTATCTTGGTTTACATTTTTCAAACTGTGGTTCCTCAATCTTGGAATATATGTATTCCTTCAATTCTGGAAAATTACCAGTCATAATCTTTTCAAATTTGCCTCTTTCTGACTATGCTATCTCCTTTGAGAGTTACTTCTTGAAAATTTTGAACTTCCTTCCTCTCGTATCCTTTGACATCTTATTTCTTCATTTCTTTGTGATGTTATCTGGATTATTTTTCCTGCTCTATCTTTCAATTCACTAATCCCTGCCATTTAAGAATCTCAGCCATTTAAACTGTCTATCGTGGGCTTAATTTAAATGACCATTATTTTCATTTCTGGTGATGTTATATAAACATACCTGTTTATTTTTAATGTCCTGTTTTAAAATGTATATTTATATTCCTATATTGCTAATAATTTCATCTATAAGCTATTTCTTTTAGCCAGGATTGGCAGAAATGTATGTTGGTTGCATGCGGAGTCCTGAGTCATGCTAACTGAATCTAAAAGTTAAAGTAAAATATTTTAAGTGGGGGCATATTGAAAGGTTTTAGTAACAGCCTGGTATAACCAGGTCTGCACTTTAGATAAAGTTCTCTGACAATAATAGGTAGGTAAATGGTTCTGATCAGACTCTGGGAAACTCTTGCAATATTCCAAAAAAGACGGGTCTCTGGCAGTGTCAATTAGGCTAGTATGGTGGGAAAGACACTTTATATGTCCTTTCATTTGACTTCCATAGAGCAAAGAAAGCATTCAGCATTCTATTATAATAGTTAATATATAACTAATATAAATTTTCTTATTTCTACAAGTTATACATTATTTTATTTCCAGCTATTTTTTATTTAACATAATTTTACATTTATTTCTGTTTTCTTTAAACAAAAAAAATTATTTTAAAGGCCTCTTACTTGTTGTTCAAATCCTTAGGTTGTACATGAAATTGTTCCATTTGTTAATAAAGAAGTGAATTTATTTTTGTCTCTTCCTTCAGGCCAGTTCAACCCGGTGACATGATAAAATTTTGGGTGAAGTTCAACCAATTCTCATTTTATTACAAAAAAAAAGAAAAGAATCTTTTCCTGCCCTGTGGCAAGTGAAGATTTTGACTGTAGCCCCATCGTGGGGAAGACTTTACAGTATGTAAATCCTAAGATATTTCCTGGATCCACTTTTCCACCCAATGTCCTAGCTATCTTCATTCTGACTAATATGGCCAGAAGTGTTGAGGAATGAGGACAAGGTGATGCTGCTCAGTTTGGCTACTAAAGCTGGAGGCACAGGCTCCATGGAAGCAAGTGTTGGCCAAGATCAGGCCCTAAATGAGCTCTTGTGGGTTGAAGATTCCTATGAAAGAACAGTCCTTTTTGAGAACTGGGAGAATTTGTTTTTGGCAAAACACCATTTCTTTTTCTGATGGTGAGAAAAAAAGGAGTGTGGGAAAAGCTCTGGAAATCTTGCAAGACTTCTTGGACATAGACTATGTGTTACAAAACACATTTTTGATGAGTTAAGTGTTAACCAATCAAAACCAGACAGATTGTCTTCCCTGTGTTGGTTTTAAAATGTAGCTGGGGAAGTGCCATTGCTGAATAGAGCTGGGAACTTGCTGAACAAAAGTCATTTGCAAAAGAGTGTCAAAGTCCATATAATGAGAGGACAGAATTGGGTTTGTGGGTTCTTCTTTGCAGGATGTGATTACAATATCCTGGGAAGAAAAAGATTATTAACAATACCAAATCAAACGTAGCTTTAACTGTCAGTGGAGGATGGTCAGAATAAAATTTTAGAATTAAGTGATTAGCTTTAACCCATAATGAATTTTCTTCATCATTGGAAACCCATCCAAAAAAAAAAAAATTATGACAACATTTGACAGGCAGTGATCTGGAATCTGGATATACAGAAACAATTATTTCTAACCTTCAAATAACTCTTAAAGTCTTTCTGGGAAAAGACTTATAGGCAAGAAATTATAATATATTGTGATTTTATAGAATTAGTGGGAGCAAGTAGAGAAGTGCTAATTGAAAAATTGGGAAAAATCTTTCAGAATTGTTGGTTTTGAAGTGGGCCTCAAAAGATGTTTAGGTATCCCAAGAGATGGAAATAGCAAATGCAAAGACTTGGAGTCACGAAAAAAAAGCATTGTATCTGTACACTAAGAAAAGGAAAGTGTGCACAAGTTGCAGAAGGTGTGACTGGTTGTCTCAGGTTATATGGGAATAGCTCCTGCATGGTTTGCAAAGAGTTACTTGAGCCCATATGGCAGTACAGTATTTGCTTAAATAAGGGATATTTACTTTATTTTCATGTGAAAAATACCACAGTCTTAGGACACTGATGCTATATTTATAAGTGAGGAACAAGTACTGCTTCTTGCATCTAACAGGATTAAAACCAGAACTCATCATAGGAAGACACACAATTTATAAAACAAAAGAGAAAGAAAGTTCATTCTAAAGAATTGGAGGATAATTTAAATACTCAACATATGTGTCTGAAAGGAGTTCCATAAAAAAAAAAAATAGAGGAAATGGTCGGAAAGTAGCAGTATTAGAAAAAAATGTTAACAGAAATAAAGAATAATAAAGTCTTTAGATTAAAAATAGATTACAAATATGAAGAATAAACATGAATTCACACCCAGGAAGATCAGTGTCATTGTAACATATTAAAAATAAAACAGATAGAGAATATAAAAATCAGATAAAGAAAAGAAATTTAAAGACTTTGAAGCTGATAAAAGAAATTATCTACAAAGGAAAGAAAATTAGATAACAGTCTTCTCAAAGATGTCTTCCAAGAGTCCAGAAAAAACAACTATCAAGCTTAAAGTTTATACCCAACTAAATTATTGTTGAAGACTGGGGAAAAAAATACTAGTATTTTCAAAATTATGAGGATTGTGGAAGTGTACCACCCACAGAGTTCCACAAAAGGACAACCAGAAAATGTGCCTCTGAAAGAAGAAAAGCAAGAATAGAGATATGGAATGAAATTTAGCAAATAATAGTGATTACATATATTCTTAAATCTTTGCTTATGTTTTTATTTTTTGTTTATTATTCTTTATCATTTTATTGTTTTGTTTTGTTGTTCATATTAATTGATTGTGATTATTTTTAATTGAAAAGTACAAAAATTGGTCTTTGTAGTGGTAACTAGGAGAAGAGATAGTACTGAATAACTTTAGACTTTGTTGGAAAAATGTATAGTTCAATTTATATGTTAGAAATTTTAAGTAACCACTAAAAGCATAAAAATATAAACCACATATTCTAATACAACAGAAAATGAGAAAGACATGCTTAAAAAAAAAAAACCTTTTTAGTTCAACAGAACACATGAAAGGTGAAAAAAAGAACAAAAATTAAACTGCTCCACACAATACATAAAACTATATGGTTGAAATTAATCCAAATATACCATTGATCACAATAAATATATATAGATTATATGTAATTGAAAGGCAGAACTTAGCATGTTAGTAAAATAAAATAGAATCCAAAATACAACTTATAAGATACACATTTAAGGTCAGAATATAGAGAAAGGTTAAAATGAAAAGGATGGACACACATTTTATGCAAATAATAATCCAAAACAAACTGATATAGTAGTATTGATACCAGAAAAATTTAATGTAAGGCAAAATATCTTAATAAACAGGAACTTAATGTAATAGTAGAACAATTATCATGAAGTTAAAGTAATCATAAACTTGTAGGTGCCTAAATTAACAAAATTAGAAAGAGATATGAACACAATTGTATTAGAAATTGATTGGTTAAGCCTACAAATCACTAGTAAAAAGAATTATTACTTAAATAATTGCATTAACGGGTCTCAGAGGTCAAGTAATCCAATGGATATAAGATTGGAACATTCTTCAAACAAAAAATATATATTTGTTTTCTCCAACAATGCCTAGAATTTTTCAATGACATATTTTTAAATGAATGTTCCTCAGAATATTTTTTCTTCTCAATATGTTTTCTCCTATTTTACATTCAAATATTCTCTCTATGACTTATGTCTCCCATGTGTCTACTCAAGAGTCATCAAAGCAGTTAGATGGTGTCTGCTGTGGGTGTGATTTGAAACTGATGTGTCTCCTGGGAGCTTTCCAACTTTACCAATGTCTTCCTCTTCAGTCTTTAAACAGTCATTAGTAGAATATTTAGTCACATTGATGTGAATTGAATTTAAACTTCTGGCCTTGGGTTTTGAGGTACTCACATTAGTTTGCAGAAGAAAAAAGTTTTTGTCTGGGACCCTGCCTGTCTTTAGAGTACATACTTACAATCCAACTGTTATCTGTGCACTTTGGAAGCTTACTGAGAGATAGTGCCAGGAATGTAGTAGAATAAACTTGAAGAAGATGGACATTCATCAGTGCCCTCTAATGTCATCACTGCTCATGACTATGTTAGCCTTTTATGGTCTTGCCTGAAGAGAACTTAATTAAGGTATCATAATGGGTCAGAGTAAATGTGTCTTCTGACCCAAGTGCATCCCATCAGGCTTCCATTTCAGGGCTGGGATGCTTCCTGGTTTTACTTGCCTAGTGATGTAGAAAATTAATATGCTGCTCTTTGCAAGTGACAATGATACTGTGGTATTACTCTAGCCTGGTTATTCATTATGCCATGATAAGAGGTTTCCACAGAGCCATAACAACCACTTACATCCCCATATACCGTAACAATTTACCAAGCCCTTTCCTAAACTGGTTTCATCTGATAGTACCTAAAATCTGATGATGTAGGCAAGAAAAGTATCATTATCTCTATTTGTGGAATTTGAGACTGAGAGAATTTAAAATGACACCCAAAATTTCACATGGCTTTGTGAAGATTGAAAAATTAAAACCTACATTTTCTAAATCAAATTGACTTGGCCTATGACATACATTGCAGTCTGGCTTCATGGGGGAATAGTGCAGCATGCACTTCTGCCCAGGAACATATTAAATTCTACCAGCTGGCTTGACAACACCTAAGTATATTCAAATACATTTGCCTAAGAGCATGCGCTGTAGGGCCAGACTTCTTAGACATAAATTCTGACTCCAGCACACAATCTAAGTGTGTGACCTGGGGCAGATTTCTTAATCTCTCTGAACCTCAGTTTCTTCAACTGTAATATGAGGGTATGAATTTTATCTACCTCTTAAAGATGTCGTAGGATTCAATAAGATAATAATACATTCAAAGTGCATAGATTAGTGCCTGGCAGGTAACAGTGTTCTATAGGTATTTGCTGTTTTGATGTTGTTATTGATATTGTTGTAATATCATCAGGGCTATTTGGCTCAGGCAATGAGCTCAGTGCTTAACTGCTGTGACCTAGATACCCCAAATATGTCCTGACAGAGGGTTAGCTTAGAGTAAAGGGAAAGACTTTTTCCATTGATGACACTGAGAAGATTGTTTAACAATAATAGCTGAGTGGGTTTGCACAGATCAAAGTGTTAGACAGGCAAACATACTCTTCACAGAGTTGCTGTGCCCCCAGACATGGCAAGTTCGCCACTGCAGTCTAGGTAATTGTTATCTTCATTAGGTTCTCTACCTCCATGTCCAGCTCACTAATCTCTTCTTGCCTCCACATGCTTTGGTGTCCTTCACCTCTTTTTGTATTCATAGTGGAAAAGAGTGAACTAGAGTACATGAAGTAACAAGAGCCCAATCTTATTGATGACAGATGTCAACAATTAAGCTGCTATGTCCTGGCTCACTCTCTTTCTTTTACTTCACCTTATTCACTTCAGTCCAGAACACTCAGGTTCAAATGCGAAACTCAAGTGTGCCACAATGCACAGATTGAAGCCCAATAAAACCAACAGAAAACCCCAGATAGTTTGAACTTTCTCAATTGTCTGGGAAAGATTTTCATTCTCAAACATCTGTTTCTGGTCTTTTCTTGTTTTCACTCTTTTTTGTAGCCCAAAAGTCCCTTCTTTACTCTTACAGTCCACCCGCATTCTCCAGACCAAGGTACTGTTTGCTATTTTGACATACAATTAGGCTGTCAAGGAAGCAGGTCCTTCACTTCTTGGGCACTCCAAATAATTTTTATAGTTTCTGATCAGAACTACTTGCCCTCCAGCCACTTCCCTCCCCAATCTCATGCTGTTCCTCTTCATGGAATCCTGTTTACTCTATGTTCTCTCTCTAACTTGCTCCTGGGCTCCACCAGAAGGCCCTGGGCTACTGACTTGCTGCATCTGACCTTCTCTGCCCTTCCTTAGAAAGTGCATTTCTCTGGTCTTAGACTTTACTCCCACAGGTCTTGTTTACTTCATTTTTCACTTGCATCATCCTTCTTGTAAGCCCTCCCAGAGTCACACAGCCACCAGGCTTCATGAAAGCAAAACTTGCTTCAGCACCACCTGGCATGTCAAGACATATCATCCTGACAATGCCAGCCTGCTCCCACATAAAAAAGTCACAATCTCCTTTCCCCACGATATTGAAAATAATAAGATGCCAAATTTACAGTATTAAAGCAGGATTATTTAGTAGTGAAGAGGCTGTTTGCACATCAGTTTAGGGTCCCTTTCCGAGTGTCACTGTGCTGTCCTCGAAGTTCCAGTGTGCAGCTAACTTACACCTTTCATGTTATTCATTATCCAAGTAAAATACCATTCTGGAGATAAGAATTGCAGCTCTTGGATATATCTGAGGATCATAACCACACATTCTTAAGCCTCAATTTCTAAGTAAAATATAATTTGTGGTAGACAAGTTAAATTTAAGTATATTTCAATTAAACATCAAATTTAGGCTAATACTTCTCTCAAGGAAACATATTGGGTAAGAAATGGAAGTCTCATGAAAGCATCATATTTTCTCTGATTTCTAGCCATTGATATGTTTAGTAAGTCACCTGTTCAAACCAGTTCAAACCAGAAACTAAGCTTTATAAAGAATTCATCCTTTTCCCTCTACCTACATTTGTAATAGAATCATCCCTCTCCCTCAAGCCCTAATGGGCGGGGAGTGGAGAAGGGATCAGAGGAGCAGAGAGCAAAGAGTCAAAGTCCTTCAACCTTCTTCATCACTGATTCTAGGACCAGTTCTGGATAACCTGAGATCCTGAGCCTCAGAAGCCAATGTCACCCTTCACTGAATGCTTCAGTTCACTTTTGGAGTGTCTGTATGTCCGTGAATCAAATCAGAAATCTTGACAAGTTCAAAGTTTTTCCAGGGTTCTCCACCCCACAAACCTCCCCCACCACATACCTGCCATGAGAACAATTCTTTTCCAAGTTCTTAAACATTGAAGAACACTGTTGAGGCCACAGATCCTCTGTTTTCTCCATCCAGACATAAATAAACATGTGCAGATGGCTGGAGAGACTAGGAGAAATGATCAAGCACAACATCACAGCTATTAGAGCTATCTTGAGCTTCTGATATTCAATACAAAACTCGAGTACTGGTCAACAGCATGCTACTAATGAGATAAGGCATAGATCCCAAAATACATCAGCTACCTCCTCCTTAAAATTTTAGCTGTGTGACTTTGGTCAAGTGAATAAAATGCTATAGTAATAGCATTTCTTATAGAATGGAGTTATATAGTATGTATGGAATAGGTAACAGTAGTACTTATAGTTGAATTATTCATGCCTCAGTTTCTCATTTGCAAAATGGTGATAATAATAACACGTGTAGAATACAGTTGCGTAGATCAAATGAGCTGATGTGTGAAAGTGCTTACTTAGTAAATATTAAGTATTCAGTAAACATTAGCTATTACTATGACTATTTCTACAGAATTTTTCTAATATCAGGGTTTAAGAGGGACAAAACTGGGACACAGGTAACACATTCCCACTTGAAATATTGGACATTAGTTGTAGTCTGAGCCCCTGAATTGCTTCAGAAATATTTCAAAAATAGTATGAGGGTAATAACCGTCCCCCTTTTTTTTCCCATGTGAAGTAGATGCAAGTAAAAGCAGAGAACTACTTTGTCAATGGAAAGTAAAGGGGAGAGGCCACTTTATTTCAGGGGGAAAAAAACAGTCTCTGGCTTTTTTCAGATCAAGCAGATCTGTGAGCAAACTCTTCCAGAAGGGCACACATTCATAACTTGGAGACACAGACCTATGAGGTGTGCAACCTCCTGTTCCCTGGTGAATGTTTCAGAAAATATTCAGTTGGGAATTTTAAAAATTTCCATTTATTTCCACCCTCCAAAACTCACTGAAAGATGAATGGGGTGAGTCAAGGAGCTGGTCTGGGACAGCCAGCTGGCAAGAGGCTCCCAGACTCTGCCTTGCTTTCTCAGTCACTCGCAGAGACCACTGACCTTTGTATCCTGACCCTGCCTCTGGATAAGGAAATGTGACTCTTCAATCTCACAGTCGCAAAACATTAGAAAATAGGTATTTAATGCAAATCAATGAATAATCCATTCAGGAAAAATGAATGTCCCCTCCCCCTTTATTTTACAAAATTATCTTCTGAGATTATATCTACATTGATGCAATATACCCAGGACGTAATTGTTTAATGAACTCAGTCTAGTTCTGACCTGTCTTGACATTTCTATGGCCCTTGAGGCAGGCATAGGCTCCACCTTGAAGCTGTTCTCCCACTTCAAACACTAATCTCTCTAGGCAATTTTCCTCTTTCTCTCACCATGGCTTCCAGCCCCTACTGCATCTTCCTTCATAACAGCTTTCAAAATGTCTACAGTTTCAGAGTATTTTTTTCACTTTTTAATTTAACCACTGTTTTTTAATCATTTCTGGTTACAAACCACTTTAAAGAATTTAATAAATCCTATGAATTTTCTCTGTTAAAGTCACACTCTCATTCTGGAATGTAGCACACAATTTCAAGGGTTTGCAAGCCCACCAAATTGTTCCCATAACCTCCCATGGATCCATGTGAGAAAGGAAAAAAGTAGTCCTTGACACCCAAGAATCAACCCAACACTGGGAACATGCTGACAGCTGCTCTCTGACAGCCACAGCTGGTCTTTGGTGTTCTCCTGGAGAACATCAGCAGAGTCACAGAAAACCAGTGTCACCAACATCAGACAAGGTCACTCACTCTGAGACCATGATGAAGTGGGACAAAACAAGGCTACTCCATACTTTTGTCTAAGCACAGACAAAAACAAGGGCACTATGTAACTGACAAAATACTGCCCACTCTCTTCCTGGCAATTATGAGTGACTTTACCAATTACTCTCCATCAATTACAGCTCCTTCCTTGCTTGAGTCTTCCCTCTCTACAGATAAGATTTACTTAGATAGTTGAATATGGAATTGACCTTGCTTTCTTTCTATTGTTTCTGTAACAGCTTTATTGAGATATAATTCATATACCATATAATTCACCTATTTAAAATATATAATTAAGTGGTTTTGGTATATTCAGAATTCTGCAAACACTGCAACAATCAACTTTAGAACACTTTATCACCTCAAAAAAAATCCTGCTCCATAATCTATCACCCCCAATCTGCCCATTCCCCAGCCCCAAGTAGCCACTAATCCACTTTATTTCTCTCTTTCTCTTTTCCTATTCTTCTCACTTCCTATAAATGAAATAATAAAGTAACCTGGTGACTCCAACCCAAGCCAATATATGACTCTAACCACATGAGCAACCCAGAGTAAGAACTACTTAGCTTATCCCAGTCAACCCCTGAAACTGTAGAGAGATAATAGTGAAAGCACTATTACTAATAGTAACTGGAATTGCCCTATAAAAGCTACAGGATCTAATCAACATGTCCCAGAAGAGCTGGGAAGGGATTTAAGGGTTTCGATCCTGAAGGTGCTAGATCAAGGGGAATAAGAGATAAAGAAGAGTTTGTCTATATGAAAGCCCTCTCCTGTAATACAAGATTTAATATTGTGGCAAGTCCCTGGGAGATAATGCTAACATGCTTAAAGGTTAGTTCTTAGAATCTTGAGTACACTAACTACAGTAATGATGCCAGAACTTTCCGGATCAAATGGTGGAGAAAGGGATTAGAATGCCCAGAGAAGTGGGCATACTAGAGTAGATAGATATACTATAAAAGGCCAAAAAAATCTACCATCCAACTATGTTGCGTGGTAAGGAGTGATCTGAGCAGAGAATATGTACAGATTCATGGGCAGTAGTGAATGGCTTGGCTGACAGTCATGGCCTGAAAGGAAGATCAGAAATACAGAGGTCTGTGGAAGGAGCATGTTGACAAGTCTGTGGAGCAGGCACATGTCTGAAGGTTTTGTATCACATTCTAATGCCTACCACAAAGCTACCACCACTGAAGAACCACTAAACAACTAAGAAGACAGAATGACCCTAAGAATTGACAACAACCAATCTCTGTCATTGGCTACCTCAGTTCTGGTGCAATGGACTCATGATCAGTATATACATAATTACAGAGAAGTAAGCTGTACATGGGTCCAAATGCTAGGTTCCCACTCCCCAGGGCTGACTAGCTACTGTACCTCCAATCTGACAGCAATAGATATCAATACTAAACCATCACACATGGCACCATTTCTTAACGTAACCAAATGCCTACTTCACGGCAAGTTGATTACACAAGACTGTTTCCACCTTGAAGGCATAGGGATTCACTTCAACTGGAAGAAATAGATATTCGGGGTACAGGTTTGTATTTCTTGCCTGTAAGGTCTCAGCCAACAAGGCCCACGGTACAAAGGCTTGCAAAGTATTTGATATGCTAACATGGGATTCCATGTTGCTTCAGACCAAGGAAGTGTGACAAAGGAGATGTGTTAGGAGGAACAGGCCCATGGAATCATTGGTCCTATGATATATTACACCACCAGAAGCTGACAACCTGACAGAGCAAAATGTCATAACTGGCTATAGTGTCATCTTGGAGATAATGCCCTGTGAGAATAGGACACCATCCTCCAGGTGCAGTATTCACACTAAATCATTTGAGTCTAAGAACCAAAAGCATTCAGCAGAGACTAGGAAGTTACATACCTCATAGGTCTGTGTCTCTAACTTATGAATGTTCCTTTCAGAGTCCAATAACCAAGAGGTGAAATAGGTATGATCCTACTAACTACTCTTCCCAAAGATCCACTCGGGGAACCTGTGCTTCCGAGATTCAGCATAAGTAAAAGGAAGACCATGAGGACATTTCCAGGGTCCCATGAAACATTAAGCTATGTCTAAAGCCTGGTAACTTTAGCGCTTCTGTATCAAGAGGCCAACAATCAAGAAAGGAATCATCAGACTTCAGGTATAATTGACCGTGATCTTCAAGAGGAGATATGGCTGCTATTAAATAATGAAGGCCAAACAAAAAAGAAAAAAAAGATTTGATGAGACATCTCTTGGTACTTTGCCTCTCATATGTGACCAAAAAATTGACAAGTATAGTAGCCATGGCTTGAGAATTCCACTGTATCAAGGGCTCAGATTCCTCAAGGATGGAGGCCTGAATTGTGCACCAGTTAACCACAAGACTAACAGAGATGCTAACCAAGAATAAGGGTCAAGGAGAACAGTTGGTAAAGGAAGCAGGTGATGAGTGCATCTTTCAGCTTGAAGACTGTGGTGGTGAATTATAGTTTCTCTCACTGGCTTTCATTCTTTTTTAAGTTTCTTTAGAAAAGGAGGCCAACCATAGCCCTGGAACATGTTTCCACATGGGGGTGAACTCAGTAGATGAAGTGAATGCATCCAAGAGCACAAGGAAGAGACAGTAGAAGATGTTGTGCCAGGATCCCCCTTCTAACTTCAGGCATTCCTTCAGCTGGTAGGAGTGTTGGGTATTGGGGGAGAGGAAATGATGGCTCACAGATGAGTATGTTCTTGAATTGCTCTCAGTCACAGAAAACTGCTCTCCCTTCCCTCCTTGGGTGTAGCCTGCATCCCATGACTAGTTCTGAGGACACAAAGACAATTTAAAAATACATTTGTGGCTTGCATCTGTGGTTCACTATCTATTTCTATCAGATGGTTCTGGTCTAGACAATCCTTCCCACAGAATTTTACCTCCATGCTATCTCCACACCTACTGTTGTCCCCACTTGATAAGGTCCCTTTGGAATCTTGATAACTATCATTTATTGCTCCTTGTGTGCCAAACATCAAGATAAATACTTTATCCATGTTCTTTCATTTAACCTTTACACCACCCTCAGGAGGCAAGTGTCACAGTCCCCAGTCCTAAAATAAAGTGTCCCCAAGACCAATCTGACCTGAAACTTCTAGTGCAGTACTGAAAATGCTCTCCTGCCATCTAAGTCCTCCATCATCATACACTCCTGAAGGTTAGGATTCATTTCTTTTTTAGCTCTGGCATGCTGCTGCAGTGAAAGGTGGTGTGCCGGACTCAGTTGACTGAGTAAGGACTTGGTCACTGTTCGGGCCACACAGCATCTACCTGACAGCGCCGGGACGTGATTCCAGATCTGCACATACAGACACGAAGCACCACACAAGCCGGTTCACAGGGGGGCTGTCGGGGCAGGAGGCACACGGGGACGAGACCCACTTCTACGTCGTCCTGCGATGTTTAACGCTGCAGGCTTCTGTGACCAGCAGTGTGAATGCCGGCTGGTAAACGCCAAACTGGCACTCGGCGTTGATTGTTTGAAAGAACACCTGTTTAAATAAAAAAATCCCCAGGAAGACAGTTGGCAAGGCGAGGAGGGACCTGGGCGGGGCTGCCCTGCCGCCCCCCCCGCCGGGCTCGGCGGGCAGCAGGGGGCAGCGCGCGCCGGCCGCTTCCCCCGCCGCAGCCGCTCCCCGCGCCGGTGGCGCTAAGCCACGTCCCTCGCCAAAGGGAACGTGGTGGCGGGAACTCCCGCAGGAGCTGCAGTCTGGCCCGCGCTCAGCGGCAGGAAAACCCTTCCCTCCCTCCGCAGACCACTCCTAGAAAGTTACCGACTGAAAGCGCTGTGATGGTTAGCCATCGATGGGCGGGCATGTCTGCCTTCTGTCCCTGGGGCAGAGTCCCGTCTGGGACATTGCTATGTACACGCTTTCTGTTGGGAGCAATGAATTGAGGTCATCAGCGATGAGCCTGAGTGTGAGATGCCCACTCACAGAAGTTCGGATTCCCTGACCACTGGGGCATTTGCACATCGATACCCACCTCCTCTGCGGCTCGGCCTCATGAAACCTCATGCCCCCCAGCCTGCAGATGGCCCCCTTCCCCACCACCCTGTGTCTGATAGCCTTCCTCTCACCCAGACTGCCCCTGACCTTCTACTCATTCTTACCTCCTTTCCGTGGGCCTTGCTCCACCTCACCTGGAAATTCCACCACTTTCGCATCCACAGATCAACTCACCCTGCAAGGCCAGGCTCAGTTTAAAAGACCCTCTTCCCTCTGTGTCTATATCACCCTGGTCCGACCTGTTCTGGTTAAGGAGGCAGCTGTGTGGGCTCTGCCTTCATCCCTCACCCCAGATGCTAAGCATCTGTCCTAACTCTGTCCTTAATCTGTCCTATGTCTGCTCTTCAAATCCCCTCGTTTCCTTGTCTCTGGCCTTCCTCTGGGGCACACATAGTCATCACCCCTTCTTTTGAGGGCAGAGCTGCATGTTCTTGGTTGTACAGATTTCACCTATATTCATGTTATATTCATGGCCTGGACATGAATATAGGGATCACAGCCTAAATAGTTTAAACATTTAAGCGAGTAAAAGAAAAGAAGACCTTGCTCAGTGGTCTGGGGTGAGTGGAACAAATTGCAAATTCACCTCGTTTAACCTTACAACCTTCTGCTATGTGGAGATCCCTATTTTACAGATGAGGAAACAAAGGTTCACAGAAGGTCAAATAACCTGTGCAGAGCCATTTACTACTCCAGGAAACCTATTCAAACACAAAAGTGTGGTTTCAAGGTTCCTCACGCAAATGTTTACGCCCATCTCCTGGAGAGGCTGACATTAGGCATCCTGTCATGTTTGTGCCTCCCCAAATAAAAGGGGTCACGGTTTTAACAAGAGAATGGAAATTATAAGTACCTAAAGACACTCTGGAAAATGCTGGATCTGATCACTCCAGAAACATGTGCAACCGGAAGCAACAGAGGGTGAGAGCTGCCCTGGCTCACATGACTGGGCAGTACATGGACAGGTGTACTCAGTAGTGAGTGGTGGCCACCACTCACCCACCTCTCCATCCTAGGCAGCCTAGGGAATTTCTCTTATTTATATTTATAAAAGCAAAGACAATGTCTTTGGTTCAGATAAAAGGAAGCCACAGCAACAGCCACAGCAATGTTTAAGTTTCATATTGATTCTAAAATTGAGAATCCCAAACATATTTGAATTAAGACTCCTACTCCAAAACATACTAATTTTTTTCCTCGTGTTCAGGTTCTATATTACACTTTCTAAAAGGGTAACATTTCTCATGTGGTGAATCCACAGGTTCTTTCTTCCCCAGCCTGGAGGGCTGAGGTGGACATTTGGCGCAATTCTTGCTTTTACCACTGGATGACAGTAGCAGCATGGGATAAAGGAACAGATTTTTTCAGTTATACCCTCCAAGAAGCCGCTATTAAATGCCATCCAGGCTGGGTATTCCCCCTCAGGCCCTCCAATGTGCAGTGAGGGGAACGTGTAGAGAGAAGTGGCAATCAAATCCTAGAAATTGTATCTAATGGCTCAGTGTTCTGGAAATATACCTCACCTTCTTTTCTCTCAGGGACATGGGGGACAAGAGATAGCTTTAAAGGGTCAGGAATTTTTCACTTGCCAATATCATGCAACAGACCTGCTTTTGGACCCAAAATTCCCTAAGGCCAAGCCTGATCTCATTGTTTATGCCCCTAGTCATAAAGTTATTATTTCCAGATGTAGCATCACTGACTTCCTCTGGCCTTCCTCTCCTTCTAAAACACCCTCCAAAAGCACACACCTGCTTCTCCCCTCAGGTTTTAGTCCTTAGGACCAAGCCCAAACTCCTTCATCCAGTGTTTGGGGCCTGGTACATCTTAGCTTGAGTTTTCACTCATGTCAGTCCCTTCCGTATAACCCCTTCTCCAGCCAAACTTGTCTGTTTCCTGTACTACCACATCCCCTCCCCGTGCAAGGATCCACTTTCTCATCTTGTGCCATTTCTGTACATTTCTCTGCCACATCTTCATCTTCTGAAAGAACACCTACCCAGTTCCATCTCATTCATAACCTTGGAACCCTTCTCTGATGTCTGAAATATTAAGAATAATATGCATTGTTTTCCTGGTACCACCAGCATCGTACAAGGGTTAGCTCACCTCGTCAACACTCAGTAAACTCCATCCCATGTTGTCTTGTTTTACAGATGTGGACACTGAGGCACAGCAATGCCAACTTGCCCATGGTCCCACAGTTAATGTAAGTGGGTGAAAGACTATAAATTAACACCCCTGCATAGACTGAACTCAGAGAGAGTGACTATAGCCATGCCCATCTGAGACCACAAACAGGAAGCATGGAATTTAAGGGTTGAAATTCTGGCTCTGGCACTTGCTAGTCAAGTAATAAGTAAGTGACTTTCTCAATCTTTTTCTTTGTCTTTATTTTTTAAATGATGGTAAGGATAATAGGGTTGTGAGGATTCGAGATAAAATACAAAGTGTCCGGTTTATAGCAGAGTCTGTTGTAGTTAATGCTCTGCTTCCTGGAATCCCTTATAGCCAGGAACTCAGCATCAGTCACTCCAAAACATGAAGAAGTGCAACCAAACACCAATAGTTTGTGAGGTTTCTAAATAAAACACTGTAACTCAGAACTGTGTGATTTGGGGCTTAAAACTAAAGAGAACCAAAGGATGAAAACTTGCTAAGAAATATCAGATAGGGCCCCTTCTTTGCAATTCCTCCAAAATGAGTGAATCCCATGGCTCTTACCTACATGATTATTGCCCCATAGGGATCTGACAAAAGGAGTTGGGGTTCATGGAGTCTCTTCTCATTTCCAGAAAGCACCTTCCTTCTGAGGGACACTAATGCCCTTCAGTTGGCCAAGTTCAGGCCTAAGTTCAGAGTAAGTGAGATGTGAGCCCACCAAACTGTACTGTGAGCTGTGCATGTGAGGGATCTAGGTTGCATGCTCCTTATGAGTCTCTAATGCCTGGTGATCTGAGGTAGAGCTGAAGAGGTGATGCTAGCACTGGGGAGCGGCTACAAATACAGATTGACATTAGCAGAAAGGTTTGACTGCACAGAGACCATAATAAATCAAATGCTTGTAGGCTCATATCAAAACCTGATCAGTGAGTGGCAAGTGACAATCAAGCTGAATCTGGTGGCAGGCAAGTGAGTTGATATACTTTATTTGTACACCTGCATCTGCTGGCAAGCTTTAAGTCAGAATCTGACACTTAGATATATCTGTAGGACTGTTAAGAAGCATGGTGGAGTGAGAAACATCCTCAGATCTCTCTCCCTGAAACAACAATAAGCTGAAACCTAAAACTGAACAAAAACACCCAAACTGCACACCAGCACATCTGAGCGTGAGATGACCCAGTGGTCAGAACCCCAGATGTCAGGAGAAATAAAGAAGCAGCTTCTTGCAGCCGCAGGAGCTCCTTGCAGGAGGAAGAGGAGGGGTGTAGGTGTGGTGACTTCTCTTAACATCTCTGTCTGGAAGTGCCTATCTTCTACACAGCCAGCAGCAGGGCCCAGCCATCAGGGCAGAAATCAGAGAAGCAATATGGGACCGCAGAGAAACAACAGTTGGTTTTTACCAGCCCTGATTGCAAAATTGAGGCTGAACCACAGCCCCCAACTCCCAACCCTGAGTGCCCCTCCCCACATATTTCCAAGACGTGGTCACCACTAAGCCCAAGGAAAATCTGAGCAAACACTACTGAAACTGTTCGCCAACACTGACAGGGACTGAAACTGAGAGTAGCAAGTGTGATTAAATTTCTACAAGAAAATAAAAAAAGACATTATTTAGTCTTTATATAAAGCAGGGATCCAAGAGGCTTAGATACCACCTACAGGAAACCAAAAGAAAAGCTCCTTCTTATAGCAGGCTAAAGAGAGACCTTTATATAATAAATCTTCTTTCTGGAAAAACAGCAGAATACACTTCCATTAATGCCCAAGCAGATAAATAGTCCATTAAACACCATGATACAACCAAGGTGACAAACCTCTCAGAAAGAAAGAGAAAAATCTCCAGAAAATAAGCTTACAGACATAGAAATATGAGACTTAAATGACAGAATTCAGGGTGAGTTTTGAAAAAACTCAGTGAGCTCCAAAAAGAGTCATATCAACAATTTCAGGAACTAAAAAAACAACTAGATGAACAGAGCAAGGAGATTGAAAACCTCAAGAAGAACATAATAATCTTCTGAAGATAAAACACACACACACACACACACACACACACACACACACACACAGTGCAAGAGTTGAAAAATGAAATAGCAAGCTTGGGAAATAGAGTCAAAATGGAGGAAAGGATCAGTGATATCGAGGACAAAAATCTAGAAATAAATCAGAAGGAAGAAGAGAGAAACTGAAGAATGAAAAATAGTGAAAGAGAAACACAAGAACTAGCTGATAGTATCAAGAGAGGAAACATAAGAATAATGGGCCAGGGTCAGGCCTGCTTAGTATCTGGTTGGAAGACCACCTAGAAAGACCAGGTCCTGTACACATTTTTAAAAAATTAAAAATAAGGAATTGTAAGCTGACAAGGTCCTTGCAATCTATGAGGTCAACCAAAGGTTGCCTCGTCTAAAAAAGAAAAAAAAAGAAAAAAAAAAAAGAATGGGTATTATTAAAAGCAAGGAAAAGGAGCAGTGATTAGAAAGCATTTTCAGACAAACAGTGGACGCAAATTTCCTAAATCTAAGAAATGAGCTGGAGCTTGAAATTCAAGAAGTCAGAAGAACACCCAATTATCTCAACCCAAAAAGAACTTCACTAAGACACATTGTATTAAAGTTAACAAAAATCAACCACAAAGATAGAAGTCTCCGGGCAGCCAGGAAGAAATAAACGGTAACATATAAGGGAAAACCCATTAGATTATCATTGGACTTCTCAGTGCAGACCTTACAAGCCAGAAAGGAATGGAATCAAATATTTAAACTATTAAGTGAAAGAAACTACCAGCCTAGAATAAGGTATCTAGCTAAGCTTTCCTTTAAATATGAAGAAGAAATTAAGACTTTGCAGACATATAAAAATTGAGGAAATACTCCACTACAAGGCCTGCACTTCTGAAATATTGAAAGGGGTCAGCTCACCTAAAACAAAATAACAACAACAAAAATACATAATTAGGATTAAAGTGACTATCAGGCAAATAGAAGCAGAGGAATGCAATCCTTACTAAGAATAGAGCATTATAAACTTAAATAATAAGAATTACTATAGTAAGATAGTAATGAATGTTCAGCATACATAGGGACAAATTGAGATAAAAATGACTGAAAAGGAGAGGATTCAAAGATCCAAATTCACAAAGGGGAAAAGAGATAAGGCACATGCAGAAGAAAATGGATGACTGTGTATCTATAGCTAACCCTTTCATATTCATAATGATAACCACAACCAAAGATTTAGAAATGAAGTATATAACATAAAGCAAGAAGAACCAGAGGAAAAACCCACAAAAGCCAAACAAAATAAACAGAAACAAGTATAAGGAAACATTGAGCTACCAGAAAGCAAAAGATAAAATGGCTATAAGTAGATTTCATATTTCCGTAATCACCCTAAATGTAAATGGACTGAACTCACCAATAAAAAGAGTTGCAGAATGAATCAAAAAAAAAAACAAAACCCAACCATGTGCTGCCTCCAGGAGTTACATCTCAGCTCCAAAAACAAAGATAGACTCAAAGTGAAAAGGTGGAAAATGATATTTCAAGCAAATGGCACTCTGAGAAAAGCAGGGGTAGTGATACTAATATCAGATGAAATAGACTTCAAAATAAAAAGGTAAAGAAAGTATTGAGAAACAATCCATAATGATCAATGAAATCATGCACCAAGAAGACATAACACATTAATATCTAGGCTCCCAAGGAGCCCCTAAATATGTAAAGCAATCGCTAACTGAACTAAAAGGAGAAACAGACCAAAACACTATTATAGTAGGGGACCTAAATACCCCACTGTCGGAAATAAACAGATCATCCAAACAGAAAATCAATAAGGAAATTATATTTTTAAATGACACATTAGACCAACTGGACATAAATGACATATACAGAGCCTTCTATCCCAAAACAGCTGCTTATACATTCTTCTCTAGTGCACATGAAACATTCTCAAGAATCGACTACATACTGGGACATGGAAATACTCTCAACAAATATAAGAGGGTTGAAATCATACCAACCATAGTTTCTGATTATAATGCTTTGAAACTAGAGATCAGCTGCAAAAAGAAATCAGGAAGAACCATAAATACATGGAGATTAAACAACATACTACTGAAGAATAACTGGGTCAGGGAAGAAAGAAAAATAATGATAGTACAACACATCAAAACTTTTGAAACACTGCAAAAGGGTCATAAGAGGAAAGTTCATATTACTACAGGCCTATCTCCAAAAACAAGAACAAGCCCAAATAAACAACCTAACACATTATCTTAAAAAACTAGAAAGGGAAGAACAAATGAGTCCTAAAGTCAGTAGAAGGAATAAATAATCAAAATTAGAGCAGAAATAAAGAAAATGGAAAACAAACAACAAAAAGAAAAAAAGAAAAAAGAAATACAAAAAAGAGCCAGTTCTTTGATAAAGTTAATGAAATTGATAAACCCTGGCTAGACTCACTGACGAAAAAGGAAAAGTGACACTAACAAAATCTGGGATGAAAAAGGGGAGATTATGACTGACATTGCAGAAATATAAAGAATCATAAAAAAATTCTATGAAGAGGTATATAATAACATTTAATATTTAATAACCTAGAAGAAATGGACCAGTACTTAGAAAAATACAATCTTCTTAGACTGAATGGAGAAGATCTGGAAAATCAAAATACACTGATCGGCAGTATGGAAATCGAAACAATCATCAAAAACCTACCAAAAAGTAAAAGTCCAGGACCAAATGGCTTCACCAGTGAATTCTACAAACATTCCAAGAATATTTAATACCTATTCTTCTCAAACTCTTCCAAAAATACTGAGAAGGAGACAATACTTCCCAAATCATTTTATGAGGCCAATATTACTTTGATACCAAAACCTGGTAAAGATAACACAATAAAAGAAAATTACAGACCAATATCTCTCATGAACACAGATGCAAAAATCCTAAATAAGATAGTAGTGAACTGAATACAGCAACATATTAAAAAGATTATACATCACGATCTAGTGAGCTTCATCCCAGAGGCACAGGGATGGTTCAACATTTACAAATCAATGAATGTGATACATCACATAAACAAATTAAAAAATAAGAATCATATGATCATATCAATAGATGCAGAAAAAGCCTTCGACAAGATACAGCATATGTTTATGATCAAAGCACTTCACAAAATCAGTATAGAAGGGAAGTACCTTGACATACTAAAGGCCATGTATGACAAATCCTCAGCCAACATTATACTGAATGATGAAAAACAAAAAATCTTCCAAGATCAGAACAAGGCAAGGCTGTCCTCTATCGCCACTGTTATTCAATATAACATTGGAGGTCCTAGCAAGTGCAATCAGTCAAGAGAAAGACATAAAAGGCATCCAAAGAGTAAACAAAGAAGTCAAACTGTCACTATTTATGGACTACATGATTTTCTATATAGAAAACGCTAGACTCCACAACACTACTAGAAACAATAAACAAATACTGTAAAGTCTCTTGATATAAAATCTACGTTCAAAAATCCAGAGTGTTCCTATACTCTAATAGTGAAACATCAGAAAAAGAAATGGAAAAAATAATTCTTTTTGCAATTGCAACAAAAAAAAATAAAATACCTAGGAATAAATCTAACAAAACATGTGAAAGACCTATATAATGAAAACTATAAAACCCTATTAAAGGAAATCCAAGAAGATACAAAGCAATGAAAAGATATTTTGTGTTCTTGGAGTGGAAGAATCAACATAGTTAAAATGACCATATTACCTAAAGCATTATACAGATTTAATGCAATCTCCCATCAAAATCTCATCAGCATTTTTTAAAAAAATAAAACAAGAAAATCGTTAGATTTATATGGAAACACAAAAGACCCGGAATTACCAAAGCCATCCTGAGAAAAAAGAATGAGACTGGAGGCATCACTCTGCCTGACTTCAAGTTATACTACAAAGCAATTGTAATCAAAATAGCTTGGTATTGGCAGCAAAACAGACACATGGACCAGTGAAACAGAATCGAGAGTCCAGAAGTAAATCTATATTTATATGGGCAAATAATTTTCAACATGCCAAAAATATACAGTGGATAAAGGAAAGCCTCTTCAATAAACGGTGCTGGGAAAACTGAAAAGCCACCTGTAAAAGAATGAAACTAGACTGTTGTCTATAACACACACCAAAATGAACTCAAAATGGATTAAGGACCTGGATATAAGATCTGAAACAATAAAATACATAAAAGAAAACATAGGAACTTAACTAAAAGGCCTTGGACTTAAAGAAGATTTTATGAATTTGACCTGAAAAGCAAAGGAAGTAAAAGCAAAAATAAATGAGTGGGACTACATCAAACTAAAAAGCTTCTGCTCAGCAAAAGAAATCTTTAACAAAGTAAAGAGGCAACCATTTGAATGGGAAAATATATTTGCAAGCAAAGCCACCAGTAAGGGCCTAATATCCAATATATACAAAGAACTCATATGACTCAATAACAACAAAAAAACAACGATCCCATCAAAAAATGGGCAGAGGACCCAAATAGACACTTCTCCCTAGAGGACATACAATAAACATTTGAAAAGATGCTCAACATCACTAGCCATTAGGGAAATGCCAATCAAAACCACAATGAGATACCATCTCACTCCTGTTAGAATAGCTATAATCAACAGGACAAGTAATCACAAATGTTGGAGAGGATGTGGCGAATCCCTCATACACTGTTGATGGGATTGCAAATTGGTACAGACACTATGGAAAACAGTATGGAAGTTTCCAAAAACCTAAGAATTGATCTCTCATATGATCTAACAATCCCTCTCCTAGCTATTTACCCCAAAGTCTTGGAAACCCATATCCGAGAAGATATTTTCACACCAATGTTGATAGCAGCATTATTCACAGTGGCCAGGACATGGAAGCAACCAAAGTGTCCTATGATAGATGATTGGCTAAAGAAGCTGTGGCACATATATACAATGGAATATTACTCAGCCATAGAAGAGATAAAATATTACCATTTGTAACAACATGGATGGACCTTGAGATAACAGTGCTACGTGAAATAAGCCGGACAGAAAAAGTAGAAAATCACATGATATCACTTATATGTGGGATATAAACCTAAAAAGCAACAACTGAACACTACAAAAAACCAGAGACTCAGGGACATGGACAATGGACTAGTGGTTACCAGAGGGTAGGGGTTTGTGGAGGGGGAGAGGTAGGTGAAGTAAAGGGAGTCAAATATAGGGGGGTAGAGGGAGCATGAAATGGGTAAAGAGGATCAAATACATTGTAGCTGAAGGAAACTAGACTCTGGGTGGTAACATACAATAGAATATATAGCTGTCAAATTATAATGTACACCTAAAAATTATATAATTGTAGTAGCCAATGTTACCCCAATATACTTAATAAAAAATAAATAAAATTACATAAAATTTTAAAAAAGAATCTGACACTCATTTAAGTCTGTGCCTGGTGCCCCCCCACACCCATTATTTTATTTACCACTTCCATCTGCGCCTCTTTCCCACACTGTACACTTGTCTCAGTCACAGTTTTAGTAAGCCCACAAGCCAACCCTAGCCAAAATGAGTAAAAAACAAATGTCACTGGAGAGCTTCTTTGAAAAGGGGGAAAGACCCAATGATGAGACAGCAGAAGACTCTAAAACTGCCAACAAAAAGAAAGATGTATTTAAAGAAAAATACCAAGAGTCAGTCCTACTTAAATTATAGGGTTCATTGCAACAGGTGATTCACATCCTCCAAGCCTGCTTTGTGTAATGTTTGGCGACTGACTACAGCAAAGCCACGAAACCTTCAAAACTGCTTTGCCACTTGGAAACCAAGCATCCTGCATTCAAAGACAAGCCTTTGGAGTTCTTCAAAAGAAAAAAAAAACATGAACATGAAGAACAGACACAATTCTTGAAGGCCACCACCTCATCAAATGTGTCTGCACTGAGAGCATCATTCTTAGTGGCTAACCACATTGCTAGAGCTACTGGTGAAGAGTTGATCCTGCCTGCTGCTAAGGACATTTATTGTAAACTTTTAGGAGAGGCTGCAGTTCAAAAGGTGGCACGTGTTCCTCTTTTGGCTAGCACCATAAGTAGAAGAATTGATGAAATAGCAGAGGATATTGAGGCACAATTGTTCGAGAGGATTCATGAGTCACTGTGGTGCACAATCCAGATTGGCAAGTCTCCTGACGTTAACAACAAGGCAACAGTGCTTGTTTTTGTGCAAAACATTTTCAGGAGGATGTGCATGAGGGGATGTTATATAAACTTTTGTTGTCAACCAACACCACAGCTGCAGAGCTATTCAAGTCTTTGAATGGTCACACATCAGGAAAATTGAACTGGTCATTTGGTGTTGGTATGTGCACAGAGTGGCCGCCATGACTAGACGGCCTTCTGGTTTCACTACTTGGGTCCAAGAGGTTACTTCTGAATCTGTGCACTATGTCATCCATAGAAAAATGCTGGCTAGCTGAAAAAAAGTCACCTTGAGTTAACGACATTTTGCAGGGTGTGATTAAAATTATCAACCACATTAAAGTACATGCCCTTAGCTCACAACTGTTCGTGCAGCTTTGTGAGGAGATGGACACAAAGCATGCATGTCCTCTCTCATACGCAGAAGTGAGATGGCTTTCTAAAAGGGAGATCACTGATGAGAGTTTTTGAATTACAATATCCACTCCAGGGATTTTTTTTTTAAAGACGAACAGCCACCACTGGCTGTTCAGTGACATAAATTGGCTTGTAAAATTTGCTTACTTGTGTGAACATGTTTGACCCGCGTAACTAACTCAGTCTTTCACTTCAGGAGAGAAAGACAGCTGTGTTCAGGTCAGTAGATAAAGCAGCTGCATTCAAAGCCAAGCCAGAATTATGGGGGCAATGAGTGAACATGGAGATTTTGACATGGTTGAGACATTAGCGGAGATTTTGAAAGAGATTGAGCCAGGGCCTTCTTTCTCCCACTGGTGCCTGATTACCTATCTCAGTTTGTAAAAGAGTTTGAGCATGATGTCGCAAACACAAAAGACTCCCAAACTAGGAAGGAATGTATCCGTGACTCATTTGTGAATAAGCCAGGTGAATCGACTTTGTCCGTGCTAGAAGATCAACTGCTCAAGACAGCAAACGACGGTGGCCTTAATAGTATGTTAGAGACAACTTCCACTCTCCATACATTCTAGATTAAAGTCAAGGTGGAATATCCTGAGATTGCCACAACAGCACTGGAAAGCCTGCTTCCATTCCCAACATCCTATCTTTGTGAAGAAGGTTTTTCTGCAGTGACAGCAACCAAAGCAAGATTACGGAGTAGACTTGACATTAAGCAACATGCTTCGGGTGTCACTGTCTCCCATCATCCCCAGATTGAACCACCTAGTTGCAGGAAAACAAGCATAGGGCTCCCACTGATTCTGCATTATGGTGAGTTATATAATTATTTCATTATATATTACAATGAAATCATAATACAAAAAATGTGCACAACAAATGTAATACTCTCCAGTCATCCCAAAACTAGTCCCTCCTCTCCTGGTCCATGGAAAAATTGTCCCTGGTGCCAAAAAGGTTGGTGACTGCTGCATTACATGTTTCCATTTTCACCCATTTTACCTGAAGCCATCATACATTTCGTGGCTTTCGCCTACCTCTTCTGTATTTTTTTCTGTGTGTGAATATCCTTACAATATTACAGATATATAAACTCGAGGAAAGAAGGAGCCTGCCAGCCTGCAGCTAAGAAGTAAGAAAATCTTGGCACGGAAGCAGAGGTCCTATCTCCATGTTCCTGTCACTGATCTTTCATGCCCTTGCACACATACATGATTTTAAAGAATTTTTAATGACATGGAGAAATGTTCATCATTAAATGTTACGTGAAAAAGTAAGACCCAGAACTAGATCACAAAATATTAACAGCAGTTATTTCTGGGTGATTAACTGGTGACTTTTATTTCCTTTTGACATTTTTCTCTATTTTCCACAAAGAGTGTGTATTCATTTTATAATAAGAAAATAAATGTTACTTGAAAAAAAGGCCAAAAAGACTGGGACTAAATATACCAAAATATTAGAAGTGACTGTCATTAAACAGAACTATGATATATTTCTGATCACTGAACTCAGCCCTGGGTCATGATCTTGATATTCTGCAGTAGATAATTTATCTGAAACTCTAAATACTTGAAGCATCGAAACAAGAAGATTTTTTGTTTATAATTTGTTGCTAATAATTGTTAAGAAGTGGTCATCTACTTTCAAAACCATGCCAATGAAATAACTGAGGATGAATCTGGTGTAGTGAGTGCTCTGTGAGGTGAGGCAGTTCTCACAGCGGTGCAGGAGGGTATGGTTCCTGCTGATCCACTGTGGCTGCAGGTTGGCTCTGGATTGTGCACACATATTTGTATGTGTGATAAAATATCATTTTAAAAGAAAATATTTTTAACATTTATTGTACTTTTTTGCTCTTTTGGAATTAAGAAATTTAAATTCTAGCATTAATCTTTATCAGGAACCTAGTGTACTTTGGACATTGAGGTAAAATACCAGATTCAGTTTTTACTTCTTTGGACTTTTGGATTCCTCTGAGGTGGGTCTGAATGAAGATATCTTTGTTGTGGTCAGTTTTCACCTCTGAGAACCCTGATCCAGGTGGTGCTTTGTGAGTCAGATCCGAAGAGCAGGCAGGTTGGCTGGGGGACATGGGACTAAACGCATCCCTGTGTAAGGGCCTCTGCCTCTGGGGCATGGTGAGCTTTCATTTTTGCTCTCCAGTCATGTGGAACCACGGCCTGGGGAAGGGAGAATAAAGTCACAACTATAAACACTCAACGAGCACTTGCTGGGGTTGTACGTGCTGGATGCCTTATGTCAGTAGTCCCAAATCCTCCTCATGACACTAGAATAGACACTATAATTAAGCCACTTTTGCAGATGAGAATACTGAGTCCCAGAGGACTAAGGGCATTGCACATCTAGCGAGTGAGAAGGGGCTGGCGCTCCATCCTAATGCCAGTGGGGCCAGCTCTTCTTCACGAGCCAGGATCACATAGCTCTGCCCACATCTTGCTCACATCTATTCTCTTTTCTTACTTTGGAGTGTTTCCAAGGAGAATCCTTCTTTCGTACATTAAAAAAGTGGGGGAGATTTAAAACCTTTGGAATTTCCCCAGTGACAGGTGTGTCTTTGTTATTCACGGGCCCCTTGGATCACACCTGAGATTATGTTTATGAGATGACTCCTGGTGGCTCTCCTTCAGAATGGGAGCTGGTCACTAGAAGAACCAATTGGAAGACTGGAATTCTGATCAGCCTGACTTCTGGGGAGTGAAGGGGGGCTGGAGGTTCCATTCAATCATGGTGACAGTGATTTATCAATTATGAAACCCTGATAGAATCTCTGGGTGCCGAGGCTTGGTCGAGCTTCCAAACTGGTGAACACATTGATGTGCCCAGAAGATGACAGGCCTTAATTCCATAAAGGGCGGTGCACAGAATTTCTAGGACCCTTCCAGACCTCACCCTCTGTTATCCTGTCACTTGGCTATTCCTGAGTTGTTTCCTTTATAATACAACTTTTATAGTTTTATTATACAGTTTTATTTACAGTATTTCCTAAGTTCTCTGAGTCATTATAGAGAATTATTGACCTGGGGTGCTCATGGGAACCCCTGAATTTATAGTCAGTCAGAAGGGTAAGTGGCCTACAGACCCCTGAACTTGAGGCTGGCTTCTGAAGTCGAGGCAGTCTTATGGAAGACTGAGCTCTTAACCTGGGGCTCTGTGCTCGCACCACCATCAGATGGACAATGTCAGAATTAAACTGCAGGACACTAGCTGGGGTGGTGTTAAGCTTCCCTTTTCTTCATTCCCTTTGCATTCTTTGAAGAACCTGTGTCTGAATGAAGCTAGAATCCTGGTATACATGGATGACAGGATGGATTAAACACAGTTTATTTTCAAAAAACTTCCTTTGGGTTGAATGTTAAACCCACTTGATTTAGGATAGTCTCAGGATATGTTTCAAACAAGCTAGGTTGTCACCACCTTGGAAGCAGTTGGGTGCTCAGTTTGAACAGTGGGAAGTGGTACTCGATTGTCTAAAACTGCACAGCAAATGACACTCTGGGTTAAAGCAACCTAAGGAAAGACTGTTTCTTAACTTTCTGTCCTTAGGTCAATAAAATGTTCTGTTTTTTCCCCAAGCGCCTCAGACACTTGGGAGAGAATGGTGTTTGATACTGCCCTGCTGCTGGGGCAGAGATGGCTGAGAAAGTGTCATGCTGTTATCTCCATTCACTTAACACATTTATCTATACTCAAGGGGGAAGGAGCTTCGATGAGATCTTTGGTTTTTGTTTTTTGTGTGAACTTTAGGGTAAATATTTATGATGATGTTTCATGTCTTCATCTTTGGAAGGATATAGGTCAAATGGGAGGTAACAGGGAGGTTTGCTTTCATGGAGCCGCAAATTTCTTGGGTAGTAGGGTTAAAAATGATGTGTAATCATTTACATTAGCAACCTAAGTGTCCATCAATAGACGTATGTAAAATAAAGATGTGGTACATACACACAATGGAATATTATTAGCCATTAAAAAATGAATTTTGTCATTTGTGACAACATGGCTAAATGAAATAAGTAAGATAAAGACAAATGTCACATGGTTTTGCTTATATGTGGAATTTTAAAAAAAGAAGAAAAGAAATGAACAAGCAAAACAGAAACAAATTCATGAATACAGAGAACAAATTGATGGTTGCCAGATGGGAGTTCAGTTGGAGGACAGGTGAAAAGGGTGAAAAAGATTAAGAAGTACAAATTGTCATTTTTACATATAATCACAGGGATGTAAAGTACAGCATAGGTTACACAGTCAATGACATTGTAATAACAGTATATGGTGTCAGGTGGGTACTAGACTTATTGGAGTGATCATTTAGTAATTATATAAATGACTACCACTATGCCGTACACCTGAAATTAATATAATATTTAATATCAACTGTAAAAAAAATGGCTGTGAAATGAATCACCCAAAGAGCCGGAGATAGTCAAGGTACAGCACGAAGAAAGTTCTTAATCAGGAAACTGTAGACAGTCCTTGAGTGTGACATACATACTGGGCTGTTTTGTTAGTCAGTTTTATTTTTCTTCCCTACTAAGTTTGCTGCTCATTAAAATATTACCTCTGGGCAATAAATCGAGGTGTGTTTTGGGTAAAACATCTGGGGGGGGTCAGAATCTACCTCAAATAAAAATACTGTTGACTCACTGGGGACACAGCCCCTTATCTTGGTCGTCAGTAAAGCAGCTCCCTTCCTTCTGCTCTGCCTGCAGAGCCCTGGCTCACCTCCATGTGCATATCTCAGTGGAGGAGGAAGAGAATAAAGGCAGCTAGCTGCATGTTTCCATCCAAATAGCAATGAAATTCCTTGGCCTGACTGTTCAGTAATCCTCTGCCAGTTGGCTACCTTCTCTCCTCTGGGAATGCACTGAATCACACCTCCACAGTGCGCTTGGCCCTTGCACGTCCTGAGGGCTAGAAGCCTGCATCTATCTGCCAGCTCAGAGGAACTGCAGTCAAAATGCTGGGCATTGATCAGTGCAGGCTCCTAGAATTTCTGAGTGCCTGAGGCTTCACAGCTGCAGGAGAAGAATACTGATCTGGGAGTGGCAGAATTCAAAACCCACCAGGCTACTTACAGGGTCAAGTTTTCTCTTTCTCTCTTTTTAGGGGCCTTTGCAGGAGAGGATGTTCTCAGGTAAGCAGAGCAAAGGAGCGAATCTGCTTGGTTCTCTTCCTGCCTCACCCCCTCCCGCACCGCAGAGGAGGTAAATCTCTGCTTCTTAAGATCTCTAGCTGTTAGGACATTAGCAGAATACCAGGAGCAATGCACTGGGTCATGAATACTACCAGGCGCATAGCTGGGGTTTTTTTTTTCAATGGTTCAAGGACAGAGAACCAGCAGAGAGGTGACTGCTGCAATATCCCTTTTACTGTTGGCATCAGAGACACACGTTCCAAGACCAGACCTTTTACAAAAGCAGGGAGAGGATAGGGTTTCGGCTGCCTCTAATTAGAGTGCCAGGGAAAATTTCTGTAGATAGATCTTCAGCATAAAGCCCCATGAGACAGCAGAGCAGGAGGAAAATAAAACCAATTTATGCAGCTTCCTTCCCTGCTTGGTAATGCTCAACCAGTCAGCATCACCTCTCTGCCCAGAGGGCTCTCAGGTGAGGCTGGCCCATTGTTCAATGCTGCTGGTGCTCCTTTCAGCTTGATTGCAGACTTACCAGGCCACCTCTCACTGCTCACTCAGCCTCTGCTGGGAAGGCACAACAGAAGGGACACTTGGGAGCAAGAGGGAGGTATGAGTTGAGCCCCACAGAGCTGCAGCAGGTAGAAACAGAAGTAAGATTGGGGAATTAGCCCATTACCTTACTAAATTGTCATGGAGCATGGAAACAAAATAACTCCTAAGCACTATTAACTGGGAATTTCAACTAAGTTTCTTGCTTGCTTGGTGAAGAGCCAGTGATGGAAAACCCTGTCTATGGACCCTAGCACTCCCCAGCAACCCCACTAACTCGGAGATGCTCAGCCTTTGCAGGGCGACCTGGATTTCACCTCCTGAACTGGAAAGAGCTAGAGTAGACCCCACCGCTGTGCTTGCTTGCTCATTCTCCTGCTTCCCCAGGAGCAGAGCAGCTCTAGGTCTGAGGCATTCTTAGGGCAATTCTACCCACCCCCTCCCTTCCACATGCCAGGTACCACTGCCAAGAGGTATTTTTAAAAGTTATTTTTCCTGAAAAGATCAAAATAATCTTCTACCTGATGCCCAGTAAATCTAACCTGGATCCTGTAGGGACATAGCAATGAGTAAATTTACTCTCTGCTTCATGTGTTCCCTCCTGTCACCCACTCCCTTGCTCTCTCCACTTATTCTAGAGGCCTGGTTCATGCGCAGTGAGCTTCCCAATATACACCAAATCCCACTGCATCTTCAGGGGTCTCCTCAGTCTCTTGACCTCCTGTTTGCATCCCACACATCTGTCCAAAGCTGCCTTCATGCTTGCCTCCTTGCCTCCTAGGACAAGAATCTGTGATCATTAGTTCCAATGCCTGCTGTTTTCTTTAGCATCAACCGCCTCCTGTGTTCTGCTTCTTTCTTATTAGATGATTAACACAGTCAAACCTCTTGCATTGAAGAAGGAAGAAAGGAAGTAGGGATGGAGGGAGGAAAAAGGAACAACCACAAGAAGGACCAAACTATGACCTCTCCTCGACCCACTATCTCTTTCCTTTCCTTTGGAAATATGTAGAGGTACACATTCTTCCCATGTTGGTACCACCACTGAAAATATGTCTTTTAGAGGACAGGAAGCATCACATCACAGCGTAATTGCAGTGCTTTCTTTCTTAGTGGGAACATGGAGGAACATGTCTTAGTGCTGATGATATCTTGGATGTGATGAAATGTGGCATGCTACTTAAGAGACCACTGAATCCCCTTTGTGTCATGCGTTGTTTGATCCTCAGCTATTGTACTCTGGTTTCTGTTCCCAAGTGCCTCACTGAAAATCGCTTTTCCATGGTCACCCAGGGGCTCCTAACTCTCAAAAACAGTATTTTTCAGTAGCTTAATTGGACCTGTGTATTGTTTTTGACATTGGCTTTCGGAAATTCGCCACGTTTCTAGAGCATGCTGTCTCTCCTGCCTCCTGACTTCCCTTTCCTCCTCTGGCCAGCCTGCCTCATACGTGCCCAGCCCTTCTCTTAGTCCATGGGGCCAGGGTTCCTGGGGGGATAGTCCTTAGTTCTCTCATTCCACACTATACCAGTAATGGCAATCTTATCACTTGCTTCATCTGCCACTCGTGTACAAAAGCTCTCTAGTCTGGGTCTGTACTTGCATCTATCTTCTGGGCACCTGCCTGCAGCGTCTCTTTGTATTTTCATTTCTTAAACCAGAGCCTCTGAACCTGGAACCATTTTCTCCCCAAGGAATGTGTGGTGATTTCTGGAGACATTTTTGTTGTGGGATGGTGTTACTGGCATCCAGTGGGTTTTGGCCAGGGATGCCACTAAATATCTTACAGTACGTAGGATGGTCCCCCACTAAAAAGAATGATCTGGCGCAAAACGTCCATAATGCTGAGGCTGAGAAGCCTTGCCATATGCACCTCAGATGGATAATTCCTCACACTGAACTTCCCCTTGAACACCTTCCACATGGCATGCCACCGTGTTTACATCTGTAGCCCTACTGGGCTGAAGGCTGACAGACACATTGTACTTTATTCATCTTCCCTGTCAAGGAATCTGAATGAAATGCAAATATTCAACAGCATTGTGGATGAATGGAATGTGTAACTATTGTCTGTGTGATAGCCCCAGAGAGAAATAAGTTCTCTGAATGCCAGGACCATGGTAATCTACCACTAGGTGTTGAGGAAGGTAGAATCAGAGACGGAAACTGTGGAGGATTTGACAGGTGATAAATGTGTAGAATCTAAGATATCATGCCTCTGCTGGCCAAGTACGGAGTAATGCCTGCGGCCACACCAGCTGAGGAGGGGCACGGAGCGGGGAGGGAGCCTAAAAACAATTTAGATTCTACTACACTTTTAAAAAATTGTAGAGGTTGAAGAAGTAAGTAGAGAAAGTATAAACGAGGTGTACGTTGGTGACATGCGATTTCAAAAAAATAAAAGTTAAAAATTAAAAGATGAGCCCAGATTGTATTTGGAATAGTAAACACACTATGAAGTAAAACCAAAGGGGGAACACTAGCATGAAAATAAAAAGAAAATCCTAGATGAAAAAATGATAATTTCACACCATTAATTCTTTTCATCTATTCTAGCCTTCTACTATATTATTATTTGGGTAATATAGAACATCTTTGAATTCCTAAAATTAGAATAAATTTTTCTGACACCATATGGATTGCAGTTCCACCATTTTACCTCAAACTTTGCTTCCTGCATACTTCCTTCACGGGAGGCATCTATTAAACAAAGCTGTAAGCTGTACCCGAGTCCCTGCTCACACAAACTGTAGGAGTCTGTGCCATGTGACCCGTTCCCCTTTGTAGCCCTGAGATAGGCAACCAGTGCCCTTGGCTGCTGGACACTTGCTGCTACTCAGAGGAAGGGGACCATTTTGAAGTCTTTATGACAATCTGGATAATATTGAAAAAAAATATATAAGAAAAGATAAATGAGAGAAATCGCTTACATTCCTGTCCAAAGTCAGTTATTAAAAGCCACATGAAAGTAGGCTCGTACATGTTAGATTTTCTGTTAAGATGTGTTATACCCTCTGCCCTTTGAAATGAGAGAGCAATATAAAAGAGGGACAAGTTGTTAGACATTAAATCGTATTCATGTCCTTCCACATAATTTGGCAAGGTGATAACATTAAGAAAAACTGGTGTGGCCAGGCACACACCCTCACCCCTATTAGCGGGGCATGTTAGCATCTCACTCTCCACCTTAAGAAGAATGGGATCTGGGTCTCAGAGCACAAGTCTGCTCAGCTCGTATGTGGGGGTTTGATCCAAACTGCAGGCTCTGAATTTTTTCTAAAGAAAGTATTCTTTACATTTAACTATGAATTAAATAAACAAGCCACAAAATTTCAGTACAAAGAGTTTTTTATTGACATTATAAGAAACATTGTTCTTTTTCTTTGTTACAAAAAGGACTAAGTGGTTTTGAAAGCAAAAGTCAAGTCTATCTGTGGCAGCTATAGGGTGGGTACAGGGCATCGCTCAGGATGCAGGCAGATCTGGGAAGGCCCAGGGCCGTCCACATCTGGACACTATGCCTACAATACTTAAATGTATTTACATGTCTTTCTTTTAAAAAAGGATTACACATTTTATTAAAAAAAAATCTAAAAAAGGTGAAAAAAATGAACTTGTATTTTATCTTACATGTTTGCAGGATACACAATAGTAACTTCTCAGAAGAGAACATCCTCCTATCAGTTCAAAACAAAACGGGAATCCAGCTTACAAGACAGCTCGGACCGCTACAACTGTGTGCTATTAGCCAGCTGGGAAGTGCAGTTTCAAGCTCTGACTGGGCAATATCAAATGGTCCCTCCCGCGAACACAATTAACATAAAATAAGGCACGTACGTCGTCAGAATCAAAACTCTGTGGCTCAAGAGGATGAGCCGAAGTGTGAGGAACACTTTGCAGGGACAGTCTAATCAGTTCTTTAGAAAATAAAACAAAATATTTGACAAGTAAAAACATGTTTTAACGAAGTTGTTAAACAGGAGTACCACATAGATAGGAGCCCGCATTACAAAGTAGGATTGATACTAGTGAGTTGGTGGAGAGGAGGCTGGAGGTTGGGGATGCATCCTACCACAGGAGATGCCAAGTCTACAGAGCTCCATGTCCAGACAGGACGCCTCTAAGTGACCCCAAAGACCTGTGTGCCACTCACTGACTGTCACAACAGATCGACCCTTCTGAGAGAAGCTACATAATGAGCTGAAGTGTGAAGGTCCCTGCAAATCTAAAGGCAGTAGCAAGAAAAACAAGTCTGAAAAGAAAAAGTAAACAAAGGGGACAACCCGAGGAATCATCTGAAACTTAAACAAACTAAAAACCACCACACAGCAGAGGCACAAGATGACAGCAGTGCTCATCTCAATTGCTAGTCCCTTTTATATGGCACAGATATGGGAG
The DNA here is from genome assembly GCA_030015415.1 of Cynopterus sphinx. Classification (NCBI taxonomy): domain Eukaryota; kingdom Metazoa; phylum Chordata; class Mammalia; order Chiroptera; family Pteropodidae; genus Cynopterus; species Cynopterus sphinx. The sequence continues at coordinate 45,865,080 of CM057391.1, read as the reverse complement.
ATTATGGGAACTGAGAAATGTGGGTTATATCCAGGAATACTACTGGAGAAAGGTGGAAGGGGACAGGGATTGGGCCAAACCACAAGAGCAAGAAAGGTAATATCAGGACCTGGGGATTTTGGGGTTCCTGAAAAAAAAGGAGATTTAGGGCATGGGACATTGATTTTGTGACTGAATCATGACCTGTTTGAAAAACACAGAAAAAGTCTTGTTTTTCCCATTGAAAAGTAGTAGAGACTCGACTCTACTGAGCTCAGATCAGTAGCTATCTTTTGCTTCTGGGCTCTGTTCCAAAGTAGATACGTCCTTTGATTTAAAAGAAGGTGCCGCAAGCGGGAAAATGGCAAGATGTTGATTGGAAATCTCAGCATCTCTCTGCTGATCTCAGGAACGTCCAGTTGAAAGCAAACCTGATTGCCTTGGCCACAAAGTTCCAAAAGGACATTTACCTCCACGCTGACAGATTTTTGAATCAAATGAGAGAATAGAAACATGAGAAAAATGGGATGGTCCTAACATTCCTTCTGTTACCTAACATTTTATTGTATCTCATAATGTCTTTCTAAAACCAATTTAAATGGCAGGAAGAAAGGGAAAAAGCCACACAATTAAACCATGAATCACTGTGGATAAACCCAACTCCAGGATCAACGGGAAGAGCACAGCAGATAGTCTGATGTGTGAATATTTATTTTAATAGTTTACATATTTTAAGAACTAAAATGCTGGATAATCCATGTACTCTGTGCACACATAGTATGTTTTTTATGTGTATCGACTGCGCATGGGAAGCAGCTGCACTTTTTAAATCTTTAAATGTTTTAATCCAAAAAAATTAGATTAAGTCCAAATTAAGGACTAACAGTGTAGAACATTTAAGTTCTTAAATGGATGCAGCATTTAATAGATAAAATATATAAAAAAGAAAAAAAAAGGCATCCAACAGCTACTAACCATCCTCCTTAGTAACTAAACATCCTCTTTCGTCTCTCAGATACCAGAAGTGGTCAAACTATTTATTCTCATTATCATTGTATGGGAGCTTTTTCTGTTACAACCAAGTTTTATAAATCTCTGAAAATAGGGCGCTTAGAACAAAAGTAGGCCTTCACTACAGTGGGATTAACATATGTAAATGACTGCAGGCTGTGGGGTTGTTTAAATGCCTATATATTTTCAACTATATATAATCAATTCTCAGTTATCTATGAAACAGTAAAGAGATGGAACGAATCAATACAGCAAACCCACAAATATTCCCCAAACTAATTCTAACCACTAGCTTCAATCTACAATCTACCTAACTCACCAGAACAGATGAAAAAAAGCAATGTATCTGACCAGTGCACTTAACAGCACTGAACATTCATGAAGAAAGGAGAAAAGGCAAAATGGATAACTGAGAAGTGACCATACAGATGTACCCCACAAAGCACACTCTGGATAGGAAGAACTTTACATCTAAACTGTGAGCAAACTATTTCATTTCAAGAGCCCCAAATTACCATTTGTGCGCAACTGCCAAAAGTAAGCCATGAACTGAATGAGGGGTGGGGAGCATGTCAGAGATCTGTGATCAATACAATAGTGCACCTCCAAAAGATTCTTAACTCACATCCATATTCTGGTTCTTGTGCCTAAAGTGGAAATTTTAAAAAATCAAAACCCAAAACAAACTCTGGAGAAATGTAAAGGGAAATTTTAAAAGCTAGACATGTGACCCCTTGGTCAAAGGCATACCAAATCCTATTTTCTCGGATAACAGAGAAACATGTCAAATCCTTTAGACTGACCTCTTTGAAAAGAAAGAAGAACATGCAGAACACACATTTACATTGGTTGACAAAAAAAAAGGGGGCAGGCTAACAGTTTTTTAAAAAGTGGGTGGTTCGAGTATAACAATACTGATTCAAACTGAAATGGAAGACAGTTGCTCCCTAGAATACTTTAGGGTTTTTCAGAATCCTTTTCCATAAAAGGAATATACTTGAAACACATCTCAGTTAGGTGAGATGAGATTGCTAAAATACAAACAGAACTAAAAAAACCAAACCAGCAAGAAACTGACTCAATTTAACCTTTTAACTCCTAAAGTTTCACGTTTGTTGGCAGTCTTTTTTCCTAGCGCCTACTGCATAACTGCAAGGAATTTGCTTTCTTCCGCAAGGGAGGTCAGCAAAGAACTCATGTCCCCAATGGCCATGTTGGTGGTGCTCACAGACAGTGCTGGCAATGGGAGGGACGTTCGTGGCGTCGTGAGGCGGGAGGAGTTATGGGAAAGGTTCTGAATGATACTTGGGCTCAGGGCTTCTGACATCAGGCTGGCGTGGTCCCCATCATCTATGATTGCGTCAAAATCAATCTGTACCCCTTCCAGATCATGGTTGTCAAGGCTGTCAACTGTGCTTGTCACCTGGTTAGCACCTGGGGAAAGTAATTCGGAGTTTTCGGCGCTGGCCCCCTGTAGCAGGCAGTTGGCTTCTGACATAGAGAATGGACCAGTTTTCATGTCTTGCCGACTGAAGCCAACTGTTTGGTCATAGAACTGACCAGAGTAACTCTGAACATTAGAACAGAGCTGATGAGGCTGCCCTTGCATCTCCATCTTGATGCCATTCACCCTGCAGGTCTGACTTGTGTCACTGTGCTGTCCTGGCTGTAGAGAGAGGCTGCCTCTCGACACCGCCTGGCGCCTGTTGCCTCCATAGCCGGCACATGGCTGGTAGTCCCTGACAGCTGCCAAGCTGGACGGCTGGCCCCCAATGCTGGGCGGCCCTGGCAGGCCACTCTCTGGCCCTTGATAGATATGGATGTATGAGGTAGCGCTAACCTGCTCTAGCATCTGCTGCCCCGCCCGGCCTGCCCCCTGGTGGTGTGTACTTTCGCTGAGTAGCTGATGAGCCAGGTAGCCCTGTCCCAGCAGGTCTCGAGTTGGCATGCCATTCACTGTGCCACCAGCTGACTCACTGGGCACCACTGCCAGGTCGAAATCTGGCTGGCTCCCATTCCCTTGCATGGTGGTACTTCTCAGCTTTGCAGCTTGACTCTCAGCACTGCAGGCACTGTTGAGGGAGCTGGGGACCCCAGGCTGCCTGGTGGGATAGTTCCCATACTGCTGGACCTTATAAGGCTGTTCATGGAAGGCATTTCCATCGGTGCCAGTCCCACCACTGTGGCTCACCAAGTGTTCTGGGCTGCCGTAGGCTCTGCCATGCTCCCCAAGGGTCTGATAGCCCCCTGCCTGGCCAGCCCCATTCCTCAGGGGATTCTGTGGGTGGACACCCATGTTGCTGTATAACCCGAAGCCTCGAGCTGGCTGTGCTGTGGACCTCTGGCCACACTTCAGTCTGGAGGAGGACAGGTCAGCACTGCCAGAGCTAACCTCGTTCCACTGAATGGGCAGGTCGGTTTTGCTGGCTTCAGGGCAGGACTGCTCCAGCATGTGGTACTGCTGGCTGGCATGGCTGTCTGGTAGCCCAGGAGAGTCAAAGTTGCTGTGCCCGCTCCCCAAGCCAGGCCCGTGGTGCAGTTTGCGGTCATCAGAGATGTCGCTCTGGAAGTGCTGCTCATACCCAGCTTGGTTCTGGGAATTTAAATACTGTACCACATCATCAGGCAAGAAATCCTCATCATTCAGGTTCACATCAGCGTCCATGGTCAGGGACTCCAGGGTGACATTCTCAGTAATGCTCGGAGGACAAGGAGAGGAGTGGAAGTGGCGGGACTGGCCACCCTCAGGTCGTGTGTAATTCTGAAGCACTAAGTTACGTTTTTCCAGGGATGGAGGCAAAACCAGAGAGTTGAAGCTGCTCAGGCTGTTGAAACGCTGAACCCTGGGCAGAGAGAGGTTCTCCGAAACCGTCCTTACCGGGTCGCTGGCTCTTCTTACACTGTGGCCCAGCGTATCCTGGGGCAGCAGAGGGCGCCGGCCATAGATGTGGGCGCCCCCATCGCTACATCTTCGAGGAGGGTGTACAGGGGGCAGGGCTCCTGTGGACTCCTTACTGTCCCCGAACAGGGCCATCCTGGTTTTCAGGCTCATCCTCTCCATATTGGGCAGTGGTGTGGGTGGCGGTCCGCCTGTGGCTGCGGCATACTTGGCTTTCAGGCGGTACTGCTGGGCTGGCGTGAGGGTGAGCAGGCTAGGCAGGCCACCATTCTGGCTGGCTTCGCTGGACCTGCGCGAGGCGTCAGTGGAGATGGGGTCATAGGAGTCGGCGACACTTAAGTTGTGGGGCCGGCCCTCGGCCTGGGATGCCTCGCTGGATCTCCGGCTGGAGAAGCAGGGAGAGATGCCCGAGGAGCGGCGGCTGCTAAGGTAGGCAGAGCTGATGGTACTGGCGCTGCTGTCCCTCCTGTTGAGCATGTTCAGCATGGTGACATCAACCCCAGAAAGGTCACTTCTGTTAGGGAGGAGGGTCATGGGCCCACCCAAATTGCAGCTGTTATTGGGCTGGGTACCTGCAGAAAGTGTGGCAGAGATGAATTTATTTCAGGGTGACTTAAAAACACGTGGTAAAGGGCCAAGGAGTAACTATCCTAAGTTCCCCAGGCCAGACAGTTACTGTTACAGCTACCTGCCTCTGTTGTGCAGCACCAAAGGGCCATAGGCCATATTGAAGGACCGGGTGTGGCTGGGAGGATGACAATAAAACTTTATTTACAAGCCCACAGACAAAGTTCTGCGACTCCTGACTTAAAGTAATGCCAGCCTGGCTCAGTTAAGCAACTCACAGGCCCAGTGCAAGGGCAGAATGAAGAGCCCCGGATGTCCACACAGTGACGAAGTTACAGGCGTGTCCACAGGCTGAAGGCATTCCAAGATTTCATTCCACACTCAGGGCTTGACGTAACACCCTATGAGGGTATATCACACCTGAGTGGTGGGGTGGAGAGGTTTGCCCTTGGGGTGTGTTCCAGGCATTCAGTGTGACGTCAGAAGCAAAAACTGACTTGGGCTAACAATGCAAAGGTTGTTTGCCTTTCCCTAACTGGACAAACATCAGTAAGGTGGCTCCTCACCTCCTACTTTGTAGAAATAAGAGGCTGGTGCTGACCACAGATGCCTCTGTTCTTGGGATAGCATCACCTGGACTACGCAGTTTTACTTTTTGTTTCAGTCTTATCCTATCGCTACCTGCTTTATAATATGGACTCTATAGAAAGGCAACATTAATATGTATGGTTATGGCATAATTTTAGGACTGGTGGGAAAATTAACAAACATCTAGTTCCTTCCAGGGTGTTGTGGCTGCATTTAAAAGGATAGAAAACCCTGAGCAGATGCAAGGTCTGATGCAGAGCTCACCATTTCCTATGAGAGGAGAGACCGCAGGGGCTTTGGAGGGTAGGATGGGGTTCAGGCGCGGTAGCATTCCATTCACTTGTTTGATTCGTTCCAGTTTTACGTGCTCCATCCATTTGGTCCCTGCTGGGTTTCTCCTGGCTTGCAGGGTGAGGGCCGTGGTGGCAGTGGAAATGGTCGAGTCCATGACGGGGGTTTCGTCGATGGCACTGAGGTCTCCCATACCACCCCCATCCGTCAGAGGAAGCTCGAGCCCACTGTTGGAATAGTTGCTGATGGGGGATTGTTGGCTGCTGCATGAAGACTGACCACCAGGGCTTGGCTGAGATGTCTGTTGGGGTTAAGAGGAAAGGAAAGAAATGTTACTGGGAAGGAAAAAGTAAAGGAAGCCAATAATGAGAGATGATACAAATCAAGACCTACAGGACACTCAGTGGGTTCTGGCAAATGGAGGTGCCTCCCTGGACCACAATGACTGATGAACCACTGGGTGGATATGAAGTGGGGGGTAACGAACAGCAGGGAGTACTACAAGTGGTGTGACTGGCATGATATCAGCCACGGAACCCTGTCCAAAATGCCAACTCTGCAAACACACTTCCTCGAGTCCAATCCCACTTACACGACTTCATTCTTTGGGCAAATTACTTAGCCGCTCTAAACCTCAGTTTCCTTATTTATAAAATGAGGACAATTTATTTATCTTAGAGGTTGTGGGAATTAAATGTGAAGCTTTGAGAGCTTACTAAGAATGAAACAAAAGCCTAGGTAATAGCAACTGACTGGCTCAGAGATCATTAGCAATTATTATTATCCTAGTTGATTTCAGTCCTCGGGTTCATTATGTTGGACTAAAATGTACATGGAAGATGTGCTCCATAAGCATACACTACCTCGTCTCCAAGAAGAGCCCCTCCAAGCTGTTCGGGGCGGGTTCCTCAAGCTCTTTGTAATTTCTCCCCCTTCCTTCTATATTCTCCCACTTTGTGAATCCCAAGTATGGTGTGGGTTAAGATGGTCGTAAGAAATAAAAGTTCAATCACTTCTGTACCCAGAGGTGAGGAAAAGCTGCAAGTCACAGCCAGTCCAAGCATAGGGAAGGATCCCCCCATCCCAAGTGTGCCCCTAGCATTTCACTAGGATAATCAGGCACTGCTACCCTAATCCCAACCAAACAGACTATGTAAGACAATTCTGCAAAGAGATAGGAACTTAGTCTAGTCCTTCCTGCAGAGGCTCCTGCAAATGGGGAGTGGAAAACTCCCTGTCCGCATGTCTGGGGAGCACTGTATAAAATGGCCTGCATGAGAAGTCCATACAACCAAGAATTATTCTATCTAAAATCCCACTAGTGCCCTGGTTGATCAACAGCCTAACCATTTTTGTACAGATAAGTAACGTTCAGAAGTTCAGAGACTGCCCAAAGTCACAAAGTCGATGGTGCAACCAACCTAGACACGCAGCCCCGTGCTACTTCATTCCTCTACAGCACCTTCTCCATTGTTACTCTAAATACTGGAGCCTGACAGCAGCTCTAAGAGAAAATTCTCCAGAAAGAGATAACTGCACATAGTCAACAACAGACCACTGTCGTCTTAGCTGGAAGGTACAGTGCTGTCGAAAGAGGTTTAGGACACAAGTGCTCCTCTGTGGAACCGACTGCACCTTTTCTGCAACCCAAGAACATACACCCAACAACGCAAATGAACACATATCATGTGAGTGTCACATAAGACACTAAGTCTGTCCTGGGCAACCAAGCAGAGCAAAGCGGGATACACAAATTTGATCATGAGTTCATAAAGCCTTGCTTAAGTTTTTGCTTTAGCAGTCTTGGCACAGAACACCACCTGCTCCTTCCCAAGGTTCTTGGAGCAGTCAGGGCTTTTGGTGCCCATTACTCTGGACTGTCAAGTCCGAGGTATGTGTATATGGATCTGTGTGTGTACATACATACATGCAAATGCTTCTACAGGGCAGAAGAAGGCACAAATGCATTTACAATTCAATAACTTCTTAAAGGAGCTCAGACATTTAGATATAGATTAAATTGCTAACAGAACGTGTATACATATCTTCCTCAATGGAGGTGGTGCATATCTGTCTGGATTTACCCTAGTCAATACAGTAACTAAATAGTATTTGAGAACATCTGCTTGGTCGGCCCCAGTGTGATTTGTTATGAAAACCTAGACAAACAGAACAATGAATTTCACTATCTAACTCCACATTTCCACATGCTGAATGTTCAAAATAAGTGCTTTTATGTTTAAAACATATCTAAGTAATGTTCACTATCAAAGATATACAAAGCACAAAAACTAAAGAAAAATGAAATGAATAAAAGTTCAATGTTAAAATGAAAACGAAATAGAACAAAGAAGCCAAAATTCCCTCACCTTATTACCCACTGTCCTTAGGAAGTGAGAACAAGACATTTAGGAGCATTACACAGAAGGGATGTTGAATTAATAAGAAAAAAGAAGAAAGAATTTAATTTTTAACATGGTGATCAAATCAAAGACAAGATTTTACAGAAAGAATATTAGAAATGTAAATCTCATTTACATTAGTAAATGCCTATGGAGATATCTACTTATATCAGATATGCACGTGTGTCCATGTACATACATAAGAGTCTCCTGTGGAAATCTGATTAATTCATTAATGGCCCTGGGCCTTGGTTTCCTCACCTGTTAAACACAGGGCCAGGTCTCAGCCTCTATGATCTCTTCTGGCCTATTTCTATGACTTAGTTACTTTATAAAATATTTTATATCTGTGACATCTCAGATGTCACTGAGCCGAATTGCTATAAATTTTTATTTTTACCAAGTTTATTTTTAAATAATAGATGTTTAGAGATGAAGTGACAAGTTTTCTTGATCCAGGGATATACATAAAGGTAGAAGAGACTTCAGGTTCTTAGGATATCCTACCAACATAAATCATTGTCTTTCGATGAAGTAATCTAGGAGACCACAAATTCATATTCCTCATTTCATTAAACACTTGAGGATAAACTGTTGAATATTCCACACAAAATTATTATACAGTTGGATTTTATTTTATAAAGTCAATATGTGCCTCTAAGAAAAAGTATATAAAACACAGTTTATGACCTGATTAATTTAAAATATAGCGATAAGTCATAATACATATATAAACATTTTACTAAGGTGTTTTTTAAAAAGCCAAGTATAGCTACCCACTAGGAAATAATGATAAGTCTGGATGTTTATTTGCATTATTTTTGGCTAGACTTAATGTCACTAAGACTTGTAAGAGTTCAAAACAAACTCAGTAAGTCATTAAAATTCAATAATCAACTAAATTCTGCCCCATCAGTTCTGAAACTGTATGTGCAATATTTCCTAACCATAAGTACTAATGCACAGGAATAGCACTCAGAAGTTTATAGGTGTCCATCTAATTGCCGGACTTTCCTAATTTTAAGAAATGCTTCCTTAAAAATGCCTCCTTAAACTGACTAAAAACCTGCCTGCTTGATCACTTCCATGGAGCTGGAAGTCTAAGTCTAAGACTTCTTTCTGCTACCTTTCCTCTGCATCTACGGAGAGACAGACCAGGCCAACACACATTCATAGAGTCGACCACATGATACACAAGGCCAATTTTAAATATAATGAATCTCCTCTGATAGCCTTTTTTCATTTTTTCTTGTTTTCAAGAAAATCTTAGCTATCTTATCATGGCACATACATAAAGCAAAATCACCAACCAAAGTTTGAAAGAAGGTCCAACAGTAGCATAATCCATATATCCTATTCATCACTAAACTAGAGAGATTTTTGCTGATTACACCTTTCAGTCCCTCTCTTGCTGTCCATCTCTGGTTCAGGCACCACTGTGCATATGGTCTCCAGTCTATCAAGCCAATCTCTAGACTGGCACTAGGGTTGTCTTTTCTAAAATGTCAGCTGTGCCAGGTCATTCGCCATCACCAGCAAAGCGTAACCCTTTACATCCTCACCACTTTTTACTACTGCACATTCCCCTGGGGCCCCATGATGGTGCTTGGCTATGTAGGGACCTGCTCCTTTCCCTCTCTGTGCTGAAACTGACAGCCATCTTTCCCTTTGCCTCCTCCATTGCATCCTTATGTGCAGTGGTGGTTAGCTGCCCTCTTGAATGTTTTAACACAGACTTGTGTTAAAGACCCCACACACTGAGTTGTATTTGTTTTTTTTGGTCTGCATATCCCACTGGACTATAAACCCCTAAAGAACAGGAACTATAGCTTATTTATCTTGGAGTACCAGGGCCAAGAAGACAGGAAACCTGTTTACCAAAAGACTGAATGAATGATTTTCTACATTACAGGTCCACTGAAAATGTAGATAGCTGTGTCTTTCTGCCTGCCACAAGATGGTATGGCTGCAGATTAATTTTAGAAACCTGTTAGGAAAACTTTAGGAAATTCTTTTCTGAGTTGAGTTATTCTATGCAGTGCAACTCTTGAGTAAGCAATCCAGGTCACTCAGCTTTCGACCTCCTTAAATCAGATAGCCCAACGCGATGAGGACGGGGGTAGTCTAGTCCCTCTCAATGCCCTACCCAGTTATTTTAAATGACCGAGGACAGCTCTGGAAAATCAAAAGGAAAGCGAATGACATACCATGGGCTTCTCTGCCTTGACCGTTTTCACTTGCAGGCATTCCTCCTGTTTTGAGGTAGTGTTGCTGAGGTCCTTCTGCTCACCAAGGGCTCCCTGAGTCTGCCGGCCAGGTGACCTGGACTGTGAATGGCTGCCAGAATCTCGTGGCGGCGGGGGCCGAGGATGTATGTCCCCACGCTGCTTCTTGGTGACATGAGCCTCTGGGCCATGCACTGTCTTCACGTGTTTCCGAAGGGAGCTTGGGTCTGTGTAGCGCTTAGTGCAGCCTGGGATTTTGCACACGTATGGTTTCTACCGAATGCCACAAGAATGGAATGAGAGACTGTTATCAAAGTGATTAATCCCCAGCCCAACAGACTTTTGTGGTTGCTCATTATGTATTTAATTCTTTCAAAGCATTTTCACAAAGCTTTGAGGTGTTCAAATACCTCTAAATGGTACAAAAGTTCAATAAAGGCCATTTGGACATTGTTCAGGTCTACAGAATAGAGCTTTAAGAGGTTATTTTTCTAGAGAATGCTTAGGGAGAGCTATGAACATGTAAACTGCATTTATACTCTTGGAAACATTTACCCGATGAGTAGGAAGAAGTATCATAGTGTCACAGTAAGTGGTGAATAGATATTTGATGAAGATAATGATGGTGATGATGATGACAGAATGCAACTACCATCTTTTAAGCAGATATCATCTTAAAAGATACCATCTTTTAAGCAGAAGAATGCTATACAACTCTTGAGAGAGCTTGTGTAAAGAACTTTCTTAGAAACATCTTTGTATAGTTCTCAGATTTAACATCTCTCTGCCCCCTTTGAAAATGTGCTCTTTACACAAAGGCATAATAAAAAAAATGCTACAGACTCTCCCATGTTAGATATCACTCAATATGTCCCTTTGGGTAGTACGGTATTAAAATGTGTGGTGATGGTCAGGGCTCAGAATATCCAGAACATTTCTGATCTTCAAAGTCATAAAACCTGTTATACTTTCCATGAAAGCTCACTCATAAACGGAAAAGGGTGATGGATGATATTCTGGAGATGAGGAGTCCAGGTCTAGGCTGTAGTCCTGAGTATAAAGTTCTATAAACCATTTCATTTTCTATGTGAGCCAGAGATTAAGCCTACATATAAACATAGTCATAACAATTACATAGATGCTTATAGCTGAATATTTACTCAAATTACAGAACTGCTGGCATTGTATTCATGAGCGGCATCAGAATTGTGATTTTGTTTACTTAGCTTGAAATACAATATATTCATGGATGCTTATATGAGTATATACTTGAGTATATACTTATATCTATGGATACCAGAAGATGAGCTATTAGGTAAGCAATAGTCATAAAAAGCATGACTAATATGATGCATCCATTATATTAAAAAAAGGTGCACTATCTTATAGAGCATATGTATCTAAAAGATGCTTTTTCACTAAAAGCCCAAGAACAGACTGAGCACTACCTAAGATGATAAAAGGTCCTAATGCAGTGAAGTGAAGATTCTGAAAATTATTCTGAGAGACTTCACCTCCAAATCTGAGAGTCTTTTGGGTAGAACTGATTCCCATTAACTATGAATTACTTCTATTCATGAGCTCCTATGATTTGCAGCATACACACACACACACACACACACACACACACACACGAGTGCATCAAATGCTATGCATTAGGGACAGAAGAATGGCTCTGCCAATTAGTGCTATTACCGTGCTCTGACGTTGATCATCCCTGTACTTGCTCAGTGCACTGCCGTGACAGGCTGCTCTATCAACAGGCAGACTGAGATGCATAGGGCAGCTGTGTGGAGATTAGCGCGGGGAAGAACAAAGCCAGCGCAGTGTTAGAAGTTCCAAGAACTACTCTTCCCACAAACACACGCATGTGGATAACCTGGTTTCACTTGGAAATGAAGACACAGCTAGAGGTGGAATGAGTCTACAAATGTTCATCAGTTCCTAAATTTCCAGGAATAACAGCACATACAAGTACATGTGTGCCCAGGTACCCTAGGGTGTGAACGTATATATTATCTACCTGCAAAAGTCTATAAGAACAGGTTGAAGAAATCTATGCTTTACAAAAAACACATTAACTCATTTATGTAGCTTGGTTCACTAGATTTTGTTATGATCAATGACTGAAAGGAAATATAACTGTAGGCAAAGGTAAACGTCAGTCTCCCTGAGTTGAGTTGCCCACGTTTCCAGTGCCGGGAGTTCCATTTCGGCATGGCTGTCATTTTTCAGTTCACTGTACTGAAAGGTACTTTGTAAAAGCCATTGATACTTTTCGTACTTAACTTTGTTGAATATATCCAAATAAATTTTTCAATACACATTTAATAATTATTCCTACTACACACAAGACTCTCTATACTCAAAGTTGCATACAACAAGATTTAATCCTAAGGATTATAAAATATGGTAAGAAAAATAAGGCAGCATATAATTATCTTTAATGTAAAGTATAAAGGCTACAAAATGATACGGACAGAGGGAAATCATTTTTTAGTTGGGATGATCATGGGAGGCACTGAATTTCTATATTTGGGTATAATGCCCAGCTCATTGGGTCATGGTAAGAGTTAAATAAGATAATGTACATTAAGGGCTTACCATGCTGTTTTGCACACAGTAAGTTCTCAGTAAATAGAGCTTGTATTAGGAAGAGATACTGTAGTAGACTCTAGAAAGAAGAACAAGATTCTGCGGGGTAAAAATGAGGGCAAGAGGATGTGCAAAAAGAAGTATGCTGAGCAAAGGTCCACAGGTGAGATCATTTCATGCATGCAGGCATGGCTGTTCAAGCATAGCCTATCTAGAAGGTTCCCTTCATGGTCACAATGATGAAAAGTCAAAATTGCAAGCACAGGCTTGTGCCAAATAAGAGCAAGTGTAAGCCTAAGGAGTATAAACATTTCCTACAAGAAAGAGGGAGCCACTGGAACTTTCTGGAGAGGGAGAATCAACTGAGTCAGAGCTCAAGGAAACTCGCTTAGTGTGGCTTTGAGAGGAACATGAGGTGTGAAGTCTAGAGTAAGGAGCTCCGACAGAGGCCACTGCTATGGCCCTAATGGGCGTGGCAGCGAGGGGGGGGGGGATGAACACCAGACTAGCTTCCCCATATGGAAATTACTTCCTTCCTGTTCTAGTCCACCATATTCCTTGCTGCATCTACAACAGCAAAGAACTTGGCACGTTAGCTATCAATTTGTTTAGTAAATTAATGTAGGTACACACAGGAAAGCAAATAAACGAGACAAGCCATCTAGATTTATTTAGGATCGTCGAATTACACGAAACTGGATTTCCTGGACAAATCCAATTTTAGTATATCTGAAACTGTCCATTAGTCATATGCAAGAACAAGCTTTGTAAAAAGAATAGAGAAAAATAATTTACACGTTTGTGAATAAATTTTATTTATGTATTTATGGTCAATCATAATTTTTATTTTAGAAAATAGTTCAACCTTGGTATTAGATGGGTACTAGACTTATCAGAGTGATTACTTTGTAAAGTTTAATAACTATGCTGTACACCTGAAAATAATACAATATTGTTTGTCAACTGTAATTGAAAACAATTTTAATTATCTTACCTTTGGTAAAAGATATTATTGATCAAGATCCCTTTTAATCTCATTAAATCCTCATGTAGTAGGGTACTTTATACCTCACAGAATATAAGCACAACTTAATAACACACTTAATAACAGCAAATAGACATGTGCACATATTTTAGTCCATGAAAATGTAAAAAGCTCAGTAAGTATGTTTATTTGTGTGCACTGCCGATCCTAACATACTTACTACCCAAATTCCTCTCCTATAACAGGGGAGGACCTTGGGTTAAAATCTATAGTAATGAATACGCTCTAAATTTCTAGTCAAAATTATACTTAAATATATTAAATGTAGTTAAGTACATTAATTGAACTCTAAGTTAATCAAATCCTGTAAATGTATTTCTCTCTCTCTCTCTCTCTCCCTCTCTAAATTGAAGAAATAATTTCAATTTTTCCCTCATCTAACTTCCCATAAAACATTTTAAATTGAGATATAATTCACATAACATAAAAATAACCCTTTTAAGTTGCATAATTCAGTGACATTGAGTACATTCACAATGCTGTGCAAACATTACCACTATCAAATTCCAGGATATTTTCATCGTTTTGAAAAGAAATCCCTGTATCTATTAGTCGTCACCTCTACTCCCACCCACTGGCAATCACTAATCTACTTTCTGTCTCTGTGGATTTGCCTATTCTAGGCTCCCTAAAACTTGATACAAAACAAATGTAGTAGATTACAGTATAACTATCAGAAACAGTTTTGACTTAAAAAATGGAGATACTGTATCTCCCCTAAATAATAAGTTCCAAATCACTCATTATTCCCCCATGAACTTTTCAAGAAGAGTCTGAGTTCATGAACCTGCATGTGTGAGTTCATGTGTGAGTGTGCTTTTTAGAGACTGTGGTTGATCTCATTGGAGTTTTTGCTCTGCCAATTCAGCTGAAAGGAAAATCAGTGAGGACCACCTTTAGCCACCTTAAAGCCAAAGGCCAGTGAGCTGATTGGCACACGTTGTTTTTAAGCCGATTCTCTCTCCCAGCTCTCCATCTGGAAGATCATGAATGGGCTTGATGGCACCTTGTGAGGTCAGATCACAGCCATGCCAGAGTCAAAAATGCTCCTTCTCTCACACATTTCTAGCAAACTAACTGATGACACACTTTGTGGGGCAGAACTATGCTTCATTTTAACAAATTCTAGTTAGCTCTCCTATTTCTACCCAAACTGTGAGAGACTTTTTTGTTAATCTCTGGATTCATTTAAGAGAAGATTTCAAAGAGGAGTCAGAATTTGAGCTACATCTTCAAGGAGAGTTGTAAGTAGTAGGCAGACATGCAATACAATGTAAGCAAAATGAATTTGAAATCATTTTCATTTTTATGCTTTTCTGAAATTGTGGGGGGATAACTACCTAAAAAAAAAAAAAAAAAAAAAAAGAACAGCAACACAACAGGATCAACCCACTAACCATGAAGCCTTGCTCAATATGTTACCTCAAATAACTGACTAGAAACCCTCTGGGTTTCTGAGAATAGTTTTCAAGATCTACTGGAATTTAGGCTATCTGGAAATTGTGCTTAGCCAAGACTAGTTGCTTTGTAAAAGTCTTTCAATTTATCTATCTATCTATCTATCTATCTATCTATCTATCTATCTATCATCATCATCTAGATATAATACATTTGCGCATACCACCTGGAAAAAGTAAATAAATATGGATGTTTTAGTGGTAAGCTGTCAGTTGTTAATATGTTGCTGCTGAATCTATCCTTGGTGTTTGCAGGGTCATTCTTTGCTTGGATTCATGCTATTCCAGTGGAGAAGTGGATGCAATTCCAAGTCAAATGCTTACTGTTTTTTTGACCTATAGGTAGTAGTTCTGAGCAAAGAGAAAACTGTTTGTCAGTTTTAGTAAGTTCTCTCTTTACCTGCAGTATGCTCTAAACCAAGCGTATGCCCAAGTCCCCAAGCCTTCACCTGCAATGAGTGTTCACTCATGCTGAGTATGGTCAAGAGGAAATAGAACAGAACAGGCCTACCTTTCCACAAACATTCCCCTCGAAAGTTCATTGTTCCTACCCTCAAGCTCTGGGTCCAAAGTGTGTCTCATGGGGGAGGCTTACCTCATTGGAATGTGTTCTGTTTTGGTGCTTGGCGCGATCGGAGGCGTTTGAGAAAGCCTTGTTGCAACCTTCATGCTCACAGACATACGGTTTCTCTCCAGTGTGAGATCTCAAGTGTGTTTTCAAGTTTTCTAGTCTTGAGTAGGCCTTTGTGCAACCTTCAAACTGAAGACAACAGTAAATCTGGATTATTCCATACAATAACAGCTTCTGCTTGACCTCTCTCACAGTTGATGGAAGTCTGATGTTTTGAGGGTCAGCAGCTTTTCAAAACCAAGGAACAAAAGTCCACTGAACTCTATTTATGGGGATTCAGATGGGGCTCAGTGCAGTTCAAGAGAAAGTATTTTCAATGCTATTAAAAACTCTGGAGGTTTTTTCTTAAGAGACCACTCAATGCTGACAATGGGTTTCTTTATCTTCTCATTGATCTCCTTGAATTCCCACTGATTTCAAATGCAGCACAAAGTTCATTAATATGGCTTTGTGTCCACACAAGGCATGGAATTTGATCACATTGGTAAAGGGCCTTTAAGATGTAAAGTACCAGGGCAGCAGTGCCCAGTGTTCCTGGTGGGCACCTTAGTGAAAGAAAGCTTACCCCTGAGGAGTCCCTGCCTTCTTGGGCCATCGGGACAGACTAGGAGGGTGAAGAAAAACTCTACATCCATAGTTATATTTTTAAAAAGTGCAACTTAAGCTTTTCAGGTCAAAGCTGGTACCACCTTTGCCCTCCAAGTCCTCTGACACAATGGTATTGGCACAGGCATGGTGGCCATGTGCTCATTTCCAGTGCCAAAGTTTCCCAGCAGCTGCTTGCTCACTTGCCACTCTGCAGAACTGTGCTGTCCAATGTGGTAGCTGCTCACCATGTAGAATTATTTATATTTAAATAAACTAAACTAAACTAAACTAAACTAAAATAAACTAAAATAAAATAAAGTTTCCTGGTTGCTCCAGACACATCTCAAAAGTGCTCAAGAGGTACTGTGGTTTGTGGCTACCAGGCTGGACAGTGCAGGTCTGAAACACTTCCATCATGACCCAAAGCTCAGCAGCCAGTGTTCTTTCTCTATTTCTCATTTCCCTTCCATTTAAGAAACCCCTTTCAAAAACCTCCACATTTATCACAGACAGTGCTGCAACCCAGCATGCCTCCCCTGAGCTAAAGTCATCATGCACAACCCTGAGAGTATGACGAAGGACCCACGGTATAAATCCTGACACCGACAGGAGTGAGGCGACCCCTAAATTGAGAGACTGTGTCACCCATGTACTCACAGTGCATTTGTGAGGCTTCTCTCCTGTGTGTCTTCTCATGTGCACTACCAACATATACTGGGCTTTGAAGGGTTTCTGCTCTCTTGAGCAATCTAACCACCGACAAACAAATTCCTTCTTCTCTCCATGAATATGGTCATTATTTATATGCTGGAGTTTGGGAAAAGAGAGAAATTGAGAAATTAACTGGAAATATATTATCAATTTCTGAAGGCAACAGAAAGAAATGTAAAATATGCCCAACAATAGGTCCTAAAGAAAACACAATAACTTTACTATTTTATAGATTATTTTATTCTAATTAGTATATTTCTTAAGTAAATTTGTTCTTATTAATTGTATGAATACTTCCTAGCTAACAGGAGTAACACTATTTGGAGGAAGACTGATGTCTCAGAAAAAGACCGCACAGGACATCTGAAGAGCAAAGCTATGAAATGGGGTAAGCCACGCAAACCCTCCCTGGGCCTCTGCTACTCTCATCTGTCAAGTGGGAGTCAAGGCTAACCACTCACAGAGGTGCTCTCCAATTCTCATGCTGTCTAGGCCGTGGGTTAGAGCCATACCTCAGACTGCAGAACACATGTGTACATACCACACACACAATTCTACAATAAGAAGCAAGATAAACCAAAGCACTTTTTCAAACTGCACTTTATTTCCAGTTAGTGGGATTTCCTCTTGAATAAGAATCACAGAGAAATGAATGTAGATATTAGAGATGAGGACCAGGTAACAGTCAATAAATTCATCTTGCAGGAATTTGGCTATCTGCATTTACAAAAATAAAGAAATGGATTACCTAGTTTCTAAGTTTTTTTTCCAGCTCTATAATTCTATTGATTTGGTTTTTAAAATAAAGAAGGATTTCCCTGAATTCCTCAACAATTCAAAGTTTTAGAATCTTATTTTATAGAATTCCTTGGAGTCATATATCACGTGTCCTACAACTAGGAGACACAAGAAACCTATAGTAGCACCAAAGAAAGAAAAGTTTCTCAATTTGGATCAAATTTAAATTAATTTCAATATGATTTAAATGTCCACTTATGGATTAATGAGAAAATTTGTTTCCTAGGTTGCTACCCCACATTTTATTTGCCTTAATGTTAAAGTTTTTATTTTTTTCCAACCACTTTCTCAAAAATACATAGAAATACACCAGTAAACATTTTGTGTAATAGGAGAAATCTCTCCTCGAGTTGTAGTGACAGCGTTTAATTACTTTTTCCTGCCTTGGCCCTGTCTGGCTCCTCAGTGAGTGGTCTCTGGGGGCCAGAGAATAAGAAGCCACCAACACAGCCTCCCTTTCCCAGTTACTCCGCTAGGCGGCCAACTGCTGCCAGGCAACAATGAAGTCTGTCTGGCTGTCTCTGGAGCTGAAAACTGATGAGGGCAGAAAAAAGTGGTATAATACTATTCACTTTCCTCTCCTTGAGCAGCTCCCAGAAAGCTGGAGGAACAGAAGAGAGTGGGCAATACAGCACAGCACACAGAAAGACAACTGAGATCCTTTCAAAAGCTCTGAAGACAAGAAAACCACACAAAATCACTCAGGTAGGTTCATGACGGAGTAACAATCCTGGGGCAATCAGATGTGAGTTTCCTACAAAAAGCCAATTGTCCTAGGTTTTAATGTTTGTTAAAAGTTATGCTGGTGCATGTAAGTATATGAAGAGCACAGATGTGCTGGACAGGGGACGACATGCAATCTTTAAACTTATGCTTCAAGTACACTTTTGCAGTCCATTCACATATCACCCCTCCATATCATCACAATGTGCGCTGACGGTCTGCCTTTAAGCCTAAGTAATATAGAGAGGTTCTATGAATTCTCCTTTCCAGGGAGAAAAATTAATGACCACACAAAACCATTCCATAATAATTGTTCTTGGTTCAGTTTTTTCCCCCCAATTTATTGTAAATACAGCTCCTTGGATTAATATACATGAAAGGAAAAGGAAAGATGGGAGAGAGAAAAGGAGGAAAAGTGGAGGCAGGCAGGCAAAGTTAATATTAGAAAACTAAATTACAGTTTGGGCTGAGCCTACTCCTTAAGGCCAGGACCATGTCTTTTAGTTTCATGTTCTCAGCAATTGACCAGTATCCCTGGTACTTGGCAGGGCCTCAGTAAGTATTTATTTGTGGAACTGATTTGACTCACACAACAAACTAAAGTTTCACTGGACAAAAGTAATTATACTTGATGCTTTTGCTTATCTTTTTTCAACTTCATTTTACCTAATACCGATACAATAAAAGTTTAATACAAAGTATTAAATTACTTTAACACACTATCAAGAATTCAAAAGATTTTGAAAGATATCCAAATGTGAACCCTATTTTGCTGGGTGGACTACAAAGAATACACTGTGACTGCAATGCTGCATTTGCCTCTCCCATATTTACACGTTCATACTGAGCGCCACTCCAAACCAGGCCTGGCACTGAGACATCAGACAGAAATGATTCCTGCCCTAAGGAAATTACCATCTACTAAGGAAAAGATAATAACTTAAGTTACTATACAATTATAGTTGGGATCAGTGTTCCGAAGGGAAATAAAATTTTATAAAACAATTAACAAGGGATCCCAACTCCATGTGAAGCATCACAGTCAGCTCTCCAATAAAGTACCATTTAAAGTCAGACTGGAAGGGTAAGGGGAGGCCCACCAGGGGTCTAGGTAAGGATGGGAGTGGGGAAGAAAGAACACCATTGCAGAAAGCTGAGACAGAAGCACCTAAAAGAGGAAACTTGCTGCCACTGAGGATCAGGGTGAGGAACACCCATGGCAGGAGAAAATAGGCCAGGCAGACACAGGAGCCTCTGCACCAGCACTGCTTGGTACAGTATGTAGGATGGGCTTCCACAGGCCGGGTGGGTACCACTGAGGGAGCCAAGTTTGTCCCACATGAAATGCAGTGAAATGTCCCACATGAAATGAAGGTCAGGTCTAGAGCAGCAACTATGGGATATATCCTGGAAAGAACTCACATATACTCCACCAGGAAGCCACCTGGACAACAGCCTTCAAGGAGAGCATCAAGGTTAACTAGCATTACTCAGGAACTGAGATGACCTGCAGGGGAGGCATCAACAATGGCCAGCGAAGGAAGAGACTTTTGTCTGTTCTTCCCCGCACACTGGAAGGGCTAGACTTTAGGAGAAGAGGTAAGAGGTCTCCTTCTTCAGGTGGGGTGCAGAGCAGAAGCAAACACCTCCAGCTCCTTGAGCGCATGCCTGGTCCAGAAAGGAGGGAAGGCTTTTCAGTGGACATGAGGTTGGAGGGTTAAACTGGGTGGACATCAGTAACCATGTGATGGAGAGGCCGCAGAAGCTGCCTACAAGGGTGCTAGGGATCCACTACTAAGCTCAGACAACGTCTAAGAATTCCAGTGGTGGGAATCCCATATGAATTAGAGAGCACAGCCCTGGTGTTGTCTCCACACAGCGAGGACGTGTGAGGACAGGTGAGGACGTGGGCTGGAGAGTGGAGGCAGCTCACTTTTCAGAAAGGTAAGCATCTTGGAAATTTCCCTTTCTTCCCTCTTAGATTAGCCCTGAGTTCCACTTAACATGCTTTTGTAATTCATGAAACTGTTTGCATGCCAAATTGGATGGAGACCACAAGTTTTTTTTCTTGAAAAAAAGGTCTATGACCTTGGCCAGCAGGGACCAGGTCCATTTTGCTTGTCTTTATGGTCCAAATGCTGACCACAGGACATAACCAATTACGATGAAGAAATACAGAAATAAGTGCCTAGCTACTATGTTGTATATCTGAAATTGATATAATTGACTGTCAACTGTAATTAAAAAAAATAGAATTAAAAAAGGACATTAGATAAAAACTGAAGAAATCTGATTAAAGATGGGACTTTAAGAATATTGTATCAATCAATATTGGCTCATTGATTTTAACAAATGTACCATACTAAGAAATATAAGATGTTAAAAATAGATGACATGCTGTTTAAAGCAGTAAATTTTTTTACTACTCCCCGCCCACCAAAAAGAGAAAGAAATACAGAGCCATCTTTCTATTTAGGTTGTTCAAATGCATTTTAAGTTTAAAACATTTCCTGGAGCTAAATTTCAAGTGAAAATTAAAATTCTAAGAAATCACAGACTTTATATATCTATGTGTCCCAAATATTTACTTTTTTTTTTTCTTTGCAAACTGTTTTGGCCTCGGCAGTGAGTGCTCGTGACAGCTCATCTCAGGGCAGACCTTAAATTCTGGAGGAAAGAGGATGAGTCCAGACCAATTCCTGATAAGCTGTGTACCTTCGGACAGTTCAATTAATCTATTTGGGCCTTTATTTTCTCATCTGTAAAATTAGGGTTTTGAAGTAAGTTCAGGTGTCAGCAAACTTTTTCTGTAAAATGCCAGAAAGAAAGTATTTCAGGCTTTTTGGGCCAAAAGGTTCTTACCTGCTGCTGCCATGGACAGTACACAAATAAATGATGGGTGCAGCTGTTCATCTATGGACACCAAAAGTTTCACATGTCATGAAATACTCTTAGAAAACATTTTTTCCAATTATTTAAAACCATAAAAAGCACTCTTAGCTCATGGGCCACGCAAAAACAACCAGTGGGCCTGCAGGCCATTAGTTTGCTCACCCTGAACTAGACGACTTCAACGTTTCCTGTGTAAACTAGCAGAGCCCATGCCTTTCTTAGTAAAGCTGCTCTTAAGCCTGAGGAAGTAAAATCAGGAGGTATGCTTCACTGTCAGAGAAAAGAAAAGTCAGTAGAGTAAGGAATGAAAGTCAGAACTCCGGGCTAAAACAAGGGGAAGGTGTTAGACAGACAGACTTTCCCCTCTGCGTCATGTTCCCAGGACTGGGTGGAAAAGCACACGTTTTTGCTCACTAAAATCCTAGGTAGCTAAGAAGACTAATATACAGTAAGTTCTCAATATTCAACAGATATGTGAAGCTGGCCTGAAACTCAATGGGCATGTGTTTATTTGTGGTTTCATTGAAAATTTGACTTGAAAACGTTAATCAAATCTATAAATAATTTAATTGAAGAGAAAATAATGCATGATTAAATTCCAAACTAATCCAACACAAAGACATGCAATTTGCCGGAGGCCCAAGTGCCAGAAAGAGATAGATGGTGTAAATTACGGGGTTGTGTGCCAACTCTCTCAGCAGGGCCTGTCTGGATAAACAGGACAGGGATGCGAGCACCAGGCAATTCTCTGGGAGAGGCTGAGTCCTACCGCTGAACTTCCTGATGGATCCATTTCTTCAGTTTTCCAATGGGTACTGTAAGCTCTTCCCTTAGAAAACTGATGGTTAATGAAACAAAATATCTCAAGAGCCCCACAGCAAACTAACAAAATTGACATTTCACCAATGTGATCATGTTTGTAGCAAGATGGGCCAAGACCAGTATTCCCAACTCTTCCACTCCCCATGGAGCTGTGGGAGCACAGAAAAAGGTGGGGGAAATCACTATGCTTGCTTGGCAATCGAGGAAGTGGAAGGTGTTTCTTTCTTTTAAAGGGTTCTCTCTGGGAAGCCCAGCACTCAGTGGCAACCACAGAGGCGAAGGTGCTGCGGGAAGAAACACCTGAAGGGCAACGGGACAGTGAGGCTTTTTATTTTCATGAGCAGCAAGACAGAAGCCCACGGTGAATTCACTGAGCTAATCCAGGGGCTTTCTTCTTGCTTCATTATGTCACCCTGAGCTCAGTTGGCAGTTTTTTTTTTTCAGTCTGATTCTTAACTCTGCAAATGAAACACATCCAAGCTGCTCTTCAATCCAGAATGTTACTAGCTCTCCGTATACAGCTGCTGTTCCTTCAGGTCATGAACCTTAGAAGAACACTTCTTTCTTCCACCTCCCTCTCCTTCAGCCAGAATCCCCACTGATTCCCACTCAGAAAGCACCCTTTTCTACATGGGTAGGTAAGCACCCCACCCCCACCACCCCCTGTCCTAGGTGACATCCTCTGAGGGGAAGCAACAGCACAACGTAAAGGTGTGTGTAAGATTTGCAGGCCCCTATTCGATTTCTGCCAGATGACACACTAATCAACAGACCAATGCCTCTCTGTTTCAAGTGTTTCACTCTCTAAATTAGCCAGCTCCATACTGTCAAGAAGGTAAATTCCTTCCACAGTTGTAATGAAAATATTACTGCTGAGCATACCCAGAAACAGTGAGGGCAGGAAACATACAACTTCAATTTCCATATGGCTCCCTGCACAAATACCTAACACACAGCAGTCTGTCAGTATCTACGGTTTCTCAAATAACACACAGCTTTCTCACCAATTTAAGAGGTTTCTCGAAAGTATGTTGCCAAGTTTTTCACAGTACCAAGTAAGAGCAGAGAATATGTGGTG
The DNA here is from genome assembly GCA_030015415.1 of Cynopterus sphinx. NCBI lineage: Eukaryota > Metazoa > Chordata > Mammalia > Chiroptera > Pteropodidae > Cynopterus > Cynopterus sphinx. The sequence continues at coordinate 45,841,778 of CM057391.1, read as the reverse complement.
CTCAAGCAAACATGATCTCTCTACAAACACCCACCCACGTACATACAAGTGCACATACACGAACAGACAGCATTATCGATTAAATGTAAAAGAAAACAAAGACCTGGAAAGTGATGTATTTCATTTGTAAATACTCAAGACAATGGAACTGTACTATGTATGGGGTTTGTAGGTGGCTGGGTTCCCTAAAGCCTAGAGATGCTTCTTGGACCCTCAGTTTTTTATTTCTGATTCATCTCCTTGTTAACATTTCTCTGCATCTTGACTCACAAACATGCCACTATTCCATGCCATCCTTTTATTTTAAAAAGAAAATAAAACTGATACATTTCCTTCTCAGAATATCAAAATGGAAACATTTGATACTTTCTAAATCTTTTCACGTTGTTACCAGGGTTAGCTCATAAGCGAAGAGTTGAGTTAATATGTTTAACAGAATTTAATAGTTTGAAACTTCGAAGGATTTGCGGAGGAGCCATAAAGAAAGACTTCTATTTTAGCATAGGATGGGATATGAACAAATAAAATTTTTAAGAAAGCTCAGTTTTCAATCTGTTTCCTGACTCTCTAAATCTATTACTATCTCTATTTGGTAGTCCAAAGACAAAGGAAAAAGGAAGAATAATTCAGAATCAATTAAAATTTAATCTATATTAAAACTGATTTGAGAGACTGAAATGGTTGGCCTAAAAGAAAACTCTCAAAATTTCCATCTGAAATGAGGCATATACCTTCTTGTTTTATGTATTACTTGACACACGTATCTTATTTTAAAAGTTTTACAACTGCTGTTACATAGATTCCATTAAGGACAGGATGTGATGGATTCCTAAATGCTTCACTGCGCAGAAGCAGAAAAAAGCAGGAATCACAAACTATTAGGGTTGAAAGAGGCCCTTTACCTCAATACGCACTTTAGTTTTACATACATGACATAATTTAAATGGTCATAGTGGCACCCATCAATCCTAACAGAGTGTTTAAAAGTTTTAACACCCTGTTATGGGAAGAATCTTCACACAAATCTCACAAAACAACAGTTTTAATTCACATTACCTAATAAAAATATCCAATATCTATCTTTGTTTTCTAATGGAACTATAAAATTATACAACAAACAAACAAAAAAACAAAAACAAAAAAACATCAAAAGGACTCAAGATGTTGGGTACAAAACTGCATTCTCTTCATAAGAATAAAATGTTTTATTTCTAAATTGTGAACATTAAGAATGGGAGTGAGATAAAAAATATGTTTCTTGGTTAAGAAAAAATAAATAAGTGGAGTCTAACAGTTATTTAAATCTTGTTTCTAGATAAAAATCTGTAACAAAATTGTTTTATGTGTAAGAAAAGCAAAGTTCTTTAAGATAAATATTTTATATAGAGAATGTAAATTAACTAACTTAAAATATCTCCCTCACCCCCAGCCCATCAAGGTCAGCTGAATTTATGTTCCACTGCAGTGGAACTCCATCATCATTCACATCTGAAAACAAAAGAGTACGTACCGACACATGCTAAAATGTGCATGAATCTTGACAACATCACACTAAGTGAAAGAAGCCAGTCACTAAAGGACTAATATTGTATGATTCCACTTATATGAATGCTGAGAATGGGCAAATTTATACAGAGAGAAAGCAGGTTGGTGACAGCCAATGGCCGAGGAGAGACTGAGAGATGGGGTTTCTTTTGGGGGTAATGAAAATATTATAAAATGGACTGGGGTGGTGGCTGCACAACTTGATGAATAACACACTGAATTGTTGGATATTTTAAATGGGTGGATCACATGGCATCTGAACTATATCTTAAAAAAGATGCTACTCCTCCATCCCTCCAAAAAAAAGGGAAACCAAGAAAGTGTACTTGGTGATGGACTCTGGTAATAGTAGAGACTGTGGAGGCGATTAGGAAAAGTGGAGGAAATAGCCAGGTTAAATCCAATGTTCCCTGAGGACTGCTATCCGTCCTTCAGACAGCAGGAGTAGAGCCTAGCAAACGATTTCCCATGGAAGCAAAAGGCTGCATCTCATAACTTCTATTAACACACACACACACACACACACACACACACACACACACACACACACACACACACACAATCCACAGACAGATCAAGTTAAAAAGGAAAATACTTTTACAACACAGTATTTCCTGGTGGATTTCATACTAGACTCAGAGTTAGCAACCTGGGAACTTCACATAAATGATGACTTCTCTGTATATCCTTTCCTCGTCTTTCAGGTTGCAGAGATGAATGGAAAGATGGAGAAAACTGAACTTTGTGCTGCGCTAGAAACAAAAACTAAAACATCATATGCTAATATAAATTCAAGTAAGTTAATGCAAAATACCACATGATTTGAAAAAACTGGTTATTTTCTAATGTTTTATGATATATTCTAAAATTACTAAAAATTCATAAAAAAATTCAAGCATAGTTAATTCAGAATCTCTGTATTTTTTGTTTGGTTGTTACCTTGAATTATAAAATCCCTAGATGTAAATAATTATATAATTTGTGATATAATTTAGCTGTTAGCCCCTTCCCAAAAGAAGTGCATGCACTGCTGGTTCAAATTTATAAACACAGAATAATACTATACTGGCTTAATATTAAGGTGACTTAAAACTTAATAAAATTTTAGCTTTTGAAATTTATAAAAAGCAAAATACATTTGTCCTTCAATTACGCAGTACTTTTTTATGTGAGCTTTTTTATACATGGTAAATACCCACCCCACACGTTAACACTGACTTTTTATACGTGGTTTCCATTTATGTGGTCTTTCTTTTTCATTTCCATTATTGGCAATTACTCTTTCTAAAAAACCAATAGCTTAACTCAGCAATTTAAAAGATTTAACACTAACACAATTAACAACTGTCTTCTCATTTGTGAGATAGCAAATATAAAAGCATGGTGACTACTTATGTTTTTTGGAATTGGTTTTACAAATGTTTTGCTGTAGAAACTCAAAGTTATAGAAGGAAAAATGTCTTCCTTTAAAAATGCTTTTACTTTTAGATAACACACCTTGTCATCCACATGATTTAAAACATTCAAATATAAAAGTTATGTGTTTGCTACCAAATACAACTTCTTTGATCCAACCTTTGGATCAAGGTATTATTTCCACCTTTGATTAATTATACTAAAAGGGGTTTTAATAATATTGTTGATAAACTTAAAGATAATGAATCACTTAACAGTTACAGAAGCCTGGAATAAATACACAATTTTAAGTGGTATCAAGAATATTGCTTTAGCTTTGAGTGATATAAAGTCATCAACTTCAAATGCTTGCTTGAATGCAATATGGACATAAGTGGTCGTACCAGGGAATATGGTTCCAATAACCGAAGAGGGAGTAACTGGCATTTTTAATTTATTAAATAAATTTCAAGAAGGCAGCTCTGACAATTCGAATGTAGATGATATCAACAAATTACTAAATGACTGCAAATTAACTGATAGTGAATTAATCACTTAATATCTGAAGCCCATCCTATCGAATAAGGCAGTGACCTTGAGAACCTGTTTCATTCATTGTAGAAAACATTTACAAAGCTCTTCAACTGACCACAAAATTGCAAACTTCAATTCTAGATTTTGATCCAAACATCCATAAGCCTTAAAATCTAGAAAAAAAATTTAAAATATGTTGCTGTGAATATCAAAGAATTTGTGAAAATTTAGCAAAAAATGAGATTCGAAAAAGATGGTCCAAAAACAAAAACAGAAATAACTGAAGCAGTACTTTCAAATATTTTGAGTGATGAAGACAGTGATTTTGTGCCAATTAAAAAAAAAAGGTTGATTGCTTTACAGCATAGTAACTGAAAGTGAATAAAATATTTTTGGTTTTCCTGAATTTTCATTAGCAGTTTTTAGTGAAAGTGTATGAAATAAATATTTTTATGACTTAGATCGGCCTATTTCTTTAGTATTTTTTTTCATACTGGTGGACTTTTTTAATGTGGTTTTCTTCCATGTAAAAAAAAAAAAGATGCATGAAGAACAATCCACATCAGTTGAGGAATGGGTGCATATATACTAACAGTATCAATTAATGTTATTTCATTACATAGGTAAAAAGGAGAGATCCTCATTCTTAAAAGTGGGTTAAGGGCCTATAATTCATTGGGAAAAAACTGTAAAACTTCCCTTTCTCTTACAGTTTTATTCATTGAAATCAACATTACTAAAATATAAATGTAACTCTTTTCTTTTAAGGTTTTCTTACATTTTAATAAGGTGACTTTTGTTAAAGAACTTCTCAGAGTCTCTTTTCAGAAAAGGCCAGATTTAAATCCCATAGAGATTTAAATATAAAGTGGCTTGGTCACATCCTCTAAGCATTCTAAGACTTTTGCAGGTAACTGGACATATTTAATTTTTATCTTATTCTTTTAAATACCAAGTTTTTATTTTGCTAAAATGACAATGAAAACACTAACTCTTCCTAAGCAAATTGATTGGGGGACTAATTACCATAAACAAAAACAACAATAACAAATAAGCAGACAAACAAAACCTACAAAGAGTTTAAGCAAGTGAGAATTTATTATTATCCATTCCACAAATAAGAGAAATACTAAATTCAGACAGGCAAGATAATTTCAATTGTGTAAACATGGAATGAAATAATTTAGGAAACCAGTTCTCAAAAGACATCTTCTCTTTTACCTCTGCAGTGAACAAATCCACCAAGCACCTTAAGTGCTGGCTTTGTGACTGAAGCTCTAGCTCCAAAGAAGAAGCAGTTGAAGCAGACTTTTCTGTTCTTATAGTGGCTCCTAGACTGAGAAGAAGGCCAGAGGATTCAGGAAAGGTGGCCATAAAATTAACCTCTCCCAAGGACCACATGAATTGGTCACTCATATATGGATCTCTTCTACAAATCCAGTGTACCTGGAAAACATTACCACCCCAAACAATGGCATATATTGCCGACACAAAGGTTTCAGAAGCCAAATTGTCCCAGAGCATGAAAATCCTGCCCCTGATGGATTTGGATTTCAGCCATGAAGTGAAGGGGAAAAGGAGAGTTAATGATAGTTTTCTCTGCATAATAATAATTCCAACTAGTATCTGCATAGTAGTCATACTCTTTAACCTACTATCTAAACAATTATTTCATCGTAAAACTTAAAAGGTAGGTTGGATAGGTACAATAATAAAATTATAACAACACACTGTACTTTTAATTCATTGCCCATATAAAAGCGACCACACATGCTCCACATTACTGAATTCTGATTCTGATCATTAAAACAAATCTGCCCTTAAACTTGCATATTATTTTATAAGTTTTGATATCATAATCTGGATGACTAAAATATTTGTTAAAATAATAAGCAAAAAAATAAAATGTATTTGGATTTCAAATGATAATTTAGGAGAAAAGTCAAATGTTTTGTTTTTTTTTTTCTTTTAGTGAAATCCTTTAAGATACGGGATAGAAAAGTTACTGTGATTCCAATGCAGTCTCAACTGTGACCATTGCTGTCCCTGAAAGTCTTGCTCCAATACAGTGTGAAGGGAGGGTCCTGTGTGAAGAGCACTGGGAATCTTCTTCAGCAGTCAAAAAGAGATTAGGTGAGCATGCACACACGTGTGTACAAAGTGGGCAGGAGGTGCTTATGATGAGAACAGACAAATCTCAAGAACTATTGTAAGAAAAGGAGGTAGACAAGCAGGCAAAATTATCCATTTGGAAATCTGCCCAGTCCCTCTGAGATGACTCATTCATTCACTATTAACCCGATGCTCATTTATGATAGGACAGTTACTATGCTAAACAATGAAGAGCCAAGACTGAATAAGACTTATCCTTTGGATCTTATTTAAGATTTGGCTGTTGGAATGCAGAAAGGAATATTGTTTAGAAGTTTTAGCTTTTACATCATGGATACCTTTGCAATTAAAAAGTAAGCTACTCAGAAGAATGCAGGAGTCTCTTCCTTCTCTCACATCCCACATGATATAAAATTAGCAGGGATTTTCCAGGTTTGTCTTCCCAAAGTAACATGTAAAGGAAGCCCTTGCACATCTCTGCTTTAGCAAGCTTTCCAGCAGGTAGAACGATGAACTCTACCATTTTTTGACCAACTCATAACTTATTCTCATGCTACACTGTTCTAAACACTATAATCTCTTATTGCTTGTACATATAAGTATATAGAAATAAACCTTCCTATATGATGTGGACATACATTATCTATTCCCTATCTAGGTTATAGTTTTCTTTATGTTAATAGAACATGCAAAATTTATAGAAAGAATAGTGACCCAGACATTAGGATATAGGATTTATTCGTTTACCATAAGCAAAACAAACATGAATTAAGACAGAAGCACCGTGCCCGGAGAATATGATATTTTAAATGGGGTAAATGGGAAACAGTGGTTAAAATTAAATGGGTGGGTAGCAGCAAAAGAGTGAAGTCAGGGAAGACTTCATGAGCAGATGAGCTGAATCCAGGAGCAAGGGAGGGAACCAGACACAAAGAGAAGTATAACCCAGAGGGAAGGACTAGAGCTACAGAGGTCCAGGGTCAAGAAGGGCTTATGTTGGAAAATAACACCAAGTGCATGGTGAGGGCTTATGTATGTGTCCACTTGCTATAGGAGAGGAGTGGGAGCTGTGTATGATGACTGCTTCAGAGGGAGGTTGGGACAAAACCAAGAGGGATGTTGAATGCCCTAAGGCCTCAGACCCTAGGCAACTAAGGAAAGGTTTAAGCAGGAAATTGATCAGATTTGTGGTAGAAGGTAACTTTAGTGTCAGAGGAACTGGGCACAGAGCCCATTTAGGGAGCTGTTATAATCATCCAAGAAAGTACTGTGGTCTTAAACTAAAGCAGTAGCCATGAAGATGGAGAGAAGGGGCTAGATTTGAGAGACATTTTGGAATAATTTGTTGTTGGTAAATTAAAGAGAGTAATAACATGGGATACTGAAGCTTCTAGCTTGAAAGATTCTGAAGCAATAACTGCACTGGAGGTCAAAGAGATTTGAGAGATATTATGTTTCTGTTTGGAACATGACATATTGGAATGCCTCCAGGACGTCTCCATACAGAGATCTACTGGAGACAACAAGTCTGAACATGAAGATTTAAGAATCTGAGAAAGGCCACAGCTGAAAAAGAAGGGCAGCCCAGTCTCTACTCCATGTTACCTTTGGTGATTTCAACACAGAAAATTTTAAGGATTTCATAAAGCCCTCTTTGAAAACCTATGGCCTATGGAGAATGTACACAGGATGAAGGACAGCAAGTGGAAATGATGGGAGACCAACATTTAAGAGACAGGGAAACAAAAAAGGAAGAAAGGAGGGGACAAAGGAGAGAGAAAAAGATGGTGAGGACTGGGGCACATCAATTGTGTTGAATGTATTTGGAGGACACCTGGGCAAAAAGTCAACAGAAAGGATTAAGTCAGCAAAAGCTAAGTTCTCTGCCAGTGACAGCTTCCCAGTTCAAGAAAGTTTTTTGGGAAACAAAACAGAAAAGAGAGTATATATCTAGTAACACGGTGGAGAATGTGAGCTGAAGAAGGGAAATTGGCCTTTTGCAAATCCCCTCGCTGGAAGGGGCTAATGAACAGTCAACAAAAATCATTAGTAATCAATTTTTAAGGTGCTTTCTATTTGAATCCTCTTTGTTTCCCTCAAGTTCTCAATAAAATTTGGTTCTCTGTAACAGCCTTTTACTAAGGAAAGCTGCAGAGCTGGAAAAGCCTGCTATCTGCATCTCCTGGTCTGGGTGTCAGAGTGGAAGAAATAGAACAGTCACCAGAGACTGGGTGCCCAGCAAGATGGAGTGGAATGCAAGGGGACTCAAGAAACCACAGAGACCTGGGGACACACCTGAATTCCCAAAGAATATGAGATATAGAGCAAAGACAATGCCTTATAGGAAAATGCCATTTTAGAGACTGACTACTGGACATGTAGCTGGGGACACCTGGGTTACATCTAGATGATTTTACCTCCTTCCAAGACCTTCTTCAAATGTGGCCTCCTTAACAAGACTGGACATCGCATGTACAGTACAATCTCCTCGCCCCTGCATCCCACCCCATCCCTTTACCCTGTGGCCTTTTTCCCCTGCATCCCCTATCACTTCCGACAAGTTATGATTTGTGTACTATTTATGATTCACTGTTTGCTCCTCCACAAGAATGCGAAATCCACATAGGAATTTCTAACGATTTGTTTCAATGCTACATCCTAAGTGCCGGAAACAATGCCCAGCAGAGTGGATGCTCAATAAATATTTGTTGGAAGACTATGTTATTGGAAATACCACATTTAGAGCTGATGTGGTCCTAGGCTTCAATATACTCCCTCTCTGCTACCTGCCTTAGGTTTGTGCTTTGAAAACAAGAAGCCACAAGAAACAAGCAATTTCCTGTGATCCCTCTAGTCCCAACTGGATAAACCTCAGCATCAATCAAGCGGAGCTGCTCTTTTACGTTTCAATTGTAGACTAAGGTTTTGAGATAGTAATGGCCTAATTCAGAGTTATGTTAGTTGGTTCCTATTCGTTATTAATGAAAAGGAATTCTAAAATTTATGTTTGCCCACCACAACAATACTGAGTTGACATTAACTTTGGGGTAAGGGCTCTAACATTTAAGCAGTAACCCTAACTTTCATGTTCTATTGGCTGTTGAAAGCAAATAATCTTATGTTTTACTATAGGTTTCTTCTGAAATAATTCAATAAAGCTTCAGAGAAAGGAGAGAAAAAAAGGCCAACTTATCCTTGTGATTAAGCTACATTCTATCTCACTGGAAGTTTGCCCCATGGCTACTATTTCTGTCAATAGTTTATACAGATTTCTTCCTAATGCAAGGCTGTTAAGTAACAAGACTGAAGAGCATATTTCCTCTTTAATCTGCTTGTGGAAATTTCATTAACGTAAGAGAAAATTTGCCCCCTACCATGACTAAAGTGTTTGACCAGACAGAAACAAGGAAGTAAGGTTGTTCCTATAGAGTTTCAACTGGAGAAACAAATAAGGAAAGTACTTTACCAAAAGACAGGTTTAAATTTGGAAATTAAAAATAAAATAAAAAATAAATCAGGGTGTGTGTGCACAAAATGATTTGTCACCCTTCCTAAAGAGAACTGAGAAGTCAGGACACCTTAATCTAAGCACTACTCTCTTTAGATGGTGAAATCACTCCTATGGAAGGGTGACTCTTCTGGAATTTGAACCATTTCTGCTTTTTTCCCCCTTTGCCTTTCTCCTCTCCACCAGTTAGAACTGCATTTCTCAATAAGTGTTAATATAATCCTAAAAACACGTTTTTTAATTTGAGGGCTTGATTCTATAAATCATATTTTTATAAGAACATTTTCCTAGGAAAATGTGGCCAATACATATTGAGTAATCATGCAACTTTAAAAATTTTCACTTCACCTTTCAAGCATATGCCAACATATAGGTGGCTCTCATAAATGTCTCCACATTGACTATGAATATAATATTAATACTGTGTAATAGCACAGAAACTGGCTAAAAGTTTATAAATTTTAACATTCTATAGAAAAAGAAAAAACAGTGAATTCACTTGCCAAAAAACCCCAGAGACTGAAGCTAATTGAAACTGAATGTTTAGTCCAAATTTTGTCAGCTAGATATTTATTTAAAAATAAACTATTTGCTTGTTATATAAAGTATCTGCAAGATTTGTACATTTTACTTCTCAGGTAACCACCACAACACAGGCATCAACACAATATTTGAAGAGTTAAGGTAAGCACCATGATTCCAGGCTGTCTTCACCTAGATACTTCTCATGAAAGAATATAAATCCACTGTACAGGACCATAGAAAGGTGGTGGCTAGCATTAACCATCGTTTTTGCCTTGTCGTCCTCTCATCTGTTTCCAGGGACCTGGCATGCAGGCTCTTGTACCTGCTTGTCTGATTTCTTCTCACTTGGTTAATTCCATCTCATCCTTTAACTCCCACACAAAATTTTCCTAATGATCAGAAAGGTTAAGAAACATATCTAATAGGAGACCATGAGTTTGTGGCATAGCCAAAAACAGAATCCAAGGCTAAACTTTCTATCTATACATAAATGGATTTAAGAAAAAAAGTGGTAAATTCAAGATTAAGAAAAAACTGGCTCATTTGTCAGAAATAAAGAGCCAAAAGACTTACCAAAATGGGTATTTCCCAGAGTTTCTTTTAACTAAATGCTCCACAATGTACAAAGACAAGAGATGGTGACCCGCACCCCTAAAGGAAGGAAAGAAAACACATGCATTCCTGCATAGACAGAGACAGACATACACACATGCACACACACACAGAGGCATACACGCACGCACCCACACAGAATACAGTGCTTATACTTTGCAAGCATTCCAGGATCCTACTATCAAAACTATTAACCGACATTTCAAGTGCTGGGTAAGTTATCCTTGGTTGGAAATGGGCTTGACCTCTAGCACTAATAGTCTGGAAGGAGATAGCAAGTCAGAGAATATTTATCCTTTACTTTAAATAGTAAATTAGTTATTTTGGATACCAGGGTTTGTGGTTCAACTCCCAGGAGGAATGTGTAAACATTTCACACACCTGATGGAAAAAAAAAACAAACTGCTATTTTGAGGAAGTTTTTTTTTTTTTTGGTAGCTAATTTTAAGTTACATGTAAATATATTTACAAATCTATAATTCTTCCTTATTTCTGCCTTGATCCATTGTTAAAATGGGCGGGGAAATTTTCCTGAATTTATTTATCATTTAAAAATCATTGGTTAGAACAATGACTTTTCCCCCAAGATCACATGAGAGAGCCACTCATGGTCAATACACTTTCCTAGTGGTTTTCACTGAGCATCACCAGTTCAAATATATTCAATCTATATGTTTAAAAATGCTCAACATAGAGAATTCTCCAAGGGTTAGTCAACTACTGGCTCACAGACAAAGAAAATACTGTATTTTGCTCTGAAAAGCTTTCTGCATGAATTTAAACACAGTGAGACAGACACAATATCCCAGAGAGAGGAAAATCTACCTTATTACATTCCTGACCCAGAAGAAAGGATTTGCCTTCAGGACATAAAAGGAAGTCAAGAGGGTATGGAGGAGAGTTATCTAATCCTAAACATAAAATCAGTTTTATAATGTAGCATGACAGTACTTTTAATCACTGACATAATTGTAATATGTATATATAATATGACATAAGGAAAGTTGATGCAGCTTGCTTTTCAGCCTTAAGGGCTTTCTTCAATATTCTACTTTCAGTCTTCTGGGTTTTATATATGCTTGAGGGAATTTTCAGGGGGAGGTAACATAATATTATACGGATTTTTTTTCTCAGTAAGGTCACATCTTGTTCCAATTTGAGTTGATGCATCTGTATATGTTAAGTGTGGTAAAGTGAAACTCTGAGCTCTATGAATGCAGTGTTTTACAAGCCTTCCTTGATTTCCTGTGCAAGTCCATGGGGCCATGAAAGGATGGGCAGAAAGACTGCGATTTTTATTTCTTCATATTGGAAAGCTGCTAGTAGGGACACTTACTTAATCTCAGCTGTGAGTGGTGTGTTAATCACTTCACTTTTATGGCTATAGAGAAGATTTCTTTAAAAAGAAACAGGAGTTTAGGTTTTGTCTTGCCCCTCTCTGATGTCTCCATACACAATATAATCTAAGCCTGAGGTGCCATCTCCTCTCCTAGAAAATAACCGCCTCCTGCCTTACTGTTTGGAAGGCTGAGAAAAATGACATTTTGAGAAGTTCAGCTCCCCCATTGCACCTTAACATTATTTATGGAAAGAATTTTATAACATCCTTAAAAACTGCTATGTGGTGGCTGGACTGCCAACCCTGCAGGCTGACATTTTTACGCTAGGCTTGTCTGTGACCAAGGAGCTATTGATGTTCACATTTTATTAAAATGAATGCTGTTAACAATCCCTGACAAAGCCAACCATGATTCCAGATCATGGAGTATCAGAGCCACTGTTCTCTAAGCATTCGTATGATTAAATGAGCAAAAGAGAAGAAAGTACACAACGCAACAGAAACTTAAAAAGAAGGAAAGGAGAGAAAAGAAGAGCCGGTATCTTAGCTAGACATGAAGTGTGCCTTAACTCTCCTGAACACTAAAATTCTTTGAATGATACCTTCTACTTTGCATTCTCTATGCTTGAGCACAAATTTTACCCCTTCCAGAATGCTTCCCAAGTGGAGGGACTGTATTTCATTCATCTTGGTGCCCCACAGTCCTTCACTGTTACTTCCACACACTAGGTACTGAGGAAACGGTGTACCTTGTTGCGATCCCATCACATCAGCTTCCCCATATTTCACTGTAGTTAGAGTTAGCTGTTCATCCACCTAAGTGCACTAAAATGGTTTTCTTGATCTAACTCTGGCCTGATGTTTCTCTTGCTTACTTCAGAGGGAAGATTATGCTCCAGGGCCAAGGATATGTATGTCCTATATGCCTTCTGCACAGACTTTTTTTTCTGATGATAGGCAAGAATCAGGAATTCTTTTTCTTTCTGACGTTATCATTAAGCTGGCTCCACTAGGTCATCCTAAGGTAATACTTGGAAAGAGGAGGTAAATGATAGAAGTGGTCATCAGGGACTTAGAGGGGCCAAGAGCTGACTTCATTTATTTTATAAGTAAACTGAGCTGGCTGAAGTAATAAATATATGGCACCTCTTCTAAGGTGTTCACACCTCAGGCTTAAATTCCAAACGTGTGACAGAGAATACTGTATTTTCTTTATACATATTTTTAAAAATAGCTATTTTACTGTTTTTTATCTGAAGTGTCTTGAAAGCCAGTAAAAACCATTCAAGAGATGCCCAAGTTCTGCTCCTACCAACAACTTCTCACTGTGGCAGGATGAGTTAGGTCAAACGAATTGGTCATGAAGCATTAATGAGCCTATTCCACAACCATTAGTGACATAATTTTTCCCTATTTTAATACCCCCCAAATAAATTCCATTTCTAACTTTTTACACCTTTCACAGACTATAAAGTACATAATATATTACTTTTTGCAAGAATATAAAATAATGAATTATAGCATTTCAATAGAGCACTTAATTTTATTGGCAGAAGTTGTGAATGGAGTTAACATAACATTGGCTCCACACAAATTATAATGACAGAGCTAACTTAATGCTCGAGCTTTGAATATTTTCACCTCCACATTACTCACCAAATTATCCATCAACTTTGAACATCAACAGTCAAATCACTTTTTTGTTAAGTAAAGCTTTAAAGTGAATATGAACTAAAACTTTAATTACTGTTTCTTTATCTTCTGCCTAAAAGTACCCCTTTTCATCTCAATCCTCTTCAATGTTCATTTATTTTTCTGTATTTCCTCCGTATGGTTTTTCAGCCTTTGTGGAGTGTGATTAACACATGGATTTAAATCTTATTCAAGTATATCCAAGGTTTTCTGTATCTAGTATTGTTACTTTAAAAGTCGGAATTTGACTTAGTATGTAAATTAGAATATTCAGACAACTAGAGCTTCTTGTTGGGTGAGAATACGGTATACCATTTTCTTCACTTTCCATCACACATAATTTCATGAGTAAATATATCATTAAAAGTCTAACTTCAGATGGCAAAACTATTAAGAAAAAAAAAATGGAGCCATCTGAATTGACATGTGAGGCACACGAAAATGACCTAGGATGCTTGTTTCCATCACTGTATGCAGAACAACTACAGCGCTGAAAACCCAGACCATAGCCTGACACCTTACTGACTGAAGCAGCAACATCTTGAATTAAGTAATGTGGCCTTTTTGATACATCTTTTGAACCAGAACTCACCACTGTTAAAGCGGCAAAAAATGGCTTTGATTAAATTTACTGCATTCCATTGGTTCTGGATTACTGGGGCTGTGCTGACTACAAAATGAGGTAAATAGCCCCTCTCAGAAACCACAACTACTTTAAAATCACCCAGAGTGGTTCTTCCTGACCTCATTAACTTCTCTTTACACTATTAAGATCTTGTATCTCCAAGTACTCTAAAGCAGTGGTTCTCAAACTCTCTATGGGGAAGGATCATTCATCTCCCATTTGCTGCTGACAGATGTGAAGCTCCGGGTCCTATGACATTATTGTACTGGCCCCTGAGTCTGACAACACCCAAACTGGTCTACACTCGGTCAATGAGATGAGTCACTAATCACACACTTTAATAACAAACTGGTGATGATGCCAAAATGCCATGGAAGTCTCTAAATGAGTGAGCACTGTCTATTCTGTCCCAGGCCACGCTTGAGTTACACCGCTCTACCAGATCCAAAGAAGGGGAGTCAGCAATACACTGTGTGCAGCTTGAGCTGTGCCTCACTGCTGAGCAGCACTAGAACCACGACACCCTGTAGCCCCTAAAAAAGACCTACAGTGTCCACCTAGACAGGCAAAAAGAACATTATACCTCAGCCCTGCAGAGGTGAATGCCTGCCAAGCACGGAAACTAGTTTTGGCTGAGCCAGACACACTCCTTTGTTTATATTGCTGGAGAAAGAAAGCTTGGAGGAGAATAAGAATTTATATTTGTATTTGCTGACATACCCATAATGAAATTCCAGAAAAATACAGAAATTAAGGACAGTTGTTACTTGTAGAGGGAGCTGAGAATTGGGAGACAGGAAGACGTCTCAATATGTACTTTTTATAACTTCTGGCTTTTTAAACTACACGAATGTATTCTAATTTAAAACTCTAAAAATATTATAAAATAAGCCCCCCAAAACAAATGGAAGAAAAAAAATAACTAAAAAATTGTGTGGGTTGAGATGGGAAATCTGCCACCACTATAGGGGATTAAAAGCATGCCATAAGTACAGGCAGTTGCCCAAAACATCCACCATTGCAGGACATTCATGAACATTTTTCTCTTGCTGAGGAAAATGGGAAAAACTGCTCAAGATTCAAAGTAAAAAAGTTTGCAAATCATGAACTGAAAAACAATCAGAAAAAAAACCTAGAAATATCTGCTTGCTGTTCCCAAATAGGATTTGAAAAGCCAAGAAGTGTGTCTAAAAAGGCACTCAAGTAGAGAAATAAGCAAGCTGAAGAGAAGGGAAACTGATCTAGCAGAGGAAAATCTACCATGAGGCAGCAGGGAGCCCACTAGAACCCAGAAAAACCAAGTCAAGTTGTGTAGCATGAACACATGTGTTTCAAAAAAAAAAAAAAAAAAAGTAGAGATAAATCAAATCATAGCAAACTAAATGTTCTTAGCATAAATCAGACCTGAACTTAATGAAAAAGACTGAGATATATTTGGTACCATTAAACAATTTTCAAGAAAAAAAAAGAAACAAAATATATAAGTATCCTTCCAATGAAGAAAACACAGGTTGACACAATTTTGCTACACACTAGTCAGAAACAGAATGTGAGGCCCTACTCACACATTCCCCTATTGAAGGTTCACAAGACATAGTAACATATTTAAGGCTTGGACAAGTCCTGTAACAAGAAATGACTGTTGTAGCTTTTCACTGGGCACCTGGCAACATCTCACAGTGCTAGTATTCTGCAGAATACATTTTGGAAAATGTTGAATTACACAAGTATAGTAGAAAATAAAATTTTCCTCCCCAAATGCGTGACTCATTATAATTGTTACTAATGTAGGAAGACAGCTTTTTAAAAGTTCTTCCTGGTAGTGGCTCCCTAGTGTAGGGGTAAAGGTTAGCAGGTCTGCTTTACACTCAGAAGGTCCTGGGTTCGCACCCTAGGTGGAGCCACGGACCATACCCCAGATGCGCCAGGCGCCCGGTGCACCAAGAGACGGCAACATCCATAGGTCAGGGGTGGAAGTGTGGGGGAGAATTAAAGAGAAGGAAAAAAAAGCTCTTCCTATTGACAAAAATATAGAAAAAATTTCAAGGAAATCCCATTGCATGAGATGAAGCACTGAAATCAAATGAACACAAAACAAAACATAAAAGATCATTGAAAAGACTTATAAAAGTAAATATACAAAATCAAGCAAGGTGACTTATATAGTAAAATTAGTACTGTATATAATAATTGAGTCTATAAGCCCTAATTAAATTGATTAAGACAGGAAGAAAAGAGGAGGGAAATAATTTTGTAAATGATAAATAACTTATCCTTACAAAATAACATAAATATAGAGAGCTATTTTAGTATCTTTTATTTGGTAATTAGAAATCATGCATTTAATTGTTCATTTAATAAGTGTATAGGCAAACACATTAATATTTAAAACACTATATTTATTAAGTTGACAATGGTAGAAATAAAAAAAATATGGCAATACATTCACCTATAAAGAGCAGAATTTAAAAAGCATATAAAAATTACATTGAAAATAAATGTCTCAAACCTACCAACTACAGGCAAAATCTCTCACTGATAAATATAACTATAAACTTTATAAGGGAGTCACTGAAAACTAAATTTACAGAGAATGATTAAAAAAAACAAATGGGTGGATATATTAGTGATGGTATTTTGGATGTTAAATTAGACTACAGGTCAAAAGGTTTAAATAGAGTATAGAGAGTTGTTTTCTCTTGATTCAGTTATAATCATTAAAGGAAACTAATGCTTTCCTTTATCACATAACAGGGCATCTAAAATGTAAAGCAAAACCTGTTAAAATTATAAGGAATATAGCTAGAAACATAAGTATATGAGATTTAACACACCAGTACCAGGTTAGAATAAGG
The DNA here is from genome assembly GCA_030015415.1 of Cynopterus sphinx. Classification (NCBI taxonomy): domain Eukaryota; kingdom Metazoa; phylum Chordata; class Mammalia; order Chiroptera; family Pteropodidae; genus Cynopterus; species Cynopterus sphinx. The sequence continues at coordinate 45,825,036 of CM057391.1, read as the reverse complement.
AGACAAAGAAATAAGTTGATACTATACTAGTTCAAGGTAGAAATTTTCTAATAAACCTTTCGGATACTAACAAAACAAACCAACAAAAAAGAAATAAGACAAAAGATATGAAATAACATTATTATAAAAGTTGAATGAATGAATATTGTCTCAGACTATTTTTACTTGTCAATAGGACCATTTATAAAGTAAATGTATATAATATCATGAAAACAACCTCAACAAAATATTAAAAGCAGAGGCGGCACACATCAAAATTTCTGTTGAGTAGGTAAAGTTATAAAATAGTAATACAAACTTAAATGTACTAATAGACAAACAAAAGCCCATGCCCAGGAGACACGACAACTCTTGGCTTTCTTCTTTAGCACAGTTATGAAGAAGTCACTTATGGCAATGTGTCAAGGGACAAGCTTCTGAAACTCTGAGTTGGGTCTTTTATTTATAAAATAAGAATAATAATAGTGTTTACTCCATCAGGTTATTGGGTGTATTAAATGAGTTAACACATGCTATTAGAATAGTACTTGGTAACACATGAAGTGTTAAGAGGTCATACTATTATTGGAATACAAACTCCATGAAGACAAGAATTTTTGACTATTTTGTTCATAGATGTATCTCTAGAACCTAGAACAGTGGCTGTCTTACAACAGCAGTCCAAAAATATCTGTCAATGAAAAGCGACATTATCTACTGAATTAAAACAAAACAAAACAAAACTACAGACTATTTTGAAATAACAAGACTGTCAAAATTTATAAGGTAAAGTCAAAGTGAATTGAAGTGAATGTTAACACCCTAACCTCATTTAATATTAAAAAGAAAAAAAGATATAAACATTTCATTCTAGAAGTTATGAAAAGGAACCGAAAATCATTCCAAAAAAAGTATGACAGAAAAAAAAATGAACAAAACGACAAATTGAGAATGAATCCCAGAAACTGATTTTTGATAGGAGAAAAAAAAACAAAACAAAACATTGATATATCCAAGCAAATGTGGGAAGGGGGCAATGTGGAGGGGTGGTAAAAATGACCCCCAAAAAGAGTGATATAATTAAAAGCACACAGAGAAATTATAAGAGAGTTTAAATAATCACAGTTTAAAAACACCAAAGTTGAAAGTCTAAACGAAATGAGTGACTTTCTGGAAAAATAATAAAATTAACTGAAAAAGTAGAAAACTCAAACCATAATAAAGTTTTGAAAACTTAAAATGGATTTTATTCTCAAAAGGCTCTAGGCTCAAACAATATTTTTGTTATTTCAAACACTTAAGGAATATGTTATTATGCTATGTAAGGCACTCCGGAGACAAAAACGATGAAATAACATAGAATATTTTTTTAAAAATCTAGCATAACTGATACCAAGGCAGTACAAAGAAGTCTCAGTTATAAATATACAGAAATTATACGTAAAACACAACAACCTAAATCCAGTAATGCATCAAAAGACTAACTCACCTAGCACATTCTAGAGTGACAAGATATATATCATACTGCATGGTAATAACTTCCGGTGACAAAAATTAGCAAAATAACTAACAATCACTTGAGATGACATTCTTAGAAATTTAGAATAGAGAGAAGAGTACCTCATTCACATGTTCAAATGTTATCCGCCTTAACTGAACAGTCAATAGAGTATATTACAGTTCTACACCAGAGGCATTCCCATTAAAACCAGGTACAAAAGAAAGGTTGTGGATACCAAAAAGAATTATCTAACACTATTCCAAGAAATCCATCCAATGCAGTGAGACAGAACAAAATATGAACCTATTAGAAAGATGGCAAAATTATTACTTGTAGATAATAGGAGTGTATTATTAGAAAACCTTAGATAATAAAATACAGAACCATTAGGAACATCAAGAATGCTTAGGAGTTTGAGTGCACAAAAAATAAAAACAAACAAACAAAAACCAGTACCTTTTCTTTTAAAAGCAATAACTAATTAGGAAAAAAATATCTAGAAAAAAATTTCATACCTAGGAATGACCAAGAAAAGAAATGAGGTGGTCATAAGAAGAGAAATGTCAAATTAGAAAGTTCAGATATAAAAGTATATACCCTATTACTTTATGAAAAACTAGATTTTTAGAGGATATAGGCTCTAGGCAAAATCTCAACAGTATGTTCTTTTAAGTTTAGTGAAAATACTCCTAAAGATAATCTGTTTAATTCAGTTCCTCTGTTTTAAAGATTAGATCTGAAGAGAACAACCCAAATAAGGAACAAAGAATTTTATATAAAGGTGTTTAATATTTCTGATAGTAAAAATGTTGGGAAAAACCCTAATGTCAAACAATGATTAGTGATTACAATGCATCCATATGATAAAAGCAGGATACAAAATATAAAATTAATACCAATAGATTCAGCATAATCTCCATTTTAAAAAATAAATTGAGAGAAAAATCTATAAAATTTTTAACAGAAGTTACCTTTGGCTTTGATTGTGAAAGCATTGGAAACGGTTATTTTTTAAAAGTTATCTAAACTTTACTATTTCTGTGTTGCTTCAGTACTTGGATGAGTGTAGTCTTCCCTTTAAGGGCTCTCTTCTATATATCTATATAATATTCACCAAATTTTAGAACTTTGAGGCCCATTTTAAGAATGAATGAATGAATAGATGGATAGCATTAAAAGTATTATTTTACCTTTTAATCAAACCCATGAGCACATGCATGCATTCTCTCTCTCTCTCTCTCTCTCTCTCTCTCACACACACACACACACACACACACACACACACTTCTAGCCATGTGTTAAGGAGAAAGTCAATGTCTGTTAATTCATTCATTCAACAACATGTACAGAATACCTAGTATATGCCAGGTTATTCTTGTTCCTGGGGCTACAGAAGTGAATCAACAGTTTTCAACTTCATAATGCAAAAAATAGTGTTTTAGATTGTGAGATATGTAAAATATTAAAGAGTGGAATGAAGGGAATTACGAAGGGAGCATATGTGTTATTTTACACAGGAAGGTCAAGGGAAGCCTAGATACAGTAAGAACCTCAGATCAGCTGAAAACTTGGGCAGAGACCTGAGGGAAGGTCTGTGGATTCTATGAGATTGATCAGAGAGGTGGGAATAGCAAGTGCAAAGGTCCTGTGGTAGGCAAGCCCTTGGTGTCTGAGTAACAGTAAAGAGGCCCACAGGGCTTAAAAGGATATGGCAGAAAAATAGTATTTGAGCTATGAAAATTAATGAGTTAGAGCCATTAACTGCAAATTAGTATCTCCAAATCCCTCTTAAATTTTACATTGCACTGTGATTAAAAAATTTGGAAACGAATTTCCTGCATGTTGGAACCAATTGACTGAATTCATATACATCTATAGGATATAGCAGCTTTACAGCATTTTATGAGTACAGACAAAGCACTTAATCCCAAGAGCCAAATTATAGGTCTGGAAAATCATGAGTGTAATGGAATGAAGAATGAAGCTAAAGAGCTTTGAAAACAAAACAAAATGTTGGAGACCTAAGTCCTTATCATCCTCTGTAATTATTCACTGTGTTAATAAGCCCTTAGTGGGACACCATCATGTGCCTGTACTGCCTGTATTTTCATCCCAATGGATACCTTACATTTTCCCTTCTCTCCCTGGTAAAACTCTGTAAAAAGGTAGATTTTTTTCCTGCCCTCATTGACTCTCCCCTGGGGGCCTCTGCGTTATCTGCTCACTGGTGATGAGACCAAGTATCATCACAGTGGCACTGAGGACTCACCTGCATCGGTCGTTGCCTGTCCTTAGCCTCCCCCTAGAGCTGGTGGGGAACCTGCATTTCTAACCAGCTCAGGATAATTCCTGTGCGTGCAGAAAACTAAGAAGCCCTGCCCTTGCTGGGTCCCGGGAGCAGAGGGCATATCAGGCTGACGCCTGAGGGTGGGAGAACCTTGCCCCAAACTGTGTGGCTTAGAAATTCCACCCCTTACACATTTTCTTCAGTACACGAGAATCTATATTCTAGGTCCCTAAAGGAGAAGGGCAAGGAAACAATGGTAAGTGCATTTCATAAAGCGCTTTCTTAGTACTTGAACTAAAAAAGTTTATTTGTATCTGGTTCTTTTTACTCATCTTAGTTTCTTAACATTTTCCAGCAATTTCTGATGATAAAACACACTGAAGGTAGAAATAGTAGTGTGGCCAGGCCACTTCTCAGGGCACAGAGGTGTTGCTGGTTCCACATGTGGCAGATGAGGATCTACCAGATATTCTGAGCTCAGCAGTGGCTTATGGCATGACAATCCCTCAAATGAGAGGTCATCTTGCGATTCACGAAATAAAGGATGGAAACGAAGGGCCAGTTAGCCAATAAAAAATGATCAACATAATCACAGATTTTTCAGCTCACCTCAGAACACAGGGAAGGGAGTGAAATGAATTATCTACATAATGAGGCTAAGGAAGGAACATTCAAAAAAAAAAAAAAAAAAAGCAAAGTAAAAAGGGAACCCAATAAGAGCCATGTGTTGTTATACAACAGAGAGTGAGAAAGAGCTGCAAATTTAAAAGCTCTTATTATATAATCTCTTTTGTGTTTGAAATAAACACAAAAACAAGATGGGGAATACTCCAATAAGGACTGCAGTCTGAAAAAAAGAAGGCGATGCAAACACTGAATAGCATGCTGTTTTAGAACCTTCAAATTGCAGAAGAATTCAGCCACATATCTACAGTCCAAATCTAGAGAGAACTGAAGTACTTTTTAAAGAAAAAATCTTTTCTTACCTCTCAATCAGCTGACCACTAACACTTTTATCTGAAGTTATCTCAGAATATATGTGTGTTCTAAAAGTACTCAGCACACAAGACTGATTGCTAAAGAAAATTCTAAGGGAAATTATCATATATAATAAGTCACACCAAAATAAAACGAGAGAAAAATAACAAAAATCCAATAAGTTTCTAGGTTAGAGGTAGCTCTGGCAAACGAGGAAACTCTCTGGCCTCACAGAACCCAAATTCTTATTCTGAGTTTGTTACCTGAGGAATTCAGAGCTTCATTTTTCAAATGGTATGTCAGTGTAACTCATTTTACTAATTACTAATAAGTTTTATAATAAAAAAATTTTAAATGGGGGGGGAAGCTTGGGTTAATTAAACTATTAGAATTGTTACTGTGCGAGGCGATATGAACTCTATTGTTGCCTTGGTAACACTGGAGACTCTCCATTCTTTTCACCAACAAAGAAATGAATTCCAACTCAGCAACAGTTAGGAGAGGTAAGATTTACTAAAGGCACGTTCTGAGGTAGAAACGGGTCACACCTAAACTGGCGGTGAGCTCCCCCACTCCATGAGGAGCAGGTTACAGCTTCTCAGGAAAGAGGGCTGTAGCCCCCCGGAAGGGGAGGTATGTTCTACGTGAGGGATGAGACAGGTGGCTACAAAGGTGTTCCCAACTGATTAGCACCTGGGGTCAACTTGACTGATGTTTGGCTGCTATACAGCTCTGTGCCTGGTGCACATGTCTTACCCAGAATTCATACTGTTATAATTCGACTCATGAACTTCCAGGCATAGACATGGTAGTAGAGTGATGGTATAATGAGGCTGAGGTTGCAGGCAGTTTAGGGTAGTACCTTCAGCACAGGCGTCTGTGGCCAGATTAAACGACTACAGGTTTGTGGCCCTCCAGCCCTTCGTCTCTCAGGATGCAGGAACCATTCTTTAACTACAAACGAGGTGGTTCTTTGCGTGGTCTCTGGGCTGTCTCTGGGTCGGGCCTTCGTTCCTTCGTTGCCTTGTAACTCATGTCTGTCTAACTATCTAACAGAACTTATAAAACTGAGATGATTTCATTAATTAGTCTTAGTTAGGAAAAAATTCCTATCTGTCCCTGCTATGAACATAGCACATTGACGGCTTCAAGAAATACCTGTAGTAAAAGAACTGCTCTCAGATTTGAAAGGGACTAAGAGTCCATCTAGTCTTGAACCCACTGGAAGCTCTAAATTATCTCTAATACCTAGTGGTGTCCAATTTAAATACCTAACATTCCAGGTTCGGGGACTCCCTTTTTCCTGGGGTAGCATTTTAGCCAACTCTAACTGTCAAATCAGTTTTCCTGTTTCAAGTCTAAAATCTGTCTCCCTGTGGTTTCCATGTACTAGCTTTATGATCTGACACTGAGAACAAGTTAGATCCATTTTCCACAAGGCAGCCTAGCCACCCACAAACATTTAAAGGCAGTTATCACGCCCCCAGCTCTCTCTGCCTTCCAGAACCCCGAAATCTCTCATCCCTGGTTCTAACAACCACTTTTAACAAGGCATTTTTGGATCCTTTTCTGCTTGACCCAATGCTGACAGATCAGTATTATCTTTAGAAGACGGAGTGCTGGGCTAAGTGGTGCTTTCCAGAAACACTATGATTCTACTATAGTGTATTTGTATTTCTATAGTTGAGAATCCCATTAGCTAGTGTTGGTGGCTCAGTGCCTCATAAAAGCGAATTTATAGTTAATTAAAGACCCTATGTTATCATTTTTGATCTCCTTGGAGCTTTTTCGGTGTTTTGATTTTTCAAGATCTTTTTGGACCTGATTCAATCATTAACTTGACTTGAAAATTCCTCATAAAGAAATCTGATGATAATTGCACTGTGACTTTGTCCAAGAAACAAACACCAAATTGTTAAGTACCTTTATAACCACCTATCTCATCCCTAATATAATACATACCTCCCCTTCCATGGGGTTACAGCCCTCTTCCCTGAGAAGCTGTAACCTGCTCCTCATGGAGTGGGGGAGCTCACCGCCAGTTCAGGTGTGAGCCGTTTCTACCTCAACAGGACTGCAGCATCCTGCTTCTAGAAATAGCTCCCTTGACTAATGTCCAGCCATCTGTTATCATCCATCCAGTGACAACATCTTCTAACTGCTGTTTGACACAGCCATCACTTTCTGTCTTGGCCAAAGCTGCTTATTAAATGTTTTGCTTAAGTCCCAACACATATTTACAGTATTTTCCTGATCAACCTAACAATATTTCAAAAAAAAATACTGGCCTGGGCTAGCATGACAGTTTTCTTGGTGAGCCCTGAGGGTCACAGAGATTACTATTTTGTCTTATGTTAGGACAACAAACTTTTAAAATTTAAGATATAGTCTTCTGTAGAATTGATTTGAAATTCTCCACCTACTAATTTTCAGAATTAATTTTTTTGCTCCCTTTCAAAGTGCAGAATGACATTCACCACCTTCAATTTCCCAGCACCCTACAGATTTTTTATGATTGCTCACAAATTTCTGATACTGGTTCGTGGTAACATTTGTAAAAAACCTCAGTCCTCTGGAACAGGAGAAGCTTGTTTGCTAGAGAGATATTGTCACTCTGATCCCCTTTGCCAATGGTGCTCTTCATTCCCGTTTCAGCTGACAAGCACTTTTATTCTCTTGCTGCTGTCCCTGCTCTGGACATGAAACTGCGGAGGACAGGCCTCCCCTGAGTCACTGCTGCACCCTCAGGTCCATGCATTCAAATAAACACAAGACAGAAGAGCAAACTAGGAAGTGAACTGTTTTTCTTTCATTGCCATGTGTCACCTCTAAACCAGGAAACATGCTTCTCCTTCCCCGGCTCCCACAGCAGTTCTCCTGCAGTCATCAGCATGTTCACCAGGCAGTGCACTGGATGGGGATCAGAAGAATCTGTGTCATACCTCTCTCTCGTCTCCACGTGTGTGCTTTCTTTCCATTTTCTGTACGTATATGATTTTAGATCTAGCTTTATTAAAGGGTTCCACTAGGACCTGTATTTTTCATACTCTGTGCTTTTATAGGCAAATGTGATTGCTGAATCAGAATGACTCTCCTTAGTGACCCCCAGCTCTCTTGCAGTAGCTTCTCCTGCGGTCTCATGCCCATCAGGAAGCTTCTTGTCTGGTCCAAGCTGTGCCTTTACGTCTGGTACTGTCCCTATGTAAGGCACCAAAGGGTTTTCCCACTGGCCCCTTTCACCCTAGAGAAGTCTCATTTTTGCCTCTCTCCATTTGAAGGGCTACAGCTTAAAGTAAAACTAGAAAATAACAGTAGGGATGAGGGATAGGAGCAGGGACTCAGAGCTCAGAGTTTCAAATTCCAAGTTCTGCCTTTTCTCAGGATTGTTTCCTGCCATAAGTTTAATATATTCTTTACTACATGTACCCTAAAGCAAAAGACAAGTGTTCTGGATGAGTACATGAGTTTTAGCTTGAATCCTAGAGGGCATCTGACTCTCATTCATCTCTGTTTTGAAGTTTGTGATGAAGAGTAACATTTACTTTCAACACTATCCAAAAAGAAAAACAAAACAAAACAAACAAAAAGCCCTCGAACCCCCAAATAATCTGATTTAAAAATGGGGAAAAATCTGAATAGACGTTTTTTCAAAGAAGACATATAAGAGGCCAACAGGTACATGAAAAGGTGCTCACCATCACTAAACGTCAGAGAAGCGCAAGTCAAAGTCACAATGAGATATCCTCTCACATCTGCTAAGATGGCTATTATCAAAATGACACGAAATAAAAAATATTGGCTGGAATATGGAGAAAAGGGAAGCCTTGTGTACTGTTAGTGGGAAATGTAAATTGGTACAGCTATTATGGAAAACAGTATGGAGGTTCCCCTAAAAATTAAAAATAGAACCACCATATGTTCGTTATCCCACTTCTGGGTATATATCTGAAGGAAATGAAATCAGTATATCAAAGAGATATCTGTTATCCTATGTTCACTGAAGCATAGCCAAGATATAGAAATCACCTAAGAGTCAATAGATATATGGATAAAGAAAATGTGGGATAGATAAATAGCATATTATTCAACCATAAAAAGAAAGGAAATCCTGCCATTTGTGACAACATGGACGAACCTGGAGGACATAATGGTGAGATAAGTCAGACAGAGAAAGACAAATATTGCATAGTATCACTTATACACGTGACCTTAAAAAGAAGAGAAGAAGAAAAAGAAGAAGAAGAAGAAGAAGAAGAAGAAGAAGAAGAAGAAGAAGAAGAAGAAGAAGAAGAAGAAGAAGAAGAAGAAGAAGCAGCAGCAGCAGCAGCAGCAGCAGAAGAAGAAGAAGAAGCAGAAGCAGGAGCAGAAGCAGGAGCAGAAGCAGGAGAAGCATCAGAAGCATCAGAAGCATCAGAAGCAGCAGCAGAAGGAGAAGGAGAAGGAGAAGGAGACGGAGGAAGAAAAAGGTGTCAAACTCACAGAATCAGAGTAGAGTGGTGACTGCCAGGGGCTGGGGGTAGAGGAAACAGGGTAATGTTAGTCAAAGGGTATAAACTTTCAGTTATAAGCTGAATAAGCTCTGAGGATCTGTGGACGGCATACTGATTATAGTTAATAATACTGTATTATATGCCTGAAATTTGCTAAGAGAGTAGATCTTAAGTGTTCTCACCACACACCAAAAAAGGTAAGGTGACGGCTGTTAATTATCTTGATGTTGTTATTTCACAATGTACAATCAAATGATCATATTGTATACTTTGAATACAAACCATTTTATTCATCAATTATATATCAATAAAGCTGGAAAAGAATTGTATGTGATGTGCATTTTACCACATTTTTTTGAAAAAGAAAAGTTAAAAAAAAAAGAAAGAAAGAAATCCTGCTGCAGTCTAGTGAATGAACTGGCCAGGCCCCTGACCAGAACTGTCCTTTTATCCTTCTGCTCTCCTCTGGCCAGTCTGCATGGCTCATGCCCATGCTTTCAGGCCTCCAAGCAGAAAGGATAAACCTAATGAGCTCAAATGTCAGCACAATATAAATTACAGCCATAGAAAAAAAAGAAACAACTTGATGCATGGCTGAGGATCTAAAAGAGAAATGTCCACCATTGTTTGTGATTATAGATCACATCACAATCTAATAGCAATTTTTATTTAATCAATAATTTCCATGCTGAACAGACAGCCCTGTTACAAAGAATTGACAAGCAGGTACTGATAGCGACAAGCCTTGTTATTAATCTTTTCTCCACTAGCTTATCAGCCAAACTCGTGGAAAAGGCACCACCAAGATGGATTCTAGAAGCCACCTTTCTCCTTCCCCCACTCCTCTTTTCTTTCTCCCTCTCATAACATATAACGGAGACTCTACGTTTATTTGAGTAACCCGGGGCTTGAGCGGCATAAAAAGGCAGTTCACACTAAGCAATTTCACAAATCAGTAGGACCTAGACCATCGTTCAGGGTTAGCCATTATAGGCTAATAAATCATACTTTTTCTTTGAGTTGTCAATCTCCAAAAAGCTTTGTACAAACGTTGGCATCTCTAATTCCGTGAAGGCTTTTCATCTTGAAATGAGATGCTCTATACTGATAACAAGAATAATCCCCTCTTGATCAAGAAAAAAAAATCTGCATTTTAGCAATTAAAGCTACTGCCAGAAGCCAAATGCCTCAGCACTGAGGATGCAGTGAAGTTTATCTCTGCTAAACACAAGCGGAATACAGTGAGCACTGTGCTTCATTTGCAGTTTGACTGCTTTATCTTGTGATGGGAAATGTGCCACCTCTTAACGAGTTGCAGAGGAGAGAAAAGTACCGGAACTTTCACTTCTTCCAAGAAAAGCTACCAGAATGACCTGCTACCTGCTTCTCATGAATCAGCTCTCTCACCTGTCCTGGAGAGAGCTCTCGGCTACTTAGGACACATCAGTGTGCTGAGGCACAGAGGCAGCACCCACAGAAACACGAGATGTCTGTGCAGGTGGCATGGAGGGAGCATAGGAGACAAGACCCAGTCAGGTATGGAAAGAGACCACCACCTCACCAACAGAATCCCGTGGCGCCCACAGCAGACAGCTGTGTAGTTTTGTTTTCTTGATTAGAAAGACATTTTCAGACCCTGAGATTATGTATTTATAACTAGAAAATACGGCACACCAAAAAAAAAAAAAGATAAAGAAAGAAAAATAATAATCACACAAGAAAATTGTCTCTAACTGGGCCCTAAAAACTTGACTAGCACTGGAGCAGGCATCTTCCATAAGTCATTAAAGATCGCAACAAGGCTGATAACCCTACTTTGAAAAGGCACTGGAATCTTAGAACCTTGGGCTATGTACTGAAGAGACAGGGGTCCCACAGGCAAAACCAAATCCCACATGCTCAGTCTGCTACCCGGAACTTTCTGACCACTCTCTGAACACCTACAACTATCCACATTAGCTATGAAAACTGTAATTGTGAAACATCTCAGAGCTTTCCTCTCAGGTATTTAAAAATAATTGCGACTGCAGAATCTCACTTCTGGTCCTATCCCACCCTACCCCTCCGCTCTTCAAAACACAGCACTTATACCTTCTAGGGTTTTGCAAAACTCAGCCCCGTCTTTCTAAAGCTCATGCTGGCTCAAGCCATTCTCCTCATCAGAAACATTTGATTCTCCTTAATCCATCCGGGATATAACTCGGACTTCTAGTCTATAGCACCTAACCCAGGAAACAGTGCTACTCAGCTCTTCAATCTTAATTCCCACTAAAACACTTCTAAAACACTTCGGTTCATAACTGCATTATTTGCCTCTCTTCAAATACTTAGAATGAATCATTTTGTAATTATAGCTCTAACCCAAAGAACTGTCAGAAATGCCAGCCTTTGATTATATTAGCCACTACAACAGATAAAATTCTCCTCTACTTTCTGTATCCATTAACTTCTTCCTGCTGTCTTTTCCCCCTGGGAGCCCCAACTCCTTCCTGCAGTAGTCATTTCCTATTAAATCCACCTGTTCTTTAAAGACCATGTTCAAACACGATCTCTATGAGACCCTTCTCTCATTCCCTCTTCTGTACCTTCACATTACCTGTTTTCCCATCTTTAGTCCTCCCAAAATCCTGCCCTGTATATCCCCCTTACTCAAGGGACAGACACAAAAGACCTATGTGTCAGATCTTGCTCATCCCACCAGCCTCAAACCCAAGTCCATAGGTCTGACACGCATGAGGCTTTTTCCAGCACTATGCCTACGATTTGGGTAGTGGCCACCAGGTGATGATGATATGTCGTAGCAAGTACTATCAACAGGGTACAACCAAATCAATGACATCCTCATATACTCTCTCCTCATTTTGATGAAAAGTCTTCATGTCTACATTCTTGAATTAATTATGTTGATTATTACTACTTCTAGACTTCATTCTTCCTCATATCTGAATAATGCTGCAGCATTTACAAAAGCACTTTCATGATCTGATCTCATTCTATCCTCACACGTATAAAACAAATTGAAAACTGAAGTTGTAGATGACTTCACTAATAGAAACAATTTGGGGCAGATATAAGAATAAAAGCTAAATTTTCAACACACCATCTTATGCGCTCTCCACACCCTTCTCACTGATTAATGCTAATTTTTCTAGAAATTGTAGGGATAGGGTAGGGGTGGTTTAAGTTTAAGGCCTTGGCTTATATATAGTGTTTTGAGGATATGCCACTTAAGTGGTTCTCTTCCCATGCCAACATTAACTACTCTAGAAATGAAAAAAAAAAAAATTATTTACTGCAGTATTTAGTTAATCTCAGAAAACCCTAAATGTCCCTGAATCTTCAAGAAGTCCTTGCATAGAAAATTGCTTTCTGTTCCTGGAGCTCTGTTTTATGTCAAAGCAGAAGTCTGATATACAGTCCTGCTGGCCATGATATCAGAAGCTGAAGTCTAAATGACTTCCCTTGGTTTAAGAAAAAAAACAACAGTGATGGAATTTTTCCACCAAGACCAAAGGACTGGTCGATAAAGGCCTTGCTGAGAACTACTAAGTGACTAACTTAGCAAATGTGATTTTAAAATTAAGCTCTGCCAATTTACACACACACAGAGGCATGTGCATACAGAATGCGCCACATAAACATATGTACATATGCATGCATGCACATAGGCACACCACATACACACATATCAAATAGCCTTTTGCTCAAAACTATTTAATGAGATCATCTTCTCTTTTTAATCTGAGCATTCTAAGCAAGAGAAAATTTATCTTTAATCACATACCTTTTTTCATTATTTTTTCCTACACTGCAAGAGGAAGAATATGGGGCAGAAGTGGGGACATTTTGCCCCCCAGGGGCATTCAACAATATCTGGAGACATTCTTGGTGGTCATGCTGGCGGAGGGCACTCCTGGCATTCGGTGGGCAGAGGTCAGCAACGCTGCTAATGGTCCTACACTGATTTCCCTAACCTAGTGTGCCTTGCTTTTAGAGTGATCACCAATGAGAACTTTCAGAAGGATGCCTGAAAGGATGTCAGGATTAGGTTGATTCTCATCACAGCATAATCGAGTGCAAGGAGGGATTTGGAGTGTAAGTAATGGACTCAGGAACTTCTCTGGTCTTTTTGTCTTAGGGCTGCCAGGAGCCTAGTCTCAGCATCTTTATGCAATTATTAATTTCATGGTGACATGTCAACCCAAACACTGACCAAATATCAACCTAAGCCTCGCTTTTAAGGACAACATGCATGGACCTGGAAGCTGGTTAAAAAAAAAAAATTACACTTTTCACTCTTATAAGGACAATTACTAACATTTTATTAAGTATAATTTTTGGGATAATCCCCCCAACCGTTTTCTGAAGTAAATACTTTTATTATCCTTATTTCACAGAGAGGGGATGTGACATGTCTAGGGTAGAGGTTAGGCCTTGAACTCAGGTATGTCAGCTTTGCAACACGCCATATACTCCTATGGTTGCAGAATAGTGGTAAGCCAAAGTACTCTTAGGTGCTACTTCTTATAAAACATCACTGTCACTGTTACCATCACCATCATCATCATCATTATCACACCAAAAATGTTGACCCCCAGGCTTTGCTTGGCCTTAACCATATTCCCCACCTGTTTCCCAGAAGCTTCTGAGATACCACTTATGTACTCCTCCCTCTCTGAGCCCCCAGAATCTCAACTATACAATGTGGCTTCCTTATGTCCTTCTTCCTGTTGTTCACTATGCTTGCATGCTTCCTTGTCTCCCTTCCCAATGAGAATGACCAGTCCTGCAGGGTCTGTTCCAAGTTCTGCTGGCGATGTGCCCAACATCAAGTTAGGGAAGTGGGCTGCTATGCGGGCCACTCCCAGGCCTGCTTCTGATGAGGACTTGTTGAGAGAATGGCTGATCTGCTAATGTCAGCTCATACTTTTCCTGATAACCAAGGGGACATATTGTGCCAGCAAGATCTGCTATAGACAACTATATTTCAATGAGTTGTGAAGCCCTCTTCAAAGTGACCATTATCCCCTTTTGTATAAAGTGGGTCCATACTGAATATCCCAGGGAACTAATTACTGGCAGAACCCAAAATCCTATGTAAAGTATTATTCAGAACTAATCAATGAGCTTTTGATAGGAAAATCCTCCCCCAATGAGAGAACCAGTTACTTGAATGAAGATTTTGATGAAATATTTCACGGGTACATAAATGAAACATTTCAGGAGATATAAAATGGCTGAGTAAATTTAAGAAAATAACTAAGATATTACTCTGTACCAGTTATATCTTACTCAAAATACTGATTTGTTATCCTTCATTCAACGGTTAAGGCATATTAGTAAAGGGGATATTTTAATAATTCAATAATTACTCAAGTAATTAATACACCACTTCATAGAAACATTAACTACAGTTATTCTGGAGGGCATTTAATTTACAGGGTTCGAATAGACCTTGGGAAAGAGATGGCAAGTACCCGCCTCCCCTGAGACCCCACCTGGGGCAGTCATCCATAACTTGCTGCATATTCTTACCCTCCATCTCCACGGCTGAAATGAGAAGAGAGTTCAACATAGTACCCTAAGTGATGACCAGCCAAAATAAGCTGGCACTTTAGTAAGATGAAATCTGTTTGCCATCCCTGTCCCAAGGACTATCCGATTCAAATGCTTCACTTGCTTTTACTAAAACTGAGATCAAGGAGTCAAAATGTCTTGGCCAAGTCCCACAAACACAAACTGAGGGAAAAAAATGTGGCCTCAACTTCAGTCAAGTGCACAATAGTTCAGCCACAATAAATATAAAATAAGCCTTAAAGCTGACACTAAGAAGCCACAAAACACAACAGTGCCACTCCCCTCCTCTCCCTCACTCAACCCTACAAAACGCAAATACATAAAACAGAAAGACAGAGTTACCTCCTTTAGACACTCTGTTTCTTGTTAGACTTACTGCTTGTGATCTCTGTTTGGCCTTGGACATTGTGGATGACATTTATTTTCATGACTCTTTCGCAGTATGATAAGTGAGAAAATAACATTCTAAAGGGTCAAATGATTCCAGGGAGGTTATCTGGAGGGTCAGAGCAGAGATGGGGCTGCCACTCAGAATTCCCCTGGCCCTTGAAAGCTTTCGCTAGTGGACCACACAGCCCTCCATGCCCTTCACTCTGTCTAATCTCCTAAGTGTCTTTATGGGAACAATTTCTGCAGGTGCAATTTAGTCAATAACTTTAAAAAGAACGTGCCCCTTGAGGCACAACTGTCAAAGGGTGGCTTTGAACTTAGTAGTTCTTTGTCTACATTTTACATAAAATATTTCCAAGTAATTAAAGTAACTAAATTAACTAGCAACTCCATATTTTAGGGAAAATAAGATCACAATCTCCACTCATTTGTTTTATATTTTATGTACAGACAAAACTAATTTCGGCCTCATATCTAAGACCCCTATCACATCTTAAACTCAATATTCTCTTGGGTACGGATGTACAATGCAACTTTAGCAAAGGGATCATCAAAATCAGATGGAAAACATTTAAAATGCAAATTTAGGATCATGGTACTAATATGAAAATAATGTTTTCATCACATCCTAACTCTTCCCAAATTTCTATGGATGCATCATTTCTTCACAGATTAGATGTGCTTTTTTATATCTAAATCTGTCAGTTTTCAAATGACAGTAAAGGTGATTATAACTGTATTCTTCTGATAAAGGAAACTTTGGAATGTTTCTAGAGATTAAAAATTGCAGCATAGGAAAGCATTTAAAATCAAGTAGGTAGTTAATCACTCTACAAAAAGGTGAATTTGGACAACACGTTTAAAGATACACATGGAGGAAGGAATACAGAGACTGAAATGCCACCTAGTTGAAGCTGGGACTGATACACACACAACTCGCATTCTCTGCTGTGCGGCATCAATGGCAGGAGACAACAACCCCGCAGCACAACTGCCACGGCCCTGACTGTGAGGTTATTCTACTGGCGATGAGGTGAGGAATAAAACTGTTAAGAAATAATTTAACCTTTTAATGACCTTTGGAAAGGATATTACATGTGTTATTTCTTAAACCGAAAGAGAGGGCAAGGAATTATAGTGATGCAGTGAACAGGTGGCCATTAGGTATGGTGATTATACTATTTTTATTCTTTCAGATCTCAGCAGTGATGTTTTCAAGTATTGCTATCACTAGCCGCTCAGCAGTGGTGACCCACGCTGAGGTGCACATTCTCTATATTTATTCCTTTTCCTCTTTTTAAAAAGCCTCCCGAAACACTTGTAGCATACATAGTGTCATTCAGAAACAAAGTGTGCAGATTTCCAAGACCTGACTTCAGATGCTCAGTCATCCAAAAGCCAAAAATGGAACTGACTTCTAAGACAGAACTAACCCAACAGAGAAATGGGAAGGACTGGAAAGCTCTCTCATCTGCGTGAAAAGTCAGTCCAGAAGACAGATTGAGTCTTTTGCATAATAACAAAAGCTCAACCAAACCAAACAAAATAAAGCAAAAACAGAAGTAATACTTTGAGAACTGATATTCTACAAATTTAAATTTAAGATGTCTTTTGTAAGATATAATGTACAACAGCAAAAAGAGTCTAACTTAGTATTGAAAGGAAAATGTGAACTTTTCAACTTATTTTGAGATGTCAGAATATGTGCTTTTGGATGTCAAGGTAAGTGCTCGCATCTTGACAAATCAAGAATAAATTCAGTCTTAATCAAAGGTACTTTAACTTTTGTAGTATATATCCTTCTTACTCTCTTGTTCCCTTCTACTTTAACTGACATGAAGAAAGAGACAAAGTACAACAAAAACCTGGTTAACAAAAATATATATCAATCTTCTTAGCTTCTGGGCATAGATGAAAATTTCTGACAGATTTAATACCAGCTTGAGAGTAACTAAGCCCAATTATAATTATCTTGATGGGAAGGGAAACTAATTAAACACTCAGTGATAAAGACCCCACAGCAAATATAGAATAAACACAACTGGAGAGGGACAGAGGCTTGAAATAAAGGAGAAGAGAAGGGAGAGGCAATATTCAGCCCATCTGTTCAGCCAGTAATGGGACGAGGTAATCTTTTCAATAGAACATGGAGTTCATTACTCTGGAAACGAGACTACCTGGCAGGCAAAGTCAGCCGAGTCCCTAATTCTCCTCTTCAACTTTGTGATTTGCTAATGTGAAACACATGTCTCTCTTTTGCACCAAGTTCAAATGACTCTGGAATTCCAACCGTGCAGCTCAGCGACTAAACCAGAACAAGGGGAGAACTTGTCAGGATTTAAGAGCTTTCAGCAAAGCACTTCAATTGCAGCCAGCACCCTATTCCACAGAAGGATATCAATTATAGATAGTGACCTGCTTTAGCAGGCAGTCGGGACTGCCAGACACTAGATAGACAACCATGAAGAATCATGAATCTTTCCATTAACTGTAAGAGGAAGAAAAAGAATGGACCATAGCTGTAAATAAGGTGCAGCATCAGAATGGCTTAACACCTTGCCCCTTGGTTGCATGTAGCATGAAAATTCAACTAATTCACAAAAAGTCCTCCCTCCAAGGAAAGTCATAGGAACAGAAGCAGTTAATGCTCCCCTCTATCCCTAAAAGGGTGGTTTTTGCAGCTGGTATTATTTCCATCTGCCAAAGTAATTAGGTGGACTTGAAGTAGCATTGGTTCAATCAACAAAAAACAAAGCGCCTATTCTATACCAGGTCACTGCTAATGCTACCAGATACACTCGTGAGTATGAAGGTACTTAAACGTCATGCAAAGTAAAACCAGTTTAAATGCACAAAAATGGAATTTCCACACTTTGGATAATGAGTAAAAAGGCAGCAAATAAGTGATATAAATTACTCTCTTTATTCATGTTGCTGTAAGTTATGATTTTTAATTCACTTAACTAAGTTTACTTATTCATAATTTATCTCAGACTAAAACTAATATCATAAAGGCAATATATTAAATTTCCTTCTAATCCTGGCATGAATTTTTTCTAGTCGATTTAGAATTTAAAAATTCCACTGTATATCTTCATGCATATTTTCACAATAAAACAGACAACATGGTGGTCAGTTGATAGTTTAAGCACCATTATCTTAAAATTACTCAGATCTCTCTACCTAAAACCTTTCTCCACTGAGATTAAATACAAATACCTGCAACATCCACTGTTTTTAAAAAGCCTTTACATTAAGTAGCCAGCAAAAAGGTTTATTAACACAATCCCAAAAATGTTACCTCCAACCTCGCCTCTAATGAGGAGCACAATTCCCTTTAAATATAGGCTTAGGACAAGCTCTTATTTCTTTGCTCATTTGATAATGGCTGAACCATAATCACAGCATTTTTTTTGAAAACTACAATGACTTACCCACAGAAAAGGCATCAGGAGACTACATCATCTCTCAGAAGGACATTTTAACAAGCAAGCAGCACTGCCAATATCTCAGTTATGATGGCAGTTTTTATACAAACGATTCTCCTCATTTATGTTGTGCACTCATTATATCACTCGGTATTCTTGGCACACTCTATGCTTTGGGAATGTTTCTCTACATTAAAAGAAAAATTCAAAACTTCTTTTTCCCCTTTAATAAGACAACGGCTGTGTTTTCCATTAAAACAACCAGAATGAAGGGCCATTAAGTCAGGCTTGGCTTAAAAAATAACACTTGCATCAAATTAAAGAGAAAAAATAAGTTCATAGAAAAATCTAGAAATACACCTTAATTAAAAACATCTGATATTCTAGATTTTTGCTATGCTGATAAATCTATAATTCTTCCTTTACCATTATAGAGATACAATTAAAAACGAAATGGGGGAACCTTGCTGATGTCATGTTAAATACTCAAAACATTCTACATACAACAGAGCTCAAGACAGATAAACCATATATTTAACATTATAGGGTAACTGCAATGTGTGGAACGTATCACACAGAATGGGCCAAGTTGACTTTGAAACATGGCGATGTGTGAGGAATTTTATAATTTTAGTGTTTTAAAAAATAATCTTAGTGTTTAAATGGAGAAAGGTTATCAACAAAAATGGATCATCTCAAATTAAACAGTTATTATAAGAGAATGGAGTGTGTGTATGGGGAGGGGTAGTCACAATTGAAGCAGGTCTGTCAGATTTTCTATCATATTACAAGCTCATGAAACTGCCACACTTAGCAGACGATCCATAATGTCTTAATGGGACCCTATCCTTCTGCACCGGAGTGTGTGAACTAAATCTTTTTATTCTTGATTATCTAAATGGCCTTCCATTTCAGCAGCTCCTGGTCCCATTTGCCAGGAAGACTCTATTGGCCTGAGAGAAAGTGGCAAAAAAAGAAAAACACTGGTGAAGGATGTATGGCTAATCAGGTGTGTGCGCACGGGGTGGGGGCACACTAAGCATTATTTGATATGATACACAAAGGAGGAAGGGAAAAGACTTCTGAAGCTGGCATGGCAGGAGAAGGTGTGGTTCTCAATCTGACCGCACTGCAGTTTTCAAAAATAGACATCATTAAACACATTTTACAATACATATCACTTTTTCCATGAAACTATTAGCCCTGCAATGGCTGGCCTCAAGTCAAGAAGCTGTGCCAATGGCTCGCCCCAAGCACCTAACTATCTCACACAGAGTACTAATTGCTGCATAAAACAGTGGGAGATTCCTGAGGCAATGAGGGTTTGGGAGAGGAAGGTAAAGTGAATAAAAGGAATCCCCCCCTCAACAATCTTTTCTGTTTAACAAGGTCTTGGAAAGGAGACTCAAACTTGGTTAAATGTTAATAATAATTCATGTCCAGCTTACTAAATTACTCAATAACCATCAAAGTCACTAACTCAAATAGTGTTCTCTGGCTTACAGGATCAGAGTCATTATATTCTCTATTGAAGACTTTATTGAATTTTACACTCAGCTTTAGCTGATTGAACAGGTCAAGCACTGTGGCTCAGAGTTCTCTTTATTCTCATAAAGTCATAAAGGCCTATCCAGTTTGCAATGCTGCTAGCTAAGAAACTTGACTCAGCGCAGGGTCAGGGAAGATGATTCCACAGAAAGGTCACATAGTTGTAAAGCCCAGTTCCCAAGTCCCCTTCACTTACATGCACCAGCTGCTCCTGGGTGTCAAACTCCCTGGTGCAGCCTTCCCAGTGGCAATTTGTCTCATAGATGACTTCAGGCTCTTGCTTGCTTTCATCTTTGTCCCCTTCCTCTTTCACCAGGGTGGTTCCTTCTGGCTGTTCCTGAAAGGTAGGAGGATAAGACAAAATGGAAATAAGAGAGTAGAAAACCTGATTTAGGTTTGTTTTCCTCCTGATGTAATTTTTCAGTGAAAATAAAATAGAGCCCACGTCTGTCAACCAGGTTTTATGAACAGAAGTCAAACATATGGAATTCTATTTGATTTTTTTCAGATTTACCAAATACCTCTTCAGAGATTGTTAACTTGTAATTAAAGACAACAGTCCAAACAATAACAGTGATAAAAAGTTGAGGCCAAATTTCGCTGCCCTTGAATACCAAGTTGGAAAAAATCTGTCATCTCATAAGAGAAGCAATTAAACTAGGTCATGTTGTCTTTATCCAAAAGACTGGTCTTTCTCTTTCAGAAAGATTCTTTTCAGTATATTAATTTGTTCATTCTATATTTTAGAATCCAAGGAAATGGTTACTAGCAATTCTAACCAGAGGCTGTGAGAGGCACTCTGTGGATTTTATAGGGTTCTACCTCTGATCTCCAAGGGTACACTCTCTGCACAAGAACCATGGCATCTAACACTTGGAGGGTATAGTCTGTCCTGGTCTTCTTAGGACCTTTAAAGCAATTAAAACACAAAGAATTTCTAGAATTCTGGGAGACAATTACGTGTGTGGATTCCAGTTCTAATCAGGGGCTAGATGACAAAAACTATATACAACTGTATATAACTGGTGGCTAGCAGAATGCAAGAGGAAGGATGGATTTCAGAACCCATAACATCCGTTCATTCCATTCTCAGTTTTGGCTAAAGCAGTATAAGGTTTTAGGCAGAAACAACTTAGCCATAGCAAAGTCCAGATTCTGTGGATGTCCACACTCTTGTTCAGCCTCTATCTCGGGATTAATATTCATTGACCTCCTTCCTGAATCAGGCACAGGGACCCTTGGAGCTGGTATTATGGTAATATGCACATCTTTAAACTGAGGCTCAGAGGATCTAGGTGACTAAAGCAGAGACCAGATTGGAATTTCTAAACTTGTCCTTTCAAGGCTTTAGGTAAAGGTCTGGAATCTAAGTAGCCTTAGGATAGGCTGGTTGTGCCTTGATCCCTCCCCATTCTCCAGGCTCTCTTGGAAAGTAGGCAGTGGCAAAATAAGTACAACTAAGAACATGATCGGTATAGGGAACATCACTAGCTCAGCCCAGCTCACGCTTAGGGCCAGGAGCTTGTAATTTCAGGCCCAAGACTGGGGCTAAGGACTGAAGCCTGGTCACATTGGTGGTCAGTAACAAATTAATCCAACGACTTACCCTATGAAGCAGTTTATAACCCATATAGCTTCCTGCATTTTTTTTGTTTGCTTTTGAGCCAGAAATACAAATTAAGTCAGGCTTTGCAACCGGTCTTTTGTCAAGTGCAGAACCTGGTGCCTCACCTGCTGACCCCGTGGCCCAGGGCTGGGGAGGTCCTCGTCAGGTTTGATCTTGGACCGCTTGTTGTGCATCAGGTCGCCAGTGCTGCTCACCGCAGACTCACTCGTGGGCTTGTTCTGCTAATCACAATTGCAGGGACAAAGACAAAATTAGGATTTGATCAATGAGTAGGATCATTGCTAAAACATGCAATTTGAAACAAGCAGGCTTGTTTGGCACTAATCTCATGGTAGCAGAGTTCATGCATTGAAAGCCAGAAAATACATTCATGAGGCAGCTCCTTGTTTTTACCTCATGAGTATAATCTCCCTGTGGCTTTTAAAAGCAAGAAAGATAGTGCTGAGGGACTGGGCTTTAATGAGCACCAACAGTATACTGAAAAGAATAAATGTGTGAGATGGGTAGAAAATCAACATGAACTGCTGGTGAAATTTTTTAATTAGAGCATCCAGATTCTTCTCTGAGCATTATCAGTGTGGAGGTAAAAACAGAAGGCACAGCAGTTTTATTCGTACTCTGAAGTTATCATATGATTCTAAGCGCCACCAGACAGTGACCAAATGAAAGCAACACATTCATGAATGTATTTCTACTGAATGAGGGATATACAGCATTGGGTCAGAGTGAAGCTTATCAAGCAGCTCACTTTGCCACCAAGGATAATGACTCTAATGGAAGAAGTTGTTGTTTCATGAGAAGCACATACACAGCATATTCATCAAAAATGAAGATGACAACCCTGGGTTAGCAAGACAGGCAACAATATGGAAGTCCTAAGAATGCCAAGTCACAGTGCTTATTAAAAATGGCAGAGTGGCATGGCTCTCCTCTATAATTATCGGGACCAACCAGCTCCTTGAGCTGTTTTTCTCACCTGTGAGGATTCGGAAGGGCCAGAGTTGACCTGGACGGGGTTCAGAACCGTAGGGATCCCAGGAATAGGCCTCTGTGTTGGAAAAGTTGGGGCAGGATGGATGAGTGGAGGGCTATGTCCAAAGGCCGAGCCTAAGCTCTGTTGTCGGCTTAAGATTTGTTGATGCATATGGAGAGACATGGGTGCAGAAGGGTAGGTGAAACTCAAGGCTGGGCTGCATGGGGAAAATAAAGAGCAGAAGACCATCACTGACATGGAACACAGAAACTAGTGCAGCAAGCCATGTTTGCACCTTTATGCCTAGTTTTATCATCCCCAATCACATCAAGTGTGTCTGTTTAAATTAGAAAATAAAAACAATTATTGACAAACATCTTCAGAAGTTCAAGAGAAAGATGACAAGATACGCATGCGTGTGCAAACAAAGGCCTGAAATAAGATTCAGCCAAACGAAACAAAAGGCATCAGCTCAATAACAGCTATTTATTGCAATAACAAACTTCAGATAAAAAAGAGAACAGGTGACTACATGCTTTATAGGATTTTCATTGGCTCTCAGTTCCGCTATGTTCCTGTGCATGGAGCAATTCCTTTAATCTCGGCTCACACTGTGCACTTTCATATGTCTCCAGATCTTATTACAAGAGGAAAGAAAATCAATTGGTTAAATGTGCTCTGAACACCATACTTGTCATATCACTCATTTGTTTGTAAAGATGGAAAGCTTGGTTCATCCAGAATGCCACCTAAAGAATTTCTATCAGTGCCGTCTGGTTACAGAATCTGATGGATTAACCTCTCCCGGGTGGAATCAGTGATCAATGGGCTTTGATGGAGGAATATTCCAATGGGAGGCCAGAGCTCCCTCTTCCAGCTAAACAGAATTAAATGCCTGTTAAAGTCCATAATGCATGCTAATGCCTGTCACTATTTCATTATGTCTCAGGATTTCCCAGGCTACAGTAAGTTCTGAGGAAGCTGCTCTATTACCTACAGATTTCTTGACTAGTAGGCAGCGCCAAATCATCCTTTGTGCCAGCATGGTTTATCCTCTTAAACGAATGAAGTGCCATCGAGGAATCTGTCGATGGCTTAAAAGTGCATGCAAAACTATAAGCACATGCATGAATATTTCTTTCTTAAAAAATAATCAAATTTCCAGTTTAGTGGGTTAATTACTATTGCTGTTAAGCGCATTAACTGAGAATGTAATAATTACAGTAACAAAATTCAAATCATTTCAACAACTAAGTAATAATTCCAAAGATACACTATTAATGTGACTCCACATTTTGCCTATTTGACTACAATCCATAAAAGGCAGCTTCAATGGGATTACATTACTATTATTCCTACAGCGAAACTTACATTACAATAGCTTGCCCATTTAAGACTGAATATCATTAAGAATACCCTAGGAGAATTTCACCAGGCTTGGAGGAACTCTCCTTTCATTCTGTATTGTATTTATTTAATAAAGGAAAGCAGGAACAGGGTGAAAACAGTCATTGTTCACAGTAAGTTAGGGAGAAATCAGTAATAATAATCCGTTTCTGCAGTGCTACGGCTCCTGCCAGTGTTTCCGAAAGCAACCATGAATGATTACAGCAAAACTTAGCAAAGGTAGCTGTGTGGATGATTGATAGGGCATTAATCAAAAGATGCATATCTGCCTCAGAATTTGTTCACAAGCTTTCTTCTAATAGCTGATTTCATGTTCACTGAGCTCTATTCCAGTTTGTTCAATTTATTTTTCAGTGTACAAGCCATTCATCAAAAAAGCACAATGATTTACACACCCCCCTCCTTTTGGTGAATGGGTATTACTAAGTTTAACTACCTTATTCTATTCATTAAAAAAAAAAAGATCTGACTACACATACATTTACAATGTGGCATAGACTTTGCAGGAAACTCCATACACCTTTCTAGAGTTTCCTGAGCCTGCACAATTGGATGCTCATAGTGGGCCCCTCCTGTCACTTCCATTCTAATTCTAGAAGGCAGCGAGCACTGAGGACTCAAAAAGTGAGGACCTAATTAAGAATCAACACTATTGAAGAACGCAGTTCATAAGGATGAAAATGCCCTTAGTTTCACATGTAAGCAATTTATTTACAAACGTTTATAGCCAAACAAGGTAGGTACACTTTTACTTTTAAAAAGATGTAGGAGAGAAGACAAAAGCCAGGGTTGCAGTCCTGTTCTCAGGTGCATTCTGCCTTCCTCTAGCAGACACAAGGAGTTACAAAAGCTTGCAACATATTTTGGCAACATCCCCTTTTGGGCTGCTTTTCTTCTGATAAAACCAGGTGACAGAAATAAACATTCTACAAAATCCATGTCAACTATTAGATTCCAAGGAACGGAGGACATACAGAATGGACAAGTGGTTTTCAGCTGTCACTGCTTTTTCAAAAGGCAACAGCAACAGAAACCCTCTCCTCTATGTGCAAAGAGCTGGCGATAAGGAGGCACATACAAGGGTCTGGGCTCAACCCAGAAGGGCTGGTGCTGCTGCTGGCTCCTAGAGGTGCTGCAGGAAGGAAGAAAGGGTGCTTGCTAGAGATTACAAAGCCGATTTAGAATTTGATGACAAAAGAGAAATTCTTGACTCGGTCATAGCATCGGTGCATAAATTTGAGTGCCACGCTTCCTCTTGCTTTCCAAGCAGCTTGTGGTGTTCTTGACCAAGTATCTTAAGGAAGTAACAGAGATGGGCAATGACTGGGCACTGCCCCTGGAGTCAAAAAGAAAAAGAAGTCCCCCTGCCCCCACTCCCGTGTGCATGAAAAGAAGCTCCGAGGGATTTCTCATCAGTGGGGACCAGGGGTTCTAAACCACCACTTTCTCTGTGACCCTAGGTGGTGTAGTGAGCTGTCATCCTAAGAAGCTCTGTCTCATGAGTCTCTCTGCACACAGGTACTTGCTATGCCCTTTCAGAACTCAGAATGGCTGCATCCTTTCTGTCACTCAGATCTTAGCTTAAATGTCACCTCCTCAGATAGGCCTGCTGAGACCGATTCCCCCATCAAAATAAACCCCTCTACAGCACCTTGCCCAATCATTCTCTATTGTTTGACAGTTTTATTCTCACCACAGCACATGGTTCTCTGAGATCATATTCTCTCTCACCCTATATAGAATATAAGTAAGGTCCAGGTAAGCTGGGCCCTGATCTACCTTGCTCCCCCTGACCCTGGTGCCTGAACACTCCCCAGCACACAGCAGACACTCAATTTTAAACCAGTGAGTGAGTGATTGCTTCCACAATGCATTAGTGTCCAGTTGCTGCTGCAACAAATTACCACAAACCTAGTGGCTTAAAACACCACATGCTTATCTCACAGCTCTGGAGGTCAGAATCTCAAACAGGTTGGCAAGTGTGCATTCTTCTGTAGTTTTAGGTACCTTGCCTCTTCCAGTTTCTAGAGGCTGCCATATCCTGGACTCATGGCCCCACACAACTTTGACATTCTCCTCTCACTCTGACTCCCTCTCTTGCCCTCTCTTATAAGGATCCTTGTGATTGCATTAGGGCTACCTGAATAATCCAGGATAACCTCCTCATCTGAAAATTCTTAATCATAGCTACATTTCTTTTGCCATATAAGGTAAGATGTTCATGAGTTCCAGGGATTAAAATATGGACATCTTGGAAGGCCATTACTGTGCCTACCACATTCAGAACAGTCACTTCAAAGAAAAACATGTTTGCCTCTGAAAACTACAATCTGATGTGTCTGTAAAACAATATTATATAAATGAAGTTAGAGTGTAGATTCATTTCTTTCTACAGAACTTCAGCAGCTGATAATAGATTTTGCTAATTATAGAGGTCAGAATTCAAAAGAAAATAAAAATTCTATCTTTAGAAACCCTAAAGAAAATCTTCCTAAATGGTTCATGTATTTATTCCATAATGTCCTAGAAATATAAAGTATTGGTCCTATAGAAAATATGTACAAATCTGTCTTCTCTAAAGGTCATAGTCTAAAACTTGGTCTACCTGACCTTTATTATTCCAAGCCTTTACATTTCTGTTCACCCTATTCTTTCCTATGCATCACTTAGAGATTAATTTTACAGTCGGATCTCTGAACTCTTCACTTAATGTTCAATAAAGTGTAATTTAAAAACCTATTTTTACAGCTTTCACTTCTTTTCTATATGAGGACTTGAAATATGGGGCAATTTAAAAAACAAACATAATGTGACTTAAAACTGCTAATCTATATTTAGTCAACAAAAACTCTAGAAAGAAAGTGTCAGGTGGCCCAGATCCCCCCAAGCAATGTGCTAACATTGTCATAGGCCTCCTGAGATAACAATCCAAAAGTAAGTATTATGAGAGAAAAGAAAAAGAGGTGCCAAATCATAAAAATTTGAGGAATGAGGGTTCAAGAGTCCAGAACCCTGGAGCCATTGATATGCAAATATGCATTCCCAAGGTTCCACCCCACAAAGAGTGTGCAGGTACTTGGAGGAGCTTCTAGAGACCAGTGTTCCTTGTAAAACACTTTGAGGAACATTCTTTTAGGGCTCCATTTATAAAGCCAGAATTAATTCAGGTGTTAGTTTGCCCTTTATTTTTCTAAAGAGTAGAAAAAAATGTGGATTTTAAATCCCTGACTATAACGTCTCTGGTGTACTCATCACCAATATAAATTGTATCCATCAGAACAGATCTATGGTTACTGAATTTTGTTTGATGAAATGCCTTAAAGGGGCATTACAGTGTCTGTGGTGACATGGGTACAAAGTTCTGAGTATATTTAAGTAAGGATAACTACCCACAGTTACTTCCACCTTTAAATTCAGCTCAGAGGTTGGTTAAAAGTGATAAATAAACAGTTGTTGAAGTGGGAGCCAGTTCTACTTCCAAAGATTTAGAATTCCCAAAGTCTGAATCTTTCGGAAAGTTTTGGTGTATTTTTTTATTCTGCATCAAAAATCAGTGGTAAAGTTTTGTCAATACCCTGTGGCAATGTGTGGTCAAATGCTGCAAACTGGGCCTTATTTCTTAATATTGTACAGTAATACCTCACTCATCTGTAAGGCTCCTGTCTGGGAATCTCAAGAACTATCTCCAATTTGGTTAAAATCTGAAGTATAAATAGAAAGAGAAGATGCTAAGGAACTAAAATGTCACAAAATCCACATATCACATAATACCATATGTTAATTCAGCAAATTTAACTGAGTACTATCTATACATCCCATTTAAATTTCCAAAGAATAATTATTGGTATCTGGAAAGTTATATATTAATTATAATCAATACATTAAACTCTGAAATCCATAATTATGTTTAACTTTCACAGAAACATATTTTTTCACACCCAGAAATTGTGAGTCAATGTTTATACAGAAATTTTTGTGATCAATCTGTACATCAAATTCGTATTTAATTCCTCAAATAATATATAGGAGACACTTAAAAGTTCACATTGTAAAAAATAATTCATTAAACATTTAACCTTCTACACATGTAGGCATTTCAGTTATTAATATTCAAGTCAAAGGGACAAAATCCAATTTAAATAGCATATGAGATAAGTCTATGTTTTTAAAAACATGTTAGAAATTCTATATGTGGTGGCAGGTTGGAGGGGGATATATTAGATAATTCAATGGTACAATAAGTACAGCAGCATAATAAATTGGCCGGCTGCAGACCTTTATATCGGAAGGATAAAGAGAACTGATTACAATATTGAAGAAATCTGTTTTCCAATAAAAGTCAAAAAAAAAAAATTTGAGGAACTATAAGAAAGATGGCAAAAGGCTGGATCACCCGCACACTTGAAAGTAAAAGGTTCGACTCCACTGTTAATGACTTCAACTGGCATGACATTTTAACTCTTCTCTAAAATCACAGTTCTTCCTTAGAGCTACCATGGACCATCTCACTCCCATGGAATCGCAATGCCAGGGTTCCTTTGTGTTAACAATGCAATATACGTGAACAAAAGATGAGGGAGGCTGTGGTAACTGATTAATACTCTACATATTTTATTTATATTTGCTTCAGTGCACAGGCTCATTGGTTTCCAGGTTTATCCCTGGAATCCCTCCATGCATGACCTGGAGAGCCTGACCCAGACCTGGCCAGGATTGAGACTGACTGCAGAGTTAAACTGCAGTGGAGCCAGGAGTGGGTGGTGCTGGAAGGCACCCCGCCCCCGCATACAAAGGTGCCCTCTCTTGCCCAATGGGAAGAGTAAAGAATGTGACACCTCTGGATTCTTATGAAATAGCGTTTTAAATGTAAAATCAATGCTAATTCCCTATAAAAACATTTTTATTTTTTAAAACAGCTTTAACAGAAACTCATGTGACCCTTTTATGATGTATTAATTTTGGTCAGGGTATCAGAATTAAAAAACCTCATCTACAGTTAAAGCTCGTTTCTGTATGCTGCAGAATTCAATGCCAAGATTGATCTTCAGTATATCATCTCTACCAACTCTTCTGTTCATAAAACAGTATTTTAGGTAAAATCAGGTAACGGTCAACACTGCTATAACATGAGGGCCCCACAGGGTGATAAACTGGCTTTAAGAGGAGAGAGGAATTCTAATCAGTAACAGCTTTGTGACTGTTGTACTAACGAGATCATCCACTTTCTAGTCACAGCTGTGGAATTTACTGCACAACCACTGCCATTCAAAGTAAAGACAATCTTTCCAGTTTTAGAGAATGGGACAACAGCTATTATTTGTGTATGCGAGGGTATAGAGACACACTTACATGTATGCACTTGCATTAGAAAAGAAAAAAATAAAGCTTCCACCTACATCCATAAAAGCTCCCAGGGCATGTTTACAGGAAAACTCCACAGCCTCAGAAGAAGTAACGAGCATTAATAAATAAAGACCTGCACACTCAAAAAACAAGTTAAGTATGAACCCAACGTTTACACTGAGGCACAGCACTTTTGAATAATGCTTTGGACAAAAATACAGTAAGCTTCAGGTGATGAAAGTGTTCTAAAAAGGCTTTAAAATCTACTTGCCACTAAACAGCCAAACAGACAGAACTTCCAGGACCATCAAAAGCAGTGGCATGCTCTCCAATGAGATCTGCCTCGAAGTGCTGGTTAGAAAAACCACATAAGCATAATCGAATTTTTAAAAACATCATCAGATATCATTTTTCTATTGTAAATGGCATTTCCTACCAATCCTTTTAGTTGTGCCTCCCACTGGAAAATTTCTGAGAGAGAAAGAAATAAGGCCCAGGGAACATAAAGAGGAAGTTCAAAGGTAGACTTAACAGGTTCTGCCCTCTAAGTAGAGTACCTTTGATTCATCCTACTAACCTCCCGGAGCATCAGCTCATTTGTCCCTAAAAACAATGCAGCCTACTGTTCTTGGATCACTGGTCCAGGATGTAGTTTATCACCTGGCCCCTGCCTACCTCTAACCTTGTGCTTCGGCTCAACTTCCCTGTGTTTACTACAGCCATCTGAAGCTCTGGGCTGCTGACAGCCTCTTAACAACCAACTCTTCTTATTCAAGGCCTCATCCGCTCTACTCATTCATTCATATCTGATTGGAGGCTTTCCCCCTCCATGAGTTCCATGAGGACAGGGGTCATATCTCTCATTTATTTTTGTAGGCCCAATGCCCAAAACAGTGCCTAGCACATATGTGTGTGCAGTTAAGTACTTGGGAAATGAATGAATAACTGAAAAAATGAAGTACTATATAAAATCAATGGCCACATCTGGGAGTAAATGAAAACTATCTTTTCTTAGTTAATATTAATTTTACTGATATTGGGGGTGTGGGTGGTGGGGAGCAGGTTGTCTCATACCTCTTAGAAGATGTTACCAGTAGAGTTCTGAGGACACTGGTAACTTAGCACTGTATTCCTTTATTTTTCAATATTCCCCACCCAGCTAATTTTTGCATTGTTTCTCCAACATAAACAACAGTTGACTCCAGCAGGAGAGCAGAACCAAGTTGCTGTGGAGGCCAAACTGGTTCCTATCATTCCTCAGAGGTGGTAATGAACCTGCCAGGTAAATCCTTACTCTGCTGTCAGAAAGAGCTGATGCTACATGAAGCAGAAAACACGACCTGCCCTCGGCCCACCAGGCATAGCTCATCAGTGCTGGCAACAGAAACCCATACACACTTGTGAGGTTGTAGCTCTGTGTACCCAACTCTCACTTTCATTATCTGTCCTGCCCACGCCAGATCTAAAACCACTAAGGATATAAAACCAGCTTTATTTTAGCCATTTAACTGAAGGTGAGAAAGTCGCAATTGGTGGATTATATGTGTGTATTACATTTGCCAAAAGGCTACAGGAAGATGAGGGTCATTTGAAACACCTCTTCTCTTCCACTGGCAGTTCAATTTCTAGGGTACAATATTAGCAGAAAGAAAACTATTTCTAATATGCTATTAATTGGATGTTTATAACGTTACAAGCTGTACTGGATAAACGTGAATCATCTCATCTTAGACGGCATCTTCAGGGTGATGCAGAAGTTAAAATTTGAGACAGTATTTTACGTCATTTGAGTGCATGGAGTTATTTTGTGAATTACATTTAGTTATGACACAAAAAAGATTCATTCACACCTGGACAATATGTTTTAAAAGTTAAACATTATCAAGTAGTATGTTTTAATTTGCCAATGAGCTTTAGTGGAAAAAAACATACTTGCTTTCTCTGACATTTGCATTTCAGTCTGAATTATTCAGTAAATATATAAACACAAGAATCATACAGAAACTTAAGACAGACATTTCTTTTCTATCTCTTTATTTTGCAGCGTCCCTCCATCTCTATATGTTTATCAATCTATGGTCATGATAATACTCTATTCATACAGACTGTAATTTTCTGGAAACCTTAATTATTCATCTATTACACAGAAACTTCCTTTAATAAAAGTGATTAGAATTCTAAGTACTACTTAAAGAGCTCCTTCATTTATTCATTTAAGAAATATTTGTTGTGTGATCCTCTGACGGCAATAGGGTGCCTGGACCTCTTCTTCCAGCCCTAATGACAATAATAGGGTCTATCTATCATAGTTCCTTGGAGGCAGAGGACAATGATAATTTCAAGTCAGTATACTGATAGTCTTTCAAGTACTGGTGCTAGATTACCTGGGCAAAGGTGAAGAGAACAAGAAGCCAGTGAAGTGCTGGGAGTAAGAATAAAGATGGCACTGTGACCATTTGCATATTCTAAGTCCTTTAGATGCTATAAAAAAGCTAAGATAGCTGGGCAGAGAGCAAGAGGGAAGACAAATTAAGAAGCAACAAGAAAAAAATACTCAAAGTGATTCTGTATATCATCATGTGCCACATTTCTATCACTTTAATGCTGTGACTTCTAGTCAAGCCACATAATTATATAATGTCACCAAATTGAGACACGGTCAATGTCATTCTATAATCCCGGGAATATGTGCCAGGAGTATCGAATAGCCTGGTCAGGGTTTTAAGATGGGTGTACTACTTCAGAGTCAGACTGAAATGATCACGGGGCTGGGTATAGCACAGCCAGGCCACAGTAGCTCATATCCTGGATGGATCACCCAGGGTCAGTTCCTGAGGTTTTATTCACGGATAGGGGTCTTCATCCTGAAACTGCAGATCCACTTCGGCTTCAACTTAAATGTGCCCCTTTCCTGTACAATGGGTATCTTGTCTGTAGTTTACAAATGTGAAGACTGAACATCCGAGAGCTGACCTGTGAGTCAGGTTTGCAGAACTGCCTGGTGGCAAAGCAAGAGTCTAGCTAAAGTTATCCCTAACTCCAAAGCTATATTTGTGGTTACAGTGGCTAATCTTGAAAACACCCTAAGACCCCTTTCTATCTACTGATTGCTATCATGTAAGCAGAGCGAGTTATTTGCTTTGTTCCAAGTTTCCACACTTTACTGACCATGTTAAAAGAACAAAAAACACTGCAGAAAATGACATCGTATCAAAATAGAGATTTATAATATTTAAACAGTAACATGTCTGCCAAGAAGCACTGATGATAAATGAATGAGAAAAGAATTAAAACTGCAATTGAGACAGTCTGAAAAAACAACGGTATTCATCATTTCTAGTAAATATGGTATGTTACTACAGGTAACACTATTTTTTCTAGATTTCCTATAATAGAAATGCCTTTCCATGCCATACACATCTAATTCACATTAGACTTGAGACTCTGCTATCACCTTTTCTTTCTTCCTCCCAGTGCATGCCTTTCCCCAGTAGTAACAGGAGTGAATTATGCCATGCCTGGTCTTTTGATTTTAGCTCCTGTTCTTGCATGTGTTGTACAATCAGATATGAAGTCAGTTTTTCCTCTGGAGAACTATAATCAGTAAAAGGAGCTAGGATAAAAAGATTTGCCACACTCACTTTCTCTATGAAGTGGATGTCATCATAACTGAATAGTATTACTACTATAGATGGTCCACTGACTAAAGTCTACAAAAAAATTATTTTTGGCCGAATAAATGACTCTGTAATTCACTGCAGTGATATTTGATCTGCATCCTGGGTCAGGCCCAGTGTCATGTTGCAATATTCTTTCTCATAGGTAGTCAGTACTGAAAATCCAGGAGCAGTCAAGCACTGACGTTTTATTAAAGAAACACGTAACAGCTTCAGGAAAATACATACCTGATTGCACTCGCAGATAAGTGACCATAGGAGCCACTTGCTGACGAGCTGCTGCGAGAATTATTGAGAATTGTGACCAAGGAGTTGGGAGATGTCCTTATCATGGTCTGAAGGTCAAAGCTATGATCGGACAGTGGTGATATGGATAGTGTACGTTTTCGGCTTGGCCTGGCTGACAGCCTGGGGCTGGGGAATCTGGTGCCTGTTATAAAAACAAAACAGAACCTGATTACCTGTGGTTGCACTCAGTACCTGTTATTTATTGCTACTCGCCTGTGGAAGAAGTGGAGGATAAGAACTGGCAAATTGCAATGACAAGTATCTCTCCTCCCACTTGTGATCTACTGGCTACAACTGAGGAAATTAGGGAGAAATATTTATCATCCAGGGGCTTACCTTGGGGGAGTTCTGTTTATTAATGTGCAGGCAAAATGATAAATTGCTAAACAAAAGGGAAAGACTTTTATGTTTTATCCCTCTCTTTTCTAGTGATTTATGAATCTGACGGCTGCTTAGATATTCCCATTATTAATTCACAAGTGACAAAGACAGTGGTTCCCACGGTTACACAACACACCATGTTCCCCACCCCAACACACACCACTTAAAGGCAATAAGCCAAAGAAAAAATGAATTAAAGTATCCTAAGACAAAAATTTCAGCTTGGTTATGCCCTCATTTGCTGCAATTTCTGTAGTTATCTGATCCATGGTATACTTAAAGCTTTACTAAAACAACTGATAAATATATTACCCTAAATTAATTGTTCTCAACCGGGGGGCAATATTGCCCTTAGGGGACATGTGACAATATCTGAACACATTTTGGTTATCACACTCACAGGGTGCTACTCCTCACATCTAGTGTGGGTGGAGGCCAGGGATGCTGCCTAAACACTTTGCAATGCACAGAGTGGCCCCCACGATGAAGAACTAGCAGGCTCTATTAGTGCCAAGATTGAGGAACCTTGCCCTAAATTCCCCATAGTATAACATAAATCCCAAGAAACATTTAAAATCTTGGTATGTGGTTTGTTTATAGATTTTCCAAGGTGGGAAGAAAAATACCCTGTAAGTACTATAATGAGATTTGATGAATCTATTTTAATCCTTTGTACCTACTAGATTAATTATCTACATTTATTACAATTTTTCACTTTCAAGAAGAGTCCACCAAAGAAGTTCTAACCTGGAGGTTAGTAACTCATACTTAAACACATGCCAACTTAACGCAATGCTTTTTACCTGGAGAGTTAAAAAATAAATTCCCATTTGTCTTTGATTTGGTAGATATTAGAAACTTGAATTTCAGGACATAGCTATGACTGTGGCCCATAGGCCCACTGCTGCCTTTTCTGAGGTTGCATTTATACTACAGAGTTACCAAACTAAAGTTTCGTGACAGAATAAGAACATAATCCCAGCAGGTAAGATGCAAATAAACCATGATCGCTTTTAAGTAATAAAGGAGGGTTTCAATGTCATAGTTTGGGTATAGCTGCTTAGAGAAACATGGTAATTTTGTGATACCCAAAAAGTTGAAGTAAAAGGTAAGCTTTCTTTCTATAAAAAAGTCTAGGCATTTGGTCCCCAGATAATCCAATGGGAATAACTTTCTTCATCTGAGATAGACTTTGACACAAGATAACAAACCAATATGCTTTAACTTAATGAAATGAAATAGATGACTATGAAGAGTATAGATGATACACTTTATAATTATAAAAAATGAGTCACAAACTGGAACTCAGTAAGTTAGTACCAACCACGTATAAAACTGGAAAACCAACTTGAATGATGAAAGTGATACCTACTCAAAGGTTTTTTTCAGGCACATTTAAAATTAAGTTTCTTCATTTATTATAGTTGCACTACCAGCCTGATTTATAGCATGTTAGTGCAAAAATAGCAATCCCAACTATGTACACACCGTTTAGTGTTTAAATCAGACCCTGCTTTTATTATGGCATCAACCCTGCACATAAATGTTTCACATTTACTCACCACAAGAGGCTACTTTTATCACAGAAGTTTTTCAGTGAAGAAATACATTCCACTTCCAAACAATTCCAAGGACAAACCAGACTTATGGTCAATTTCCATATAATCCTTGACAATAACCCTTTTCACTGGACTCAGTGATCACTGGCAGAGTTAAAAGTAAGAGGGCATTCTAAACAGAGCTGATCCCTGGAATGCTTTTAATTTTTAAATCACTAACTAGTTAAGGAGGTCATTTGATGCTATTAAACACTAAATTCTCACATCTCCCATAGACAGACCACAGGGTCTGACTTCATCCCTCCACAGGCTCTCAGGTTGTACTTGGCCTGGCTGGTTCAGTGCCTCTGTTTTTCTCTCCAAGACAGGCACTTACTTAAGTCAGTTTCCGTCAATATAAACAGTGTGGTTTTCAGCAGCCCTCATCTCTAGCAAGTTCCTTCTAGTAATATTACTTGATCTCCTGTCTTTTAAGGTCACTCAAATCCCAAAGGGCAGAATTAGAACCATAAAACAACCAAGTATAAGTTCATTCTAATGTGCAACACAGAAATACTCTAACTCAAAGCTGTTTGGAACACAGATATGCCCGTTGGTGGCACATTTAAAAGTCAGGTGTTTATCTGCAACCAGTCTATTGTGGTTTCTGCCAACTGAAGAGTCCAGATGACCTGTAACAATAGTTTAGAGTAACCTGCTAGGTCCCAGTTTGGCTCTGCTATTGCAGGTACGCATCCAACGCAAGAATTCAAAATTGTTTCACTTTGCAGTCTCCTAAATTTCGGGTACTCTTTTTAGGCTCTGTTTAATTAAATGCTATTTCAGTTATTTTATAGAGAAAAAATATAGTGCTTTAAGAACTTTATAAACCTTTAATGTGTGCTCTCCAACCTCCTAATAACCAAGCAAAGCAAAGAAAGATAAAAGTCAGCATTGTGAGAAAGTGATTTGAGATCCTGTGTTTAAGGGAACAGGAGACAAAGTGAGCATCTTCAAAACAGGTGGAAGAGAAGGGGCCCGGGTATTCACTGATCAAACTGTTTTCTTCTAAAATATAAGCCTGGACATTCTTATTCTTTCAACACAGATATCTCTGACTGACTTTCTATTAATTGTTTTGTTTCTCTATTCCAATAAAAAAAAATTCTGACAAAGAAAAAGGAGGTTTCCTTTTATGTGATGAATGATAGGACATTTAAATTCCTAGTTAATGACAATCAATTTACTATATATTTAGGCAAATGAAAATTCCTTTAATTAGTTTTCACTAAGTAAAAGGGTAACTTCATCCTTTATTTAGATAAAAGCCACCATTGCCTGACTAAACACATTCTCATCAAATAAGGAAGGTAATATGGGCTGACCTTTCAAGGATTTTCTTATTTTAATTCTTTATTTGCAGATTTTAAATAACTAATTTGCATAATAACACAAATCTTTTTTCCCCAACAATCCCTAATTGAAATATGGTTATAATGAATTTGAAAAGTAAGCTCTCCACTCTACAGTTCAGAACAAAAGGCCTGCAGAAGATGTAACACACTCCCTTCACTTTGTATGTGGTAATGAACACACCAACAGAAACCAGTACAAACTTATGTTCCTATGTAACATAGCTAAGTTAGTTCATGATAGTAAGTTAAGACTAAGGTTGTAGATTTTACCCTGTGTGAACCTTCGCCAGACCTGAGGACTGAATTACTAACCACCGCTAGAGAGTTGACAAGTATGTCCTATTTCACACAAAAAAAAATCCAAACAAACTGTAGTAGAATCTAAGTGCAAGTTAATCGCTGTTGCTAGGAAAAGCAAACAAACAAGTAAGACCTCAAGCATAGTCTCTACTTGAAGTCAATCTGTTGTCATATTCAAAGAGTAGTGGCTTTCACTGATGCACACCTTAGCTTTTAAATGATGCTTCTGGGTCATACTTCCTGGCACCTGACAAATGAACATAGTAGACTCAAAGAACCTGAGTAACTGAGAACTCCAGGATGTTCTGAAAAGAGATAATCTTAGCCTCATTTGTCTATATGTCTTGATAAGTGACCCAAAGGAGTCATCATAAGCCTTGAAGAACTCAAAAGTAAGTGGTATAAAATGCGTCAAATGATCCCATTTTCTTCTACTGCTATGTACTAAAAATAACCCTTTCTAACTGGGAAAAGGTTTTTTTATCTTCCCTAAATAAAAGGTCTTAGTAAAATATAATTTTTAATGTAAAGAAAACATAAGGCAAAAGAAATCGAAAGAAAAAAATGTAAAACCAAGTACAGGTTGTTTTTAAAATTAATTTTTAAGGCATAAATTCTATAAAGCCAAGGAATGACTGGTCAAGGTACATTCATGTAATCAAACGTGTTTTCTTATTTTGTTATCAAGACAATCAAGGCAAGATAGTTTTTTGTATATCTGGAAAATTACAGTCACCTGCATCTTCCAGCTTGTTCCCCTGAGCTAAACAAGAAGTCCCAGGATAACGAAATCTGCAGAACCTTCCTAGAAACCTGAGAGAATCAGAGCACCAAGTAAGTGATTCCACCTCTTCCTCCTCTGGTTTGTAAAGTTAGACAATGACCTAATCTTTGTATCTTCCTCTTCATTTCATGAAATAGTACTTGCCAGCCCCAGAACTACAGAAAACAGCCCCATCACTTACTATCCATGGCATGAAGATATTCCATGTGAATGGCTCCAGTGCCAGCAGTGGGAGCTGAGGGAATGATGTCTGCGTAGGGGCTGCGCTGACCAGCTAACAGGGCCATCTGATGATAGTATTCTGCTGGACTGACTCCAGTGTGGGGCGCTAGAAAAGGAGACAAGGAAAGTATAGTTACTTGTGGAAAGAAGGTCACAAAGTCCATTTGTTACACTGCCTACCTCGGCACTTCTTTTTATGGCTCATTCTAGTAAAAATTCTTTAACTCAAATTATGCTTTTAAGTCTACCACATATCTTTTACTCGACAATAAAAGTGAAAGAAAAAAATACAGGAAATAAAATATATTATAAAATATTTGAAGTTAGTTTTGAAAGGGACCAAAGTTTTACCATCCCCAAATATACCTTTCGGAATATTAATTTTAAGCTGGTTAAGACACAAAATATTCAGAACTTGTGACCCTCCCCCTTATCTGCCTAAAGGAAGCACGTCAGAAAAACCTGCTTAAAAGAAGGCAGCATAGCCTTAGCGTCATACTGTAAACTAAAGGTGGAAGAGAGAAATCTAGCAAAGCCTGTTAGACATCCCTCCATATCCAACTGCTTCGGGTGGTCCAGCAGGAATTTACCACATTTGCTTTCTCATCTACCTGTAAATTGCCTGCTTTCCCTTGGAAATCTCAGTCCCCTCTTTCCGTCCTAGTCCAGAATGGCATATAAACCTCAACTGACCAGTGTGTTTTCAGGTCTCAAATTCTTATGGTGCCCTAGCAGGTACATCCATAATAAATTTTGGACATTTTCTCCTGTTAACCTTTCTTATGTTAACTTTATTATTAACCCAGACAGAAAAACTCAGAAGGTGAGAGGAAAATTCTTTCTTGCACCCCCTCTTTGGTTTAAAGAAATCATCAAGAATTCAAATGATTAAAATGTATGCATATACATAACTCATTCCCACGTTTGCCACACAAAATAAAATTGTTTATCAAATCACTGTTATGTTTCCATTTCTTATAGTAGCCAACAACTTAGACAACTATGATCTCTTTCCAGACATACTTAAATACTTCCCTCTAAGCTTTCTGACAGGAGTGACTGAGTCAGCTCTCAATACCTGGAGGATCCAGGGCTTGCAAGTGGAAAGAACAGCAGAGCTTTAATAACACACCACTGAGTGATAAGTTACAATTTTGTGTTCTGTAATTTAAAAACTATTTTTTTTCATTACAAAATCAAAAGAATATACCTATCAGTCTGGAGCAATCTACTGGTCAGAGTCAACTCTATAAAAGTGGGATGATAATTGGTTTCTACCTGCCAATTTATGTGCAAAAGTAGCAGGATATTGCAGTGGTTCTGAGGGTGGTTCTCCAGATTCGTGAAGATCTAGATATAAATGCCACCTGTTACAGCTCCATGAGGTTGTTGAGAGCAATGAATGCAACGATGCATGTAAAGTGCTCATTAAGCACAGAGCATTCCCTCAATAACTCAGTTTTATAATTATTATGAAGAAACAATGGCATCTTCAAACAGCTTTGTTTTACATTTGTGCCCACAGGCTTTTATACATGATAGAGATATATATGAAAAACTCTTAGACCACAAGAGAGATATATTAGCAACGACTTTATTTGACTGGTAATTAATTAGACTCAAAAGGCAGGCAGAGGAAGGCAGAACAACCAATCTAAAACTGTTTTATTCATATTCATTATGAAATACTATGGGTAGCAGAGAATAAGATGCTTTAACTAGAGGTACCATTTTCCAGTGGTCCAACTAAATTTCTGTGTGCCAGGTACAATTTCAAGTTCATTGTTAGCTGACCTCCCTTATACTGCTCTTCCTCTGTTCTTGTTAGTCATTTCCATGAACTCTCAAGTACTCCATGGAGGTGACTCTCCATTTTTCCTACTGTAAAACCAAATCTCAAGCAGAAGAGCTACTCATATTTCACTCTCATTTGACTCTCTGATAGTTTTAACAAATTTGAAAGTGTGAATCTTCCAAATTTCCAGTTATAAGATAAATAACTACTGGGAATGTAAAGTATAACATAAATATAGTTAGCACTGCTAAATGGTATATTTGAAATCTACTAAGAGTAAATCCTAAAAGTTCTCATCACAGGGGAAAAACATATTTTTCTTTTTCCTTTTTATATGTATATGAGATACGGATGTTAACTAAACGTACTAGGGTAATCATTTTACAATATATGTAAATCATTATGCAGTATCCCTTAAACTCATACAGTGTTTATGTTAATTATGTCTCAATAAAACTGAAAGAAAAAATGTGAATCTCATTCAGCTGGCAAAACTCATTTTTTTGGTACCTTACAAGTATATTCACTACAATGAATCAGAAGAAAAACAATGAGCTGACAGCTGTTCCTGCAGCACTGCTGCTTCTGAAGGTGTAACTGAGTGGATGTTTACTGAGCAACCTCATGCAGCTTTCCCACCTACTATTCCCACCACGGACAGCCAGCCTCTGCAAGTGGTCTGCCTAGAGAACGGGGACACTGCAGGGTCACATCAAGCACTGATCAGTGAGATGGAGTGCATGGCATCTCTCTGTGCTGTGAAACAAATACCATAAATTTGTGACCTGCTGCAGAGAACTCATAACCCACTATCTGCAATCAAAAAGGCTTATGCAATTCTGGACTTTAATTCCGGTTCCAACCATTGTGGACAAGTCAGTTTGTGTAAGTGTGCGTTCAATGGAAAATTCTATTCCTGAATCAAAGGAACAATTTAGAACTTGACAATTATAGAACATACAATTCCAATTAAATAGTAATGTAAAAGTAATTAAGTGGGAGGCTAAGAGAACCAACCAGAATTTGATCCTTGAGAGCCTAAAATGAACATCAGGTATTACAGAATTAAAGTCAAAAGTTCGCTTATTTTCCACCATGTCCCTCTTCCAGTTTTCATTCGGCAAGATCAGTGACAGAGGGCACATGCAGCAACAGGTTTAAACCATCATGTTCTCTAAGACCTTGCTACTCAGAGTATGGTCCACAGATCAGTAGCACTGACATCACCTGGAAACTTCAGAAGTGCAGAATCTCAGGCCTCCCTGTACCCACCGCACAGAGAATCACATTTTACCACCATCTCCAGGTGATCTGTATGCACACTGGAGTTTAAGAAGTGCTGCTCTAATAGACACATCTGTATAAATGTGCCTCTCAGACATGCAGAACAGAAATGTGACATCAGATGGTGAGCTAAATGCACTGGTTATACATGCACATTATATGAATGGCTACAGGGCCAGTCTAAACACACGTTGAGCCATAGAACAGAACTGTGGATAACAAGTCAGTGAGATCTGGCTTTGGGTTCCACTGACACTTAATAGCCATGAAACCAAGCTGCAAGTTACTTGGTTCCTCTGCACATTGATATCTTCACCTAAAAATGGAAATAATAAACCACTCTCAGACATGTGTCCTAATGTTGAAATAAAAGCATGCACTTAAAGCATCCAGCATAGTGTATGGCACGTGGGAAACAAACATCAGAGCTACTCTATACCACATCCCAGGTGAGGCAGAAAGAGGAACTGGCATGTGTGGAAGCATAGTGTATTGGTCTGAAACTTACCATCTGTGGGGCTCAGCCCCCGGGCTGCAGAGATCATGGAGAGGGACGGGCTACTATGCAGAGATCGAATGTAGTCCATGTAAGGATTGATGTAGGGATGTGGAGGGCTGAAGGGAGACTCAGAAGCTGTAGCAGGGTTCCGGTGCGGGGAGATCCTAATGAAGGGCAGGTCCGAATATGTTGGGCTACTTGATAAGGCAGAAGGCCTATGCAAAAAGAAAACCAGAGGTATGCATGAAACAAATATCTCCAAAGGCAGAGGCTGTCTGTAAAAGGAAATAAGATTTTACGTGAATTCAAGGTGTCCTGGAGGGAAAAATATCAGACATATATATTCTAGTACTATTACCTTAAAATCATTGTAACATATGCAGGTAGAACATTACTATACAATAATTTGGGCAAAAAAAAAAAAATTGACCTTTGAGAAATGTCAAGGAACTCTGAATACAAGAAAATAAAGGCCTGCCTTTGGCTTTCCTTACAAGAAGAAATTCTAAACAACAAACTTCTGGAATTAAAGTAGTTGCTGAGATTATATTTTCCATTTGACCTGAACATCAATTTCACCACTGAAAACTTGACTCTCACCATCACGCTTAGTGTTGCAAGAGAAAGAGAAAAAAAAAGAAAAACAAATTCATCTCGTGGAGGTCTGAGCACACACATTGGCAAAGTTGCCCACAAATAAGAAAGATGATTAAATGCAAAAGTGTGTAAAAAACATGAAATCAGACACTCCATATATCCATGCCCAAGCTTTACTGTTAATGGTCTTGCAGGGTGAGTTTTACAGATCGGAGTTTCACCGTGTTGAAGACAACTTCTCTCTGGAGGTGGCACTGAGAGTCAGCTTCCTCTCACACTCATTTTTCACCTGGCATCCTAATTAGCCCCGTTCAGTAAAAAATCAGTAAGTAAGTACTCCTGTGGTTAGAAAGTTGGAAAAGAATGGGGTTCTGACCAAGCTTCTGCCTTGGTCATAGTGAGCTAAGGTAGACGGTGTGCTTTTGCCTGATGAAAAAAATTCTCAAACACACCTAGTTGCTGCCAAACGTCAGTCCCCTCCTGGGACCCCTTTCCCCACAGCGACTCCTGAAGCCACCCTCGGACAGGCATTTCTAGAATGGCCCATCTGTGCATTGTCTCTCTCTGCCTCGTTTCTTCTCTAACAGAAAATATTTTGTGTTGCTAATCCAGAAATTGGCCAGGACAGGCTACATACCTGTGCGCTCCATTTTCTCATTCACGGAGGCTATGGCCATAAACAGGAAAAGCTGAGATAGACACAGATCTACTGAGAATGGTAAATTCTTGCTATGTCACTGGCTTTACGAGTGAAATGAAAAGGGAAAGGAAACACATTTTCTCATCACGACTCCCAACACAAGTGCATACTGGCGGTTAGGCGCTGGCACCCGTCACCCTGTCAGAATATAATCTTGGAAGAAGTCAGCTTCACCAAGAGCACAGCACAGGCACTGAAATAAATGAAAGCAAAGATCAGATAATGAATTTTCTCTCAGTAGAAAAAAGAGGTTATGGCAGGGGGTGGGGTTCAAATTTTCTCATTTGCTCCTTATTCTTTTTTCACTTTGAACTAAAAAAAAAAAAATTTTTATTTGTTATTCAGATGCCACTTTTGGTGAAGTAAAATAAAAATCCACTTTTCTAAATTTACCTGTGGGAAGAATGACAAGTCACCACCATAAAATAGCTATTGCTTTTCAAAGTTACTTGAGGCTTTCCATATCCTCTCAGAAATTAGTAGAATTACTTAAATAGAAACCAGTATAACCTATTAGACTATCTTATTTTAGCTCTTTACTACAAAACAAGTTAGCTCTGTGTTATTGGCTTAATTCTAAGCTCCATTTAGACATGCTGCTACTTCAGAGCATAGGAGATGCTCCCATTCATTCACTTGTTTTCTAGCAAAAAGGAAAATCAACCTTCCAATCTAGTTCAAAAAGCAATTACTACAAACTAAAAACTTAATTGTAGATTTATGATGAGAACCAGAGCTGCAGAAATGTAGAAAAGTAGACATTTCAAGACATCCATGAGATGATACCTCATAAGCTTTATATAATCCATTACCAACTGGGTCTGAACAATATGTACTAAAAATCAGTGAATGCAATGTCATTTCTTCCTTGTTTTTTCAGTTTAGACAAAAAAAAATTGAAACCTGTTATTTTTCTGAAATTCCAGAATTGAGAAGGGTAATAAGAATATTCTTAAAGGCTGAGATTCCATTTTGAAGAATCATACATTAGAAAAAAACAGAATCTTGCACAACATGAACATTATGGAGGTAGGACCTGGACAGTCACCAATCCCAAAGAAGCAAGGAAGCCAGGAGATGGTCGACAGTTTTCTCTTAAAAATCTGTGAACGTCTGACTTCTACACCAGGCCTGCGCTTTTATTTGACCTGTTCCCACAAGAAGACTGAAGGTAACTATTAAAAGAGCTGCCATGAGGAGGACTCAATACTTGGTCACTTCTTTCCTGGCAGGAACATCAGTAAGAAACAACACGAGAGAAGAGTACGGATTCCTCCTGGAGGTGAGGTCAGGACCTGCACCCCTCTGGGAATGTCATAATCACATATGTTGCTTCCAAAGAGATGATGCATGCTGAGTAGATACTGTGTCATCTAATTCTAAATAAGGAGGTGGGAAATGCCTTCAAACAGGCATGTAAGTATATAAGCCATAAGCTGACCAAGTGCCCTAAAGAAGGAGACCATTTAGCTCAAAGGTCAGCCATCCTCAGTATATGAATAGGAAAATGTTTAATATGGTTACCTAGTGACCAGTCATTAGAAATTCTGGAGACAGGTCAGTCAGACCACTAGAGCAGTGGCACCGTGGAAGGGCTCAGGTTCTGAAAAGGAACCAATGCGATGGAAGCTATGCAACCTCAGCTGCCACACTTATCCTCTCCTTGTCCTCAAGGGTCCACAAGGG
The DNA here is from genome assembly GCA_030015415.1 of Cynopterus sphinx. Lineage (NCBI taxonomy): Eukaryota > Metazoa > Chordata > Mammalia > Chiroptera > Pteropodidae > Cynopterus > Cynopterus sphinx. Next base: position 45,780,342 of record CM057391.1, on the reverse strand, counting down.
AAGAAACCTACCTTGTGGGGATCTTGGCACGTGAATATGAGTAAAGCCTCATGCATTGAGCCTGGCACCTAATAATGCTGTGTGTGTGTGCATATATATTTACATACCTCTTTACTACCATGCTAATATCCTCCACTCACCATCTACACACACACACAATACAGACATATATACTCACATATACACATTCACAGAAATATATACAGACATGCATGTTAAGATAGCACATATAGGATGCTACCTGATTTTCAAACACTGACATACTGGAACCCTCTTTTCAAAGCAAATCTCATGCTTTGCTCCCCTACCTGACAGAACTCCTGAAGCATCTCCTTGGATTTCCCAGGACCTCCCTTGGTAAAAATCATAAGACCATATACAGCAGTTAAGAACAGGAATTCAGTAGTTAGATACAAGAGACACGAAGGAACTGGATTTGAGTGCAGGCTCCACTGACTGTCACTAAGTGGAAGTTCCCTTACACACAAAATGGAACAAGAAAAGCTCCATCCAGGACTGCAGTCACTGACCGTCACTGGGCTCTCAGTAAACAGTGGTGGATGCTGATGTTCTTGGGGGTTGTCAGAACCATCCCAAAAAACTTCTGTGTGTGTGATTCTACACTCAACAAACTGAAGTCCATATGGCAAGGCTTTGGAGACGGGTATTTGTGTCCTTGCTGCTCAGTTTCTCACTGGAAGTTGATCACTAACTAATTCTGTTTCCACGTAAGCTCTTGTGAGTTGGGCTAACTAACATGACATTTCTCCAGTGCTGAAATCTGACAAAACTGAGTTTCTAAGCTACCAAGGCTAGCACCCAACCTTGAATTCCAATGGCTACAGAGCCACCTGACATAGACGTAAATAAATATAAATTAGTTTTTCAATAACGCTGCTTTTAACATTACCTAACAGAGCCACTTCCAAATTCCTGGTAGCTAGCCGCTTCTGAATTCCTGGTAGCTAGGTCGTTTATCAGTTTGTTTGTTTACTGTAAAGCAAATCTGAGAGAGAAGGTTAAGCTTAAATTTAATGGGCAAATGTGTGTTCACTGCTGTAAGAGCCATTCAAGATCATGACCAGAGGGGTGAATTCTACTGAAGGAAAAGGAGGTAGAGGGTGTGGGGAAGGCATTCACAAAATTTTCCATTCAAATGACATATATCATTTCACAAACTGTCAGAAACTTCACCTGGTAAATATCTGTCAAACTTGCTAAAAGTCTTCTTTTGAGGATTACAGTAGCAACAGAAAAAAAAAAAATTATAGGTGTCTCTTTTTTTGGTTTATATTTTCAGTAGGCACACATACAGAGACTGAAGATTGATGCTGGCTTCCCATTACTTTCTCTGCCTATAGCTTTCCCTTCTCTCTCTCTTCTAGGGCTAGGCAAAGCTTAATCATTGATGAGAGCACAAGCCACAGAGAGAAAAAACAAAACAACAAACATTCTGGGAAGAACACTGAAACTTAGGACTGCTGCACGTACAGAGATTCCATGACTTTTACGTTGCAGCCAATGGGTATAGAAATATGACCGTGACCCTCTAAACTAAAACAAACAAACTGTGGTCGGGGAATCAGACAGAGATGCCTCAACTGCGGAGGGTTGTCTCAGCTGCCAGGGCACAACTACAGGGATAAACTGTTGTTCTGTTACCTCTGCATCTTGGCTTATGCATGCAGGGCTCAGGGCGCCCACTTGGGGACAGCATCCCTTCTACTGCTCTTACCCATTTGTCTTTCCAGGGCCATGGAGACCTAACGAGTGGCTGTCATTTGTTTCCATATTGCCCGATGACTGAAGTAGTTTGCAACAAGAAAGAAGGTGGGAATTATTTTGTTTTTCTCCCAAAATACAACAAAAGCAACATAAAGTTGTGTGTTTGCTTGTGGAGATGATTTGACCGTTTTTTAAAAGGTCATGAAAATAGATTACCATGAAAATAGTAGAGGATTCTTTTTATAGCACTTTTAACATACTATGATAAACTTAAAAACAAAAACACATTGCTGAGAATAACTTTTTAGAATGAAATATGATTAAATAATCTAATTTGTTACTGCCTTTTCATCTATCTTATTGGGTAACTAAAATGCCAAGATTAAAATCACAGTATTTAATCATGTGCACTACCCATTATGAGAGCATTAAACAAGGTTTGTATGCTGGGTTATTACAATTTGCTTTCACATTGCTTGAAACAATGGAAATGCACACATACCCCTCACGTCTTTACTTGGGGCTCCAACTACCAGGCAACTGAAATGGTTTTATACAAAACAAATTATTTTTTGTTTGACTTTGTTCTTTCCATAACAAGTAGATGCTCTTTATATGCAAGCAGTGGTCTAACAGAGAACAAAAGGGATTTATCCCTTATAATGTATTTTTAACTAACTAATTAACTATTCAATAAGCACAGTTTTAATAAACCAAAATTTGTAATAAAAAATTTGCTTTCCATACAGAAAAGGAAACAAATAACTAAAATGTCCACGGCTAATATAGTAAACACTGTTAAAAATTTGCATAATCTTGGACTTCCATTTTTTCTTCTATTCAAAGTGAGCTGCCAGATTACCTCTGCCCCATAATCATCATGTGACCTTGAAATGTACATTTACCTTCCCTGTCACCTTTTACCCCAGAACCACTGCATGCTCAGGAAGGCTGGTCTTTAGGGTCTGAATCAGGCGGTCTGATTTCCCTCTGGATTCTACTAATGAGAAGCACTGGCAGAAGGTGGCAGTGAAGAGAAGTCAGGGTATTTTAGCCAGTCACTTCCTCTTCTTAGCCAGAATTCTGCTGGTGGCATATTCCTCTCTAGAAGCATGTCCCTTCTTCCTGAGCTCCAGTCCTCACTCAATCCATTTTCCCTCTGCCTGCTTGTACCTTCAGGTTAGAGGTCGTAACCTCTTCAATTGTTGCTAGTTCTGGGGGCTTTATGATAACTGCTGGGCCTTAACCTTGTTTACACATCCATAAATATCCACTCCATTAAAGTGCCAGGGCTCTAATAAGATGATTCAGTTTCAAATCTCATTTTCATCACTGTAACTAAATAATATTTCCCATAAATTTTTAATTGACTTAAGTCTTTTACAAATTTACCGTTCAATTTTTAAAAAATACATGCATAACTACACAGATGAATATTTCAATGATATAGTCACTGAATATATGTTTTATTGAAATTCCATTTTATAAGAATCCATTATGATTTTGCCACACGGGGTGGGGGGGTGCAAGAAACATAATATATGGTTCAAATAAGCACATAGAGCTAAATGACTACATCTCGTAGTATGCATCTCTAGCACTTTAGAAACAAAGCAAAAACACCAGTGAGGAAGACAGTATACTCATCCAAAAGGCAGCTGACAAACCACTTTCTAAATGACCTATCGTCAGTTTTGAATATTTTAGCTCCATAAGTGTGGAGTACATTTTAAATTATTTTTTAGCAGCCTCCTCTGTTGTCCAAATGAAATCCAAACATTCCACACAAAGGTGCCCCACTTTCTACAATGTGTAAGAAATAAAAGAAATTTTCTCTTCCTTCTTCCTCTAATTACTAGTTTGTGAGAAAAATAAAACCAGTGGAAAAAAAACCTGGTTATATAATTTTTAACACTAATTAATTAATATATAAATCATTATACATTTTAATATATAACCTGTTATGTAGCATAGTAATATATTGTATATAACTAATGTAACTGTTAAGGAGTAATTAGAAGAGCTGATATGTTGGGTCTTCCTTTACAAAGTCCACAGAGATACCACCTTGATGAGAAAACAACTGTGGTTGCCTAGCAGAGAAACTCAGATGTCCAGTTGCTAATCTTCCCCTAACTCTATGCCTTGAAGGTGGAAGTATGGAGAACTGCCTTCAGTGGTCAGATTGAAAAAAGTGGGACACTTGACGGGTCTTGCTTGCTAGAGAGCTTCCTAACTAGTTTATGATAACAAAGCAAACAGACACTATCCTTTTCTCCCTTCCTTCCCCAAAACAGTAAGTGCTCCCTTTGAAAAGTCACCTTTTTCCTCTGGATGCTCTCTTTCTCCAGCTGGAGGAGGCCTATCCAGCCAGGCCCAGAAGACCAGGGGCTCTCCTGTCTCATTCTCCTCTTCCGTGTCTCCTTGTGGCAGGGAGTGTACATTTAATTGGGTGTTCTAAACATCGTAGTAGTAAGATCTCGGACTTAGATATGGTGTTGGATAAAACATATCTTTAAAAGTCTGCTTTTGCTCCGAGGCTATTTAGACCTAGATGGAAAAGTAGCAATGCTGTATTATTTAATTTCTAACAAAGTATACATCGACCCTTCGGCCTGACACCTGTCACATGGTAAATTCTCAGTAACCATTGACACCTTTAACAACTCACTCATTCCTGCTGCTATTACTACTGGAGCTCTGACCTGGATAAGGCGAAAGTCACCTTGCTTTCACCAACTTCTTGTGTATGAACGTCCTCAGGACACCACATAGGTGTTCTGGAGTCTGGGTGAATGTAGCTACTTGACACCCTTGGTATCACTAAGAGCACTCTGCCCTGTCTCTTCTAACAAAGCAAAGAGATTAGTAACTTCACTTGACCTTAGAAAAGCAAGTGTTTTTTTTCTAAAAGTAAATTCAAGAGCATGGTCATTCTGTAGTTCTAGTTCAAAACTTCATCACCATGAGAAAAGGAAAAAATGGACAGGGGCAAAAATTTCAGCCTGATTCCTCTGCCTTTCTAACCAATTTTCCAGTCATTTTGATAAATCCTATTTTTTGGAATTTGATGAATTACCAACTCCATCCCTAAAGCAGCATTCAAAATAGCAAAATATTGACCTTAAAAAGAAAACACACAACAAAACAAAAAGACAGGGAAATAAGAATGTCGAGTAACTCAGCAAATGACAAATTCCTGTACACTAAAGGTACCTAGAAGACTCCTGGAAAATGTGGCATTTGTTCATCTAGGTGTTACCTTGTCTAATAAAGAAGAATCCTATCAGCCATGACATCCTTCAATGGGAACTTTTGGATCTGAACCATATCATCAACCTGGTATAAATAAAAGATACCCTAAAGTACATAACAAGAGATTCAATTAGAACTGCTGATTTAATTAAATAAACAGGCCTATGCCTGTATCATTTACCTAGACATCTTAATAATTCAAAGTAAACAGTTACTTTAAAATCTTGACAGCCCCAAGCCAGGATCTCTTGTTTAAATGAGAAGTCTCCCAGGAGGGTCTTTGGTGGAAATAATTAACGAAAATAAGAAGTTAGGTTCCCACAGGTTAATCCTTGCTTTGTGTGGAGTCCTTTTATAGGCAGCATGGAGAATCTTTATGCCAAAGACAGGTATATCAGTAATCCTGAGCCAAGCTGAGTATGAGGCTTCGGTCTTAATTTATATTTTGTAAACATTACTTCAAGAACCAACTAGGATAAATCCTTTATCAACAGCAATCTAGCATGCCAAGCTTATGCTTGTATTCCGGGAGCTGGTGTGTACTTTTTCTCTATCATCATCATCATAATCCTCATAATTATTAGTAACTATTAACTACTGACTAGAGTGTTTGCTGGGTTGTCTCTTGTGATCCTTGGCAAGATATATCTGATTCATACATTCTCTTTCTTTAAATCGTCCTTTAAGTGATAACAGGAATGTCCATCAAGGAACTATTATTATCTATTATTATATAAATAGTTAATAGGTTTGCTAGAGGACTCTAGCCTAGTAAAGGTGAAAATAGTGGGCGCCTTTTAAGCGACAGCCTCTTCAGATTTAAGTGGAAACAGACTTTGTAGGCCTCTACATGTTGACTAAGACATTCTATCCCAGGCACACTTCTCAATATTCCAGAATTTTAACCTGAGGGTGTCAGACTTCAAAAATAAATTATATATGGAAAAGGAGTATATCTAATGTATTGGGGAATGACTTGTCTATATTATTCAATAGAAAAGAAGCATCAACTTCCACATAATGGGATAATTTTCTTATTGTTCTTGTTATCATGACTTCAGAGAACATTGCCCTGGGCACAGGGAGTAGCACCTTGGAAGACTGAAAATGAGTCTGGCCATTTGAAAAGGAACCACAAAGTCTCCTTCTGCACTCCCTCCATCATAGCGAAAGCAAGTCTTCTGATCCTCAAGTGAGAACAGATTCCACTGACCAGAAATGTATAAATGATGTGCCAGAATTACTTGTTCATATTACTCTTAAGAGAGCCTAAGTGGAGGCACACGGACTTACTGGGAAAACTTTTGGGGGCTTTACATTTCTTATCTGTAAAACGCGAGCATTTCAGCGATATGATCTCCATTTCAACCATCAGGTTTAAGGTCCCTTTCAGTCCTAAAATCCAACGTATTCTATGACTTAAACCATATTTGTCCCTGTCCACCATTGATTTGTTTTGATAATTAATATTACAAAGTCTGCTACTTGAATAAAGTTTTATTTAAAATTTAGTGATACCTTATTTGACTATCCTACAAATGAGATCTTTTTTTTTTGTTGTTTACCCTTTCTCCCTCTTTTAAAAATGACATTGCCATCATCAAAGCAACTAATGTCCCCACTGGGCCATCTGGACTCCAACTTTGGTATTACTCCCAGGAGAAGTGGAAGGGCCTAGCTTTGTGATAATTGGATTTGGACAACAGTTGTTTAGAAGAAAGCGGGGCCATGTAGCCATGCAAAAGGCTCAGTACTGAGCCACAATTTAAACACTAAAGAAGCTTTTACTGGTAAGTTCACAGCTATTAGATGCTTTTATATTAACAACACTTCTCCCATCCAGGTTTGTACATTTTATCTTTATTCTTTCAAATCCTGAAATTGCTTGGATGAGAGGGTTTATATATTACACACACACACACACACACACACACACACACACACACTTCTAAGAGCAGCCTGAACTTTTAGAGGAAATTGAAGAGGCTTTGTGTCAAGTACAGCTAAATCCTGCCTTTCCATATCAAACCTCTGCTAGAAAATTACTGTGCAGATGATAAGGCGGAAAGATATAATAAAAAGTGACTCTACTCAATTTACACTGCAATATTGGTATGACGGAATATTTTTCATTCAGGTGCCTGATAAAATCACTAAACTGTATTGCAGATAAATAAAGGAGGCTCTGTCAAGAATAAACACCATTAATCATGAAGCCTTACCCTCTGAGAGCTTGTGCTATGCATCTGCACAAACACACCAATGTAACCAGCACACAACATACGCTTCCCTCCTTTACTCTGCCTTCCTTTTTTTTTTTTATTGTTTAGGCAGAAGTCACATTTTGAAAACATTCCCTTTACATTTTAACTGTACAGACCTGCAATTAGGTTTTTTATTATAATTTTTAAAAAAATTTGGCTGGGCTCTTAGGGGGAAAAACTTGACAGTGAAACAATTTTTACTGATTACATACCTACACATACAATACAATGCTACATACTGTATTTCATCAAAGCTAAGATACTATTGATCTAAAAATGCACCATTATTGTAGGTACCACTAAGAATGACAATACTTCCTTTATCACTTTCACTTTTTACTTTATAGTTATTTAAAAAGCTCTTTAGACTTATTCAGATAGAGATTTTATCATATATCACTTTAGCATTTGCACAAAAAGGAAAATATCAGCAAAATAATTTTATTAAGAGATCCCTGAAAATTCCCCATGACTGCCACTTCACCAATAGTGATCATACGACACTAAAGATTTTAAGATAAATTGCAATTTCAGAGATGTTAAAAAGTGAAAAAAGGATATACAATTTAAAATAGATGACTTACATATGGTAATATGTATAATAAATAAATATTAGGTAATTCTGCCATTTATAAAATACCTATAATACAACAGATTGTATTAACTGTTATCTATGTGCTTTCTTTGAATTCTTGATAGAAATGAGACTGCATGATGAAATAGGCTTGAACAGTGAGTCATCTGATAGTAAAAACTGATGCTAGATTCAAACCCAGTCTATGATTATAAATACAAAAGAAAATTACCTCAAATCAAATACGAATATGTGCATATATGCTTAAATATTATATTTTAACATTATTGATACTGTTAATAGAACAGGTGGCATTGTTTTCCAGTTATCTTTTCACTCCAAAGGAAACCTATGTGAAGACCATTCAAATGGCACAGGTAATGCCCACCAGCTGAGGAGGGATGTACAAAGCACTGCTTGGGCTGTACAAGAAGAATAAGAGAGGTATGGCCATCATTTGGGCAAGATTATCAACAAATCTTCATATCAGGAAAGAAAGAACAGGAGAAAAAATGGCACGTGGGCATGTAGTATTAGGACTACAATGTTTTCCTAACTCCTTTTCTCAGCATCCATACACAAGGTGGGGGGAAAAGAAAGGACAAACCTAAGCTTTCCCATAACCATGAGATGTTAAGGAGGGAAAGTAAAGATCATTTAATCTATTTCATTTCACATAAGAAAACAAGGAGGCCTGGAGAGGCCAAGGAAAGTGTGTTCAAGGGTCCAATTAATTTGTGGCAGAGCTGAAAATGGAACTCGACTAAAGCTACCACGATGGAAATAGCTTACAAAGTGGCTTTAAAAAGGGGATCATCAGAAGCCATATGCCAACAGAGTTATTTTTTAATTTTCTGGAATGACACTTTGAAACTTGGGGGAAAAGCCTGCTTTATCATGTCTAATGTAACCAACTATCTCGGGTGGGGATGAGGAGTGCTCAGAAAGATTAATTCAGCAAAGCTAAAATCCGGGCCTCCTGAAGATGTGTAATTGTTTTACATAGGAAGTATCATGCTTCAGCTCACTGGAGGATCTGTGTTCAGAACGAGCCCCACCCATGGAGAAAGTACCTCTTCTGGCCAAAAGGGGTTTAATTCCCATCTTTCAAGCAAATACTCCCTGTGTGAGGAAGAATTTTGATCCCACAGAGCGAATGCACTTATTTGCCTCTGAGAACACTGGCTGGGAGACCCTCACAAAAAGTCTGTGCCCCCAGCACACGGAAATTCCAGGTTCACAAGGCTCAGGTGTCAAGAGTCCAAATCAAACCAGGCCCAGCGAGAACACAAAAGGACCCCAAGAAACCAGAACCATGCCCTAATCACACTGCTCAGAGCCTTAATCTAACTCTTTAAGGAAAAGCTTCTATGTATAAATAGGTAATTACAATACACAAAATTTTCACCACTGGTTGTATGTTCAATCATTTCTGATAAATGATAAACTCTTTGGTCCTTTTGGGAAGTTGCAGGCACACTATCAATAAGTGCCGGCTCCCAGTTATGTACAGCACCCACCACCTGCTAGTTAAAGATTCTCATGCATAAAAATGCGTAGAAACACGCAAATAAGTCCCTTATAGCAGCAGAGGTCCTCAACCTCCGGGGACCATGGACTAGTACCAGTCTGTTGGGAACCAGGCTGCACAGCAGCAGGTGAGCAGTGGGCCACTGAGCAAAGCTTCATCTCTATTTACAGTAGCTCCCCAGTGTTAGCATCACCGCCTCAGCTCCACCTCAGATCATCAAGCATTAGAATTTCAGAGAAGCACCAGTCCTGGTGCCAAAAAGGTTGGGGACCTTTCCCTTAGAAGATTTTGCTCTTAACACAGATGAATTTTCTAGTGGTCTCACAATGTTTTACCAATACCTGAAATGATGGCATAATTCATTAAAGAACCAAATATTTAATATTTATTAATAAAGATTAAAAAACAATTTATAAGTTTAATTGTTCATCTGTCTCAGTCATAAACCATACTGCAGAGAACGACATATGTACAAGAAAATGCAATGGCTATGATTACGGTACCTAAATAACTTTCATTACTGTTGTTCATTATTTCCACACAGATGGAAATGCATCTTGTGAAATATTATGAAATTCCTCAGAATGTAAATTTAACTTAAATGGAGCTAATAGGCTTGCCTCCAACCCTGCCCAGGACTATTTATGTTCCTAAGTTGGGCATGAGTATAATAACTTAAACTCCCCTCCTTCAACAGCCTATTCACATTGAAAGGAAACCAAATGACTAGTAGCATCCTTCAGTGATTTTAAATCTAGTGATGATTCAAGAGCAGTTATTAGCCTGGAAAAAAGCACTACCGTCTCACTAATGAGGTTATGAAATGTCTTTAGGTCTCCATGTTAGGGGCACTTAGCAAGCACTCAGCTTGGCAAGAGACCCATGGCAGGTTGAGTTCTGGACTAATCACATGAGCCACGATCAAATAGACTGGAAGAATTTAGAACTTGTGGCTTCAAGGAATGTAATTCATGCAGAAAAGTGCTGTCAGAGTTAAGGCCAGGGAACTTTGTAGGAAGAAAGAAAAATAAGCAATTCAACAAAGAAAAAGAAGGGCCAATAGCCCTTTCTACAACTTAAGTACATGGAGACTTCAGTGGGGTCCTCAATGAAGGATACCCCGGCAAAGCAAACTTGGAAGGAAGCAGGTGACTGCTACTTCTCATTCCTTCAAACTAAACTTCCACATCCCTCTCTCCCTAACAGAGAGGAAAAAAAACAAAAACAAAAACAAAAGCAAAAAGTACTCAGAAGTCCTATGTTTGCCTGAGTCAAGAGATGGGGAAAGATGGGAAAATTAACCCAAATTAAATATGAGGTAATATATCTTCTGAGTGTTCTTCAGCTCACTAGAAGGCCTTCACAAGGACATGAACTAATTGCACAAGTCAGATCCACACAGCCTGCTGTCCACATTCCAGAGAATGGAGAGAGAGACTCATGGATTGCTTGAGGACTTACACTTTGAAAATTCTCTCGCAAATAACACACGACATTCTCAAGCAGGGAACTAATCAACTAGGAGAGACCCCTCCATAAGGCTCACTGCAGCCTTCTACAGGAAACTGGACCTCTGCTTTCAGCCCTCACCACACAATTCCCTGATTTCCAGTGGACCCTCTTCTCTTCTCTCAGTCCACCAACGAACGAGTGCCTAACAGCCTTGAAATCTGAAGTCTGAGATGACCATTCTGATGATTGAAACAAGATCACAATACTTTAAACTGACTTTCTTTTCCCTTCTTGACTACTTCCATTCATTAAGAACGAAGATGAGAGATAGGAAAAATGATGATAGACGCTTTGTTCATCCCCCTTTGGACCAAATCAAAGTTGTGATAAAAACACGGAGCAGACAGCAAGGAAAGTCGCCAGGGTTCCCGATGAACAGAAGTACTACAATTAGAAAGACAAATAATTAATCACCCTGCAATGGTAGAAGGTAGGAGGGGGCGAAGACATGAGGCTGACCGGTCCAGGGTGGCTGAGCTGCAGGGGCAGCAGGCAGCTTCAGATGCCTCTTAAAGTGGCAGTGTCTACGAGCAGACATTCAGGTGATGGACCTGCTTGCTCTGTATCAGCGCCAGCTCAGCTGCAAGCAGGGAGGGGCACCAGGGACTAACAGGGGTCACTGAGTTGTCAGAGTGAGGACTGGAGGCAGAAGTGCCAGCAGTGTCCACTGCTCCTTTATTAAGCCCTTCCCCATCCCAGCGTATGGACACAGGGCCCTATGGCTGAGACATCATCAAATTGAATAACAGAGGTCATTCCGCCCAGAAGATTCCCTGAAACTCCACCTCCTCCAACTCCAAGACACATCCAAGTGTGTCCTCAGCAAGTCAGATGTTCCTTGACTCACAAAGGTGGCAACTGTCATCGGTTTTTGGTGTAGTTTCCTGAGGCAACTATAAGCACAGCATCTGTGGATTGCTTGCTGAATCTTAACAGGTGGCCCCGGAGGGGCACAGGCTGGGGCTAAGCTTGGCCAGCAGCTGCACCCCTCTCAGGACTGTGCCGCTGGACACCTACCACACAAATCCACACTAATAAGACCGAGAGACTTAGGAATTTTGCTTGGTACACAGAAATAGACCTAGAAAGGCAGCCAAAATGGGAAGACAAAGAAGCAGAAACCGTATGAGAGAAAAGAGCAGAGATCGAGATCCCAGGTATAATGGAGTCAAGCAATCTGACAGATGCAGAGTTCAAGACACTGGTTATAAAGATGCTCAATGAACTTAGGAGAAGTGCAGATGAATTCTGTGAGAACATCAACAAAGAGATAAAAAACATAAAATGGAAATGGAAATTATAAAAGGGAACTAGTCAGAAATGAAGAACACATTATCTGAGATGAAGAGTACGTTAGGTGGAATAAACAGAGTGGATAAAGAAGAGGATCGAACCGCCGATATAGAGGATGGGGAAGCCAGGGACACTCAATCAGAACAACAAGAAAAAAAAAAACCAAGACTAATAATAATTTAAGGAGCCTATGGGACACTATTAAAGGTAAACATACCCATGTCATAGGGTTTCCTGAAGAAGGAAACAAGATGTTGCAGAGCTGCTTGAAGAAATAATGATGGAAAACTTCCCTAACCTGGTAAAGGAAATAGACATAACACCAGAAAGCTCAGAGAGTCCCCAAAACCAGGAACCCAAAGAGGCCCACACCAAGACGCATCATGATTAAAATGCCAAAGGTTAAATACAAAGACAGAATCTTAAAAGCAGCAAGAGAAAAGCAGATAGTTACCTATACAAGGGAGCACCCATAAGCCTGGCAGCTGATTTCGCAAAAGAAACTGTGCAGGACGGAAGGGCTTGGCACAAAATATTCGACGTGATAAAGACCCAGCATTTACAACCCAGAATCCTTTATCTGGCAAAGCTGGCATTTGGAGTTAAAGAACAGATCAAGAGCTTCCCAGACAAATAGAAGCTAAGGAATTTTGCCAGCACCAAGTCAGTATTACAGGCAATGTTGGAGTAACTTCTTTAAGAAGAAAAAAACATGTATCAAATCAGACATGGAGAATAACTACATTCCTATCAACAAGTACCTCCAGTGGAAAAGAGTTAAGTGCTCCAAGCAAAAGACGGACTGGCTGAATGGAGAAGAAAACAAGACCCCTACGTGTGCTGCCGACAAGGGCCTCACTTCCGACTAAAAGACATATGCAGACTAAGAGGAAGGGGATGGACAAAAATATTGCCTTGATTGACCTAGAGGATTGTGAGTTGAATGAAATGAGTTGGATAGGGACAGACAAATATCACATGATTGCACATACAGATGGAATATTAAGAACAATCAACAACAACAACAACAAAAGCGGAAATAAACTCACACAGAGAAACATTTAGAGGGCTACTAGAGGGGAGGGCATGAGGGGGGATGGCAAAAAGAGGCAAAGGGATGAAGAGGTGCAAATGGACAGCTGCAGAACAGACATGGAGATGTAGAGTGTAGCATGGGGAAGACGCTTAATGTTCTAATAAATGGTAAGGGGGTAGAGGGATACTAGATTTAGTGATGTGAGCTCTGAGTTATGTGGATCTCTGATCACTATGCTATGCAACTGTATATTGTATGCCAACTGTAATTGAAAAAAAACCTCATTGAATTGTACAATGTAAATACAAGCAACAAATGATCTATTATTATATTTCAATAAAGCCAAAAAAAAAATAACTGTAGAATTTGAGTAATCTCAAGGACAGGCTGAGATTACTATATGGAAAATGGACAGAAATGAGTGGCGTTCACATGTGCTTACAATGTATATATTATATATTAAAATAAAAATACATAAAATAGTTAAATCAAATAAGTAAATCCAACATGTTAGGTAATACAAATATTAACATAATTCAACATAATTCTAATATTATTGTTATATCCCAGGCAACTGCAATATGAAAAACCTTTTAAAATCAGTCACCTTTACAGATCTTATTGCCTTTGCTATTGTTTACAATTTGACTATGTTTCTGAAAACGTTCAATGGTGTGCATAGTTAAGGTTGAAAGCAATGCAGACTAGGAATATAGGAATTTTGTATTATGGGGGAGCCAGAGATTACTCTGAATAGAGGCAAAAAGCATTTTAGTAAACTGTGAATTCTTATCTTAAAAATGTAAATCATATTCAAACAACAGAGCTTGGCGATTTGTTTTGCAAATGAGGCAGTTCATTTAACTGCCCAGTGCCTCTCTCCTCCCCACTACTCATATAATAGAGCTACTGTTTACTTCTGACGAACTTGGCAATATTTGGATACGATTTGAATGTACTTAGAACAGTATTAGTGGTTCTCCAGTTAGTGCCTAACTCATTCCCCAATAGAAGGAGGCACATTAATTCTGTCAGGCTCCATGGATCACTTAATCTGATTAATACAACTGCACTTAGGCAGAGTTCTTACTTGGGAGTAACTGGGGCCTGGGGAGGATCAGGCTCCCTGGGAACAGTTCACAGGTACCAACCAGCACTGAGGGACCCTGACATGTAAACCTTTAAAAGAATGCCTTCAATCGCAACTGTACACACGATTCATTTTGTTATTAGTTTAAATTTTTAGAGGTCAAATTTCCTATTCTCTGTAACAGTCCCAACTGAGCACGTATTAACGAATGCGTCATCTTCCTGTAGCTGTATGAGAAAGTTTTAAATATCTATAAACATGTGAGAGGAGGCATGACCAGAATATTAGGTGATTAGATTTTAGAAAATCTAGAGCTTTAGGTAACAGACCATTATTTCTTTTCTTTACTGAGAATACATTCTCATGTCTTAAGGCAGTCCCTGCCAATCTGGTTCTTTTCTCCCTATTTTGTGTGTGCGGAGAAAGAGCGAGAGAAGAGGCAGAAGTTCAGTGTATAGATGTAGCTTTACACTTCATGCAGGTAAACATAAGATCCATAAGCATTTAATTTGTTAAATTTTATCAAACTGCAATATATTGATACTCACTGCTGTTCTGATCCATCTTTTACAAAGATCGCATCATAACTAAAAATGGTAGACTTTTTTTTCAAATTTCTTTTCAATATAGTTATCAATGAATGTTCTGCAAAAACATCCCTACTTTAGGAATGAGAGGATGATTTTTAAAACTGATATTTCTCCTAGTATTTCCTTTTAGTGTGCTTAGTTTGCTTGGATCACCAAAGATGCAAAATTCTTGCTCAATTTTTACTTAGGATTCAAAAAGTTAGCAAGCAGTTTCCTAGAAACAAATGTGCTAGTATTTTCTGATGTACGAATTTCACTGTAGGCAAGGGTGTGGATGCAAGAATAACAAAAAGAATGAATGACATGCAGCCCTGTGTCACTGGCCTCTGTTCCCTTGGGGAAAGGTCTGAAATAAACTCAGCATGCTGTGTGGCAGCTATAGGAAATGGCAAGTCTTTGTTTAGGTGGCAAAAGTGGGCTCTGTTACCTAAGTGAAGGAGAGCTGGACATGTATGAAGAGCTTGCAGGCAGCTTCAGTTTGGGCTGCATTCATCACATAAACTAACTTGAAAGTGTCCTCCCGTTGGAACAAATTCTGTTAAAGTTCAATTTTTTTTAATGCATATTTCGAAAAATAAAATGATGGCAGTAAATTTTTTTATTTGAAGCTAGGCTTAACATGAGTAGAAGCACTGTACTCAAAGAAAAAAAGTCTGTTACAGTCCAGTACCAGCCCCTCCGAACTCCACGCTCCTGCAGCGGGTCTGACAGTAGGCTCTATAGAGCCAGCAGCTTCCGGTTCAGTGCCCGTGAATACCGTCAGTCAATATCTGCTCCTGGACCGGACTGCTGAGCGCTACACAAAGATCACAGGAATTTTATCCAAGAAGCTGGTGTTCAGACTCTGAATATGCACTATAATTAGGGCTTGCTTTCTCTGCCTCCTGCGACCGAGTTCAATATTTTAGTCATTAAAATATTACAAACCAGAAATAAGCATGATGTCCTTTGAGTACAATTTATGTTTCATGTTCGTTTCTTAAAGAAAAATAAAGTATGCATTGGTTGATCTGCATTTCTGTTGCCAGTTCATTAAAATTTTTAAAGTTTAAAACTAACTCACCCATATTGTCATGCTTGTACAATGAACTATGGATGTAAGTCATCCAAGGTAGTTCTTGAAAATATGGCAGTTTATCACAAGAAATGATAACCAAAGTATGACATATTCTTTTCTGAACTGGCATGATACACGGGGAAAATAAGGGGGCTCACAGTAAGATAACCTGAAGGTAGAATATACGATGCATGGCAATTGCTTATAAAAAAAGAAAGAAAAATAAAGCAGACAGAGGATGAAAGAATAGGCTGAACGGGGATGTTATATTAGATGAGGGGCTGGCAAACGTTATATTTTAGGTTTTGCAGGCCATATTCTCTGTCAGCTACCCAACTCTGCCCTTGATTGCTAAGGCTACCATAGACAATGGTTGAACAAGTGGACAAGTGGGAGCTACTGTATTCTAATACAACTTTATCAACAAAAACAGGCTAAGGGCCAGATCTGGCTTATAAGCATGAGTTTGCCAACTTCTGTTCATTAGATGGTTCTTCAGAGAAGTCCTCTCAGTTAAGGAGACATCCGTGCAGAGAAATGTATGAAGTGAGGGAGCAAGTCATGGGTATCTGAGGGAAGATGTTTCCAAGCAGATGCTGTAATCTAGTCCAAGATGGCTTGCATTCTATTGGGTAAACCACCGTAATCACGATTTCTGCTTATGCATGTTTCCATATGGTCTTCTCAAACATGGTTGTTAAGTATTGCTCAATATTCCACCAAACGGTGAATCAATTATCAAATCATTTTCTGTTGCTGGATGAGCAAACTGTCCTGTTGTTTGGTTTCAAAAGTTCTACAGCAGCAAACACCGAGGTCTGACTGCTTGGCTACAGAAAGCCTTATTAGATCAAAGGCTTTTTACAGCTCTTCTCCATACTGTCCATATCCCTACCTTAGAAATTTGCAAAAGACAATGATGATAGCTACTAACACTGACTACTTCCTATACGCTGTTGTTAGAATTCTTTGTGCTCATCCAGATAGTACAAACTAGAGTAGCAAAGTCTGCAGAGTTCATTTTCACAAGGAGAACATGGAAGTCCAGAGCAAGGAGCATGGCATCTGATGCCTGCATTAAAATAACGGCACAACCTACTTCTAAGCTGCATAACTTCTCTGTGTCAGGATTTCCATCTTTAAAATGAGGCTAGCAATGACTCTATCATAGGGCTGATCTATTACATGAGATAATGACGTAAAGTCTCTAAATTTTGCCAAGCCCGTAGAAAGTACTCAAAAACGTCACATTACAGCTATGGTCATTATCAATTTTCTTATGTAAATTGTCTATTCATTTCTTTTTTTCTCTTACCTACTAAATTTTGTTATTCTACTTAGGTTGTCCATTTAAGATTGCTTAATTTCATTTATTTTATTTCTATGTGAAAGGCTTGGGAAGCAGCAATAGAGGTACACTAAATGACAACCTACATTACACCCAGTAACTGATTTAATATTTGGCAGTGGAGAGCATGTGACACTGCAGTAAGTACTTTTAATATAATCATAAGGAGTAATCAAACTTTTGATTTTGAGTCTTAAGTGTGCTAGCTTTATGAGCATGAAGTGATTCAGTCTAACAAAAGTAAACAAAAGAAAGGTGACAGCCATCCTGCAGTGCCCTAAAAAATAACTCATTATCATCACTGAGAATAATATTTATTTAGGAGCTACTGTGTGTAGGCAGGGATAGATTGGACCTGCCAAATGCAAAGCAATATACAGATGGGCTTTGCCCTCAAAAGATATAATTATAATCTAATTCATACTTTTCTTTCTCTTTTTTTTGGGGGGGGTGGCAGGAGTAGAAAGAGGATTGTCACACAGTGTTAGCTTCAGTATTTAATGTAATCTGATATGTCATTATTATTAGTGTTAATAAGAAGAGAGAGAAGAACTTCCTTTTGTTAATTTTAAATTGTACTGTTAAAATATTCCAAAGTAGTTATGCCCCCAAATACAAATACAAGGTTTTGCTAATCTCTGCATTTTTCTGGAGGCTTCCATGGGAATTGAAATAATGAAATCACTATTATGTGTTATGAGGCCATCATGAAGTTCTGGTAGGTGGCTAGACCGAAGGCTACTTTTGAATACATATTATAAAGCTGAATTTAGGAAGGAAGGGAGAAGAGAGGGAGAGATATTAGTGGCAGCTCTGGTCATCTACTTTTTCTTTCTCTAAGCTTTTACCATAATGATATATCTTTTCTTCGAGCTTTTTCTCTTGGGAAAAAAATGCATTTATTCATCCAAACTTGCCACTCATCTCCCTGGCTCTCATTTCTAAAAGGCAGTCATAATCATGGAAGTGAAGCCTCACTATTCCCAATGCACTCTAATTCACAGCTAATATTAATGATCTACTCTGTCCTGCATTCTCTCTCTCCCCAAGTTCCAGAAGTGTAGCACTTTTAGTAGAAAAAACAGCTTTTCTTACTTAGGTGGAATCATTTCAGTGAATCAGGCAGCCTTGGAAAGAGCCAAACTGACTCAACTAAGAAAAAAAGAGCTGCTGAGTAGAACATAACATTAGTGCTCATTCCTACGAGAGTGAAAAGATGAAGCTGGTTTTCTAAAATAAATGAGTAAAGTGGATCATGACATGCGACAGCCTCTGAGTGCTTGGGATGCTGCTTGGGGTGCAGTACTGCTCACGTCAACAGCACAAGACAGGGCAGCGGTCAACTCAACTGGCAAGATCTGGGGGGCCTGAATTACTGTAACTGATTAGTAACTAAGGATCTTGGCTGTGGAAAACTAATTGTAGAGTTCGTTTGAAGAAAATGGACAGTCTGTAATTCAATTCACTGTTGATCCATACATGAGAAAACTTTAACTTAAAAATTTTATGTAAAAGAATATTTTTCCCAAGTGAAAATCCAGAATAAATGTAGAATTTAAACCTTTATTTTTGAGTTTCTATGAATACTAATGTCTGATTTTTAAAAGGAAGCATGCTTAAATAAATTCTAACACTAAATTAAAAAAAAAAAATGCTCTCACTAAAAATGTAAGAGAAAGAATACTTTCCTCCTGAGTATGGAAGCAGCCACCTGAAAATAAAGCTGAATTCTGGGGGAGAGGGAATGTCATATTCCAATTGTCTACATTTCCAAATAAAATTTTAAAACAAGTATAATTTTCAGCATAGAGAGCATTATCCATTCCCATTGAATACAACGCCCCCTGGAGTTGTGCAAGGATCAGTCATGGTATAAACAATCCAAGCTATGAAATATAGAGAAGACCAAGAAGTAAAAATACTTACACAAAATTACTGCTTTGACTATGTGAATATAGATTCAGATTCTGTCATTAATGCTCCAAATACGCTCAGTAACATAATAAAATGTACTCACTGATAGTTTTTCTAAAACAATGTACTTTTTTCCCTGGGGCTTAATAAAGAATGGAATCTGTGGTCAAAGCAAGTAATTCGAGAGAGCAAGAGAGACACTCTAATAATCTATTGAGAATAAATCCTGGTAAATTCAGTATAGAATAACTTTCACAAAAATGGGAAAGTTCTTCATATCCAGTGTTTCTTAATTTTTGAACTGCTTGAATTAAATAGAAAACATGATGCAGAAATCAAACATTTTATATCACAATCTTTCTGTGACAACTCAGGGAGAAATGATACTCTATGTCTCACTTTCAAGTTTCAAACCTAAATTTATCATTTTTATTTAAGAAAAAAAATATTAATTCTAATGTTATTGCCAGTACTGTATTTAAAACTACGTCAAGTACTACACTGTTATCTACACTGCCTAACCATATATTGTGAATAACATCGTGAGAGTAAGTAAGGTAAGCTAAAGGCATTCTGTTTGACACAAGGTTCTTTAACACAAACTGACGTATTTCCGTACATATTTATAAGGCTTGGTGGCTATTATCAGGCTGTAATTGCAGTTGTTCTAACACCTAATAAGCCACGGTTGGAAAAACAAAGGCAGGTTAATTTGTGATTTCCTCGACTCATTCAGAGGCAAATTAAGTGTCAAACAGCTAATACAGTACATATTTCATTTTATGAGATTTTAATTTAATTCTGCAACATATCGTTGATGCCTTAATATGGGGTGGTTTATCTAAAAATAGGAGCAATTTATAAACCTCTTTCAATAGAATCTTTAATGATAGGATATGATAGCATAATTATGACAGTGCCCGCCATCCTTCTAAACAGAAATCTGTGAGCATTTCCGTCAGCATAAATCCTGTTTGAGGCATAGACATTTTTTAAGTTCTTACCAGAAGAACAACTATATGTACAAAATAATGAGAATAACCCCTAATTTTGTCTTCTTATAATTAAAAATATGTTCTAAAAAACTCAGCAAGCTTACTTGATCTCATTTTCTGTAATACAATTACATAGCAAGCATTTTGGAATTTGAGTTTAGATAAAATTATTTTATTTTTCTAGGTTACTACTCCTTACCAAAGTTGTGCTTTTAAGATTTCAGTAACCAAGTCATATTTGCCTAGATTATCTCCACTCCTAAAATGACCACAGCCATCTCATAGCACCCGAGCAGGTACAAATGCAATCTAAGAATTCATGATTGAGCCAGGCCAGAATAGAAAGCTCAGTATTTGTCACGCCCCCAACTGCCTCAAATGCTAACTCTCAGCATTTGTTTAGAGTTTCTTTGACTGATCAAAATGGTCCTATCCTGTTTAAAGAGATACTGAGTTGCTTTTTAGAGAGAACAGACCCAAACCGTGTGTCATGTAGCCAAAACACTAGAGAGAACTCTGACCTCTGGCTGTACACAGAACCAATGTCTCTCCCCACTCCCACCCCAACCCATCTGCCAACAAGGAATCAAAGGACAAGGCCATAACCTGAACTTGAAAAACAGAGCTCTTTCAGTAGCCAAAGGTCTGCTGTCCAGGAAGATCTGATGTTGATGCTCCTTTACCACAAATGGCCATGTTCCAAGGTTCTCCAATTAAAACCTGCCCTACCAGCACTGCTGCATACCTGCTGCCCCTAATCCCTTAAAAACCCTCAACCTAGTCCAGTGAGCATGATGGAGGCACCACTAGGTTTCCCATCTCCTCAGCTGTCACCTTCTCAATAATAAACCTTTCCTTACTCTGAACTCTGACCTTTTGAGTTTTGGCCTTTCGAAGCGATGGGCACACAAACTTTCAGTAATACTCCCTGCTTTTAAGAATGTTCATGTGAACATGATGTCATTGAACTCTTCCTGCAATTTGAAGGGTCAGATAAGGCAGATAACTTCATTTCCATGGAACGAAAACCGTACATACAAGAGTAAGTAACCAGAGTTGCCAGCACAGGTGAGTGCAACGCAAGAATGGGATTCCAGCTCTGTGACTGCTCATCCGCTGTCTCAAAGTGAACAACTTTGGTGTGTCCTGAGCATCTCTTTCAGAGTGCCTGGCTGACTGCTGGGCACTGGCAGCAAAAGTAGCAGGGAGAGTCACTGACCAACACAAAGGCATACAAGGTACTGTAAGAAACAGCCTCTGTGACAGCCAGGGAAAGTGAGATCTTGAGGTTACAGAGTTTAAGTGTGAGTTTGCCATAAGTGTCGGAAGTTCATTGTGTCACATTATAAAGGCAGAAAGGTGTGGCTGCGATAGCTTCCCAAAGCCTACTTCATCAACTCAGTGGCTCCACCCATGACTCTGCTAGGACAAGTAATCGATCCCAGGAGGCCACAGACCTCTGCACTAACCATGCTATGCACACAGGGATTCCCTCTCAGAACTTTCCAGAGCTTCTCTTTTGTGGCTCAGTATTATCTATCAGGCTTACGTTAAGAATCTTTGATAATTATACATTTAGGCAGCTAGAGGACAATTTAGTCAACTGCTGGTAAAGTATCTTAATGCTCAGGGGGAAAAGCAAAAGTAGTAAAATCTGTAAAAATCTCAGCTCAGTAGTCATGTCTGAAATGCAGTCCCTTCCCCCAGGATTCTCCAGTCGACCTAAATTATCTTGTGGTGTTTTTTCAAAATTGAGCTAATACATAGGCAAAGCAATCAGGGCATAAGACGTATTGTTTAGACTATATGAGGGCTTACTGTTGTTATATTATTCTGCCAAAGAACCAAGACTTGAGATTTTTATTGATAATTCATATTTGAAATTAATTTCAAGGCAAACTATAATGTACCCAGAGGAACTAGTTCATTCTATCACATAAACTAATTTTTTTGATATTTGTCTATAACATGATTTTGAATGAGTGAAGAACGCTGAAATTCCACAGAGAAATCTGATTTAAATTACTACATCACTGCAGATACTATGGAGTCTAGAAGAATCAGCCATGTAAATCCTCTGTATAATGGGCTGAATTACATGACAGGTTTCGGCCTAAATTTGGAATTTCCTTCTTCTGTATAGGGTGCTTTAAACTGGCCTCTTGGTTTTATTCGAGTGTATTATTAGCAGGCTTTACAACCTTGGAAATACTTGTGTTCCAGTGAAAAGTCAAAAAATAAGTCACAAGTTTCCGTAGTTTTTCTCTATAAAATACCCACTTCTCCTTTAATGCTTATAGAAGTCTGCAACACAGATTTATTACTTACCTCCAGGCAAATCTACTCTGAAATTGCAATTTAGTAACGGGAGATGGATCCAAAAAACTGTTGGTAAAATATTATATGTATACTTAGGCATGTAGTTAGGGCTGTTAATATCAATTAATTCTGTTCAAAGAGGAGGACTTGTTTTAAAACAACTTCATTTTTCCTTGGCATGTATGTAATTACACAGCTGAAACTAATAGCCATGGAGATGCAATCTACCACCTAAATAACCAGCATTATTCTTCAAAGTATTATTTGTGCTTTTCTAACTTTACTGTCTCAGAATGAAGGGTGATTACTACATACAACTAAATATATAATATATATACATCAAGGCCATTTGTAAGGGGCAGCCCCTCCCAGTGAGCGGCTCCAGTTATTATATGACAGTTTTCTGGGCAATACCACAAAAAATTTTTTTAATTTGCAAATCTACTATTTTCCCCCAAACCGAGTAAGATAATATTTATTTCCACAAGATTTTCTTCTTCCTTTTCTAATGTATATTATCATTACCACCACTATCCTTTCCTTTCATCTCTGTGTAAACCATGTGCTCAATCACATTTGCCATTTTGTTTGGGTGACAGTCCCATCAATCAAGTGACTATTGGTGTACACACCAAAGGAGCTATGAAAATATACCACAGAAACTTCACGACAATTCATTGTGATACCTGAGAGTCTTTCACACACAGAAATTTTAGCAAGAAAAACTTCAAACCCATCCTGAACCAAATACCTTTCATTAGGCCTCTACTTTTTAATTCAGTATTTACAGCCCACAGAACACACGCCAGCAAATATAGAGTAAATACTTGCCGTCTACCTAGTATGACAGGCATTCTTTAGAGAGCACTGGGGATGTCCTTTAGTGAGTCTAGGAGATAGACTCGATGTATTTCAAAAGTAAACTTTATACTTCTATCACATCTTCAATGCCCAACAGCTGTGCTGGTAACAAAAAGCTCCAAGAGAGCAAAAGCCAGTATTTTGTTCTGCTTTATTCTGAGGTAAAGTTTTAATACTTACACATGCAACGGAGGAATCGGAGACGGATCATAATGGTAACGCCCCTCGTGATGTCTTGCATCGATTGGCACAGGAGGATGGAATGCAGGAAAAAGATGAGGAGGGTCTGAAAAAGAAAGAAAGGCTAAACTGTATAAAAGGAAAGCTCGTGACAGAATTCCAGTTCACGACTCAACGCCTCTATACTGTCTTTATGACGTACGCTGACCTACTTCAAGAATTTCTGGAAGGACTCTTCAGGCTTCATTAGTTACTACAGAAGTACAGTCGAGTCAATAATACCTGTAGCTGAGAGAGCAGAGCCTATGAATGTAACCAAAAGCCAGAAAGGACGTGGATCTATCCCGGAAAAATGGCCAGCCAGAGTAGGGCTGAGCCACAAAACCAAGTGGACAGATTCTAAGACACTTATCTTTTTTCATTTATACTGTTAAGAAATTTAGAACAAGATGTAATAAATACTAGTTCCATTTCTCTCACACTCATTATGCTTTTTAAGGGAAGGAGTGCTTCTGACGAAAGTCCCTGTTAGTATCCCAGGCGCGCGTGCACGCGCACACACACACACACACACACACACACACACACAGGAACACACACCCCACACCACACACATACACACACCCCCATACACACCACACAAACACTCCACACATACCACACACTCCCACAACATATACACCCACACACCGCACATCAGACATACCACGTACAACAAATACCACACATACACAATTGTTTGTTTGTTTTTAACACATTCTCTCCCTTCATCTTGGCCTGGGTGATGTCTCCACAGTCCCGAAAAAAGAAGAGCAAATCTATAAGTTGGCAGGAGAAATGTTACATAGCCTGACTGCACAAGAGGAGCTTACCCTCCATCAGACAGACAGAAGGTTTGGAGCAAACTAGGAGGTTCCTGCCCTGAAGCCCTAAAATTCGCCTTGGCCCCAGACCAGCCCCCGCTTCTGTTATGCTCAGGCTGGTGTTCATTGTTTCCTGGGTTCCTGGGCGCACACTTAAAATAACTTCTCTACCCAATACCCCACTTATTCATAGTAGCTGATGCTGATTACCTCTGACAAATCTGGAAAAAAAAATACTTAAAAAAAAAATAAGTGATTCACTGCAAAACCTGAAGACAGTTTCTCTACATTTTAACTTCAGAAGCACAGGTGATATTTTGTAACTGGCACTGAAGTTTCTCCCAAGTTTCAAAAAGCAAATGAAAGGAGTTCAAAACCTGGAGGTGTGCCGCCACAGCTCTGAGCCTGTTCCTACAGCAAACATGCTGAACTTGTTCTTCAGCAGTAGCTGCCACACACAGCCCAGACTGCGTGCTAATGCCCTGGAACGGGTAACACTCCCAGGAATTGACGTGCACACCAACACGCTTCCAAAGGGCTTTGAGCCATTTCGACAAGTCTGAAGATCTGCCTGGACCTGAGGGTAGCAGAAGGTAAAGACAATTTCCAAATGAGGCACTGAGCACAGGTTCTAAAGCCTGAAGAAGGGACACAGAACCCTTCCGAGGGAGTGGGGGGGGGCGCAGGAGGGGAGACAAGGGCGGAACGGATGCCCCCTACTCGAGAATTTCCTTAAGTCACAGTGGAGAATTAGTTTGTATGTGTGGTGAATTCAGGTAGTTTTCCTTTTCCTCCCTAAACATTTCTCTTTTTTCTAAGTCGTCTTCAACAGGCATCTTTTAAAATATAAACCTAACAAATTTCTTTTTATTTTTTTGGCTTTATTGAAATATATTAGATATTGCTCGTATTTACATTGTACAATTCAACGAGGTTTTTTTTTCAATTACAGTTGGCATACAATATTATACCAGTCTCAGTTGTATAGCATAGTGATCAGAGATCCACATAACTCAGAGATCACATCACTAAATCTAGTTCCCTCTACCCCCTTACCATTTATTACAACATTAAGCACCTTCCCCAAACTACACTCTACATCTCCATGTCTGTTCTGCAGCTGTCCATTTGCACCTCTTCATCCCTTTGCCTCTTTTTGCCATCCCCCCTCATGCCCTCCCCTCTAGTAGCCCTCTAAATGTTTCTCTGTATGAGTTTATTTCCGCTTTTGTTGTTGTTGTTGTTGATTTGTTCTTAACATTCCATCTGTATGTGCAATCATGTGATATTTGTCTGTCCCTATCCAACTCATTTCATTCAACTCACAATCCTCTAGGTCAATCAACGCAATATTTTTGTCCATCCCCTTCCTCTTAGTCTGCATATGTCTTTTAGTCGGAAGTGAGGCCCTTGTCGGCAACACACGTAGGGGTCTTGTTTTCTTCTCCATTCAGCCAGTCCGTCTTTTGCTTGGAGCACTTAACTCTTTTCCACTGGAGGTACTTGTAGATAGGAATGTAGTTATTCTCCATGTCTGATTTTGATGCATGTTTTTTTCTTCTTAAAGAAGTTACTCCAACATTGCCTGTAATACTGACTTGGTGCTGGCAAAATTCCTTAGCTTCTATTTGTCTGGGAAGCTCTTTATCTGTTCTTTAACTCTAAATGCCAGCTTTGCCAGATAAAGGATTCTGGGTTGTAAATGCTGGGTCTTTATCACGTCGAATATTTTGTGCCAAGCCCTTCTGTCCTGCACAGTGTCTTTTGAGAAATCAGCTGCCAGCCTTATGGGTGCTCCCTTGTATAGGTAACTATCTGCTTTTCTCTTGCTGCTTTTAAGATTCTGTCTTTGTATTTAACCTTTGGCATTTTAATCATGATGCGTCTTGGTGTGGGCCTCTTTGGGTTCCTGGTTTTGGGAACTCTCTGTTATGCCTATTTCCTTTACCAGGTTAGGGAAGTTTTCCATCATTATTTCTTCAAGCAGCTCTGCAACATCTTGTTTCCTTCTTCAGGAACCCCTATGACATGGATATGTTTACCTTTAATAGTGTCCCATAGGCTCCTTAAATTATTATTATAGTCTTGGGTTTTTTTTTTTTTTATTTTCTTGTCGTTCTGATTGAATGTCCCTGGCTTCCCCATCCTCTATATCGGTGGTTCGATCCTCTTCTTTATCCACTCTGTTTATTCCACCTAACATACTCTTCATCTCAGATAATGTGTTCTTCATTTCTGACTGGTTCCCTTTTATAATTTCCATTTCCATTTTATGTTTTGTATCTCTTTGTTGATGTTCTCACAGAATTCATCTGCAGTTCTCCTAAGTTCATTGAGCATCTTTATAACCAGTGTCTTGAACTCTGCATCTGTCAGATTGCTTGACTCCATTATACCTGGGATCTCGATCTCTGCTCTTTTCTCTCATACGGTTTCTGCTTCTTTGTCTTCCTATTTTGGCTGCCTTTCTAGGTCTATTTCTGTGTACCAAGCAAAATTCCTGTCTCATCTTCTTATTAGTGTGGATTTGTGTGGTAGGTGTCCATTGGCACAGTCCTGAGAGGAGGTCAGCTGCTGGCCAAGCTTAGCCCCAGCCTGTGCCCCTCCGGGGCCACCTGTTAAGACTCAGCAAGCAAGCCACAGATGCTGTGCTTATAGTTGCCTGAAAAGGCCTCACCAAAAACCAAGGCCAGATGCCTACAGTGTGAGTCTAGGTGCTGCTCTGTAAGGAGCACCTGACTCGCTAAGGATATACTTGAATGTGGCTTGGGTGTGGCCACGAGATGGGAGGCGAAGTTTCAGGGAATCCTCTGGGTGGAGTGACCTCTGTTATCTATGTTTGATGAGGTCTCTGCTATGGTGGTGCTGTGTCCATGGACTGGGAGTGGGGAGGGCTCAACAGAAGAACAATGGATACCGTCAACACTTCTATACAGAGTGAGTCTTACCTCAGCCCTCACTTCGACAACTCAGCGTCCCCATATAAGTCCCTGGTGCCCTGTGAGCGCAGTCGAACCAGCACTGGTGCTCAGAGCGACCAGGTCCATTACTGTGGAAGTCTGCTCGCGGACACGGCCCCTTTAAGAGGCTTCTGCCACTATCTCGGCCTCTCTCAGCCATTCAGGCGGGGCAGCCTCATGTCCTTGCCCAGTCAGTCCTACCTTCTGCTGTTGCAGGGGCATTTCTTAGGTTTAGGTTTCTCCCTAGTTGTTCATCTAGATCCCAGGTGATTTTTCTTTGCTGTTTGCTCCTTGTTTCCATCACAACCTTGATTTGGTCACCAGAGGGATGAACAGAGCCTCTATTATCTACACCATTTTCCCCCCAACAAACTTCTTTAATTTAAATTTTATTTTACTTCCCTTATTTTGAACTTCGTCCTTTGAGAATCTAATTGTATGGTAATGAGGAAAAAATAAAATATGAATGAAAAACTATTAATAGAACGAAGGAAGTACTCAAAGCTGCGATTTCAAAAGAATTAGAACCTAAAAAACTTCCACGACTGCAAGGAGACTATTGTACTGAAAATGTCAATTTCACACAGTCTTTTGTGCTTGTTTTAAAATAAAGGGGGGAGACGGTGCTTCAGAGGGAAGAAAAGAACCATCTTGGTATTGTCATATCATTGTACAACAATAATGCTTATATTCAACAGCTGAGGGCAATACTGACTACCTGATCATTTGTCCCACTTTATACATTTTATAAAGTCCATACAAAAAATCAATTACATTTTGAGTGCACCACTTAGTACTTAAAATTAAAGTATGTAAGAGCTGGGTGTTTTGTAACAGAAATCTATTGGCTAGTGTGCTGAGTTTAAAAGTTTACCCAGCATGTTGTGAAATTCAGTGCTCCACATAACTCAGTGATCCTGCACAGTCAAAATGTCCTAATTTATTTAACCATTTGATAAAAATTATTAATGCTTATTAAAATAATATAAAATTAAGTGGAGTAATCTTTTTCACTAGTTTGAAAGTTTGACACATACTCAGTGAATGATTCCTGATTTTAAACTGAAACAGGCCGAAATGAATCAGTTTCAAGCTGGAGGTCAGGTGAAGCCATCAGACATGACTCTTCTTTCCCCCTTGCTTTCCTTTTAGCAGTCACTACTGATGCAGACTTGCTTGCCTCTAGCAAACTTCAAACCTAAGACATGTCCTCTGTTCTTGGAAATCGGAAAAATAAACTTATTAGAACCGCGTATAAATTAAACATTCGTGTCTGACCCACCTAAAGGCTTCTCTCACACACTATTTTATATGGCTGTTTTAAAGCAAGTTGTGACAAGTATGTCAGAGTGGGAAGGTATTTTTACTTCTTTACCTCTTGGCTCTTGGCTGTGTTCTACATGATTAAATTCTCTTCACCAGATAAATAGGAGTTAATTGTATCTGATTTTCTCTATGTGGGTACACCTATGAATTATGATGAAGTACAAATTCACAATTTTCAAACACAGAGGGCTCAAGATGTGTGAATTCATTCCACATTCAATACATGCCTCATAGATTCAGGAACTAATAGTCATTATCTTTTATATGAATATTTATAATAAAGTTGCAGTGATGATGTATACAGGGGTAAAGACCAACCAGTTAATCCTACAAAATCAAAGGAGTGTACCCAAATATTATAAAACTCTCTTCCTGAAGGAAAACCTACAACACTATCATGTACATTGAAAAAGGTATTGTCATCTTCTGCTTTTTAAAACATCAAATAGGGTTTTAATTCACCATCTCTCTCTCCCCCTCCCTCTATCCAACCCTCAACTTCTCTCATAACGAATAAGAAAATGACCAACCACTGCAAAAATATTTGAAAGAAAAATATGAAAATATGAAAATTAATATAGTTATTTCTCACTGTTAGTGTGTTTTGTGATTTTAAAAGTTAATTCTGACTGAAAGTCTTTAATGCAGCTTGTAACACTTTTTGCACAGGGTTTTTTTATGTCCCACGGAATTTATGAGCTCTGCATTCTGGAATTAGGTTAAATAAAGAACAAAAAATTATGGATATGATGATCTCATTTGATCAAAGACATCTGGTTTTAGTTTAAATATTTTACTGTTTCTATTTGTTTCCTTCTTGATTTAGTTTAAAATAACTTCTGCATTGATTAAGTCTAAGCAAACAATTATAACTTGTGTCAGTTATCAGTGGAAATCCTTTCTTTTAAACAATTTTCTGAGAATATGCAATGGAACACCTCTTATAATTAGAGACATGCTTGACCATAGTTTAACAATGTAAACAGAGTAAAAAGCAGAAAGGGCATGTCCTTTAATATATGTGGCATCACATGACATTCTCACACATTTCTCAAAAAAAAAAAAAAAAGAAAGAAAGGACAAGAAAAGAAAAAATCCCTAACCTTCAAACGCTGAATGCTTCCCTTGCATCTTGGCTTGTCATTTCTAAGTGGAAGATCAGCCACATATTCCATCACAGGCCCAAGAAGCTGTCCAAGAAAGCCCATATGACAAGAACAGGCCTGTGTTGCCAGTAGCCACCATAATTATCCACCTCATGGTTTATTATTTACACATGAGCAGCACAGCTGTGGAGCATCATAACTCAAGTGGATGTGCAATAAGTCACTGCACTGCAGCCATCTCCTGTTCTGGCCCTTGACAAAACACCACATGATGACTTTTCCAAACTCAGGCAAAAACTGCTGAAGCAGAAGGAAGTGCCACTAAACCTGGCTACCTCCTATTTATCATACAATTTCCTGACTGATGGTTTCACAAACCAGCTGCTAAGTGCTGTGTACTCTACTGTCAGCAAACTAACGGGCTAAATGGGAGACAGGGAGAATAATGTGCAGAACTGGTGAAATCAATTTCACTGAGGGAATTAAAATTCTACCACGTGGGGGTGAGTCTATGGAGCAGTGGTAACCAGTCAACTGTATATGCTTATGGTTGCAAAGATGATTTATTATAGACTAGCAAGAGGTTTGACTATTGGACCAAATTCGTCTATACTAAACTGAAATTTGAAGAGTGCTTATTATTTGAGGCTTGAGCAGATGAGTCTAAATGTCATAAATACATAATTGGCTTGACACTTGTTTAAATTGAAATGCATAGAAAAAATATTTGTGCTGGGTACAGTTATCAGTATTCGATTTCATGCTAGCTGTCATCAGGCAGTGCATGAAGGGTCTCATTAGGAACAAGAGGCATTGATTTTTAGGTCTCTTCAAAACGGCCTGGGTTGATCATAAAACCTATAGTCAGAAAAAGACACTTGAGAGATTAATCTCCAATTGCGTCACTCTCTCAAGAAATAGTTTTAGTTCCTCTTGGAGCCATTCTGGAAAGCTGTCTTTTAAGGTTTGAAATTTACATGCAAAAAATTGTAGATTAAAAAAGAGAGATCAAAGTCAGCTAAGTTAGTTCCCTGAAGGAATAATTCACCAAAAGATACCTGAGTAGCCTAAAAGAGCTCAGGAAAGAGCACAGGAGAACCAACAAGAGTAAACTGCCTAGCATAGTTTTCTGGGTTTATTCAAATACTGAAACTGTCTATACACTGACTTTGAAATTTAATCTAGAACAGAACTAGATATTATTTTTCTGTCATTAGGGTCAGCTCGGTCTGTAAGAAAGTCCAGTCCCCTTGAATTCATTCACTTCCTTGTCATCACTAGAAAAACCCATGCGAGCAACATCAACTATTTTAAAACCCAAATAATTATCCAGCATCTATCAAATGAGAGGTCTCAAGTGGGAGAGAAGAGGTTAGAAAGAGACTGTCACCACTCCAATGAGAGGGTGGAGAGGTAGCTTGAGCCTCTTCTGGCCTTGGCTATCTCCAGTCATCACCTTGGCACATGCAAGACTTTTTCCAGGGTTCATGTGCACTAAGGAAGCTATTACAATGTGGACTGACTCCAATACCCAAAAGAATATGCCTTTAGACAACATGGCACTAGATAGAAGCTGACCTAGCCCCTCTGAGGACACCCTAGGGGTACCTGACCAGAAGTGTGTACAGAACAAGGCAGTCAGTCTGTGGCCCTCCTGGTCTTCTACAAGCAGAATCTGAGGACTGGTACCTCACAGGGACCACTATGGATTTGCTGGGCATCACAGTGGAATCATGCTATGAACCACCTCATTGAGCATCAGGAAATTTCCTTCTGGTCTTACAGGTATGTTGCGTAGAGCTGGAACTGACTCTAGAGCCGTTTGTGTGGATGATCTTATTTATAAGACCCCGTGTAATGTGGTGTAGGCACTAAAAAACTGCAGTTCTAGTGTGTTCTAGAAATCTTACAGACATCTTGTGTGAAGAAAAAAATCTATGATTTCGTCACTTTATACCATGGCAGGAACCTTAACTCAGAGGGCATACATTATAAGAGAGAACCGCAATCTACTGTTGGCTTTTGCAGACAAATTTTGTTGGAACACAGGTATGCTCTTTTGTTCGCATGTTGCCCCTGGCTACTTTCATGCTACACCAGAAGAGTTGGCTAGCTGCAAAAGAAAATGTGGCCCACAAAACCTACCATATTTACTATCTGGCCCTTTATAGAAAACAGTTTGACAAATCCTGTCCTAGTATACCACAATAAAGTAATTTTTAAAAATTTTTACATTTCAGAAAAACCACACAATTTTTTTTATGAATCTGTAGTTTCTAAGTGATTAAACTATATGTGTAAAATATTTTGCTAATATTGTGTGACTTAAAAATGCCATTTTGTGTGACTTAAAAATATCTTTATAGTAGAAGTAGCCATACTAGTAATTATTCAGAAAAAGTATACGATTTTAGCAAAACGTGTCCTCAATAAATTCTAAGAATGATAATAGTTGAAATTGACTATGAATTTAGCAAATAATGGCATTAATCACTTAATATTCTCAAGTTTTAGTTTCCTTATAGCTCAAGGAAAATATATACAAAGTTACACAGAAAGCTAATTAACAACAAAAGCTATGCTATTTCTAAAACACAATAGTTTTTTATTGCTAGAGATGGCCCAACGTTCCTGACCTCCACTGTCTAATTATTCTCATGGGCTTGCCCTACTACTCAAAGAGTCATCTTGCTATTATTTCTTCTGTGCAAGCATGTAGGCATATTCAATTCATTTAATGAATACTTCAGACCTAAATGCTACCCACACCATGGTCATACCATACTTCATCCATGCCACGCTCCTTAACAAACATAATTATGTATTTCCACAAGAAAATGACAAACAGCCCTCTGCAAGTGAATTGACGAAACAAATTTCTGTCTTCACCACCTCAATGTGTCCTGGATAGTGAGTAAAGAATTGATGGCTCCACTTTCTGGTCCCTTCTAACTTCTTTTACCAGAAGTCTCTGCATGTTTCTCAGCTAAAACTCACATCCATTGCATCCCAGTGGCAGAAGTAGACCACATCTACCTACTGGCCGACCATGAAATCCTTCCATCCACAGTCTCTGGAATGTATCTTGCTTATGATCCCAAATATATGCATCCATGACATTTTTGTTGTCTCTAGCTTTCCTGCCAGGATAAGAAAGAAAAAAGTCAACAGAGGGAAAGGCAGCAAAGAGAAATAAGAGAAGGTTTACAGCCATTATACCTAAACTGCAGAACACTCCAAGGGAAATCACATGAAAACATAAGAGGAATCACTACATTTAAAAGTGACAAGTCTGTTTCCTTTAAAATATGCTAATAGTGTATTTTCAGTGACAATAAGTAAGCTTGAAAATTGGTTCTAGTAACATATTCTTGTATTGATGACCATATTTTTGTACAGCACAATTCAAAAACCAAATTCGTAGTTCTAAAAATATATACATTAGGATTCCTAAAGCTGATGAAATAAAAGCAGAAGATGAAATGTTTCCAGAAAAACAGTATTTGGTATCTCAGATTTAAGTACAGAAGGCTTGGAGACACAATGGACTCGGAAGTTGCCTGGTTTGGTTAGTACACATAACATTTCATTAATTAACAAACGTGAGGTCTTGAAGTTTGTATCCTATGTGAAATACATTCTTTTTCAATATTGCAAAATTATTAGATTCAGGTAAAGTATGAAACCAAAAGAATGCAAAGCTTGACATTTTATAAAACTCATGTACATTACCTCATGGGATCCTCTTGATAACACTTAAATCATCATTTCCGAAGATTTATTATTCCCCTAAGTCTTGTTTTACTTTACTTCCTGTACACAATTCAGAGAACTATCAAGGGAAAGTTTCATTATCTGCTCAGAAAAGCTAAATGATTTACCCAAAGTCACATAAACAAGGCCTCGTGTTGCAAGTTGGTTCCACTACCAGCGCACCCAGGAGGTGGCACTCCCAGTGCAAACTGATCAGAGGGTAGCACCACGGGGAAAGACTCAGCCCAGTCAGTCTCCATCCAGGCAACCTGGGTTTGAAAACTCGGGCCGCCTGGATGGAGGCTGACCGGGCTGAAAGTCAAAGCATCAGGTGAATTCACATCAAAGTTCCTCAGCAGAGAATGCTGCCACTAATCAGAAAGCCACACATCCAAGTCCCCCCAGGAAAATACTTTGAAGGCACTGGAAAACTATCAGTGACCTGAAGAGTGTCCTGGTTGGCACATCTTTGTAGCCAATAAGAAACAAATGAGGCCCATATTCATTCTACTTTAAAACCAGCAGAGAAGATTATAGACTCTCTCCCCCTTCCATCTCTACCATGCAACCCATGTCTAGTTCCTGTCAATCAACGATCAAAGGTTTTCCAAGGTTTACCCCATTAATAGTAATTAATAATAATTTCTTTTTAAAATCGTGAGCATAAGTACAGTAGTTCCCCTTATCCTCTGGGAATACATTCCAAGACTCCTGGAACCCAATACCAAACCCTATACACACAGCATACTGTTTTTTCCTATACATACAAACCAATGATAACGTTTAATTTATTAAGTTACTAACAGTAAGAGATTAACAACAACTAATAATAGGACAATTATAACATTATAATAAATGCTATGTAAGTGTGGTCTCTCTCCTGTACAGCATGGATACACAGAGCAAACGAATAGTTCACGCCCTCAAATCCCACAGTTCAATGGAGCCTGACAGCCTTAGAAGAGTATGTAATGTAAAATTTACCATTGTTTATTTCAGGAATTTTCTATTTAATATTTTGTAACCGTGGGTAACTAAACCACGGAAAGTGAAACCTTGGAGAAGGAAGAACTACTGTACAATGCATGGAATACTTTAATACATGTCAGACACTGTACTAACCCTTTTAAAACTTATTTATTTCTTCTTACCATCCTGGGGGCAAGTACTAAAAGTATGACCATTCTTCCAGACAAGGGAGCTGGTTAAGGATCTTGTCCAAGGAAATGTAGGAAGAGGGTGCCAGAGCCGGTGTCTTTTTCACTTCAAAATCACCAAGACGCTGTCAGAGTACAGGCTTTTCTGTCAACTATATTCCCCAGACTTACAACCCTAACACCTACGTGGAACCATGTCCTAAAACCTGCAGTGGCCTGCATGACCTTCCTAGTCCACCCCATTTTACCATGGCATTCATGGCACCTAACCACCTAGCTTCACCCAGGATTCTTCTGTCTGAACAGTGCTGCTTTAGGCAGCCATTCATTGTTACAACTTATCTCGTCCCCTTGGTAAAAATGAGTCCCTCTTAGCTAAGTGTGACTCTGTCTTCAAGGGTCTTGCAAATGCTACCACATGGGTTAGGTTCCCTGAGACCCTGGGGGAATACTTGCTCCTTCCTCCCTTCTCTATCATTCAGGTTACATGGGACCACCAGGGACAACCTGTGGAACTCTATATGCACCCACACTGTGAGGACTATTTCTCCTCTCACTAGATTCTAAGTTCTCTGAGGGCCCTCGTGTTCCTTCTCAGGCACTGTCTCTCACACAAGCCCAAGTTTACTAAATACAGATAGATGGTCCTCAACGTATGACTATACGATGGTGCAAAAGCGATACACATTCAGTAGAAACTGCCTAAGCTAAGCTACAATGTTTGGTTAGGTTAAATGTATTAAATGAATTTTCGACTAAGGATATTTTCAACTTATGATGGGTTTATCAGGACATACCCCCATAATAAAATGAGTAACACCTGTATTGAGCTGTAAGCAAATAACCACACATGAAAGACAAGTGCTTATCAGGTCCCACTACTATGCCAGGCAATGTGGGGACAAACCCCTGTCCTGGCATGCAGTCAGATCAGAACTGTCTTCTTTCCCTTCCACACTACCTGGGGCATGAGGACAAAAAGTCTTGCTTATCCCTGTACACCCAGTTGGAACTCAATCACTGTTTCCTATAGGAAAGGTAAAGGAGGGAGGAATAACAAGAAAAAGAACAGACCATTCAATGGCAGCAGCGGACCAGGCTAGCCTCTCTCCTAGGCACTAAAGGACTTCCACCTACCTAATGGGCCTCCAACAACAGTTAGAACCAGAGAACCCCAAAGGCAGGCCCCACCTTCTCTCCAGAATTCTCCCTGCGCAGGTTTCCAGGTTCTCCTATGTTCAGAGCAAGTACAGGAGCAACTCCCAGCAGATGCTTGCACACCCTGAGCCAAACTGTACCTCTGAAGTTCATGTTCTAGCCCTGCAAGGCTGTCTGCTTTCTGTTGGGTAGTAACTTCATGTAAGCATGCAAAGTCACTATCCAATCCCACCCTGACACTCCTAAAACATGGCAGACAATGGAGGGCACTCAGCAATAACTGCCCCAAGTGGGGCCTTTTCCAAGACACTGAATGTTCTTTCCCACCAACGTAATGTTGATGCTCCAGTGAATTCAAGATACTCAAGCAGGCTGCTAAGACCCATATGGAAAAAGCTCTTTGACACAAAAGGTTGGAGGTTAAAAGTTTAAAAGCTCAGGACAGAAATGACAGAATCCCCTTCGTTTCCATCCCCTTTTTTTGGTCATTAACATCAAAGGCCCTGGCCTGTTCTTAATGCTGTTATTATTACAACTTCGGAATCCATTAATTGCAGCATGCTTACGGAATACTGAGAGCACTGAAAGGCTCCCCGTTCCTGTCCCTTAAACTCTAAATCCTCACTATCTATGAAGCATCATGGAGCAGGAACACACAAAGCTTTTAAGCAGAGTTTATTTTAAGTACATCTTTCACCATGAGTGTCAAATAATAATAAAGCACACTAAGTGATTCCCTTGTAAGGATGAGCAAGAAATTGGAGAGAATCTGCCATTGCGAAGGGGGAAAATAACCTTTGCATTTCTCGTATCATGAGAATGCAAGTATCTAAACATTCCCCACTCTTTTTATATTTCCTTTTCCTCTGCAGTTCTACATTAGACACAAGACACACACTTTACACATGCCATCAAAGACATAGGGTATGTGAGTCTCTATTAAATGGCACCATTTGAGGAAAACAAAATTTCAATTTAAGAACAGCACTCTCTAATCACCAGCTGCATATGTGCACCTATGATGTCCTCACAATTAATGATTGAGATGGCCAAAGTGGGGAAACTCTTATTGCCAGAGCCGTCTTCTGGTCCATTAATAAAGCTGAGTTTATCAAGCTATGATACTGATAGCATGGACCCAGAAAGGATGAAATTCAAAGGGAAAAAATTAAAACTTATTTGTTTGTCATAACATCCAACTGAATACTCTACTCTCCCCAGCCATACTGAAATATGGGCCCATCTGACTGTGTTCACTATCATCAGCCCTCTGATGAGCAGGATCATCTGACTTACCCGACCACCTTTATCCCTCACCATCCATGCAAGTCCCCAAGCTTCAAGAGTGACAGAAGAGAATTCCTTCTCAAGCTTGTTATCCATTCCTGCTGCTGTCCCATGTGTGTTCCTCTTGGTGTGCAGATAAAAATCCCCACAGCTACCCATATGTAGGCCCGGAGCTATCTTAAGTCCCACTCTTCAAAGTTCACACTTGTGACTTCACCTCTTATTGGCTATCCTTCTCTTTGCCACTATCTCATCTGACTTCCTATCTTCATTCTTAGCCTGATTCCTTTTGCAACACTGAATACATTTCAGATTATCTCTTATCTGCTGTCCCTTAGAGCAGTGGTCCCCAACCTTTCTGGCACCAGGGACCAATGCTCCTATGAGAATCTAATAATACCTGATAATCTGAGGTGGAGTTGAGACGATGATGCTAGCTCTGAGGAGCAGCTGCAAATACAGATGGTGCTTTGTTCACTGGCCCATCGCTCATTTCCTGCTGTGTGTCCCAGTTCCTAACAGGCCACAGACAGTCGCAGATCAGAAATTGGCAACCCCTGCCTTAGAGCACCTGCTCTCAGCATAATGCCCTTGGATGCCTGAACTACATTGCAGGCAAGAGGCACTTCGCTCTGGGTCCCCAAGCTTCTGGCCCAACAACCCACTCTGCCTGCAGTGGGTAGAGACCACTAGTTCCCTCTTCCTGTCCATGTTTCTTATATCCCAGATAAGCTAAACTGTGAAGAAATATCCAAGAAGAATTCAAATTGCCAGCATTCGCCATCAGGACTGGGAGAAATGATAGATTCCAGGGTGTCAACAAACCCAGTCTATTCATCTGAATACTACTGGGAACACTTGTTCCTGGAGAGGCCAACAGTACCTAGACTGCTTTTACTGTGCAGGGGCATTGAGTCTGCTACCTGTGCTCCCCTGAAGTGCAAGCTCCCCTTCCCACTCCCATACCGCCACCTAGACTGCCTATACCCTGATTGCTTCCATCCTACCTGCAGTTTCTGCAGTGATCCTTGACAAATAAGCTGCCTGAGATGGTGACCTAAATGACTGGTTCTTCCCAAAACCTTCCATCAGCACTTAGTAGCTCTCCAGCTTGTCTAAAAAGGCCCAGGATCTATCTGATCTCAATGTGATCTCCCCATCTGGGTCCTCTCCTCTCTCTCCCCAAAGTGACCAACTGCAGGGGACCCAGTCTTTAGATACCTATCACGTATAGTTAATAAACTCAATGATTTTCCTTTGCTCCCACAGGCCCAGAGGACAGAGAACATGGTCTATTTCTGGAGTCTATATCTATACCTAGTCCACCTGGGTCCACCCACAGACCTAGTGACTACACATCAGGTATCCAGTATCTGGATACGTACCTTCCCTGGTGACACTGGACACACTCTTATAGAAATGACCCTATTCTATACTTCGTCAATGAGCTTCCACTTGTCAGAGAATGAAGTCCAGACACATTTCTAGGGAGCAAGGCTGCTTCTCACACTTCGCTGTTTGTGTTAGTGAAAACTCAAAGAGTGATAATATGAGATCTTGGTGTATCTAAAGCAAAGCATGGGTTTAATAACTGATACCACACTAAAAATAAAATTGATGGTAATCTGCTGGTAATTTTTGAGACAAAATGTAGTATTTGCAAAAAAATTTATAACTGTTTCAGCACAAAACCTTAGAAAATTCACCCTTCCCACTCAGTTACACCTTCTCTGCAGTCAGAGGGCCAAACACTTAGCACACTGAATGATGCATGCTGCATCCCTTATAAGGCAATACACACTGGGTATTCCCTTCTCACAGCAATCATCTGCTCTCCATCATCCATGCAGCTGAAAATGATTTTCATTTTAAACCATATTTTGTAGATTTACAAAGAAATAAATGTCAAAACGACTACAATATAAATTTTTTTAAGGCCAATAAGACCAAGGGGCCAAGTGACAGTTTAGGGTGTTATTGATAATTCTAAGTGCTTCTCCTTCAATACCCACACCCAAGTTAACATCGATAGTGTGAACAAAAAAAGGGGCTATGCAATAAAACTGATATACTCAGGAAGACCACAAGGCATGGCCTGGCAAGCTCAGCAATCAAAAGTAACCACACTGGATTGTCTGAACACAAATTCCTAAGTGGACAGGTCATGGCCAGTACCCATATCCCAGGAATATATAGCTTCCTTAGCAAATGTTAATCTTTAACTTGGGTGACCTCTGTCCAATGGTCTTATGTATCTAAGATAACCAATCTTTAAAATGCAAAAAAATAATTTTCTTTTCCTACTCCTCGAAGGCACAATCACCAGCACCAAAACACAAGACCGCAGAACCCCTCATTGTTGTTCCATACATACCATCTCTAGGTACTGTAAACACTAATTATTAACAACCCTTCACCCATCAAAGTAAGAGTGTGATTCTCTATTTTGCCTTTTATCCATTTCATGAGATTTCCCCACTATGCTTTCTCTCACCTCCTTAATCTACCACCAGTGGATTTCATGTACCTTCCTCATGTCTTCTCCTTTGATTCTAACGTATAAAATAAGCTGTAAAACTGCCATCCTCTGGGGCATTTGAGATCTTGTTCCCAGTATATGTTGTCAGTTTGGCTCAAATAAATTCATAAAAACTCTCTCTAGGTTTGAATGTTCCTTACATCGACAACAGTCAACATCTTTACCTGAGTATCTTCAGCTTCCTGCATAATCTGACAGCTCAGTCCATGTTTTCCCTTGCATTCAACCCTTCAATGATGATGAGGCCCCTATAGGGTTCTCCATACCATTGTTTCTAAGTAAATTCTGTGGCAAAATTCTGTCCTCTGAATTCCAGATCAGCCATACACTGTTGTCAGTTCAAATTTCAGAGGAGGGAAAAAATTACAGCCACGGATATATGCTAATGATAAATTGCTATCACTCGCTATGTGGCAAGGATTACCCTGAACATTTATTTCATATTTTATTTACACTAAATAAAACTTTTCTAAGTGAAAGCTCAATGAAGTAGGTATTACTATCCTTATTTCACAAATGGGAAAACAGAGATCAAAGAAAACAAAAAGTTAGACAGTCATGTAGGAAGTGACAAAGCTTGACCTCAGGTCCAGATCAGCCTGCCAATCTAGAACCCTAGAAGACCAGCTTCTTGGCCATGCTACCAGACCCCAATTCAGAAAGTCTTATGTTTGTTTTAATACTCTGCTATGGCCATCTTGAAATTCTTAATGATTTTTAAGCAAGAGCTCTAAATTTTCTTTTTGCACTAGGTCCCACAAATTACGTGGCCTGTCTTGTGTTCACAGGTATTCCCACTATTTCATGCTTCCCAATAACCGAAGTTACAAGTAGCTAAGAGGCACTTGTACTGTCTGTCATCCATCTACCCAGTTATCACCACCTAGTTATACACACTGCAACTTCACCCTGAGGCAAGGAGGAACAGGGCTGGCCTTTCCTCCATTCCACTGTACATCCACTGGTCCAGTCACCCCAGCACCTCCAACACTTCTCCTAGATAGCAGGCCTGCAGTGACCTCGGCCAGGGAGGTTAGAAGCTGGACCCCATTCTGATAGACCCTTGCTTGCCTTCGCCTTTGCTAACAAAATTGCCCTGGGCCAGCTATCCTGAGGGCTAATTGGCTTGTTTTAATCAAGACTGAATGAACCAAAGGCCCTCCACACATAAATAAATCACAATTACTAACTGCAAGACTTGAGCAGCTCTCCTCCCCTGTGGCCTGGCAGGGGAATTCCGAGGCCCGCCCCACTAGCACAAAAGCCCCCGATGGGCCGGGCAATATCTGCTCACTGGTCTTGGCTTATTATTTAAACAGTTCCTTGAGACTCTTCCTGGAGGTGAAGAGGCCAAACTGTTTTCCTTCCCATCACAAGGCAGATCTGCCTGGCTTGTTTGAATGTCTCCAAGGTTTACTTTAGTGCTGGGTTAAATACCTTCCTCCTCGGAGTCAAACAAACAGTTCACTTCATTAGAAAGGCAAACAATTTAGCAAGAGAATACATCACTTGAGGGGAACCAAGCTGAGCTTCAAAACCCTCAGCCTGGGAAACTGGGCTGGCACTCAAACCCAGGCAGCAGCTCTAGGAAATCACTTCAAAAGCCTTCTCATGAATACTTCACACATTCACTGGTAATTAACTGATAACCCCAAAGAGATCATCTGCCAGGAGTGCCTCAGGGGATTATCTACAGGGCCACTCTGGAGAAGGCGGAGCTGGGAGGGCACACAATTTTTCTAGAAATGCAAGACAATAAAATCATCTAGGAAAACACCAAAGTAAGCAGCTACTCCCCCCCCCCCCAGTGTAAAATAACAAAGTAACATTTCATTGAAATAATATTCATTTTAGCAACAGCTGCAACTACATGGGCTGGGGCAGTAAGCAGATGCACAGATGGGTAGTTCAGAAAAGGGATCAGGACAGAAGTGCAAAGCCTGTGGTGTGTTCTCAGGATTCCCACTCAAGAGCGGAAGTCAGCGCTTTCCCAGCAAAGACCTGGGGTGCACTGAAAATGCTGGGGGATGGATCATGAGTAGGTTAGAGTGGGTGCTTCTCTTCTGTCTGGGAGAGACCCTGGGCAGGCATATGTCAGTGGACCAGTAAAGCCTGATGCCATCTGTAAAAGAGTGGGCAAATCCTGCTTGCTCCAGCCAAAAGGTGTCAGGCTTGGGCCCCAGAACTCCTTTGAAGATGGAGACAGGGCCCTTATACCTGTCACCAGTTTCCTCCATGCTAATGTATCTCAGGACCTTATGTCACACTTAATCCAGAGCATAGGAAACCATTT
This sequence comes from Cynopterus sphinx, assembly GCA_030015415.1. Taxonomy (NCBI): domain Eukaryota; kingdom Metazoa; phylum Chordata; class Mammalia; order Chiroptera; family Pteropodidae; genus Cynopterus; species Cynopterus sphinx. The sequence continues at coordinate 45,738,356 of CM057391.1, read as the reverse complement.
TGGGGTCATGTTTTAAAAACGGATGGGATCCACTAAGAACATGTATGTACCTACCAGCACTGCCCCGCACATATATTACAACAGTCACATAAAAAAATAATAATAGGTCTGGGCAGTACAGGAATCCCTACTATACTTGAATTTAGGGTTTCACCCATTTGTGGTTGTGCTGGACAGGGTCAGAGTAAGCATTTCTAGTGCTCATGGCTTTTAAGAATTTGTAAACCTCAATGCCAACTATAATAAATCATACAAGTCTCTATTAAAACTGTAAATCACCCATGAAATTTAATACTGTCATGAAGAGTAATTAAGTGCTAATGTAATAAATCTACAAAAGAAAAAACACACACAATAATGCGAATCTTATGAGTAAGAGAATGCTCATGTACTGGAGCTTTAAGACAAATCTCTGTTCTCAAAGAATGTCTGCTTTCCAATCCAAAACCAGTGGTCCTCAGGAGGTAAAAAAATAAAATCATTAAAGGGCCACATTCCCAAACTCAGGACTGAGCCAGACATAGTGCCCTTCTTCAGTGCAGAAAAACACCACCAAAATTTACAAGTTTTACATTATCCTGTTAAGGAAAACTGAAAGGAATGAAGAAGTAGGAGACAAGGAAAGGCTGTCCAAGAGGTATTTCAGGCTTGCAAAAAATTCTAGGATAAAGTCACAGTAGTTCTTGTAACATTAGTGCTGCACTTGTACCGCTCTTCAAATAACCACTTTGTTGATAAACAATTTGTTTTTACCTCTTTAGCTCAAAGTCTTTCAAAGTTAGCTTGGATAATTAGAACCAGGAATTATTCCCTGGATGTTATCAGTCATGCACCTTAGGACTCAATAACTGGTTGACAAATACATGAATAAATATAAACCTATTCACAGTACCAACTTGACTGACACCGTTGGGTCTCAGGCACCATGAAGGCTCTGTGAACATAAGGAGCTTAAGAGGCAGTCCTGCCCAAGAGGCGCATTAAACCCACGTGTCATAAAGACACTAACAAGCATGCCAGCTCAAAAGAGTTCTAGACTCAAAAGATGGCACTGAGGTGCGGAAGCAAGAAGGTCAGAGAAGCCTCCTAAGGAAACGCTTTGTCCAGAAAGATGAACGGGAACGTGGGGAGAGAACCTGCAGAAAGCTGGCAAGAAGCAGCAAGGTGTTTGGGGACGCATCAGGATCCAGAATGGCTTCAGAGCACTGGTTCTCAAACTGCACCAGTGCCTCCAATCACCTGGAGGGTTTGTTAAATGCAAATTGCTGGACGCCACCCTCAGAATCTCCAATTCTATAGGGTGGGGTGAGAATCTGCATTTCGGACAAGCTCCAGGCGAGGCTGTCTAGGGCATGCACTTTGAGAACACCGCTCTTAGAATCTAGCGGAAGAAAAGCTGGGAAGATTGTACACAAGACACTGAGAATGATCAGGCACACATTTTGGAAATATTTGTGGAAACAGGAGAATGGGTTAAGAGGGATGAAAGTAGGTGGAGCTACTAGTGCTGAAAATTCAAGGAAGGGTTGTGGGAGTGGGAATGGAAATGAATGAGTTGAGGAGACTCCTGGTAGAGAAGGATGAAAGGATTTGAGTGAGGAGAGAAGGTTGTATTGACTGTTAGGGTCTCTGTTGATAGGGGTACTGTGTTTGCCCCTTAGTTATAAGACACAAGGGAAAGGCAGGCAGGGGTCTGGGATGAGGGAGTGGCAGATAGTGAGTTCAGTCTGGAATGGCTGGGGTTTGAGACCATGGCATCCAGGCCCCTGGTAGATCCCCAGAGAGAGGTGGATCCAGGTATGGAATTCTAGAGCCAAGTCTGGCCTAGACATGGGAGATGAAATCACAGGGGCAGTCAATGCATCATAGTGGGCAAAATCAGCCTGCAGGAGGGTACAGAATGACCAGAGGGCACTTTGGAGGAAGGCCAACACTTAAGGGATGGGGTGAGGAGAAGACAAGGCAAAGCCCTGTAGGAAGGAAATATCAGAGACCCAGAGAACCAGCAAGGAGGGGTAGCGAGGAGATGGCCTCAGGCAAACAGCACAGAGGCTGTAGGCAGCCTCAGGAAACATGCAATGCAGCGGTGGCTCCCCACCCCCGAAAGTTTGAGACTGCAGAAAGAGAAGGGAGGGCAAAAGACAGGCAGTAACTAGAGAAGATCCAGGGTAAGGGAGGAATTCTGTGTGGGTTTGTTTATGGACTGAGGTATCTGAGCATGGTTTAAGGGGAGGAGATGGCACCAGTCACAGCAGAGGTTGGAAAACTAGAGAGAGAAGAGCACTGATAGTCAGGTTTCCCAGAACAGGAAGCAGGTAAGCCCACTCATTTCCCCTGAAATCAGAGGGTTGGGAAAGGAAAGGAGTGGCTGACTTAAAATGTGTTAGAAACCTGATCTGTTCCCAACTCTAACAGAGAGGCCCACTGGAGAAATAAATGTCTGACCAGGTAGCGCTGCTGAGTCAGAGGTGGCTCTTCTAAAACTGAGACCATAGTTTTAAAAAAGCTGAGGTGTAGGCCACTGCTTTTAGGATTTCAGCTTGAAAGATGCATTCAATATGGTCACATACTTGTACTTCCTTCCCATTAGCAAACAGAATTGCTTAAATCATCTAGGAGCTTATGCTCCAAGATCCCTCCAGACCCTTGACCCATGACTGCGCCTCCTCTCACCCCTGAGATACTCACTGTGAGGCGACTTCCTTCTCCACCTAGACAGAAAGAAGGGAGAGATTCCAGGAGTCAGGTCAGATCCGTGGAGCACAGACAGATTAAGACAGATAAATTTACAATGGAGATCTATCATTAAATCAGATTCCATCCAGGAGGAAGTACCTAGGACCAGGTGCCCCCAAAAGATAGGTGCCTAAAGATTAATGTGAGCCCAGAGTCCTTAGGTTCAAGGATTATACCTAGGGAGCCGGGTAGAGGCAGTAGGGACCCTGGGGATTGGCTGCAGTGGCAAGGCCAAGCAGCTTTCAGAGGTGGTAGCAGCTGCAGCTGCTCTGAAGCCAGTAGAAGGGACGTTTAATAAAAGCTGTGGTCAATTTTGCCCCTTCACAGGCCTGAATTCGGTCTCTTTATTTATGGCCCTGGACATGCAATGGGAAATCAGAGGGGCTGGGAAAATGAGCTGGAAGGGAGACAGGCAGAAACAGAAAGAGTTAACAGGCAACAGCTTTTAGAGGATAAAGCGACAGTGAATTCATTGGCACTCCCTGCTGCTTTTATTGCTTTCCCTCAACAACTGGAGAAAATGTTTGATCAAAATATTTGTATTATTGTGCTTAAGTGAAATGACATATGACAGCTCATTATCCCAAACTTAGAACTCCCACAGCATCTGTCACAGCCACCCTATTAGACAGTTGCTCCCCCTAGAAGATGGAGAGGCATAGGGTGGAAGATACGAGACATAAAGCAGCAGGCAAGACCCCAGAAGTTCTGAGCCCCACAAGCCCTTTCCCCGGCTCCCATTAAACGGGAGGGGTACTGCTGGTGATCTGTGCTCCCTTCCTGTAGGGAATGGAAGCCTCCCGCCCCAGTGTGATGGAGAGAGTGGTGATGTCAGGTACTCCACCTGTGGAGGCCAAGAAAGCTCTGCCCCAGACTTCAGCCTTTGGCAACCTCCATAATGTCCCTATAAGGGACTCGTGAGCTTTGCTGTTTTTAGAGAAACCAGTTGCTTTATAAATAGTAAGTTCATGTTTGATGACATAGGTGCCAAAAATTAGGGGTAGGAAATACTAATGCAAGCCAAGATTTTGTACTCTCACCATGATGCTAACTTTGAATGATTACTTCCTTTGAGTTCAACTCCATCTTTCAAGTTGTTTTATAACAGAAAATCAATACAACAACCAATCGATAACTTAATCAATCAATACAGAAAATAGAGCATACTGAATAGTTTTTTTAGTAGTAACAACATTATTTTCTAGGTTTATTTTCTTCCTTAACTTCAAATTTTTCTACATAGTATTTTAAAATTTAAAACAAAACACACTTTCAAAACAGTCTGATATTCTAGAATCATCTGTGAAAAGCGTGCTCATGCCAGAATATCTTTCTCCAAAAGCATGATATCCACTTTCTTCCTTTGTAACTGGCATCAATGTGTCCTGGTAATGAAAAACTTCTCATTCAATTATGTGTTTAAAGTCTGTGTCATTCCTCATGCTATCCATCCAGCCTAAACACAGGCAGCTTTCTAAGAGCAAGTGAATATAGTTAGTGTGCCAAGTCAATCAAAACCAGTGGATGCTCAAATATTTTCTCACAAAGCTAAGAATAATGCTGTGGGAGCTGTCAAGGGCAACCAAAGCACAAATAAAGGCCCTTCACGATTGTGAAAATCCAGCAGCATGTGCCCATTCTCTGTGCTGTGGAACGAGGACATGAGTTACCCAGTGTTGTGAACTGAACTGTCTCCTGAAAAGATATGTTGAAGCTCTAACCGCTGCTATGTGTAAATGTGATATTACATGGAAATGACGTGTGGAAGTGATCAGGTTTGATGAGGTCTTTAGGGTGGACCCTCAATCAATACAACTAGTGTCCTTCTAGGGGGAGATTATAACACAGACACACACAGGAAAATGGCCATGAGAAGACAGACTGGAGAAATGCTGCCACAGCCAAAGAACGCCAGAGGCCACCAAAAGCTGGAACAGATAAGGCACATCCTCCCCTAGAGCCTTCAGAGGGAGTACAATATTACCAGCACCTTAATTTCAGATTTCACGTCTCTAGAACTGTGAGAGAATAAACTTTTGCTGTCTTAAATCACCCCAGCCTGTGATATTTTCTTCTGGGAGCCCTGGGAAATGTTGCGATCTTGTTATAGGAAGACCACGGTACATCAATAAGTTGTGGAGAGAAATCCACATGCTGTTCTCCTACTGAGAGGAGCAGTGGTGAATATTTACAAGAAATAAAGAATACAAAAAGTTTTGGAAAAACAGAAAAGCATGTATAGTTAGCCTCTGTCACCTTTTTGGCTGTGAAGCATTCATTCCTTCTTTCCAAAAATTTGATTTCCTTGGTGAATTACTGCTCTACTATTTCTAGGCTTTGTAGGAAGATAAATCAGAAAGCCATGAGCCTCACTATCTAGGACAGGAGGGCACCCAGCTCTAACAGCTGAGGTCTCTCCTGGGAACCACAGTCCTGAGCACGGAGAGGAGGGAAAAAGAACTGGCTGGAGTTCATTCCCCAGAAGAGACTATCCTATCACTCTGGGCCTCTACGGCAACCTGCTTCTCTAGATTTTCAGACAATTTTGAACTCTTAATGTCATCCCAGCAATTACTGTTGGTGTTAGAATTGGAATCAGTTTTTGCTGCTTGTAATCAAATAACCCAGACTGATGTGAGGAAACTACACAGCACAGCCAATGGACAGATGTAGCAGCTTTGGGGAGTCACTTCAGAGCCCCATCGGGGTAATACCTTACCAGCTGAAGGCAGGCTCCAGGTCAGGCAAGTACAAATTGTCTTCCTATGCCTATGATTAGATTGTTATGATTCTAAAAGTTTCTGCTTAGGAAGCGAATTATCAAAGGTTTGGAAATGGAGATTTTAATGGCAGGCATAGAGAAATCATGCCTGGCTTGCCTCAAGTTAAGCAGGGTCTTTTGAAAGCTCAATCCTAAAAACCACCTGAATACATGCCCCTGAGATTCTGTCTCAGTGACCAGTGCAGGGATGCTCAACTGAGGCATGTTACAACAGATAGTATATTCAAAAATCAAAAGGCTTCAAATTCCATTCTGTAGATTAGACCCTACATTAGTTATCCACGTCTACATAACGACCTACCTCATGATTTACCAGCATAATACAACACGTATCATCTCAGGATTTCTGTGCATCAGGAATATGGGAGCAGCTTAGCGGGGTGGTTCAGGCTCAGGGTTCTCACAGCAGTCAGCCTGTCAGCCAGCACAGCATTCAACTCAAGGCCTGACTGGGGAGGATGTGCTTCCTGGCTCACTAGCAGAGTTGCAGGCGAGCTCAGTTCCTTACCTCACAGGTCTCTTAGCAGGCTGCCTGAGTAACCTCATGATAGTGCAGCTGTCCTCCTCCAGTGTGAGGGATCCAGGAGACAGCAAGAGAGCCACCATGATGAAGGCAACAATCTTTTCAAAACTTAATTTCAGGAGTGATATTCACCACTTTATTATTCTGTTCACTAGTATTGTCATTAAGTCCAGCCCCTACTTAAGGAAAGATTAATTAATAACCCCCACTTCTTGAGGCAGGAGAATCAAAAACGTGTAGGCATATCTGTAAAAATGCATAGTGCCATAAAGTTACACCTTTCTAATCTCTAATTTATCTAGTGAATAGTTCAAAGATCAAACGTAGCCTATTAAAAACAAAGTAGGACTAGGAGCCAAAAGCTACAGCTTTGATCCAAGTTCTGATAGTAGCTCCATGTGACCCAAGATCATTGGTGAACTTCTCTGTGACTCCATTTTTTCAGCTATTACACTTTGGCCAAGCATTGTGCTAAGTGATCTGCAAACAGGGTCTCACCAGATCCTTTTTAGCATTCTAAGGAAGCAGATATTTGAATCCCCATTTTTCACTGAGTCTCAAAAAGATTAAATGCCCAAAGTTATGCAGGTGCCAGGGTGAGACCCCTAAATGTGCCTCTTTAGAGATAAAATAAAACTTGAAAAGATTCAGAAAAAAGAAGTAGAAATAAAAGCACCATAATTTAATAACACATTACCATTAATCATAAATAGCAGCAAAATTAATAAATAATAGTAATGATGCTGCAATGATGACAGACATATTTACTCTAGAATGTTTACTCTAGAATTACTCAAGAGACTGGCTGACTAAATTATTGGTATTTACTGTGCATCCTTTTCTTACACCATATCTGTGAGAACCCGATTTGCAATGTGTGTGAGAATGTTAATTTCCTCTACTTGAAGATAAAAGCATCATATAATAAAATAGTGCCTGGCAGGTAGGTCACCAGTTGAGATTCTATCATACTCAGTAAGTTCTTGAACTTGGTATCATTGACAGTCAGTATTATATCCAAATCAAAGGATGATATTAGAAAAGGCAATAATGTATCATATAAAACTTACCTACAGATATTCAGTATCCAACATCCTTTAATACCCAACAAAAATGTCCCATTGTTCTATGAAACTTAGCCTGACATCACCACTATTTTACTTTTTTCACACATCAGTTCTCACACTTTCTACTTTCTGTTTTTGCAGTGGGTGAAAAGACAACAACAACAACAAAACAACAACAAAACTACCTTACAAACCTGTGAATCACATAAACCCAGTAGTAAATCTAGCACATAGTAGGCACTTCCAAATATTTACTGAATTAACAAACCACCCCTGATATTACTATATGCAATGGTGTGAGATTATGAAACCATTTAATAAACATGCATTTCTGAGCTTAAAATTCCTGGATTCCTTGTTTACAGATGAATGGATTCAGGAGAACATTTAAAGTTATAAGACTGACAGTGCTATGAACTGAATGTTTGTGCCCCTGCAATTCATATTTAGAACCCTAATCCCAACATGATGGTATTAGAAAGTGGAGCCTTTGGGCAGTAATTCTGTTAGGAGAGTGGAATCCTCATGAATGGGATTAGTGCCTTATTAGGAGAGGCCAGAGAGCTAGCCAGCCCTCTGAGGACACAGTGAAGAGATGACCGTCTATGAACCAGCAAGTGGGCCCTTACCAGACACTAAATCTACCAGTAGTACCTTGATCTTACACTTTTCAGCCTCCAGAACTGTGAGAAATACATTTTTATTGTTTAAAAGCCACCTGCTCTACAGTAATTTGTTATAGCAGCCTGAACTGACTAAAACAGGCAGGAACTTTAATAATTACGATCTGGATTTATCAAAATAAATTATTTATCAAAATAAACTGTGCAATTCTGTCTTCATTTTACAGGTGAGAAAACTGAGGTTTAGATAGGATAAATAATTTGGCCCAGGCCTTTTAGAACCAGATCTGAAATTACGCATTTTAAACTCCTAATCTAGCACTTTCTGCCACTTAGGCACCCTGAATTCAGGTGAGCAAATTCAGAGCAACCTGAATTGGCTTTTATGCAGACTGATAAGCAAACTTTAAATGGCTGTTTCTTTTTCTGTTCTGTATTCTATATATGGAGTGGATTACAACTTTGTTTCCCAAATTATTTTCCAGAAACAACTTCTGAGAAGCATAAATTAAGTTTCAAATATGTATAAAAAGTATACTACATGAAAGCAAAACTCCACGGGGTTGGGGAGGGAGAATTGTTGGCAAAAAGAAAGAAAAGTGAGAAGCGGGAAGGAGTAGAAAGAAAATTGGTGGGGGTGGGGAAGGAGAAGGAAAATAGGAAAGGATTGAAAAAAAGTTAATTTGTACTTAAGTAAATTTCAGGAAATGTATGTCTGACTTAAACAGCAGCATTCCTTAGTTCTTCTTCACCAAGCCAACAGCAGAATCTGAAAGCTGGAATCCTTCCATGTAGGCCTGACTGCCCAGCCCAGTGTTAGCCTCAGCAATGACTAGCTCTCAATTCACATCTGCTGACTGGAAGTGAATTCTCCTCAAGCCAAGGGGAAGCTCTGCAGCATCCCATGTAAGCACCTCCCTAGCCACCATCACAGAAGAGCAATTTTAATGAGCAAGGAGTGAGCTGACACCCAAGGTGCACCAGCTCATCGGAGGGACCTAGAAAGCCCATGAGGAAATCAAATTTCTCAGTTCATACCTAAAATTTGAGACTTCATTTCAGTCCCTAAAGGTTTCTCTTATTCTTTTTACATTAGGTTTTCAGCCAAACAGGCTAAATTGTTTAGAGCCAAGTGAGGCTGGGGTGGGAGCAGCTAAGAAGGCAGAAGCTGTGTTTTACGGGCCCCCATTTCCCAGCAGTTCTAGTGTGTTCTGTAATCACGCAGACTTACCTCACTGTCCAGCATGCAAGCATTCTCTTCTTATGGCCTGCAGGTCCATATCTATAACAGTAAATGTTTATCTGCACCTTCTCTAAAGAGAAAAACCCAGAGGCTTGGAATGTTTGACCCTAAGGCCTCAGAACTCACACGCCACCCTGACCTGCTCTGACAAGAATCTATGATGTACAACGTCCCCAAATCTCTCAGTGTCCTTGAGCTGCTAACACAGAAGCAACAGCAACAGAGCAATAGGATTCCCAGTCACAACAGGTTTTAGGTCTAGAGGGTTATGGTAGGCTTAGCGGTTAGTAGTTAGGGTTAAGGTTAGGTTAGACATAGAAAGCAACAGGACCCAAAATCACTTTTGGTTTTATGGCCACATGAGAAGGGATAGGCCTTGGCCAAGGCATCCATCTGGTGGCTTCCTGCCCAAGTAATATGGGCTACCCTGATGGCTTTATATTTGTTTTGCTGCTGGAAGGAAGAGCTCATTCATTTAGAACCCTTCGCAGCATCCAAACACTGGTTGGAAATCTAAATTTAGTTAGATGAATAGAAGCTAAATGAAAATAATCAGAATAAAAGTGGCGAATGTTCCACACAGCTAAAATTTCCTTTTTTAAAAGAGTATTTTCTGCTTAAGATGATCTTCTGACCTTATGGAGTGAAAATTGCCTTTTGTTTTGAATTGATGGCAATAGCAGATAATGTTTTTGTTATTATTTTATGTTTCCAACATCCCAAATCCCCCTAGCCCTCATGTCCTTATTTGGACAAGTAGGTATCTGGCATCCCTCCTTTTGGTCTCTTCCACAGTATTTTTTTTAACCGTGCTGTCAAAAACCTGGAAGTTACTGATTTGTAGTAATTAAGAAATAGCAAAGTGTTCTTAAGTCCCCAAGCTCTTCACTTGTTGTGGCCTGAGAACAGCATGAGGGGTAGGAGATGGGGACTGGGAAGTAGAGAGGGGTGAGGAAAAGAGCAGGAGCTGGCAGATGAAAACAGGAGGAAAGGTGGCTCTTTTCCAGGATTTCTGTGAATGGATGAGTGTGAATCATTTGTTTCCTGCACATTCCTGCACAACTGCAGAGGAAGGAGAAATGCTGAAGGAATTGGTCTCTGAGGACCTTTGGCATCTCTGGTCTCCTGTTAAAAGAACTGCTTGCTCCTCTGTATTAGCAACCTGGGGAGTGTTTTGTTTTCATATTGCTTGTTTGTTGATATTTTTCAAAATAACCAATCTTGCCTACAGTACATTGAATTCTTGAATGTTCTTTCTCATCACCAATATGCTCACAAGTTTGGTCAGAGTAAGTTTGAGAGTCCAAGATGGTTTTATGTCCTGGCATTGATAAATTTTCAACTGTTTTTCAACCAATTTTATTGTCCCTACAGGTTGATGAATGAAAGAGTCAAAAGGAGTTCCTGGACTCAGAATTATAATACACATGTCCACACGGCACCAAATAACCAGATGAAAAGTTAAAAATGCAGCAAATCCTCCAGATGCTTCCAAGAACCTAAATGCTCGATGGGCCAGCAAAAAATACCTGGATACTTAATGGAACCATGAGTGACAATGTTTCGCACTGTGGTCAGTACAGCCCAGCGGTAAAATCACAGGTGTGTCTAGGCTTAACTTTGTTAATCCTGATGAACCAACAGGAAAATGTTATACCTCCCACCTGACTAGCTGCACAGGCAATGTCTTCACACATATTAGAAAACCGTACCTCCCTTGGGGGAGACTCAGTCCCTCTGGAACTGGGCTTGGTGAGCTGATGCTTTGTTTTTATAAATTAGTATGATGGGTCCTTCCTCTAGGAAGATGCGTAGCTTAATAAGCAGAGGGCCTGCTCAAGCTCAACCCTCTAGGCTGGGTCCTTTGTGCAAGCACAACTGTTTTCAGAGGTTCTGCCTCCCAGTATCATGTCCAAATACAACTCCACTAAAAGTGTGACCATTTCAGAGCAAGAGGATAGGAAACGATCTATGATAAGACTTCTTTTTTAACATGAACCACAAAAAGAACCCACAATCCCTGTCCCACAAGAAGAAACTATCCTAAAGTGATTTACTTTCCTTAGTATAATAAAATCATGAGATTTCAGAGGTGGAAGGTACATTAATAGTTATCGACATAGCTATTGCAATCCTGCCACCCACCCCAGTGTCTGAGACCTCTGTGTCTAAGGAAGCCACTCACTCCCCTTCACGGTACTCTTACGTATAAAAACTCTTGCCCCTTTCATGCTAGCAAGGCTGCCTCCCTCCAACTTTTACTTACCAGTCAGTCTTACCTCAATATTATGAAACCACCTACATTAAATGCAATTGACTTTCCTTGTGATGGTTCTTTAAGTATCTGAAGACACCTACTCATAGCCCCCAAAATCGATTCTTTTCCAAGCTAAGTAAAAGCACCTTGCTTTATTTAATCCCACCTCTACAACAAAACCAAGGTAACTGACAGTGTCCATGAGCACATCTGTGGTTCGTCACAGTAACCGCAGAGCAGCTGAGAGCCGGATGAGGAACAAAGTTGAGTTCATGGAGAAGTAATCTCATGTCTTGGAAAGTAGAATTTCTGGAAGTCTGGAACCTCGGGAAATTTAAGGAGCACACAAACCCTATGGGCTGTAATAAGATACAGCTGATGTTTTACCTAATATACACCAGAAAGGCACAAGAGGAAAGTGGTCTAGAGACTGTAATGAATAACAGTATAATGTGCTGTATTTGAAGCCACATTATATTAGAAACTGAGATGGCTATAGAAAAACCAACGGGGCACTGGAGTTTTCCAGTTGAGCTTTCCGAGTTGACAGTGAAAATAATGAAGAAAACAGCAGAGTGAAAAGAGACTTTATCCAGAGAAATCTGCTTCCTGGAACTGAAGCTAATTCTGTTGGGTAAGAGGCTTCAGAACAATGAAGAACCAACAAATAAAATGAAGAGACTGTGGCGGCAGAGATGCAAACCCCACTTCCTGGACCCACAGAGCTTATTGGTGAAGAAAACAGCGTACTAATATTAGCACAATTAGTAATCTTTGTGAGCAGCTTTTCTACTTAAAGAAGAAAGATTTTAACTTTATCTTGACACGCAGAAATGTTAAGCAAGAAAACGATAAATTAAGAATACTTTGTTACAGGGCGCTGGCTATTCCTATTTTGGATACTTCTGAATAGGAAACTAGGTGTTACTGTCCTGTTAATGGTATTAAATGTGAGGAATATATATATCTTTCTTATACATGACCTTGTTTTATGAGAGCGGCAAGAATCACATTTGATGCCTGACGGCATGCAAATTAAAGACTCTCACAAAAAGTATATTAACAAAAAGAGAAACCAATCTCTGTCTTACCTCCTCTTCAAACATTTTCAAAGTTTACTGGAAGTTTCTCAACATAAATAAGTTTTCAGTTCTATAATCTAATTCGACAGGAAAAATTCCTCTTGCACCCAACTTTTCTGCAAACCTGTATAGGGCACTTGAAAAAGGTGCATTCCCATTCATTCATTCAAATTTTAACAAATATTGAATACCTTCTGTGTGCTGGACACTGCTGGGTGCTCACAACACAGCCTCAGCAGCATAAAAATAGACCCTGGCCTTGTAAAGTCAGGAGAATGAGGCAGACAGACATTAATTCACCAAACAAATAATTAATTACATAATTAAAAACTGTGTTAAATCCAGTGAAGGCACAGCCCAAGGTGTCAAACGAAAGCTAAAGTAGGTAATTCAAAACAAACTAGTGTCAAACATGCTTGCCTTCACTGTCCCTACGAAACACAGCCAGCTTTGTGAATACTAGTGTTGCCAATTGTCTTGATACTATTAAAACTATAATCAAAACACATTTTTACTTAAAGCTAACTGGCCATTTACCAACTTTAAGTAATGGAGAAAAGGCAGGGGTCTTGTAATTAAATGAATTAAACAATAGCACAGATGGGTTTTGTTTCTTTTAACAGATTAGTTCCTACAGAATGATGTCAATTTACTCAATGAATGCTTATTTAGAAGACGGCAGGACACCCAGGACAGTTTTTTCACCAGACAGATTCGTTCTGGCTGGTAACAAGTGAGACTGGGGTGCAGCAGAAATGGCAGAGTCTAGACCAACATGAACTTTAGAAACCATCCAGACTTGGGTTCGAATCTCAGCTGTACCACTAATTATACAAATTTTGAAAAGTTACTTATCATCTCCAAGCCCCAATTTTCCTCTGTAATTACTATTAGTATTAGTAGGAAAAAGAGTGTTAAAGGTTACTGAGGAGTAACTTCAAAGCTGGGAGAAATAAATAATGAATAACGATGTAAGTAGTCCATCAACTATTCTCCTAAACTAAGCTTTGTAAGAAAGGCTCTGAAGGCAAGACTGGACTGAGACCCAAACCAGGGTAGGGTGTCCAGGGAAGCATTAGGATCAAAGGGCGTACCAATGTGGGGAAACTTAGAACAAGCTAAACAGTCTGATTAAGGAAAAGGGTTCCACAGGTGCTGAGTGGCAGGCTGTCAAAGGTCAGATTAAGGGGGCTGGATGATGTTGTCAATGGAGAGCCATAGCCGTCAAGCAGGAGAGTAATATGCTCCTAAGGGCATGTAGAAAAGATTAATAAGGCAACAACAAAAGAACAATTTTTTAAAACCTTTATGTTTTTCTAAGGGAGGAAAGGGAGGAGAGGAGGGTGAGGGCAGTAGAAAATGTCTGGAATAGTCGATGTCAGGTGCATGAAACCCAGCAAGAAGAAATAGAGCACCTCTTAATACCTATGAGATCAAGCACCATTTCCACTGGGCCAGGTCCCCCAGCTCTGCTCTTTCGTCAGCTCACACTCCATAACCCAGGAAAAAGAACAGAGGCAGCAGGTGGCCAGAGTTTCAGTTTTGAGCAGTGTAGAGTATGATCCCAAGTATTATGGGCAGAGTGGGTAAACTGGAATGACAGGCATGCAACGTGATGAATAATAATTACAGAAGTGCTTTCTTAACTACAAGCACGTGCTTAGGACTGAGACGGTCATTAGGGAAAAGAGGTCTAAGAAGATGTCCCTCAGCCATCTCTAGGGGACACGCCTCTACTATCAAATGAAGGGCAAAGAACTCTACAGTCATGTTTTATCCAGAGCCACTTCCTTTACCTGGACAGTGTTAACTCTTTCAGAAATTTATTGGTGTAAAAAATATCACAGTATTTTCAATGAGGAAACATAAAGACAGAAAGTGGAAGAGCACATAAATAAAAATGCAGGCCCTTTTCTCAAATGGGCCCCGAATAGTTTTCCTATATTTTCTCAACTTCAAGCTATCCTGCATTTTCATTCCTCCAAAGAGAATGCTATATAAATCATCTTGCTTTTCTTCCATACCCCTGATAGTTCAGGTGATGGGGATGGTCAATGAACTCCATCAGGCCTCCAACTGCTACTGAGCATATGTGATAAGGAGGCTTCACAAATGTGCCAATGGGGGGGGGACAGTTATGTGTTAAGGTGCTTGGGTAAGAGAAACAAAATTTCTTTTCTAAGTGAGGTCATCTTATGGTGGTCAAAGTTATATGCTAGAAGTTTTATGCTCGGAATTATTTCTTATTACACCTAAGAGAGGAGCAAAACATGGCACAGAAGTTATTTTCATTGCACATAACTTTGGTTTAGTGGCAAGTACTAACATCTGTCACACCTACCATGACTATATTAAACAAAGGGTTTTGGGTTTTCCCTCAAAAATTCCAACGAAGAAAAGTACTGTAAATACTCTCCAGCTGACAGCACCGCCCCAGACCAAAGCTGACCACTCTTAATACTTTCTCTATGAGTAAGAGTTGTTTTGAAATTTCTAAAGCAAGAAGGTGTAAACATCAAAAAATCCTTTCCATATTAATTGACGGTGCTCCACTAAATTTAATTTTAAATTAAAAAAGGAAGAAAGAAAGAAAAATATTCCTTTTCATTAACACACATTTCTGAAAAATCTGCCTTGGTGGAAACCACCAGGTCTCAAACACATCTCACGTAAGACAAATTCAGTCTCGAATAAGAAGAGCCATTTCTATGTGGCTGACCTTCAGACATAGCTCCCCTACTTAAGTGGTCAATTAAACCCTCTAACACTTTGTGAAAACATAGCACATGCTCTTGTAGAGATTAATTTAGTAGGACCAAATATCGGTGGTGGTTAAAATGCATGGAGAAAATGGGATATGCAAGATGAACAACTTGTAAACCACACTTATATTAAAAACTTCTGAGCCTTTGGAATTAGATGTATAAATGAACTGAACATCTTCATTAATACTTGGGATTTGGCCCAAGTTTTAGCTTTGCAAAGAGCTGAATTAAACTGAAGTTTTTTTCTCTCTCTCTAAATATGCTGGAACCTTTTTTTAATGCATTCATAAAATTTACCCATTTGCTTTTATTATTAGACAAACAATTTTTTAAAAACCAGATAGATCTCTAGAAAAGAAGGGGAGGCTGCATAGGCTACCCAACTGGCCAATACATTCTACAAACTGAACTGGGTTTTTCATCTGTTATGTAAGTCATCTTGCTGTATGCTTTCAGGAATATTAACACAAAACATATCAAAACACTACAAGAATCCATAAACAGAGAGTTAAAGTTACATCTCTTTCAACATCACAGAATTTAGTAAGAGTTCAGCCCATGGCCTCACAATACTTGAGGGTGCCATTTTGATGTCTCTTCCCTCTTAACAACGTAGAGCAATTCTCTCCAGGCTACAAAGTTACCAAGGCACTCGCTCTGACAAATGTTAGGCCATCCACAGACAGATGTCACAGTGAAGTAGAAAGCGTTTTTCCTCTAGGGGTGGAGAAAAGGCTCCATTGTGCAAATGCACATTTTCAACTGTGGGTGATGTTCAACCGACCAACCAGAGTTCTCTGTTTTGTGGGATTCCCAGGTCTTTATCCAATATTAATTTTTGGTGTTGGCATTTAAAAATTAGTGTGGCAACAGACTGCTCAGGTTTCATTCAATATAGAAGTCAGAAGGACAGGAAGGAGGAGAAAGAAGAAGAAAGGCAATGAGCACAGGAAAGAGAGAGGACAGCCAAAGGAAGGGCCTTCTGATTCCAAGAATGCCTTTTTAAGCAATGTTTTCACTCCCAGCACCTACGTGCACCCGTATTTGGCTGAACCCTTTATTTATAACATCATCAGCTCTCTGACAAGTAGTTTTACATGTTGCAGTACAGTACCAAATGCCTCTTACTAACATTTTGAGAACAAGCCACTTAGTTCACTAACGGTTGCAACTCAGTTTTAAGAAAAGAGAAACTGAGCAGTGTGAATGGGGAAGCTTTCCCATTTGAGGGATGCAATCACACTTAATGGAATGAATGATGTTTTAGGCTGGAGCTGCTAGTTACATGAAAGCACTTCTGGTAAAGTATTATGATCTCACAGATCCTACATGCTAATTTACAACAGAGTTTAAAGTGATAAATATGGATCTGGTGGATAGAGAAATACCATTTTAAAAGAAAACTAAGTTGAAACTTTCCTGCCCCATATGCCACTGTGGATTCCTTGGCTGGGAGTCACTGCCCCTGAGGAACTGAGACTATCTCCAAGGCAGGACAACACCTAAGAGTTCAGTAAATGTTCATTCTAACAACAACACTCACTGGCCAACACTACAAGTGCATTTATAAGGACAAGAACTGTCACAAGGTCCTGCCAAACATGAAACACCATGTTGTTAACATGTCTTTAACATGGATTTAAAAAAAAAAGAAGAAGAAAACAGAGGCTCAAAACACCAACACTCGGGTTTGTAAATGTTCTCATTCCCTCTAAAGTTTAATATTCTTAATGAGAGCCATTCCAAAAAATTTTTCCCTTTTTCAAAAATTTTTTCATTTGTAGGTTAGGTTAGCTCCAATACAACTTCTACTGCCTACACAGTGTTGCGTAATGGAGCCCACGGGCAACAAGCACAGTCCTCCAACAAGATAACCAGTCCACGGTCTGTCAGGAACCAGGCCGCACAGCAGATGACCAGCTGGCGAGCCAGAAAAGCTGCATCTGTATTTGCATCCGCTCCCCAGTGCTAGCATCACCACCTCAGCTCCACCTCAGATCATCAGGCATTAGGTTCTCATTAGCAACACGCAACCTAGGTTTCTCTCATGCACAGTTCACAATACGGTTCACACTCCTATGAGAATCTATTGCCTGGTGATCTGAGGTAGAGCTGAGGCAATGATGATAGCACTGGGGAGCCGGCTGCACATACAGAGTAACAATAGGAGAGAAGTTTTACTGCACATAGACCATAATAAAGCAATTGTTTGCAGACTCATATCAAAACCCTATCACAGGGAGTGACAAAAGACAAGCTGCATCTGGTGGCATCTGTATCTGCATTATGGTGAGTTATACAATTATTTTATTAGTCTAATGTCATAATAATAGAAATAAAGTACACAATAAATGTAATGCACTTGAATCATCCTAAAATCATCTGTACCCACCCCACCCCTAGTCTGTGGAAAAGCTATCTTCTACGAAACCAGTCCCTGCAGCCAAAAAGGTTGGGGAACACTGGGCTAAAGGGTTTTTACATGTGTCATCTCATCTGACTCCTCACAGCAGATCTAGGGGACAATTCACTTCTCCCCAATTTGCAGGTGATGAACCTGAAGTTTAGAGGAAACCAATCAATCGTCCAAGGTCACAGAGCCAGGAACTGACAGAGCCATGACTAAAAATGGTCCTTCGAATTCTATCAAGTCTTAAACATACACAGGCCAAATATCCCTGAACCTTCATCCACAGCTACTCCACCACCTGATCTACTACTGGTCCCAATACTTTCAGAATTCCACAATTAAGTTCATACCAGTTTAATTTGCTTTATTGATACTAAAAAACTATCACCATTGTTTAAAGATTCCTACAGCAAATGTGGGTGGATATGGGTTTAAAGCAACCTGACAACTACTTTGAAATAAAAACTGTAGAACCAGCATTCTGAAAGCCTCCTGAAACTCTGAAAGGAGACTAATGCTCAGACCAACTGTGGTCCCTTCACATCAATCTGCCCTCTCACATAAACTCCCCATGGCAAGGAGGACGGCAGGACTGCTTATCAGCTTCCCTCAGGGACAATTTAGGAGGAAGGGGTGAACCAGCCAACACTTGCTCGCTGCAAAGTCGAGGCTTCAGTTTGAACTTAGGTCTTCTGACTTCTGTGGAGGAGTCTTTCTTTTAGACTCTTATTAGGAGAAAAGGGGACCTTGTTGATGAAATTGTCTAGTGCCTGCATTTCTATGTAAACTAAAGAAAACCAAAAAGAACATCTGAGTGGGTACCACAAATTAATTATATGTCTAACCACTATGCCGTACACCTGAAACTAATATAAAAAAAAACATTAAATGTCAAAAAAAGAAAAAAAAGAACATTTGAGGAAGACCATATTTTAAATCAGGAAGAGTCTATACTTATGTTTTCCTCAGACTGCTCTTGGATTCACTTGAGGAATTTCAAGTTTCCGTGTGTCTAACGGGACTATATAGTTTCTTTTCACAAATACAGAATTCAAAACGCTGAATCAGGTGAACCATACTGATGACTAGCATCCCTGGTGGTTCTGTCGGGCTAAGAATGTAGGGCTGTTTAAGTAGGGTCCTGATGCAGTCACCAAACCTAACTTAACGTGTGCCTCCTCCTGAAATTTAATACAAAGTTTGGGAGGTTCTTACCATGAACCTTATGACGTAGGAGTGCCTAAAGTTTTTAGCTAAACTTGGGTCTCTTCGGTGCACATTAAAGCACAAAGAGTGCAAGCAAGATGGATATAGAACAGATTCAACTTCCAATATGCCCAGATTTCCCATCCTAAACCACAGTCATATCTATAAAAATGTCATAAAGATGGTGATTTGGCATCAACATCTCTTGTAATCATCAGAAATCTACTAAGTCTTTCTAAAAAACCCATTCTAAACAATGTCTCACTGGGATACGGGGCCTGATTTTGATTTCTGAATAATCTGACCAGGAGCATGTAAAGTCACAGAAACATTAAGAATAACTTTCTCTTTTTGGTTCCCAATATGAAATTGGCTGAAATTGAAAATGACAATCCAAAGCTCCCTGGGATGTGTTCCAGATGAACTGAGTCATCCACACACACACACACACACACACATGCACACACAACCCAAGCCCTCACACGGACAGAGGGAGTTGTTTCCATCTGTGTTGAACAAGCCAGGGCAGTAGGTCTGAACCTGAGGATTGCTTAGGAATGCAACTTTAAATTTAATTTGGGGGGATGCTAACTGTGGAGCAGTGGGAAAACACTAGTGACATTTTGACTATAGCAGCCCCACTGCCCTGATTAAAAAATATCAGCTTTCCATCTGCAAGACATTTCTACGGTGGACTCCTTACAAATTGTTAAGGTGCAATTTGTGCACAGTTGGTTCTTTGTTTAATCAAGAAATCTGCCTGAACTCTGATTGGGCTGATTTCCCTAAGGCCGAGAGTGAAGGTTATTTCCTTATGTCTTTTGGGAACAGCAATCTCTCTAATACGTTTCTGAGTTATTCTCGGCCACGTTGAGGCTGATCAGGAGAACAAAGCCCTAGCTCCACAGCAGAAAGACTGACAGAGCTCCCAGCTGGGAGGGTTTAGGCAGAAATTTATAAGCACAAACACTAAAGAAATTTGCAAGTAATTGCATGCATTTGCTCTCTGTTACAGCATGCAGTAAACCAGTATTTATTAAAATACATCAGCGAGGTACTGTTTATTACTCTCTCCTTGATGCCTTGTAGAGAAATAAAGTGTTTGGCTTTTTTCATTTCTTTAAATTAAGAGGCCAAACCATATTTCAAAGACTGTAAAGAAAAAATTGTACACATAGGCTCAGTGGCTATAGCCCTTTCCTTAACTTGGAGTTCACACAAACAGTCTCTAGATCTGCTGTTCTGATTTAATCTTGTAAATATTAACTTTTTTTTCCCCCAATTCATACAGTTCCATGAATCCATTATTAGAGGATTGACAATTATTCTCTTCTGGAATTTCTATTACTGTTCTTGCATTGCAACCTGTAAACCTGAGTGTTAAACAGGCACATGTTCAAAAGCTATAACACATCAGGCTCAGAATGTCATAGGTTGATAAGAGATTTAAACAAAAAAAAAAGAGATACTATGTTCACTGGCTCCCATCTCTGAATTTCCCTTCTACCAGTTACTTTGGGTTTTGATTTGGCAGTGAGAGAAAGTCAGAAGAAACCAGAAAGGTAACACTCCTTCCCTCTCCAAATTTGATCACAGCTCTTTCCCTGCTTCAGCGTTCCCATTCTCATGATGAACACAGTTCATTCCACAAGATGGTTAAACACAATGGTTCTCAAACTTTACTGCATCAGCCTCAGAACTTGTCAAAAGGGATCACTGGGCTCCAGGATCTGCATTTCTAAAAAGGGACCTGGGGATGCAGATGCTGCTGATCCCAGGGATCACACTCTGAGAACCGCCGGTCTAAAACGGGTAGAGATGGGCACAAGTTCAGAGCAGTAAAGGTATGAAGTACAAAAAGATACAGCAAATAATGATAATCAGATTGCATTGTTTCCTCATACAGAAATGAAATACCAATGTCTGTTATTACAGCCAACAAATGTCAATTGCTACCACTTACAGACATGAGTGATGATACTAACTGCTTTTAAGGTTACCAAGGCCCCTCCTGTCTTTCCTTCCATCTGATGAAGGTGAATGTGAGCACCAACTGAGTGTGGGATTCCAATTTCCATGTTTGCTCTTTTAAGAGTTGTGTGCTACCCTCACATCCCCACTTCTCCTCCTTCACCAACAATCATCCACACCTAGATGTGTATGAACACCTGGGCAGCACCTGGTATGCAGTAAGCACTCACTGAAGACTAAAGCCCTTTTAAAATTCTAATTAGAAGCGAATCAGAATACAAGTACAAAGGCAGGCGGGTGCATCTTCTTTTCCCTGGAGGCTAAAAACTCAGCAGGACAAGTTGGATTTTTTGGATTTTAACATTTGTAAGTATAAGTCCCAGTTCTTAAAATAAAAAGGTCTCAGGCAGTCTTAGCACATGGATGGTTGGTGAGGCTGGTAACAGAGAGGGCTGCCAAGCCCACTGTCCCCCGGTGTGGCTGCGTATCCTGAACATTGGCACCTGCATCTTTAAAGCTGAATACAAGTTCTCTCCAGAGTCATGGCTGAAGACAAGGACTTACAGACCAGGAAGAAGTAGCAAAATAAAAATGCTATTAGATAAAAATAAGTCAGGCAAGAAAGTCAGATAGGGCCCTTTTTTTTAACTTAAAATATTTTATACAGAAAGTCCTGGCTTTTATATACTTTTTCCAATCATAAAACCATCACATTCTGGTATCATAACATCAGATTTTCTATGATTTTTATCAGCGAAGAGCCACGAGGTCTGTATACATGACCAAACCAGCTAAAATTGATACTCCTGGGGCAGGAAACTAATTTGCTGCATGTAGTTATAAAAAAATTCTTTTCCTGCTGATGAAAACTTTTAGGATTTACTCTCAATAGCAACTTTCAAATACACCATACAGCAGTTTTAACTACAGTCATCATATACAAAGCTGAATCACTTAGGAATAGTAGATGTTTCACACCAATAATATCTCGCAGACCTGCTCCATCCCTCATGACAGCCTCTGAAGAAGGTACCTGGTTCAGTAAGGAAACTGAGATGTTAAGTGACTTATACAACATACCTCAGCAAAAGCTGAAAGTTGAATCCTGTTCTTTCTGATTCCAAAATCACAACTGATTTTCCTCCAAGCCAGCATATCATCATTAACAATCTTTCCTTTATTAGAAGCACACAGCAGGGAGAAAAATGACCGAATGGGGAATATTTCTATTAAAATATATAATACCTTACAACTAAAATGGAGAAAAAGGATCATTTGGATATTAAATACTAAACTTGTACTACTCCAAACTTATATTATTTCATACCTCTACTGTTCCATATTTTTTATTATAAATGTTAACAAAATGTTAGCATTCGTATCAAGGGAAGTCAATTGGCAAACCCATTATGGCATTTATTTTAAATATAAATGTCTATGCGTTAATCACTTCTTCAGTTAGTAGCTTCCACTTTGATGGGGTCACTGGACAAACCAGTCGGTATTTTTCACCAGCCATGCCTATTTTCCCATTTCTGGAAATAATCAAGCTCAATCAACATTTCTATATTCTGAATCTCAGAATTAAGACCTTACTTAAAACAAATGTGAAATCCTTACCTAAAAAGGAACAACAGAAAAATAATTCATAAATTTGGTGGTTATCCTACCAAATGACAGAATTTTCTTATTTAGGAAGTTCTGTGTTTGTGTTGACAACACACATCCAAATACATATACATTAAAATGCATGCAAAAGTGTATATTTCTATTCCCTAAACAGAAATTCAAATATACAAAACATAATTGTACAAATTATCTTTACTGCCTATCACTAATTTGGTTTAGGCATATTACATGAAAAATAATAAATAAAAATTCTCCATAGCATCAAATAACTTGGTATCCAAACTTCTTTACCATATAAGGAAAGTGAATTGACTTCAGCATAAGTATTCAAATTAATATTTAAGCAACTATTAACAATAAAGTATAATTCAAATAGTATACAATCTATAACAATCAGTTGAGCAAATTTACAGGATCTTTTCAAGATGAAAAATCTAAGTGTTTACCAATTGGGAATTTAAAAAAACTTTAGATCGACATCTGACCTTTAACTCTTAAAGGAATGGTTCTACACTGCATTGTACAAAAACTTCTTAAAGACACAGGATCCCAAACTCAGCTCCCAGAAATTGTAAATCAAGATGTCTGGGGTGAAGTCCATGATTCTACCTGGTTAAACAAGCACCAAGTGGTTAGTTCTACTGCTACAGTTTCAAAAGTCACCCTCAGAGGCAAGGCCCCTGAAGCCTACAAGTCAAAATCTGTGTAATGTCCAACCCACCTCTTCCCACTGTCCTCCTTTCATTAAATACTCATTTGGGGGGGATGAGGGGGGAGAAAGTTAACATCAAAAAACACTATCTTGAGAGGTGATGTGTTTTTTCTTTGATAACTGGGTAAATTTCAGTCAATGTAAACATACAACAAAGCAATCCTTTGCAGAAGTTTAAAGCTTAAAGCACATGCTTATCTCTATGATGTCCAGTGACCCATATAACATCTTCTTCCTTCACTAAACTGACTGCTGGGAACTTAGCTTACTTCTGCCGTCAGATTTGAAGATTATTTCAAATTTGCAAAAGGTCTGACCTGCACAGAATTAACACATGGACAACACTTACTCTAGGAGCGATGACCAATATGGCTCTTGTTTCAATCCAAATGCCCCTCTTGTGAAGAACCAGAGTGATACCAAAGAAGCTGCATGAAGGCAGTTAGTGAGACATTAATTGCTTTTCAGCCACTGACAACGAAAGTGACCCTAAACCACTGAGACAGAGAAGCCCCCATGTCCTACTACAAATTCCTAGAACTATTCCTGTCCCCAAGAACAGAAAGCTCTATAGGGCCAAAAGTCAAACCTATGCCTCCCCTTCAAACCCATGCCTCAAAGTTGCCCACCTTCCACTTTCAAGTGCCACGTAAGGGTCTATCAAATGCTCTGTTCAACCAAAGTAAAAAGCATCAGGGAAAAATTTATTTCTGAAATTCAGGACATGGTTTTGTTTAGTTGATGTTGCTGCTATTGCATATGTTGAACAAGGCAGAAATAAATAATGCAGCTTCTCTTTTGCTAACAGAATTATTTAAACAGGAAATCTCAGGAAATCATATGAAATGCAGGATTAACTTGCTCATTAAAAGAATCTATTGTTTAAATTACATTCTCAAAAAATACGCAATTTATGCAAATGGATGTTTTCTGTGGTGTACCTGTGGAATCTTTTTTTACAAACTGTTTTTCAGGGCAATGAGTCAAAAGAACTCACCAACCCATTCTAGGGCCAAGCAGCATCATTACTTCTTTCTAAAGAGATATAAAGTTGACAGGAAGTGGAGTGAGAAAAAATACACGTTAAAAACCTCTGAAGAGCAGGATGGATGACTAACAGACTGATAATTTAGTGCTAAAGGTTCTCTGCCTCTGAAGCAGGACAAAAACTCGGCCGGAAAAGGAAGCAATGGGTGCTGAAAGTCTGCAGCTTAAATATCAACAAACTGAAGACAGAAGAGGAAAAGGGGCTGCCACAGTGCCTTATACAGGTGGCATCACGGTCTCTGGCTGGGCCTCTGGACAAAACCATGCCATGTAAACCTAAAAGAGGATTAATCCTCGAGGAGCACTATAATGAGACCTTAAAAGACTGAACAACAGCAGACTATTGCACAGGAAGGCACTCACCTGCTCCCCAAAGTCTGACTAGCAAAGTTACATCAAAGCCAATGGGCACCAGATAGCAGGCTGCTTGCTGTAGGAATCCCTTATCTCAGCTCTAGCGGGTGCGGCTGCTATGATTGTCTTGAACTGCCACCTGTCCCAGGCATCTTTGAAGGCAACGCTAAGCCTCTGATGGATCTGACCTCCTTGAGCTGAGATCCTTTTATGTCTTTCTTCAATTTTCTGCCCTGCTACTTTCTCCCCCTGCCACGCTCACGACATGAAACAAAGGGAGTTCTCACTTCTGACTCACTGTCCCCAGCCATTTGAAAGCACAGAAAAACAATGTTAAGGATTATACTTTGCCCATGATATGGAGCCATCCTCAGGAGACTAGCCTCTTATTTTTGAGAGTATAACTAGACCGCATTTATTTGGAGCTTTACAATGGGGTTCAATGGCACTGGAAGCCAAGATCTGAAAGCTGCATATCTGTGATAACTTAAAAACACAGAAATGATTCTAGAGAACTTAATAACTTCATTTTTTATCAGGAGGAATACAAATTCTAAAATATTAAAACATACTTACCAAGTCAGTGAACACTGAGACTTGAAAAAGAATGGTGACAAGCAAATGTCCTGAAATCTTTTTTCAAAAAAAAAATTTTTTAAGATAGGAAAGCAAAAAATTAAATACATACATGTACCGTCGGAGAAAAACATTTAAAACATGAACTAGTTCCCTCTGGGGCCATTCTCAAAGGCTGGCAGTATCTGACATTTCCAATACATACTGGGAGCAAGGGTAGTGTGTGTGTTTCTTTGAAAAGGCTGCCATTTAAGGGGAGGGAGCACACTACGATCCCAATTCATTCAATAAAATATTTCTCAACAATCTCCTTATGCTGTCACACAAGTCTATCTCCACATATTTTTTTTTTACATATCTCTTTAATAATACCACTTCTGCGACTATTTCTCACATCTAGTGAAAGTCTAACTCTCCTTACTGTTAAGAGTGGCATTATTTTAACTTTGCCTTATCTCACTAAATACTTCAGGAGGCATTAAAGAATGCAAGGAAGAAAATGCTTTAAACTTAATAAAATTCCAGTCAAGCAACAGTCTGTACAGTTAAGACCTAGAGAAAGTTAAGTAGAAAATGCAGGGACCATAGATCCAATAGTTTGAATATCTAAAAGCAAATTTAAATCTGAGTTTCCGGGTAGCCAAAGGAAAAAGAGACATAAATCATCTACATGATTTCTTTTGCTAGGCATATAACCCCCCTACCATATAGTATAGCATAGTCTTATGTCTATCTGTACATTTAAACAGTTCAGAGAAGTATATACCTTACATGAAGTAAGCCTACAATTCTGTAACTGCACCCACAGCCTTCTGAACTCCAAACCCATCTGCTCAGAAAAGGATAAGGGTCAGCCTGAAGGGTTGGGAAGCTGTGGCGTTCTCGGTTCTGGTTTAGATGACTTTCTCCAGCCCACAGAGTGAAGATCCCGCAGAAAAACACAATGAGCATCAGTCCAGAGCCAGCCCTTGCTGAAACCACAACTCCTTAAACTCCCCAAACTCAGTGTGGCCTTACAAACTCTGGGCCTATTCCAGCTCTTTCACTTTGGATTTTTAGCTTTTCAATTTTTCACCAGCTTTTAACTGCAGTCATATTCTCTGACTGACAGCCTATCTTCCCACTTCTGACATGGCTCTTGATTGCAGGCAGTACTTTTAGTAAGGAAGACCCGAGGGGCCCTACAAGAAGTGGACCACTGCTCCCAGGCTCTGAGCAGACTAAGTGCCTCATGCTTTTCTGTTCAAGCTGGGGTAAAGACATTTTTCCCTGACAATACAACCATTACACATTCTTTGGAGATATGCGATTTAAACACTGACATTTACTTCATGTGAGGTGGGCAGAGTGTATTTAAAGCTCACAAATCTACTCACTTCCCTCTTCTCAATGAGATCTGACTTGTAAAACTGTTTCCAGGCTGTGGTACCCTCTACAGAGCACACGTGCATCCCCACATGTCACTATGCCTATCTCTTAAACACAGCCAATTTCTGCAATGAAACAGTTTATTTAATTCAGTGCCAACTTAAAATCTTAAAACCCTAATAATACTTAGGACAGGTTGAAAATAACTTTTCCAATTTAAAAACAAGATATGTTTTATATAATATTATTGATTTCTCCAAGTTTTTAATATTTACAGTACAGTGGCTTTAAAATGGACTATGTTAAAAGATAAATTATAAAATCTACTAGCCAATTTCCTTAAAATATACCTAATATGAAAAAATATATACCTAATATGAAAAAAATATACCTACTATGAAAAAAGAAATAAGGCTGCAGAAAAGAGACACATATACAGGAACATATATATAGACGTTAGAAGAAAAATTTTCCTATGCAACAAGTCTGTAGT
Source organism: Cynopterus sphinx (assembly GCA_030015415.1). Lineage (NCBI taxonomy): Eukaryota > Metazoa > Chordata > Mammalia > Chiroptera > Pteropodidae > Cynopterus > Cynopterus sphinx. The sequence continues at coordinate 45,711,512 of CM057391.1, read as the reverse complement.
TAAATGAGCTCTCAATTTAAGACATAATCTGATATCATCCATTTAAATTGTTTGCTATGACACTAGTCAGAGCTGAACTATTTAAATTTCTACTGAACTACCATGGTAGCTGCTTTTTTAAAAAGTCTACTTGGGAAATAATTAGTTAGGGGAAACTTTTCTCTAGAAATAAATGACTAACTCTTCCAGCCAAAGACCTTTTGGCTGGGCTGGAAGTTGCCCTTGAGAAGTTGTGCTATTCTTTGTATGTTATTCCACAAAATAGGACACAATTACCATACCTCGTTTTTATCCAGGTAGGGCTTTTACCAGATCTTAGGGTTAAATTCCATTATTTTCAAGATTCTCAAATTTATAAAATCTTAAAGAGAATAAAATGCATTCTAAAAGCTAAATGTAAAGAAAATTATATAAAGGTATTCACTAGCATTAAAAGAGATTCTAAATATGCAAAGAGCAGTCCATGAGTCACCCTTCCCTTGTGTATAAGAATCTTCCTTTAGGGTAAGAAGCAAAGCATCAGAGTGGTGAAAGCATCTTTGACAATGCTTGGATTGTTCAAAGAAGGGAAGCCTACTTGCTGGGTGTTTTAGTGTATTCTGTCATTTAGTTCCTGTTAACCCTGTGAAGTCAACATTTACTGCTCCCATTTTAAAGATGAGGAAACCAGAGCTAAGCACTTGCTCAAAGTCATACTGTCAGAAGGTGATATAGCTGAGACCGGATCCTAAGTTTAGCTCTAGATCTTTTTGCAATATATCAAAAATGAAAAATATTTAATTTGTCATTTCCAGTTCAAGATGGAAGGCTTGGCCAATACCTTTCTCACCTGACCCTCTAAAGACCTCTCTGAAGTAAAAAGATGGAAGTAGTTGTAGCAATGACAAAATACCAACAAATGATAAAATTACTGTGTGCTTACTTTGCTCTAGATACTTGTAAGAGCTTTATTGATATTAAATAATTCAATCCTCAAAACAAGCCTATGAAGCAGGTGCTGCTATTATCCCATCAATAGAGTTAAGAAAGCAGAGGCGCAGAAAGGCTAAGTAATTTGCTTATGATTACACTGTTGGAAGTGGTAGAACTAGGATTTCAACCCAGGCAGACTGAATCCAAGCTCGTATTCTTCAAACAGGGAATGAAGTAAATAAAATCATACAAAAAATTTTAACCAATGTAGGTAAGTCTGGAATTATAACTGTGATGTGGAGAAGCAGCAACCTAGACTATTTCTTAAGGGTGTAAAGAAAGAACTAACAACCAGTCCACTCAAGAAGCCTTGGGCTAGGCAGATATTGACATGGAACATCTGTGCCAGTCATGTGGCTTGTCTCCTGCCCCACATCACAGCAACATCCTTATGTAACATCATTTCCTCAAGCAACAATATTATGTCCTGGAAAAGTGAATTCACAGGGATTTTGGAACATTCTTCCTATCTCTCACTCGAATATGCTCACCATCAGAGTCATACCAGCTCCCACTTCCAGTATCTGTCTGGCAGGTTGGTGTGATCCCTGATCAGTGCCTGAGCCACACTGCTTCTCACTGCTCTCCAGAATCAAGCCCATCTCATCCTGGTATGTAGAGGCCCCTGCCTTACTTCCCTAAAAGAAATCCTGCCAATAAAGATAGATATGTTAGGATGTTCACTCTAAGGAAAGCAAGCCTCCTTACGTAAGCCTGAGCAGAAAAATCCTTCTCCAATGGACACCCAGGATCACTAGGCATATGAGAAAATGGAAGGGCATAAATGAGAATGACTAAAATAAACAAGAAAAAAAAACTATCCCTGGCGATAACCTCTGGAGGGTCTTGAGAAAGTACAGTTGACTCTTTAATAGGAGAGGTTTGAAATATATACTTATACACTTTTACACAAATTTTTTTCAATAAATCCTATAAATGTATTTATTTTCTGTTCCTTATGATTTTCTTAATAACATTTTCTTTTTCCTAGCTTACTTTATCATAAGACTATAATATACAATACACACAACATACAAAATATGTGTAATCGATTATTTATGTTACCAGTTAGGATTCCAGTCAACAGTCCACTATTCATAGTTAAGTTTCAAGTGAGTCAAAAGTTATACATGGATTTTCAACTGTGTAGGAGGTCGGTGCCCCTAACACCTGCATTGTTCAAGGGTCAACTGAATCATGTACAAAAGGCAAGAATAGGACACTAAGAAAAGGAAGCAATAAGAAAAATTTTTTAACTCTTAAAAATTAAAAATGGTTGCCAAAATTAAAATATCACTAAAAGCACTGAAAAATGAATTTGAAGAAACTTCCCAGAACTTAGAACCAAAAGCAAACAGAGACTAAGAGAAAAAAGATGAGACACGGAGAAATAACCCAGGAGGCCTAACATTCAACTAAGCAGTGTCCAAGAAAGAAAAACAGAGAAAATAGGGTGCGTAAAGTTATTAAAATGTAATAGAATAAAACTCATCCCCAGAGATTAAGAATGCATCTTCAGATTGGAATGACCTACCAAGTGATAAGCAAAATAAATAAAAATTTAATTTAATTTAAAATACCTATATATAGGGACATGCTTTAAGACTACTAAGTGTAAAAAAAAGATCTCCAAAGTTTCCAGAGAGGAAAAAGAAAGCATCTACAAAGGAATACAAATCAATCGAGCATCATCAGGCTTCTCATCTACAACTTTGGATGTTAACAGAAAATATAGCAGTACCTTCAAAGATCTCAAGAGGGGGGTGTGATTTCTGAGTTTTAGCTAAAGTATCACACAAGAGCGAGGGCAGAATAGAGTTATCTTCACACATTAAAAACTCTCAAAGTGTACCTCCTCTGCTGTTGGAAAGTTATTTGATGTACTCCAATAAAATAAATAAAAGAAAAGAATAAACAAAGAATGCTAAAGGTGGATGAGACCCAGGAAACAGTACTTCTAATCTGGACATCTGGTCCAGACTGCTTAGGAGAAGGAAGTGCCCCGGAAAGATGGATGCTCTCCCTAAGTATAAAAGATATGGTTAGGAATTTGGAGAGGGTGGAATGCAAGAATGCAAATAAGGGAGTAAAAGCTAGAGTAACTACAAAAAATATAATAGAGTAGGTATGTGAGTAGTTAAGAGAGGGTAAGAAAAGATAAACTACTTGTTCTTGACGCTAGACCCATCACTGTCATCTGATTTAGGGGTCAGAATGCTAGACCTTCAAAGAATAAGTGTGATCTTAACATTCTACTTCTAATGTCGAGAAGAATTTTCACAGCCATAAGGCTGTAGATGCTTTATTGATTTTTAACTTCTAAAGTCAGCCTATGAACAGAAATACAGCAGATGTGGCGCTGATTGTAAGACCCTGCGGAGATTAACAACTTTGACACTGTAATAGAAAAAGTTGGCTCCAGAAAATGGAATGGGAAGTATGGCCTAATATACTCATCTTTTGAAATGAAAAATCAAAAGGTATAGAGGTTTAAGATATTCTTTAAATGTGAAAATAACCAATACACAAATAATAACAACAATACAATATCAATAATGAAAGGAGTGCAGTGTTAGAAAATTAAAGGTTACTCTCATACTGCAGAGTCAATAAATTGTATTAAGTGAAAATATCTAGAGTTGGTATATTAGAAAATAAAGATACAAAAGCACATGCTGGTCTTTCTACCAAAAACTAAAACAGAAATAGCAAAAATTGTCCTTGGGTCTCAGGCTGGAGCAGGAAGGACTTTAGCTTTCCATCCTAACTCCTAAAATGAGCATGTGTTACTTATAAATATACTTTTAACCAAAATATAGTTAAATTATAAAGAGAAATTGGAGGTTTCTTTCTGGCTCTTTTTTGGGAAAAATAACAAATGAATACTGGAGAATTCTAATAATCACCATATAAGAAAAAAAAAAAAGCTTCGGTTTTTACAAATCCGTTTTTCCTATTCCGTGTTTACAAATCAATTTCAAGTAGAGAGCTCTGCCTTAGCTTTCCCAGGTTGGAATATCACTCAGGTGTGGAATCCTAATGAAATCCTTTTAGAACTAATTCCTAATGGATTGGAGGCTCACAGCTTCACAAGTTTTATTCCATTTTGGCATCCTCACAACATCAGCTCTAATCATTCAACTAAACCTGGCATCACTTGATAGAGACGAGCCAAAATTAACAGGTTGATTTTGTAATGCATTTAACTGAGGCTGGAAAAGATGCTAAAAGGTATTTGAAATAAAATGAGCTCTAAAAGAACACAAGAATGTTCACTTATCCCCCTATCAAGAATTGCTTTAATTCTCTGAAGACCATCTTCCAGTTATCACCCCCAGTGCCCAAAGCCTCTCCTACAATTTCAGAACACAAAAAGGCTACCTTCGTATTAATTTCTAAAAGAAAAAATTTCAGGAATATTTACAGAATCAAATTCTTTCAAAATACAAATAACGCTTAAAAAACAAATGCTATCAGACTATGAGCAGGGCGGGGCGGGGTGGGCGGCAGTGAGGGTGTGGACAAAGTTACAACTCCTCAGAAGGTTTCTATTTCTATCTTGGCTCTTGGCAAAACCAGGTTGGCATTCAATGAAGCAAGTACTCTGACATAAATACTTTACCCTGGTCTCATATATATTATTAACTAAATAAGGACAAGTAAGAATATTAGTACTGATGCCTGCAAGTTCATTATTTATAAACTTTATCTCACAACACTGCCTGCAGAGCTTTTCAGACAGTCTGAATCCAGGCCTAGCTTCTAATCCCATTGAGTCCTCTCCACACACTGGCAGGAGGCGGGCTACATAATCACATGACGGGAGGGCTGGAGGGCTCACACTTTCACACATCATCACCCTGTAGGATCTCAACTCTTCTCAGAAGAGGGGCCAATCATGGCTCTAAAATAAAGTTCCATTTAACAGAGCTTCTAATTGGAATCTTAATCCTCAGGACTGAGAACGGCAGAAAAAAATGGATGCCTTAGAACCATGCTCACCTGGTGGTTCATCATGAGAGAGATACTTCAGAAAAGCTAAAGATTAATAGCAGGTGAATGGCATCAAAGGAACAAGGCTGCACAGTTACCAAGAAGAATTTTTTTTTTAGAATATCCTATTGGAGTAGATTTCCAAAAAGGAAATATAAGCTGGTCTCCAAACCTGTTTCCTCTGTGAGGTAGATAGTCCCAAGTGCTGACCTCCATCATTACCGGGTTATTTCAGTCTCGCAGTCTGGTGGCTATGCTCCCAAACAGTAAGAACACGTGGCCACCAAAATGAAATGTTAAGTTCAAATAACCAAGCGTGAAAAGGACTTACGTTTAAGAAAAATCTAGTATGAATGACCAAAAGGTGCACCCGAAGTTTCGCGTCCTATACATACTCAGCTCCTGGTTATTACGAACCATCAGCAGACAGAGAAAAGAGGAAAAGAACATTTTCAGCAGCCTCTATGGTCAAAATGCCAAAACTTTAACCTGCCCTGTATTGGAGGGCAGGCCTGTGAAAGAGCAGGAACCACATGCGACACAGGATATGCTGAGGATGTTCAGGTTTAGTGGGGGATGGAAGGATGTGATGGAATCAGCACTGACCAAACCCACGGTGCAGAACCTGCGGGGCTGGATCAGCATGTGCAAGCACACATCACTGGAGGGCCCTGGAAAAGCTATGAGGGCGCAACAAACTCACATGCTTGGCTGAAATACAAGCCGGGGTTCACGATCAACTAACATAAAATCTGCCCCCAAAATGCTAAAATTCAGGGGAGCATTTTGGATTGCAGTTCAGAATTCCTCATAAATTAATGAAAGTCAGACACGAAAGTTAATAACAGCTGGAACGGATCAAGCGGAAAGAATGCAGCATCGGCATATGTGTTATGTGAATTTCTTAGGGTCCATAAATTTGATATTTGGAAGGAAGAAGGGAAATGTTAATTAGGAGACATTTCATACTGGATTTAAATTTCCCATGGAGTCAGAGATCTATTGTAAAACCCCCTTGGAATCAGAAATCACCCTCCCCAGACCCAGGTCGAGCCTTTCATCTTGCTATATCATACTTGTTGATAGGTTTCTTAATTGTATGCATGTGTTGTTTCATGTGGTCTCTCCTCAAAATATAAAATCAAGAGCCAGGGTCATATTTTTTGATTCTCTTGTGTGTGGCACTAAGTCAATGTTGGGGAATCAATAAACATACCTAAGTCATTCTTCTACCCTCTCCAAAGGCCTTATAACAATTTTCCATAACTTTTAGACTTTGTTGTTATAAATATCTCAGGGAATCTGTAGTCACTCTTAAGTCTCAATATTAACTTTTATTTTCCTGATACAGTGGGAGCTTTGTTACAGTGAGTATCTTTATCATCAGAACCAGGTATATCTCAGGTTAGATCAAGTCTCCTGAAATACAATGTTATGTAGACAAGGTCTGAGAGCTCACATTAGTCTTTACAGCAAACATCAGTCCTATTACCAGCAGGTCCCTGAGAGAAAGGGACCCCACTCTCTTCTCCTTGACTGTCTTCATACATTTTCTTCTCATTCTCGTCCTTCCTTGGCATCTATTTCCTTGTTATTCGTTGAGTTTCCGTGTCTCTTTAGCCTGCACTGTGCCTGTTATCCATATTCAGTCTTTTTCATCTTTCCTCATAAATCATTCCTTAAGCTCCTTAATCATGCCTAACTGCTTCTCCCCACAAAGTCTTTCAGTTTATTTGAGACACCAAAGCCCGGAGACCAGGACCTGCCCATATTAGTGGGATGCTAAGATGCTTTTATGCAAAAAGGCCTGTGTTCACATTCCCTCCCTCCCCCAACCCTCTGACTCTGATATAAATATTCATGTGCTTTCTTCCTTCCACTTCCTTTCCTGGATGGGAGAAGTTGGTCTGTTGCTCTGTGTGTCACACAAAGGGACAGGTAAGAGATCACTGTCCCCAGACAAGGCTTAGGTGGAGCCAGATACTGTATTATGCTGGTGACATGTGAAAGTTCATTACTTATACAAGCTGCTCTTCAGAATGGAGAGTCGACATAATGAATTGATCTTTGATCCAAACAGACAGCTTACTTTCCAAAGCCACTGCAGGTACAGGAAAAATAAGGATGGGGGGTGGGGAGTTTAACAAGAGGAGAAGAGCCCCTGGGGCTTCCCTCATTTGCTCCCAAACCCTCAGCCATAGAGTCCACTCATACTGGTGCTGTGAGTCCAATTAATTCAGGTGCCAAATGGGTTTGTGTAAAAACTAAATGAGATCATCTAACAGGGTCATTAACCCGGCACCTAGCACGTGGTAAATGTTCCACTTACTGTTGTAGTGACTGTCATTTATCCCCCCTAAAAGAAAGGGGCACAGAGAGGACCGGAAGGCCTCCCCATAATTAGGTCAGAGATAACTTCCAATTCTTCAGGAAAGTACCAGTTGAGAAGGGACATCTCCTCCCTTCCCATTTAGCAAGGCCTTGAACACAGGTGCTACAGAGGTAGCACCGAGCACACCTATGACCTCCATGCTGGAATGCACTCATCACTGCCTATAGATAGTCAGTGCGCCCTCCCAAGAGCCTACCAAGCCTCTGCAGTCCCCACTGGCAACACCTCCACCCGGCTCTGGCAGAGTTCCCAAGCTCCTCCTAATGAGGTTGGTTGAGCCCAAACCACTGCCCACCTGGCCAGGTCCTTGCACGAATGTGAACTGCCATTTTGGCATGGGTTAAGAATTTACACTCTGGAGCCAAACTATGTGGGTTAAAACCCTGGCTCAACTACTTCTGAACCACATAAAAATGGGCAACTCACTTAGCCTTACTAGACCTCCATTTCTTGCCTGCCACTGAGGAAACTCATTGTAACCTCTCATAAAGATGTATAGATTTAACGAATTTATGAGCCAGTGTCATAGCATGAGGCACAGAGAGAGAGGGCTCATTTCACTGGCCATAATTTCTGAGAGGGGGACCATTTCCCATCTGGGCTACTGCAACAGCCTGCTGAGTCCCCACCCTAATCCTACATTCTGCCCCTTCATGACAGTCCCCACACACCAGCCACAGTGATATTCCTCAAATGAAAATCAACTCACGTCACTCCCTCAACTAGCTTTCCATTGGCCCCCAAGATGCCCCCAACCTCATCTCTCCTGATTGTCCCCCTCCCCTATCGGCCCACCAAACTAGCCTTGCTGCTCCTGGACACGGCTACGGCAATTCCCAAAATTCCACTCTTTAAGTGAAATGCTCTCCCCTTACATCTTCCCATGCTGCCTCTTTTTGTCATTTGTGTCTCGGATACAAAAACACCTCTGAGCAAGGCCTGCCTTGCCCTGACCGCCTATTTTAAAGTCTGTCACTCCACCTGAGTCTCTAGCAGCCACACCACCTGTTTTAGTTGGCTCAGAGTACCAGCTATTTGGGTCTCACTGACATCTCTGCCCAGGTGTTTGGTGTGTGTCCTCTGGCTGGATACTGGCTCCATGAGAACAGGAACCTGACTGGCTTTGATGAACACTGATCCTCAGAACTTAGAGTGTCTGACTCATAGCAGGCTTTCATTTTTGAAATGAGAATCAGTATCATGCATCATGTACCCCATGGAGTAAGACTTGAGGTACATCACGTCAAGAGTGCGATCACAGGGGCTGGTACTCCAGAGGCACTCAGGGACTCCTAACTACTTGACTATCTCTCTATGTCATCAATTTGTGGAATGTGATACACACAAACCATGTTAAAAAAAATATAGAACTGCACATTTCATTGAAAGGGTCAACCTAGGAGGTCAGAGGTCAAATTCATGGAGCCAAGCTGGTAATGGCAGGAGCTGTGTGTGAGGTTCATGGAATCACAGATGGGGACATGAGGGAGAAGTAGGAAGGGCAATGACATTCTACGACATTCCCTCCTTAAAGGGGAAAAAAACAGGAATGGGGAGAGAAAATTTTAAATCTTGCTGAATTTGAAAGCAGGTTTATTCCATGAAAGCAAATCAAAAGAATAGGTAGTAGTATCTGTTTCCTAGCACCTGCCTCAGGCCCTTCTCTGCTCCCCTCTAAACTAGGAAACAAGGCACCTCCTTTTTTACTCACCCTCCTCATAAGTAAAGAACACAATCAGGATGCAGATCCAGGCGCCCCAGGGGATGAGCCAACACCCAGCTTCTGAGAGTGAGCCTCCTCCTCCCTCCTCAGACCGGCACAATGCCCACTGATGAGCCACACCGCCCCCCACAGAGAAGACACATCTCCTCCGGGGTCCCACCATCTCCTGAAAGACTCATTTTTCCAGGCAAGATTGCAGGCTTCTCCCACCACTGGAAGTCTCTGTTCTCATTTTCCCCGGTGGTATTAGCTGCTGGATTTCCCAGCTGAAATTTCACTTTATTATTTCTGGCCCCCATCTCCAACTTCACTGTGCACCCTTTACACAATTTCTCTAACTTGTCCCATGTTAGGGTATTTGACAGTTTTCCCTTAAAACTCAAGGTTTCTTTATTTGTGAATATTCTATTTTGGAGTCAAAATGTGTCTTAATTCAATGGAAATTAAGCCACATTTATTTCCCAGTGTTTGAGATTTGAATTTCAAGATAAAAATATTGTAATTATCAGGGCTTTCTCAAACAGAAAAGCTTAGCAGTTTGAGAACAAGTAGTAATGGATTTATTGTCTTCAAAGAAAAAAGGGACACACTACACGGGAAGCAGCGGCACCTGTAGACCAATAAAAGAGCAGCCAGCCACAGAAGTTAGGAGGGGCTGTGGGACAGGAATCACACACTGGCAAATCCGAAGGAGGAGGTGAATTAAACTCTGACACAGAAACTCTGTCAGTGCCAGGAAGTTACCCAAGTATATGTTAAAACATTCAAAAGCCAGAAGCAAGTCTCAGGGATCTCCCTGAAGTCCCGCCGAAGACTGGCTCTATAAAACATGCCTGCACTCTCTGAAAAGCATCCTGTCTCCTGCCACTCCCTTCCTTGAGCTCCACTCTCCAGCCACAGAGACCACTCAGGTCCTTCACAGGTGTGTCAGAATTCCCTTTGGCCTCCAGGCCTTTGCAAACATTCCTCTCTACATTTTTGCCAGGGAGATCAGTTCAGGTGTCACTTCCTCCAGGAAGCCTTCTGGGCTCATCAAGTCTGAGTCAGGTATATGTGTTATCTGCTTCCAAGGACCCTCTCCCTTTCAGTCATTTCTGACACACCCTTAGTGTGGACTTTTGCATGGGCTCATCTATTTGTCTCACTGTCCCATCAGCCTCGATGGAAGCAGGAACCTTGTTCTTTCTGTTCAATGGTGAGCACTTAGGAGACATTCAGTAAGCACATGATCAACTAATGATGTCTGACAGATGAATGGCTGAACAAATCTAGAGCTGTCCTCATTTTATTCTAAGATGAAGAAACTAATCAAAAACTGGGGTTAATAAAAAGCCTGGACCCACAAAAAGGAGGGAAGATATTAGGAAGTACAATTCATTGCAGGAGAAATACAAAGTAGAGAGACCCAAACATAAAAGCTACGGGAACTGAGGAAGTTGGATACTTTTCAAAGAGTGCTAAAAGAATCCAAACTCTATCAAAAGTAGGAAAGATGGAGCAATAAAATGCCAGATCAGTTACCCTACATCAAACCAAGCTGTGAAAGGCACAAAGAGAGAAAATGCAGCCCTTTCACTAAGAAGTATGACTTTATAGCACAAATTTATAGGTACAAGATCAAAAAAAGCTAAAGCAATACAGGAGATGCAGTTTTCAAGAGACGTCAAAGGTAACATTCCTCAATTATACAAGATAAAGAAAATAGTTGTTGCCTCTGCTAGAAGACGGGATGCAAAGCCAGTTAGCAGATGACACTACGAAAGGGCAGGAGCTACTGTGTTTCTCATGTTTTTGGAGGGAGGGAGGGAGGGAAGGAGGGAAGGAGGGAAGGAAGGAAGGAAGGAAGGAAGGAAGGAAGGAAGGAAGGAAGGAAGGAAGGAAGGAAGGAAGGAAGGAAAGGAAAGGAAAGGAGGGAGGGAGGGAGGGAAGAAGAGAAGAAGGAAGGAAAGAAGGGAGGGAAAGAAATTATTGGCAACTAAAAAAAATTGCCACTTGTATTGGGTGGATGCCAAACTAGAAAAGGAAAAGAATTACATGGAATATTTAAACAACTGAATTCATGATCCCAAATCGATTTGTCGATGGAGTCTCCTGTTAACATGGATTACATTATACTTGGACACAAAGTTGGAAAGGTGTTACTGAAATCATGAATTGCCTAGAGGTTACTGAAGATAAGACAAATCACTGAAATTTGGAAAAGAGGAAACAAATATAATGCTCACCTTAACAGGAAAAATAACTACCTGTTCAGTTTTAGAAGTATGTCAAAACTTGGGCGAGTCAGCCCTCCTGTGCTAACCCCACAGAACTGAAAACGAGGGTCTTCACCCACACCTATGAGGAAAGCACCAGCTTAACCAAACACAGTCTACCTCATGTGAGAATCCTAGCAATGTTAAATGTGCTATATGCATGCAAAAGCAAATATTTCTGATGTTTTAAAATGTACAGTTTATAATTGTATAAATGTGTCATAAGTACTTTAAAACCTGCCTATTTTTAGAAAGAACTGCGTGACTAAGTTTGAATCAGAGGCTGCATATAATGACTTAAATTGTCAACCGGTGGCAAAAGCACTGGTCTCTTCAGATGCCAAATAGCCACCTCTGATGGTCAGGCTCAGGACAAACGTCACCTCTGATGTGACCGAGATCAAGCAACTGAACAGTTTGCACTTTTCTGCCCTAAGGTGGCATTTAATGAACCCCTTGCCTCCCCACCGCCTCCCCGCCCCCACATCAACCCTAGAAATTCCGGTAGATAGAAGAACTCAGTCCTGACATTATTCGGTTAAAAAACAAAATTTGACCATGTAAATTTGAAGATCTAATTGGCTTGATTAAATGATTCATGAATTGATCAGCATCCCACCTAGAAACCAGAAGGGCAATCTCAGGAATTGTACAAAATGAAAGGATTTATAGAAAGAAGAATGGGGCAAGGGAACTATTAGCAAGAGAAAAGAAAATATTATTAGGGGCCAGAACATCTTTAGGGGAAGAGAAGACCAGCCTGACCAGAGAATTCCAGACTGGTTGATTAAAATTATGTTTCCAGAAGAGATTAAAACTGCAATTAGATCAGGTATGAAGTCTAGGTTTTGTATCATGAGGTTTTAGCTTTAGCATAAGTGACACCATTTGGGGAGCATTTTTTTCTTTCACACTCTAAAGACCAACATACACAAAGACGCAGCATGGCTCTGAGAACTACACATCTACTCGGTGTCAGCTAGGAAAATATCCTTATGAGATGGAACTTAAGGCTTTCAAAGAAAGTGGTCTTTCAATAGGGATTGAAGAATAATAAGTAGGATTTGAAAACAAGGAGGAAAGCAAAGGACTATTCTAGAAGGTCCAACAGTATGAGCAGGGAAGCCTGACAGCAGGCCAGAGGGAGCCTGACTTGACTGAAGAGAGGACTCTGTCAGGCAGCAGTGGGAGAAAGGGCTGAGCCAGTGAACCAACAGACCAACTGATACTCTCCAGAACATGGTCTCCTTTGCCTTGTCTTTCTAATCCTCTCCTGAGCGGCCTTTAACTTCTCCCTGACCTCCTCTCCAAAAATTCAATGGGTAAAATCAGTAACTAATTTTTCCAAATGCTACAGTGTTTTCCTCATTCTTGGTTCACTTGCTGTCTCCAAAGATCAATATGTAGATTCACAGTCACATCAGGGACAATAGCAGTCAACATTCACTGGCAAGAGTTCATTGGAACCCAACGAGTTATTCCTTAATTTCTACCATTTTCTTCAAAATTACCACGGAATGTAGTTCTTTAAAAATCTATGGAGAAGCTTGCGGTTTCTAGTCTTCACCATAACCTCAGAGTTGTTGAAAGAAGCTTACACCGTTAAACAGAATTTCTAAGAGAAAGGCAAGAATAAGCAGGAAGATATTCCTAAACTCACAAGTAACAGTTTTGCCAAGGTTCATAGACTTGTTTGCAACTCACCACTTCAGCTCCCCCAAAGTCAAGACCAACAGCCAAGGAAGCAAGATGCCTAGCTAAGCCCCCAGAGTACAACCTAACATCAGTCATTCGGGGTATAATATTCAAGGGAAAAAGAAAAAAAGAAAAACCAAAGCACTCCTGATGGGCTCAACTCTTCCCCAAGCGGAAAAGACAGCCTGGATAAAAAATGGAGTTGTGTACTCAAGGAACCGTCACTGCCTTCGCAGTTTGGTCAATACTGAACTATTCATTTGCGCCTTGTCGGCATTTTATTTCTCTCACTCTCCAGATGACACTCCAATAGGAAGAGGATTATGAGCAGATGCACCTATTAAATATGTAAAATTCATATCTTCTTTTCCACTCACTTAGAAGATATATTTCTAAAGAGAGTAGAAAGTCATCTAATATAAAAACGGACAGGTAGAAAAAAATCTTACAAGCATTTTTTAAGCACACAAGAACACAAGTGGGCTCAGCTATCAGCTTTCCATAGAAAAATGCAAGCAATTAAAAATTCAGTATCTTTCCTTTTAGCTAATTCCTCAGGTTTTGCTAATTAGCAACAAACAGTTCTGTCATCTGAGCTGGAAAACATACGGAAGAAAAGCAGTGGCATGTTTTCAATCACAGCACTTGTATGGAAGAATGAATCATATTTTCCGTGAGAAATTACTGCTTGGTAGCAGTTGAGGGCAGAAGTAAAGCAGTCATCACAACTATAAAACTGTGAAAGAAATCTGAAATTTTAGAAAATGCGGCATCTTCCTTCCTCCCTGCCTCCCTCCCTGCCTCCCTCCTTTCCTTCCTTCCTTCCTTCCTTCCTTCCTTCCTTCCTTCCTTCCTTCCTTCCTTCCTTCCTTCCTTCCGTCCGTAAAACAAAACCGCAGGAAACCTACAGAACATGACTAGTGAATACAAGAAACTGCCACAAAGACTCCTGCAGGCAGGGTTAGAGAACTCAACCCTTCACTCTAAGACTAAAACAAAAGACAATGAAACACATGTTTTTGTAACAAGGAGGAGAATAAAATTTAAATGTCGCCCAGGGTATAAAAATGCTTTAACTATTATGTCACCTGCCTTGCAAATTTATAAAAGAATAAATGCATGGCAATAAGTGAAAGGATGAAGTTTGTTTTAAACATCTGGCTAGAGATGGAACAGGAGCAAAATAAAACCACTGAAAAATCTCTGGACAGGAGATGGGGGTCCTTATTCTGACTCCAATACATGCAGGTCATTTCCCTCCAATCCGGCTCCTCCCATGCTCTCCCCAATTATCAAGCGCTAGTGATCCCATAGCAGTGAGCCTGTCAGCACTACACCATGTCTGAGCCATGCAGCCTAAATGTCTACTTTCTGGCCTTGATATACAGCCCATCCACAGCTTCCTTCACAAGAGAATAACTCCCTAAGGCCCCCACGAGGACTTTATTCCAAACATATGTTTCAAATGTTTGAAGTGCCCACTATCCCTGGGTTTTCTTTATCCTTTCCTCTTCTTTCTTTCTTTTTTTTTTAAAGCAAACCCACAAAACCTAAAATACTTTGAATCCTGCCTAAGTGCAATTTGTGAAGATGCAACATTGCATACCCAAGTATAATAAAGTCTTGTGCAATAAAAGTTTTACAGATGTCCTTCTGAGAGGAAAAAAAAAATTTCCCTTTTTCCGGTCTTACAGGAAGCCTGCCCACATGTTAGAAATACAGTTAGTATATATAGAAGCTCAAATTAGGCATCTTGGAAAGTCTGCATTTTCCAACCACAGAAAAATGAAGGAATTACTGTGAGTGTTCAGATACTCAGCTACACTGAGTTAGAAAAGCCTTTTCTCTCCCACAGCTTAGTAGAGCTGCGTATGAATCAAAAGAAAAAAGAATGGCCTAAAAAAAAACATGCTTCTGAATCTTAAGGTGCTGAAGGTCTGCTATAGGCTTCTGTTATTGAAAATGCTGCAAGACTGAGACAAGGTAAAGAAAAGTGATGAAACTTTTACATCTCATTTTTAAAAGAGGGTACTTTTCTCATACACTAAAAATTTCTAGATGTGTTAACTTCAGCATCATGCTGGCTATTAGATTTACCTAAATAATTCAATGCAGTACATAGATTTTATTATTAAGTACCCAAAAATACTCTTTATAGTGGTAAAAGATTAAATAATCCAACAGAGTTCTAGAAGTAAAGTCATATCCTTTCTGATTCTTGAGACTTAGTTTAAAACATCTTTAAATTATTTAATATGAATAAATAATATTGTACCTTTCCTTTTCTGCATGTATTGTATTTGTTACATAAATACTTTCTGCCAAGAATTTAAAATGTTAAAACATCTCACATCTCAAACTCATTTAAGTTTTAAATTTTCTTTATTTATAAAATAGAACATAATTATAATCAATCCACTAAAGTCCTGTGAGAAAGGATTAAGTTCAGAGGGCCACAGCACACAGTTCTCACCATACCAATTCTTTTCCCAAGGTTTGTAAACTGCTCTACCACTAGTCTGCATTTACGGGAGACACCGACCTCCTATAGGCAAGCAGGTTTGGCACAGAAAAGCCATTCTCCCTAAAACAAACACAACTGCAGTACTACCAAAACCAGCCTGGTTTGGAGAATGAACTTATCACATACATACAGGTGGTCGTGGTGGTGGTGGTCGTGGTGGTGGTAGAACAGAAGAAAAAGGGGGAAGTAGGAACAGGAGGAGGAAGACAAAAAAGCAAAGAACAACTACCATATTTTTGAGGCACTCAACATGAGCCAGAGATTTTTACAAAACACTTTATTTTCACTGTCTCTCTTAATTCTCACAAGAACACCATGGGGCAAGGCAGACGAAATCACCTTCATTCAGCAGTTAGGAAATAATCCTTAGAGGGGTCAGCACACCTGGCCAAGGTCATACAGTCACAAAGTGTGGCAAAGCTGGAACTTAAATCCAAATATGGGTGCTAAATCAATCTGTGTACTCTCTAGGACTTCCTGTCCACATTATATTTATAATAATATTATTTATTTGTGACCAATTTAGGGAGTATGTTGGGATGCTGGGTCAAGATAGCATGTGCTATTATTATATACTTATATTATCCTTTATACTTATACTATACATACACATTGTGCCGTTACACAACTTATATAGCATTTAAGTTATCATGTGATTTTAACAGTGATTTGAACAACACTGTGAGAAAAGATGAAAAATAACCAACCTATTGGTGCTATTTTCCTAAACAGAGTGACAACGAACGGACTTAAGTCCCAATAAGAGCTCTCCTGTGCCCAGGGCTAGTTAATCTACTAGAGGCCCAAGAGGTGGGTCATACATACAAAGCATAAAGAGGTGACAAGGATCTCAGGTGTGCCCCTCAAATGACAGTGAGAGGATTTAACAGGCAAACCGTTAAAACAAATGGACCAAGAACAAGCTGCAATTTGAATGCAGAGAAAGTTAACGGTCATCTGCCTACTTCTGTCAGCCAAAAACGAAGTACTTTTCAGCTGTCTTGACCAATTAAATACCTCACTAATTAGTGGGCATTTGGAACAGAAAACAAAACATAGACACACATGGGAAAAGTTTTGCTAACACATATGGACAAAGACAACACAAGGAGTTTATGGCTAATCATCTAGACTTGATTTTTGAAAACAGTAATTGTACTATCAGGGGAAATTAATGTAGGTATAAAGTATGTAGACTCCCTCAGATTTTCTGCATGAGTGATATCTAACAGAAATCCATAAGTAAAAATACAACGTAGAAAACAGGGTTATGCCCTGAGAAAAACCCATTTCATTCCTAAAATGCAAGTGAAATAAAATGAAATAAACTTTTAAGGAGGGAAGGAAAGGAACATGTACACTACACCTCCTCATTCTGTATCTGTAAAAATAACAATTGCAGCAAAAGGATTGATAAGCACTTTTTAAATTGAGAAGTTGTAGACTTTTTAAGAATCCATAAAACCTTTTCCTCCATGCTTCTGACCACTTAAAAAAATTCTCTCTCCACTTAAAAAAAATAATGGATTCTTCCATCTTTACCAACAATATGATCTGGTGAGGGGGTGGCGAGGGGCAGCCGCTGAGATTTCGGGTTGCATGAGACCCTTTGATCTGCACCCTGATGAGGAACCATCCCCCTCCACTGCGAGCCAACTAATGAAGGGATGGAATTAGCTTTTATCCTGGGCACTTTCTTGAGGAAGAAAACATGTTCTAATCAGCTGTCCTCACTAATCAGTCATCTGCCTAATGACCTTTTGCCTTAAAACACTAAAATTTCTGAATGATGTGGAAAAAAGGAAACGAGAACCAATCCCCCACTCTGGAGCTCAATGGATCATCTGGAATTGGAGCCAGGAAGGTTAAATGGCAAGTCTGTATCCTGGGCAAGGTGATAAATCTGTAACCAAGAGCTACAAGCTTTGGCACCTCAATACGAACTTCATTAGTCTAAAACCAAATTATACTTTTTAACTAGAAACAGAACCGAAATAAAATCAACACATATATTGTTCCTTTTACTCTGACTTGAAAGAAAACCATATATCTGTGTTCAGAGTCCTAGTTGATTTCTTAAACTGCAGTACTAGAAAAAGGAGCTTCTGATGTTTCTGGTGTGCTGGTTAGAGAAGAAAGTAGAGCATGCAGAAAAGTCTTTCTGAGTTTAGCCCTGATTTGTTGAAAATTTGTTCCCGCTCAACAATTAAGCAAAAAATCAAAAATGAGAATTGCTGCTATTCAAGATTTCAACTAATGCAGCCCATTTTAATAACTCCCCCATCAACCAAGCTTCCTCTTGCAGTGTCTAGGTGGGTGAACCAAATCTGGTTCCAGTTTCCAGGAGAGGTCCCAGTGGATGAGCCACAGATGGACACCTTCCTGAAGGTTGCCTTGCTGAGAGGCCTGAAGTTAGGGGTGTAAGGAAATAGCACTCCCTAAAAAGAACAGACAGGAAGTGGAAGAAGTAAAAAGAAAAGTGGACAGTATATTGAATGTTTGTATGAATTTAGCAAAAAAATTTCATAAAGTGTCTGCACAGCCTCCCATGGCTCTGAAACACGTGCCCTGGGGCAGGACCCACTTACGGTAGTGAGGCTCCATGTAACCGTTCCTGGGGTCCATGGTGAACACAGCCCCACGGTATGGGATGGAGGGCTCAGCCAAGTGGGTCAGGGACCCATGGACCTCCTTCTTGATCAGCGAGGCTCTCTCATCACTGGATGTTGAAGGCTCCTCACTGGTCTTACTGAGCCCTTGGACACTCTGTGGTTGCATAGTGACTGCGTTTCTTCTCTCTCTGTGATAGGTCTGTCCAGGACTTTCATCCTCTAAAGAAAGAAGAAATATAAAAGCTCTGTAACCACTTTAAGGAGCAATATTCAGAAACAGCCATCAATTAGATATCCCCCCCAAAAGGAAGCCAATTTCTCATTCCTGACAACTTTGAAAGCTGTGCCATGACGGGATGTTCTTCAGACACGGTTGCTTATGAAGGAAGAGCCAAAAGACAAATGCAAGGACAAAGGGGAGCTGGAAATGAGGCTGTTAAATTGAGATGCAGGGGCTCCGCAAATTATCATCATCAGCTTACTGCTGAACCTGTCAATGGGGCTCTTCCTCAGGGACTTGCCAATGTCCCCACAGGTCCCACTGGGGCTATACATTTTGTCAGCCTAGGACTACTGGTGTCCAGCTTCCCCAAGTCTTGAGAAAGCTGGCCCTCTGGAGTTACAGGAGCTTGAACACCCACTGAGGCCCTGGGCAATCCTGGAGCTGCAGTGCCTCTGTTCCTCAAAGGATGACCTATTAGAAAGAGACTCAGAAGTTTCTGTGTTTTCATTTTTTAAAATCAAATTTGTAACCCACTGAGATATTTAACAAAGCCAGAAATGTGACAGAAAACATACTGGTTACCAAGGTTAAAGGTGCCGATCATGGAAACCTCCAGGGCCCCTTACAAGATACTTCCAGCTTCAGCCCATAGAACAGATCTGAGAACTAGGAAGAAAAAGGAGGGAGGCTGAAAAGTTCAAGTTAGAGATAGCTCTGGGGGTAAAGAAGGCATCAGTTATGCTGATGCGTGTACATGCTCTGGTGGGATCCAGACATGGCTTCAAACATGCAAGAAACAGCCTGATGAAATTCCACATATATTTGATATTCCAGCTAATTCTTCTGTTCCCTTTGATCAGTAAGAATTTTCCATCTATCCACTATGATTCTCTGTAAATGTAATCGAATGACCTTTCTATAACAGCAGATCAAAGAAACAATGCATAAAATTCAACCAGACTGGTGATCTTAAGCCACAACAAGTGAACCAATTCATCTGCTAGAATCACACACGTACTCTCAACCACATATGCCCAAACAAGCTGCCTTTAAACAACAGACTGTCCTCTGGCAGATAAAAGTTGATAGAAACAGAGCTGGTCAGACATTGTTTAGACATCTAATTTGAAAACTCTTTCCCACTCCTGATCTTTAGAAACAAAACAAAACAAAACTATATCTGGGTACAAATAATATTTTGTTGTACATTTTAGATGAACAGATTTTGAACACATCTTATTCCAATACACAAACATTTCTTCTAAGTATTCTATAAAGCAGATCTGCCTACATGAGAGTTCCTAAAAAACAGAAAAAGTATGCTTTAGCAGCTTCATAGCTGTTTGTACAAATTCAGAAGAAAGTATAGCTATAAACAGACAAGCTTGAAAATACAAACTAATGACTGCCGTTGTATTAACTAATGACAAACTACCTAAAGCCAGTAATATTTCTGCCTATGTCTGAGACTTGAAGAAATAAGCAAGGCATTTTTTTTTATCCTTGCAAATGACTTGTAAAACATATGTTTTTGTCTTTACTGTGAATTTGCTGAGTACTACCGGGTAACTGTGAAACATTATTTTAGCACTGTCGTGTGTAGATCCTTACCCCCAAAACTTGTAATTAAGAGTTTAATCTATGAAATAACTACTAAACAACAACACCAAAAAAACCCACTGGTGTAGTCCCACATTTTTCATACATCGATCTTTACGAAAGCAATTCAAACTATGCCTTTGCTAATTAAAACAAACTACAAAAGAAATCCTACATTTTTATTTTCCCTTCTGACTAATAACACTTTTAGGCTCTAGTCCATCCTGGTATTTCATCAGCAGGAAAGTTGCAGGCTTCGCAATAAGGCTTTGCAGTTATGTAAAAGCAAATGGGTGTCACAAACAGAAACACTTCATTTTATAAAAATTTCTATAACCCACGAATGGCCAAAATCATATATTCCACTAAACTGTACCTGTGGGAAACCTTTATTTCAAATTTCAACCTGAACTTATAGTACTGAGGTACAAATTCTGTAGAATGGACCTTCATTTGGAAAGACAAAAAGACCTTACTTACCAAGAGGGGCTGTGACCGGAATTAGCGTGCTTTGGGAAAGATGAATAATCAAGTTCTACTAATCTCTTCCAGGTTTGGTTTAAAACAGGATTCCCTTGACTTAAATCTTCCTAAAAAAAAAAAATTAACTCTTCTCTCAAAACTATGTGGCTAAATTGAGTGAGATTATTTCAAAAGCCACACCTTTATGATGAGAATTTGAATCCAACTTCACAAATAACTGCCAAGGTCTGACCAGAGTCCTCCCATCCTCCCCTCAGCCTCCTGGGAGGAGGAAGTAGTGGTGGGGTAGACCGGTGAGTGGAAATAGGGGATTTTTTTTAGCTAAATAACTTTTTTCCCATATAAATACTAAACTTTTTTTACTAAATTATTTTCTGAATGAGAGTTAATCCAACATGTATGAATATTAAAGTTATAAAAAGAAATAAAGTTCAAATATTTAATACAGAAAAAAGTAACTGATTCCCTTAGTAAAGTAAAATGCAGGTAAAAATTTTTTTAATATGAAAACTTTCATCAGACTGACTTCTACAATAGTCGAGGCTACCACATTTTCACCTCCCTCTCCAAAACATTCCAGTAGACAAATATTGCATGAAATTTACCTCGTGTACTAAGGTGCTTCTGATGAGCATTCAGATGAAAACGACAGTACACACACTCCAGAATACAAACAGCTACAGAGCTTAAAAGCACACACTCAACAGTGAAAGGGAAACCTTCCAAACGATATTCCTGCCTGCTCTTATAAATTTAGCAACCACTTCAGCAAGCCAAAAGGCAAAAGCTGTCTAATCTTTTTCAGTTGAGCCACGTTGTTCAATAAAGTTTGGGAGTCAGTGCAGACAGGCTACGCCAGGCCAAATTATTGACAAAAACATACTGTCCACCATGGCAACAAGCATTAGACGGCTGGAAAAATGTAAGCAAACAGCCCACTGCTCCAGGAGCATCTGCCAATGGACTGGAACAGCCAAACACAAGGCGACTGTTCATGCTTCTCTACATTAAACAGCTGCAAGCTC
This sequence comes from Cynopterus sphinx, assembly GCA_030015415.1. Lineage (NCBI taxonomy): Eukaryota > Metazoa > Chordata > Mammalia > Chiroptera > Pteropodidae > Cynopterus > Cynopterus sphinx. The sequence continues at coordinate 45,690,016 of CM057391.1, read as the reverse complement.
GGAGGTCACACCAAAACATGCGGTTCAAAAGTTTCAGGAAAAAATCATTTCAAATACTGTAATCCTAATCCCAACTTCATACCTCCTTCTTTCTATATATGCATTCTCAAGTGAAAGTTAATGAATTCTTGCCCCGAAATGGAGAGCTGCCCAAGCATCACATTTTAGAGACTGTCCTAGATTTTTCAAACTCATCCAAAGGCAACCTACATCGACCCAGACGCTCTTAAACTCCGAGAACTCAAAACCTGTTTCATTGCAAACTCTGCTTAGACCGTTTACAATACAATAAAGGTTAAATAAAAGTAATCATGTTGCATGAAGCAGGACTCGAACACACACTCCTGTGCAGTACGTACTCATAAACTCTCAAATATTTCTCACTGCCACTCAGGAAAGTGTTTTTTCTCCTATATTTCAGACAATCCTTCCAATATAAAAAAAATAAAACCCTGCACTGCATCAGTAACTAGGAACACCTCCTGTCACCCTAACAAAATTAGGAACTCATGGTACAATTGTTCACCTATTCTAATTAACACTGATTTTAAGCCATTTCCTTAAATCCTGTTTTAGTATCATTACACCTCTCTTCCCCCAAGACACAGAAGACAGAGTGTAAGAGAACAGCCAATACTTACAACTCAGTCCCAAGGCTCTGGCTAGCTACTTTCTGCAAACTTCTCTTGGTGGGCTTTCTCTAGCTGTGCAGACCCTCTAGGAACATGCTCAGTGTCTCCCCGCGTCCCTCTCCCACTCTCAGGCAATGCTGCTCCCATTAGAGGAATTAAAAGTGGTTGGAGCCATGCTAAATTTAACAAGCTCATTAGTATTCTTTCTGAGTGCTTCCGAGTGAACTCTCTCTATTCAAGTCGCTCTCTCCAGGAGAAGGGTCAGGCGGCTAATCATTAAATCAAACTAATGTCACCCTATCACAATCAGCCCAAGAGAAGGAGGGTTTATTATTTCAGTTTATGCTAAATAAACGGTTTTACAAATGGTCCCCAAGCAAGGTCAACAGCAGCTTCAATTACAAGACAAACTTAACAAGAGTTGCTATAAACCAAGTACTCTGTATTGACTTAAGAACAGGCTCAACTCCACATATTGCCACTAGCAGGGTTGTACAGGAATGTAGATTGTAAAATAAAAGGGGGAGCTTCTTTCTTTGCCAGAATTTGCGACTGCAGAGCGACTCCTCATTCACCTCTCTCCAACCAGCTAGCCGCTCAGCTCAATTCACCCCACACAAAGGCTGGAGCCCAGACCTCAATGGACTGAGTGAAACATGTTCAAAACTAGGCTCTCTATTGTGACTGAATTTCTTAACATCTTTTCAAAAAGCGGAGAATGCCTTGAGGCTAAAGGAAGAAACAGGCTAATGGTGAATTGGGAATTCTGAGCAAATTTCAGAGCCCTTTCCTCCTAGCTTTTGAGGTTGAAAGCAAGCTCTTTCCTTTCAAGTTTCAAAGTCCTTTTTCCTCCCGCAGTGTCACAGAAGGATTTGAAAAGAAGGTAATTGTGCTCGCAGTCTCCCTGATCAGAGCTTACGTCCTATTTCTGGTATTTCGGAATACTTCTTGCAATAATAGTGCATATAGCTCAATCCCTTAACCGGCCTGCACTCTGCAATTGCTCATTAAATGAACAATTGCGGGTATAAAATGCCTTTTATGTTCAAGGTCTGGATATAAGATAAGCATTCTAGGACTCTAAATTTGGTTTACTAAGGAAACTCTCCATCATTAAATTACAAAACTGAAGTCAGAATATCAGGCTTTCCCAGAAAAGTGGCACTCAGATTTCGGTAAGCCAAAATGAAGGGCAGATAGGGGGTGGGGAAGAAGCAACGAAATGTTAAAGAGTGGGACACTGAATGAATACTCAGATTTCTAGCCAAATGGGATCCTAAAAGAAAATATTTCCATGTTTAAGAATGTCTGAGTTTGTGGAATCTCATCATTTTCATATTGAATGGCATAAAGTCATCCTCACACAGATTAAAACACACATCTGAGGCTCAACCAATATGCAGATGACTATTTGTGACTCCTCACCAGCAAATATCGCCCCCTTCCTTAAGAAAAGAATCCTTCACGGAACACTTTATCATTTACATCATCTTACTTTCTCACAACACCCCAAGGCTGTCGCAGGGAAAGGTGTTAGGTCCAATTTCCAATTCAGAAACAGGAAGCTAAGTCCCTGGCAAGTAAAGTGATACAAGAAGAATGCCATCTATGCCTTCCTGAAGCCGCACAGCCCTGCTAACAGAGAGGAGGTCTGTTCCTGGGCAGGCGTGGGGACAACACCTGAGGTTGTCTAAACTCCTAGCCTCCACCCCCACTACCACCAATAGAAGGAAAAAAGAGTAATTGCATTTTTATGCATATTTTCAAAACTCTGATACTTTTCCATTAAGTTTTTGGCAACATGCGACTTCTGGAAAGCACCCAGAAGGCCCAAACAACACATCTGTAGGACATCTAACCTCGGGGTCTCCGTACCATGGAGCATCCCATCCACAAAGGCATAAAGATGCACACTTGCCCTACACAGCGCTACACCCCTTCCTCACAGCCAATGGCTGCCATGTGTTACTGCAGTTGGTAATATATGTGTTCCCACAAGCCTGAGGCCCCACCTTCCTGTCCTGAGGGAGAAAAGGCAGTTTCCTGTTTTCCTCCCAGGAAATCACCTCACTGTGTTTGGAAAGGGCATTATTTCATTTGTTTTTTGTTTTTTGTTTTTTCTATTATGCATTTGTCACATCTTGTCAGCTTTTATTTCTTTGGTTATTTACATTGTGAGGTTCTCTGAAGGAAAACTAATGGAACCCAAGTCCTTGCCTCCCTGTTTCAGAATTCTCTCCATGACCAGGGCCAGAGAGATGGGAAATAAAAAAGAGAAGAGGCTAAGGATGTTCAGACACATTGCAGACTTAAATTAGAATGGGTGAATAAAGTTCCTGAAGTTTCAGAAGCAGAATCTTGCCTCTTTCAATCTAGACTGCAGTTTCACCTAAACCAGGGGCTGCTCCCTAGAATGTCTAGAGCTTGGCTTCCAAAGGGAGCAAGCAAACATTTCCAACACCCTTGGGGTCAGACATTGCCCTTGTGCAACTGCACATAAATCTCTCCCTTTGACGATGACCCATAAGAGAGGGAGTGGCCCAGATGGATGAGAGATGGGCCCTCCGCTTTGTCTGCAACCTTTAAACCACACCATGGGGCCCGCGATACGAGATGGCTGCAGCAGGACCTGAAACTTTGAAGAAATTAAAGTGACAAACCTCGCTCAAAGATTACAGAGTAGCTCTTTCTTCCTACTTCAACCAGGAGGTCACAAAGTAGAAGGAAAGATAAAATGCCCTCCACCAGAGTCGTATGAGTATCTTGTTTTAACATTTCTAGAGGTCTTTCTGTCAAAGAACAAAACATAGTCTAGACTGACCAACATCCCTCCAAACCTTCACCGAAAACTACTCAACTCAAGGCTAATTTCTCACTTCACTACTCAGAGCTCCATTCAACTTCAAAATGGATTCTCTGGGATAGAAGAGAGTAAGCAGAGAAAGCAAGATAAGCATTTAGATGAAGTAAAATGCAAAACCTGAAATGACCATGACCTCCACTGCAGCAGAGAGCTGCGATGGTAAAAAAAAAAGCAAGTAGCCTCCGGTCTTTTTTTGAAAGATAATACAGTGAGGGATCCATTCCTTGCCCATCTGGAAAATCAGGACCTGATAAATACCATCAGCTTGTCTGAGGCCTCACCAGGCAAGCCCTTGTGGCCTATAAGGGTTTTCATTTACTTTGCTTGTGCCTCTGAACTCTCACAAATCAGAGGTCTACAACTCTGCCCACCCCCACACTGCACCCTGGGAGGATGCTTCTGGGTGTTAATCACATGAACAGCAAAGGGGTACTGTGACTTGGTCAAACATTACCCAACACATAGGGGCATTTACGTCCAAGCACCAACCCAACCTCACTAACCAAATTTCAAAATTCCAGAGAGAAAGCACTAGCCAAGTCCCAGTTGCACCTGAGAAGTTAAAAAAATAATAAAAAATAAAAATAAATCCCTGATGAAAAAGGACCCTGCGGGCCCCTACAGCCACTCCTGTAAAAGGGAAGAGATCGTCCTTATTTTACATGAACTTAGGAAAACCCTTCCTTGAATTAAGAATTCTAAAATGTCGCAAAGCTTCTTCTATTATACTGCTATTACTTACCAGTTGCTGCTCATACAGAGTGAGTTAATTAGTGACATCAAAGGCCGTACAGTAAATTCTCAGGAGGGCCAAAATTTTTTCCTTCTGCTTAATAGTACATTTATGCCTATCTGTGAGTAACAGCCTCATGAACACTTAGGTATTAGAGATTTCTTTGAGAACTCCGTCTTAGTCTTTTATAAGCATAGAGTCTCTCTTCCTTACTCTGCACAGACCTAAGCAGTTAAAATCCACCATGAGATTCACAGTCCAACAGTTTAACAGAAATAATGAAATGCCTGTTCACAAGGCCGAGTGTCCAGGTTGCTGCTGCCCGCTGCATCCTCCAATGGACGCTACCTGGAGATCTACCCTGGCTCCTGTTCAGCGGGGGGACTCAGAGCCTGCTATTCCTTTCCTTAAAAGCACAGAGGAATAAATCTCTGTAACAGCTTATTCTGACAGCACTTTTGAACAGTGGTTCCTGGGTTTGCACCCCTCCCCTCCCAACATCAAAGTCCCATTTTCTGACCTTTCTACCGTTTTTATTTAAATTTCAAGAGAGCATACAAACTTAACTGGCTTCATCTGGTGTGTTAGTGCATGGTTTTGTTTTTAGAAAACTGAGTGATGAAAGAAGTCCCAGCACATGGTGGTATTTTTAACAAAATTTTAAATACCACGGTTATTCCATTGCAGAAATCAAACAGACCCTCATGGAGAGTGCCATGTAAGTGTCAAGAGAATATCATTATTGTACCTAAATGAGCTGGAGGCTCCACCCACACCACGACAAGATTAGAAATAGTGAGCAGAGCTTACCTCTGCTTACTTAGTTCCAGGCAAGGTCAGTTGCTTCTGGGTCAGGTTTCTACAACAGAAGACCCCCCTAGCCATGGCTCACTGTGACCTATGAAATACACATCTGCGAAACCCAAATGACCACATATTTTGATTCGTCACAATTTTTCCATAGCTAAAAGGCATGAGATTGCCCAGGCAGCCTTCTTCTAGTTACTCAGCCATAAAAGTCTGCAACTTCAGGAAATGGCTCAGATATTCTCTATGAGGAAAGCATGAAGGGTCACAAAACCTAATCTCCCCCAAAGCCCATCTTTATGATCTTAGCCAAGATAAGATGCTTTGGTACTCCAATTGCTTTCCTCTCCTCTTGCCAACCACCCGCTTTATCCTGAAGTGACACTGGGAACCAGAACACAGCCAGATCTTTCTCCTGGCCTTCTTCCAGCTTTCCAGGCACATTCAGGAGAACCTAATGTCCTAACACCAAGAGATGTATTTTCATTTTCAAGAAGTCCCAGTTAGAGCAATTTAGGAAACAAAAGAACAAATTCACCTACCTTTCTAAAATACAAATGACTTTAGTCTCATTCATTTACTTACCAATCTCTTTTTCAAATGCCTGGCAACTCAAATCTATTAACCATGTATCAACTACTGACTGCTAACACTCAGCTACTCTAAGGTAGGAAGGGCTTCACTGGGCTTGCTTACTCTTCACTGTCACTTGATCAGAAGGTACTATTATCATGCTCATTTGCCAGATAGAAAACTGGCATAGAGAAGCTAGGTTACTCATCCAGGTCACATAGCCAATTTCCCAATAGGGCCTGAAGGCCCAGGCAGTTGGACTCTAAAGCCCACACTTAAATATTTGGTCAATGTTCTAACCTAAAGCATAGCTCTGCAAACTTTACAGCCACCCAGTTCTGCTGCTCTCCTTGAAAGTAGCCATAGGCAAAATGTAAATTAGTGGGCATGGCTGTGTTCCAATAAACCTTTATTTATAGGCACTAAAATTTGAATTTCATATAATTTTCACATGTCACATTTAAAAATGTAAAGAACCATTCTTGGTGAGCTGTACAAAAACCAGTAGCAGACTGGATGTGGCCACACTGGAGGCTAACTACCCTAAAGGGACATACATACTTTCAATAAAAAAACTTGTACCCAGAAAACAATTAAGAATATTATAGTAAAATTGTAAAAGCAACAATTGAGTGTTAGGAAGGATACAGAGAGACAGTCACTTTCTCACACGATTAAAATATTTTCATAATTGGCTAGGTATATCTAATTATTATACTTCCAGGACATATCTTAAAGAAGAAAATTAGCAGGGATATTGACTTACATTCAAGGATGCTTATGATAATGCTATTTATAATAAGGAAAACAACTTAGCAAAATAAATGTCCATTATCTTATGATATGGCAAAATATTATGTCACTAAATAAAGAGTGCTCAAGGATTTTAATGAACAAATGAAAGCACTTTACTAAGGTCTTACATGCCAGTCCTACAAGGTAAGTACAATGTGATCCTCATTCTATAGATAGAAAAAGTGAGACATACTTATCCAAGAAAACGTAGCTAGAAAGTGGCAGAGCCCAGATTATCCACTAGACTACCACAACTCCAAATTTTTTAAGGATCCAGATTTTTAGAGGAAGGGAAGGTGGGAGGATGAGAAATATATAATTGTTTTATAAAAAATCCCTAAATAAAAAATCTTCAAAGAAATATAACAGCATAAAAATATTTCTATGGATTATTTTTATGTTTCTATGTATCCCAATCATTTGATTGCTGAAATAGTTGATTTTATTTCTTTTTTAATTCTAACATAAGTATGACCTTTCAATCTCTAGAAAAGTCCCAATTAAGTACACATAAATTGAAAAATCATCCCATAAATTTATCTCCTGAAGTTTTGTTTTAAATTATTTGTCCTACTGCTTAAAAGTATGTACTGGTAGGCTAATGTTACATGTATCAATAATACCTTACATTAATATTGGGCTTTATGGAGATTTCAATGAATTTGCTTATTTAAAAATCATATGATTATTTTAACTATTTTGTATCTATACACAAGTGCCTTCCAAATGAATACTTCTTAACCTCCCTCCCCACAAAACTTAGTAGCTGCTTTAACAAGACCACCCACCGAATGGTATTAGAGGGAAATTACATTAGAAAACATCGTGACTACCATGGCTATCACTCATATTTACTGAGAGTTTATTAAATTAAATGCCAGGCCATGTGCTACATGCTCTATGTGCATTAATCCCATCAAATGCTCTCAGTTCTATCAGGTACAGTGTCATTGCCCCAGTTATTCAGGTAAATATCCTCAGGTTTAACAAGTTTAAGCAACCCGCTTCAAACTATATTTCAGGTAAGTGGCCAGATAGGCATAACTTTCTCATCTATGATAAATGACTATTAAGTGGCTGAAAGCACAAAGAACACTGATTTGCTTGCGGCTTTTCTACACGTGGATGTGTGAAGATTTTCTTCACTGTTAAATCATTTTATCTCTTCCCATAAATGTTACTGGAAAAGGATATTTCAGAATGTATTCAAATGAACTTCATTGTAAACTTCAATCTACAGTTATGAAACATGGTTTAGAAACTTTTCTGAATTTCTTATTCTGTTCAGTTGTTGTTATTACCAAGTTTGGATCTTGGACACGTATAGGATCTTGCAGTGCAAATGATATCTCTGGCGATCAGACTAAATTATTTTCTCATCACTGTATTTCTCCTCATCCCTTCTTTATCTTTCCATAGTGCTTGAAGACTCTGAACAGCAGTTTTGCAAAGGATATTTAACACTATCTTCTGGGGGACTATGCTGCTGCCTTAGATGCAAGAACCAGCCTGAGTATTTGGTTTGTATTCAACTTCACAATAGTTCCAACAGTTAAAGCCATACATCATTCATTGAAAAGGGGCATGTGTCCAAAAGTTATAAAAGCATACGGTTTACAGAAAAAGGGGGGAAACTTGCACTTCAAAGCAGTTTTGCTTGCATTATTTACCAACAAATGAAAGGCCCATCAAGCTGCCCCAGAGCATACCCTCCTCCCATAGGCTGGGAAGGAATGCTGAATGAGTCAATAAAATCAGCATCACACTAAGCAGAGACTTTCTCCTATGAAAGATGATGATCAAATTTTAGCAAATTTAAGAAAGTTTCTCTTTTTTTAATCAAGACTAAAACCAGACTACTTCTTAAATTGCACTATTAGGAATTGTAACTGCTCCTAAAAGTGCCAGATATATTTCCATCCATGCAATATTAAAACTAACAAGCGTCTTTTCAATTTCTTTTAATGATGGGGTATGCAATAAAAATACAGCAGTGCTTCATTTAGCCAAAGGAGCTGAAGCGAAAGAACCAAAATAAATAAATAATAAACTTACATGGGCCACTTACCAAAAATAAAATCATTTAATTCAACCTTTTACAGGAGGTGCATGCAGCATTTTGAAAGCAAAAATTCTCATAACACAAACCTCCACTTAAAAATCACTGCCAGGGGCTGGAACAAAGCAGGATGTTATTTCTTTTTCAATTTATTTTTTAACGTTTGTGTATTAATGACATCACCTTCATGTCGTATAATAAGGCAGCATGGTATAATAAAAGGAGTTGAAAACCTAGGTCCCAGACTTGCCTCTGGCACTTAATCAGTGTGTGACCCAGGCTAACTTAAGCTGTATCAGATTGTCAGTTGCCTCATATAACAGGAGGATGAGAAAAGTTGGCCCTCTTGACAGAACTTTCTGAGGGTTAAATAAAATAGCATATGAAAAGGAGCATTATAAACTATGGCATTTATGAATGCCAGGAACGACTACTAATCTCATTATCTAATTGATAATTTGAAGAAGGGTAGTGAGGAGCAAGCCCTGGGCCAGGAGTTGGGAGGCTGAGTTTTCAGGCCTGATCCTCAGCAACACTGGTTGAACCTTAGGCAAACCACAGAATTTTTCTGCTTTCTCCTTGTATCAAATGAGACATCACCCATCTTTAAGTTCTCATTGGGGGGAAGGAAAAGTCCTAGGAAAAGATGAGATGATGTGAAAATGGGCTCCGAAACCTCTAAAGGAACAAATCAATGTATACCTTCACCACAAACCAGGCTACACAGCTAAGAAGAGAATAATCACTGTTTCACAACAAGAAAGAGGATCAAAGTTAATGACCTATAATAATTACAATTGGTCATCTCTCTCACCCACTTCTTTGATAATTCTTGGGTTAGGTTCATAATCAACATTTACCAGACAAGCAAGCCTACTTGAAATCTGCCTTAAAAGTATCAATCTCCTCTCTATTTGGTTTTCTACAATGACTTGAGACACTTGAATTTTCCCAAGAAAACCATTTTATGTTTCTCCATAAACAGAATTTACTATAAAAAAGATCAAGCAGATTCTCTTAGAGTAATTGTTGGCAACTATACCTACTGTCTGTTTTGGCAGAGCCTGTGAGCTAATAATGGATTTTACATTTCTAATGACTGAAAAAATAATCAAAAGAATGATATTCCATGAAATATAAAAATACAGAAAATTCAAACTCTATATAGCCAGGCTCAGTCATTTTCATATTGTCTATGGCAGCTTTCACACTTCAGGAGCAGAGCTGGGTAGTGACAGAGACCAAACAGCCCACATGTATCCTAAAATATTTACTAGCTATAAATATTTACAGAAAAAAGTATGCCATCCCTAACTTATCTATATCAGGACATCTTAAGAACACCCATCAGTGAAACAATACAGTATACCTGGAGAATGTATTCCAAAAATAAGGCAGAACCAGTATTGATGCTTGCAAACTTTAAGATAACTAAGAGGTGGGTACTAATATCACTTTACAGATGAAGGAAACAAGCTTAGAGAAATGAACTTCCCCAAAGATTCAACTCAGTAAGTTGGGAATCAAACTAGTTCCCTATGATTCAAAATCTGACAATTCACACAGTGGAAAAGAAGGATTTTTGGTGTTAACACACAAACCTAAAAGTAGAAAACATTCCCTGACCATTTCCTCTCTGAATATGCTAAGCTCTGGAGTAAATCATAAATTTTACATAAAGACTCTGAAATGGATATGATTAAAGGCCTGTCTTCTTATCCAGGTTTGGTTGTGTTTGCAGTTGTTTGGATTGTTTGTTTGAGAACAGTCCAGAGCAAACAAGTACACATTTATGTCAAATGTGTCACATTCTCTCTCTAGAAACGGAAGGTGACATGACAGACGCCATTTTCCACACAGCAAGCTTTTTAATGCACCTTTAAAACTTTTTTTTATTAAGTTTATTGGGGTAACATTGGTTAATACAATTATATAACTTTCAGGTGTATATTATAATGTGACATCTATATATTCTATTGTGCGATTAACACCCAAAGTCCAGTTTCCTTCAGCTACCATATATTTGATCCTCTTTACTCACTTCACCATTCCCCAACCCCCCTATAGTTGACCCCATTTACCCTTTCTGCCTCGCCTTTTTTTAAGTACAAGGGAAAGTGCCCTCTGTTGAGCCAGAAAGAGTCCCAAATGGTCTGTTCTTAAGGCAGAATGAGCCAGACTAGCATGTACTTCTGTTGATAGGGATGGAGGAAGCACATGCAAAGCTAAAGTTTTGAGACTCCTGTTTCCATCAAACTGGAAATCTCCCGAACAAATGCAGCCAAGGTTCTGAGAGTGTTGCTGTAACTGGGGTGAAAAATCGGGTGCAGGGCGTTAGGGCTGGCTGAGTCATCACAGAATACAAACGGACCTAAGTCGGCCACTTTCCAAAACTGGTTCACCCAGAGGCCGCCCAGCACGAAACCTGACCCTCTGAAAGAAGCAAAACCAATACAGCCCTCATGACAGAAACTTTTCTAGACATAAAACTACCCAAGAAGAGAAGTAAAAGCCACAGGGTCGGCGCAGTAGACCAGGTAGACAGTAAAGTCAGTGTCGAGAGAAGGCTTTGGGAAGGAAAGAACACTTCTTTGGCTGCTGAATGTAAAAGTGCTGACCAGACAGATCTTATGTGAGGAGGTTTGAACCAGATCCGGTTTGGAAAAGTCTTAGGTGAGTCTTCTCAAACTCGGGTTTTCAGTGAGTCTGACCAAGCCCCACCTAACCCCTCAGAGATGCAGTCAATCGCACATGATCACAACCACTCTGGTGCTCCAAAACACTGCATCTTTGGTTTGAGGATATCCGTATGTCTGTTTTTGAACTTTTCTTTCTTCTTTAATTCACATCTTGCTGACACAACCGGAAATTCTATTTCTTGGCAGAAAATTTAAGTTAACTGCCAAGCCATTCAGATATTAAAATTCTTCCATCCTCATCTTATTGCCTGGTCCATCCAGTTCTACTAAAGTCCTCAAGAAGAGTTAGAGAATACAGCAACCAAAACACAAAATCCAGACAACTTTATTGTGTTCGACAATTTTATTAATTCTACTGGGTCTCTTTAGTCTTCTATAATTTAGGGGGGGCGGCGGGAGGGAGTAATCCTAGTATGGTCCACTAGCAAAAGTAATGCCCTCTCCCTTTCTATAAAAGGAAAGCATTTCACAGTTCATGCAGCATAATATTAGCAAACCATTGCACCCTCATTCTTGGCTCAGTCAAAGAGAAGTTGCCTCCCTGTGGCTCTCAAGCAGCCCCAGCCTCACCCTTATTTGTCTTCCTTCCTATGAATTACTGGCTCTGGACTCCTGGTGATGAGGGGTCCAAGAGAGAAAGAAATAACACTTGTTCCTATTTAAATCTAAACTTCAAATCTACATCAAAAACCTGTCTTTTCCTGTCAAATAACAACCGAATTTGAAAATTATGGACTTTCTATCCAAACACTGATTCTTTGTAATCCTAACCTCTTTCTGTAATATTCAGGTTACAGGTTATAGTCTTCCTAGCTGAGGGCCTCACAAATTACTCAGAATAGAACCAAGACAAGAGTTTATATCTATGCACCTGCCTTCCTTTTCATTCTACTCCTTTTTTGCACCCCCACTTTAAAGAGTACTCATCCATCTTACTTCTAACTCTCCACTCCTTCCAACACCAGAAAAAAAGAAATGCTCATCCCCATCGCCATCTCACTTGGGCCACGTTACTGACCCACGTTACTGATTTACCTTTTCTCCAATTAGGTCTTTGTTGGAGCGGATACCGCCTCCCTCAAATACAACAGCTCCCTTCTGTACAGATCATAACCACTGAGCAAACCATAAGAGCTCTGACCCCTGGGTCTCCCCTGACCTGTGGGGCTTGCACTTGATTCATGAAGTTGTTTATAATGTTTCCAAAAATTGTCATTTGGCCAATTTAATAGCCTTCTCTCTGCACTGATGCTTCAATACAATTTTCTACCCATTCTATCCAGGTAACCTTGGGCATACTTGTCTTTTTCTGTCATTTAAATTTAAATGGCTCTAAATACTGAGCATCCAGTCCTTTGTAAATTTGTTTACCTTTTTAAGAATCTCTGCTGATAAATTTAAAACTCATTGTCAGGTAACAGAATCAAAGTTTGTGTAAAAATATAAATTTTAATTTAATAGCATAAGCAGAAAAATAATCACTAAAACAATCCTATACATAGCCTGAACTATACAGATAAGTTGTGAAAGTGGTATTTTACATAATTGTACTCCCATGTTTCAATCCATTTAAGAAATCTAAAAATAAGTTCAGTTTTCATGAAATGGAACTCTACATTCTAGGAACAATTTTATTAGTGCAAGAGAAAAAAATAATGAAGGAATTAAAGCCTATTCAATTGACTGTACTCTTTGGTAGATATAATAAACCTGTTTACAATCTTTGGCTTTAGAGTAACCCTACTATAGAAACCATAGGAACCTCCAGAAGTTTTAGTAAAATATTTCCTTATCCTCTGTGCACTATCTTGCTATGTTCCTATTTGAAAATTATTAGGAATGAAAATAATTTGCAAAAGCATCAGGGTTTTCATGGGGCTAGAAGGATTTTTATGTAATTACTTTTTAAAATATCTCCAGAAATATATATTTCTGAAGCCCAATATGGAGCCATTTTTCCATACGAACACTGAAAAATAAGAGAATAATTTCACAAATCAGGTCATAAAGATATAAATTCACCACACAAATTATGTCATTTAACCAAAATATAATGCTGGTGCATTTGGGGATCCCTTCCCCACTTGCGCCATGCCTTGGCCTTGTCTCGTTAAAATCTAGTTGCTGGTGATACCAAGACCGGAACTTCTGTGCTAGACTCAGTGACCACAGAATGAAATGTAACATCAGGGTCCTATTCTGTCTGAGATACTGAGTTGCTTTTCAGAAATAACTGACCAAAACTTCCAAGGCATGCAGCCAGGACACGTGCAGAGAACTGTACTGGCCAGCTGCCCCCAGAAGCAAAGTCTCACCACTGCCCCCCACCCAAGGAACCAAAGGACTGGGACATGACTGGAACTGGAACACCACAGAGATCCCTTTCAGAAGCCAAAGGTCTGTTGTCCAGGAAGATCTGGTGTTGATGCTCCTTTATAGTAAATAGCCATGTTCCAAGGTTCTCCAATGAAAACCTGCCCCGCCAGCACTGCTGCATACCTGTTTCCCCTAATCCCTTAGAAATCCTTAATCTGGTCTAGCAAGCAAGATGGGTATGAGGCACCATTAGGTCTCCCATCTTCTTGGTTGGCACCTTCTCAATCAATAAACCTTTCCTTACTCCAAATTCTGACCTTTTGAAGCATCAGGCACATGGACTTTGGTTCAGTAGCAGGAAATCCTTAAAAGCCCCTTTAAAACAGAACCAGTAAATTCTGTAAAGTCACTGAGCATGATAACATTCTAAGAGAAGCCAATCTAAAATGTAAACTCCAATTTTGCAGAGAAGCTTTAAACCAGAGGAAAATACAAGACCCCGGAAAATAGATACCTTTGCACATACTACTAAAATTGCATATTTCAAGAGGGCAAAAGCAAACTCTTCACAGAGTACGAAAACTGAAGCAATGCTACAAGTTCTGGTGTTTCTCTCTCCGTTGCCTAAAATTCTTCCAGAAGCACAAGTCACTTCTCTGCTCACATATCTTCCACAAGGGCTGGGTATCTATGAGACTAACCCCAAACCACCTGGACTGAATAAGGGTTGAGTGAGAGGAACCATCTTCAGTCCCTTTCCCATCCTCTGAGGCTGCCCCCCACCCCAGTCCCACCCAATGCCTAGAAAAGCATTTCTCACATCACTCTGCAATTAGCTGTTTATTTGCATGTCTCCACCAATGGATCTTGTTAGCCGTGTGGCATATCTTATTGCCTAGCATACCACAGGCACTAGAGAATTACCCTATGGATAAATAAATAACTGGATAATGAGGTGGGACTTTAGGTACCATCTGATAGTTACAGGGCAAGTTTCCTGCTGCTACTATTTCCAGGGGAGCAGCAGCAGCAGCTTTGTGATCAGGATCAAGCCCCAGAGGAAAAGATACGGGAGTGTCTGTGTGAGCCCTGGTCCCAAGAAACAACATGCCAGAAACCACAGTTAGAAACAGCACTTCGAAGGAGGTGGGTTCTGATTCTTTAAGTCCTCATTCACTGTTGCCAGATTATCAATTAAGAACATTATCCTGCTATTCATCAACTTAAGGCTAGTGTCCTTTAATGGCAGAAGAAACATTACGGACACTAAAGCAATGAGAATGAGAATAACCAAACAGATAAATGGCAAGAAAAATGGACAGAAATTACTATATTAGACTTCCTCCCTCCCAGCATCAGTGTCTCCACTGTTCAGTAAATTGAGATTTTTAATGTGTTCAATATTCACCTCATGAGAGTTACTGTGGAGATTACTATTTAGCCCATTCATATGACAGGTACAAAGTAATTCACAGTTTAAAGAGATACTCATAAAATTGGAAATGCACCAGCAAATATCTGGCCCTCCCTCATACAATGAGTTGTCAGTTTAGACATGTTTTGAAAAGTATTAATAGCCTTTAAATAGATGTACATAAAATTTATGGATTAAAGAATAAAAATCTAAGATTTAGCCTTTTCTCTACACATAGAGAGGAAGAAAGAAAGGGAATGGTAACCCCACCTATTCCTTATAAGGGTAAGGCATTTTTATGTTGTACATGGATTTTAACTCTCAGACTTTCATGTTCACTCTGGTGAGGACTGTATTTGCCACAGGCTGATAAGTGAACATGGCAAAACTTCAAAACTCACGTCAGCCAAAGAATCTAGAGAGGGAACAAATCAGACATAAAGCTGGTAAAAGGCAGCTATAAATTTTTTTAATGTCTTTTATTTAATTCTACCAAAAGATCACATAGCACTGTGATCCAGATTTGGTACATCTCTCTATGTCACCTCACACACATATGGCCTTAATCCAATTTCTTACACCAAAGATGTGGTTTTCTTTAAACTAGTAAACCTAAGATTCCTTGTAAGACCATTAAGTTAATAAATTCTTTCCTCTTAAGACAATCTGAACCTTCAATTTACTAAAATGAATCAAGAACTGATAAATAAGAAAAATAAAAACAGGACATAAATGTAATTCTTCATGCGAAGACGATAGCCTAGCCTAAAGCCAACAGTCACTACGTACAATTTAAATCTGTACTCAGTACTTTGTTAAGAGAACTTCATTACTCTCATCCTTACTAAAAGTAACACTAAGTAAAGACAAAACACAAACACCTTGCACTGCAGGTCCTTGTTCTTCATTCTGCTCAAGAGATTTAAATGGAGAGGTAAGCAGGGCAATGAGGGTGTATGACAGTTTGCTAAAATGTCAATGCTATTCCCAACACCAGGGATACTGAAAATATACAAGAATATTTATAGCACTATTTGCAACCAAAAATTTGAAACTACAGCTGTTCATCTGAATTTACACAGCAAGGATAATGAACATCTACAGGTACTACACAAAATGTGGACGAATCTGGTTAACAGAATGTAGAGCAAAAGAAAAGCCAGACAGACACAAAAGGAGAACAAATTCATAAAGTACAAAAACAGCCACAGCTAATCTATACTGGTGGAAGTCAGGGATCAGAGTGCTAGTGACAGTCTATTTCTGGAGCTCGGTACTGATTTCACAAATATATTTAGTTTCTAAAACTAACCTAATTGTACAATTTATGATAATGTGTACTTTCCTACATACACGTTGCCTTCAGTAGAATGTAATAAATGTCAGTTCTAAAAACTTCCAGACTACTATTAAATGACTACTTCTTCAAATTTGTCTGTTTCCATCTGCAGTGGTATCATCATTCTTAAACAGAAAACTTATAACCACGTATTTCAGATCACTTAATTTAAATCGATTAAAACATGTGCAATATATAACAAATGCTACCCTATAAAAATAGAACTCCCAAAATGGGGAGAGGCATGATTAGGCAATTTATTGAAGAAGAAATTTAAATGTGCAAGAAGAAAATGAAAACTAGTTTTTTTTTACTTTATTATATAAAAAAAGTGAAAATTGAAATATGATACTGGGTTTTTGTTTGTCGTTTGTTTGTTCTGCCTTGATACTAAATTAGAAAGTACTGGCAAAGGCTGAGTAAAAGAGAATACAATATTATCACCAGGGTAAAGGAGTACATTTTGTATGCTCACAAATCTGTATACCAGTTTAGTGACCTTTATGTCAAGTCTTAAATGTATGTACCAGCTGACCCAATACTCCCCTTGCTGGACACATACCCAAGGAGTAATTTAGGTTCCATGCAAAGACTTAGCTACAAGGATGTTCACCGAAACATTACATAAAGTAAAGGGTAAAACTCATAAATAACCAACAATAGATTAATAACATTCATAGCAGAGAGAAGAGAAAGGCTCGGAGGGGAGAGGGCAGGAAGCATATGCCAAAGTATTAGCAGCAGTGGTCATCTCTGGGAAATCAGATTATGAGTATATTTTATCCTCTTCTATCTCCTGCATTTTCTACTATTTTTCTAAAATTAAAAAAATAATTTAAAAATAAATGTGTCTTTTCGGAGATGTTCACACTTAAATAGCATAGTCCTTACATAGAACGTATTATCTCCTTAAGAAAGCTCTTGGTCTTTCTGAAATGAGTTAATGGTAAATTAAGAGATGCCAAAACTCCCACCACAATTGCCACAATCAAGTATTTGTTTGAATTTTTTTTTCTTTCTGAATCCTCCGTGGGTATGGGAAAGAGGTATGAGACCTTCTGTGCGCTCATGCCCCATTTAACCCTAATTCTCCAGACAAAATATAACCTGGATTCATTTGTTTCTCCTCCCCCTGAAGCAACAACCCAGTTGACTCAGCACATGGCTATTTGTTAATCATTCTATACGCACAATTACCTGGTTCTACAAAAACTGCCATGTCTTCCAATGCCAACTCACACCATTTTGCCACGCTTCTGACCCTTTGTGGCATATATCAGTAGTGCACTTTGTCCCGGTTCTCACCTTAACTCCTAATACATGTCAGACTCAAAAGCGGCCTTGATTGCAAAATTTTCACTGTTCAGAAATCTGGATGAGATGTGATTTCATGGCCTTTTCTATCACATAAGTAACTGTGTGATGAGATTCACTAAGTGGCACATTTTTGCCTTTTTTTAAGGGACAGAACCTTCTTCTTAAGTGACAACTTCAAGATTTAAAATCCTTTCTTATAAAGAGAACTGGGGAGCTATGTCTAAATATATAAGGAATCAATTAAAAAGGAGAATTTCCAACTCCTCTGTCACTATGTTAAAGCAATGTGATTATACATACATGTAGAAAAAAGACTAGAAGGATGTGTACTAAAATGTTCACTTTCACCAAATCATTTGGTGTAAAATGAGTGACTTTATTTAATTTAAAATTTTTTTAAATTATAGCTGACATACAGTATTAGTTCAGATGTACAACAATGATTGCACACTTACGAAGTGATCACCCTGGTAAATCCAGTACCCATGTGACACCACGCAGTTATTACACTGCTCTAGTCCCCATGCTGCACTCTATATCCCCATGACTATTGTGTAACTACCAATTTGTACCTCTTAATCCCCTCCCCCTTTCACTCATCCCCACCACCCAATGAGGCACACATCAAAATGCTCTCTGTATCTACGAGTTCATTTCTGTTGTTTTTCCTGTTCTTCGTATTCCACACGTAAGTGAAATCATATGACAGTTTTTTTTTCTCTCTGTCTGACTTATTCCACTGAGCACAACAATCTCTACCTAGGTCCATCCACGAGGCTGCAGATAGCAA
This sequence comes from Cynopterus sphinx, assembly GCA_030015415.1. Taxonomy (NCBI): domain Eukaryota; kingdom Metazoa; phylum Chordata; class Mammalia; order Chiroptera; family Pteropodidae; genus Cynopterus; species Cynopterus sphinx. The sequence goes on along the minus strand of CM057391.1, from coordinate 45,671,679 downwards.
GATTTCATTTTTTATGGCTGGATAATATTTCATTGTACATATGTACCACTTCTTCATTCATTCACTGAAGGACACCTAGGTTGCATTCATATCTTGGCTATGCAGTGAACATATGGAAGCACATGTTCCTTTAAAGTACTGTTTTGAGTTTACGCGGGTAAATGCCAGAAGTGGGATTACTGGATCCTTCTGTTTTGTTGTAGCTTTTGTTTTAAAGTCTATTTTGTCTGATATAAGTATTGCTACCCCAACTTTTTTTTTCTCATTTACTTCATAAAACATCTTTTCCATACCTTTACTTTCACTCTGTGTGTGTCTTTCAAACTGAAGAGTCTCTTGTAGGCAACATATGTAAGGGCTTTGTTTTCTGGTGATTTTTACTTTCTATTCCAATGTTTTTCAATATTTTTAAAATACTCTACATTGATTAAGTCTTGCTTCTTACTAGGAAACCATAATCAGTTGCTCTAGGTTGCAGGAAGTGTGTGAGATACAGTAGAGAATTAGGAATCAAAGGCCGAGGGACTGGGAGCTTTTCTCAATTGCTCAGGTTTACACAGCTTCCAATGATATGCCAAGGCTCAGCACCTGTGTCCCAGAGGCTCCCTTTCTCACTGCTGAACACCTTTGCCATTGCTACCCATAAAGGGAGCTGAAGACACAGAAGCAATAAGGGAGCCAACACTGACATGATCCATTTTTATCTGTTTCTCCTGGAAATTCTTTCTTACCTTTTAATGGTGCTTTTTTTTTTTTTTTTTTGGAGGGAAATGTCTTTACCTGAGAAACTTGAAAAGAGTGTACCCTCACACTGACTCTAAGAAGAAAACTGTTAACTTCTCCAAGTTGGGGCAGGGCTGGGAGTCCGTAGGATTCACATATACTGCCTAAGTTCAAATAGCTCACTTTAGCTGGATCGCTCACTGTGGGTTTTGGACAAAAAAGGAGAATTCTACATGTCTTCACTGCCCCTGCACCCATCCTCACAGGTGTATGGTAGAGGAGACAGAGAGTAATCATGGATGGCCACCATGGATCATCCCCAGAGCTAGAGATTACTATGCACCAGCAAAATTAGATGATAAGAGAAAAATAATGTAAATATGTAATGGGCTAAATAGTTGAAACGGTCTCAACCATCCCACACCCCAGGTAAATGTAAGGATTGTACAAATTCTTAGTGATCCCTCCCTTGGTGTAAGTCCATTCCCAGAAGCTCTGTGACTGAACAGCTTCTGCAGGAGTGAGGACAGACAGACACCCAGCCTCTCTGCCCCCGGCCTCCCATATGCTGCCTGGGAGTAGGGAAAGAGCCTTCAGCAGTGCAACTGGGATTTCACTTTAGGTAAAGTTAACACAATTCATCATTTACTGTTAACGCCTTATATTTACCAAAGCATTTCCAAGAGCTTTGCTTTCACCTTCTAAAATCACTCTGTAGCAACCTTGTAAACTGAAGATTATTCCATTTTTTACAGCGATGGAACCTAAGGCTCAGAAGATAAAGCATCTTATTCAAAATCCCACAGTTAGAGAACAGCAGTCAGAGCAACACCTACAACTAGTCAAGATAACTGCCGGTGGAGTGCAGCCCTCCGGCTCCACAGCACCTTGCCCTCCAGAGGGTATACCCCTGTTTGCCTCCTTGCAAGTCAGTTGTAGTGCAAACAGTTATGTTTTCATTTGGCACCATACTGTAGGTAGAGGCTCTGTAGGTGCTCAGTAACTGCTCGGTGCCGGGTTCACCTGTAGAGATGGAGCCTGCATGAGCACTAGGCTGGGTTTGCTGAGCTTCCCTTGGCAGATGCATGGGCAAGAACTGTTCTAAAGGAATCAGCTGAAAAGCTTAACACAGAGAGAGCTTTTTCTCTTCCGTCTTCCCTCACATCTCAAGCTACTTTAAGTTACTTACCTCTAAGGCCCAAGTCTGGCACTAATTTCTGAAAAGGATTTAAAATATTGCATTAATATTACTTTTTCGGTCTCTACAATAAATCTAGCATTATAAATGGATGAGTGTCCTGCACAGAGCTGGATAATGAGTTTGCAGTCTATTTTTGCTTCTCTGGAAAGATGTCCATTTATTCTAATTTAGAAGCAAATAAATATTATAATATTCTCCAACCACTTCTTCTCCTGTATTTTCCTTGTTCTTCTTCCTTGTCCTCATTTGCATCCCAAATTGGATCTGTCAAAAGACTGATGAGAGCACTGTAAACCAATCTCCTCTCAGGAGCACAGAGGTTTTCTGAATCATTGAGCCCCAAAAGCAGAGAAAACCTCAGGGATTTCTTCAGGAACATAATCAACCAAATTACAGCCAATGGCATTCATGAAGGGTCTGTGTTCACACCCACGTGGAAGTATCAGGGGAGACGAGAAGGGAAGTGAATGTTATAGAACTTGAGGGGAAAAGTAGAGCTTGTCCATTTCAGTTCTGACAACTTTATATTTTCAGTCACTAAACACTGAACACACACTTGAACATGGCTTTTGCTTCTGAGATATGTTGAGGGATTATAAAAATCTTGGTCTACTATATTAATTCTACAAAAATATCCTAATTTTACATTTCTTCCAAAGGACAAAAAGGCAATGATGCAAGCAGATACTTGATGATATATGACTAAAAAAAAATTAAATGTAGTATGGCTCTAGGTATTCTATGGAATGGCTTGTCAATATGCATGAGGCATTAAAAGTTACAATATAATACAAAATGCAAACGTTCTAATTGTTCAAAAATTTCAGATGACAATTTTATCAAATTTAAAATGAATTAAGAATGCCCACTTCCTGCTAATATCTGGGCAACTCGTTTTTCTTTCCCATCTGAGTTATTCCACATAAACCAGGTAACCTCCTCCATCCCCATTAATACAAATAAAGATTGCTTCTGATAACTCACATCTGTGAGAAATGGAGACTTGATTCTCAAATTTGATTTCCTTACTCCCGTTTACTGGGAACTCTGGTTCAAAATGGTATCTAGAGATGTCTGCACTGTATGTCAAAACTTCCTTCAACAGAATTCAACTTTCAGCCAATCCCCAGGACTCGGCCAGCTTCAACCTTAACGCCTATTTATTCATTTCCTCCCCTTGAAATGTTAAAAGCTCTGTATTGTTAACCAGCTGGTAGAGTTGAACAAATCCCCATAAATCAGCCTCTGCCAGACGACCTGGGAGTTCATGGTGGCTCTTTGCTGACACACAGAGAAAACAACTGAAGTACATTTTGGTTCACAAAAGAACCTTCACATGTTTCACAGACCTCTTCTTTCATCTGTCGGTTCACAGTTCGTTTTTGATGAACTGTGTTCATCAGCTGCCCCCCAGGGCCGCACAGAGGGTGACAGCGCGGATGTGGAGTCTGGCTGCCAGGGTTCAAGGCCTGGCCCCTCACTACACTCAGCACGCAAGTCCCTGAACTCCCAGCTCTGGTTCCTCATCTGTGAAATGTGGCAGTGGCAGGGGGCTTGCCGTGACGATTAAGTGGCACACATGAGAAGTGTTCTATAGTTGTTAGCGCTCAGTAGAACCTCTTGCCTCACGCTGACATACAGTATATCTATACAGATGTGGGATCATCTTTCCTTCCTGATTTATGTAAGTTCAGCCTCTTGCCTTATAGTTGCATCCCGTGCAATTTTTTGAATCCATTAAGTTCCTAGAGAGACCTTGAAACCAGATGATCTAAAACACACCACATATGTGACATTATGTCCTCCTATATGTCTGTACCAAGGATAAATGTTTCTAAGTGCTGTCATTTACCAGTGAGGCTAACATGAATACAATGCTCTGGACCAATCCCCCCAAAATGCTCACCTTCCACACCTCAAGGCCCATTGTGGGAGCTCAGCAAACTTTACCCCTTTAGGCTTTAGTTTCTTCATTGTGAAAAATGGAAGCGAAACCAGCTTCCCTCATAAAACTTTGGTGGGCAGGAAACAAGTTATATAGAAAAGCAGAAACTGCTCCCTGTCAGTAATGAATTCCAATTTGCATACTAAGATAAATAATAATATCTAACAGCAACACCAACAGCTATTGAATGTCAGGTGGTGCAAACGCTTCACAGCTTTGATTTCCTTAAATCTTCACCACAATCTTATTATTCCCATTTTGCCAATGAGAAAACCCAAGCTAAGCGAGGGTAAAATAGTTTCCCAAGGTCGCCCAGTAAGGTCAGATGAGGACCAGGTCTATGAGTCCTGCAGCACACACACTCCACCCTGGACAACACAGGCCCAGAACCATCCTCTTATTTGTTGCAGCTCTTAACCTGTCCACGGAGCTCCAAGTCACAGACAGAATAGCTGAGGAGGATGGTCACACAGGTTAGCCAGCAAGATCATTCAAATCAGGCATGGTGACCAACAAGGAGGCAGAAGCTCCAGCCTGCCAGTCATGAAATTCTATTTCAACTGGATTTAACATTTAATCAAACCTCATTAACTTGTACCCCCACTCAAGCTGGTGCTGACCAAGGATATCCTCAAAGATTCACCAGGTGCCAAAGGGAGTTGGTTCCCAGCAGAGGTACAGAGAACTCCCTCCACATTTTGTATACTTGGCCCCTTAGGTCCTGACAAATCCTGTTTAGGCTCATAGATCACACAAACTCCTTCATGAAAACAAATATGTCAGCTCAGGTTTCTAAACCTTCTCCTCTACCCCTACCCAGGATCAAAACTAGTCCATAGGCCCAAGGACCCTACAAACACCTTTTCTGGACCTGTCTCTCACAGACACACACGTACATATTCAATGGCCTCACTTCCCTTCCCCTTTCTGTCTCTGTTTGGCCCAGCTTGGCCCAAAATCTCCTTATTCAATCAGAAGAAATAGAACAAGACATGAATTCATACAAATGGATGCCCAAAGCAGCACAACACCTTTGGTTGTGCAAATAGGTTCTCAGTGGGAACCCAGCTGGAACAGTCTGCTTCCTCACCTTTTATGTGTCTAAGACAACCTGCTTCTTCAGCCCTAGGTCACTAAGGAAAATAAAAGGTCAAAAACTTAATTCAGTGAGAAATTTCCTCCGAGGAACTGGTTCCTGAATTTTCAACTAGTTGTGCCACTCTCCTCTGGACTCAGTTACAGGAGAGTTAGTGATCGCTGTATCCTGCTGCCCAACTCCTGAGCTTCACTGCCCAGAGAGGGCTGGGAAAGTAGGCAAGGCTCTGTTCTAATCCTTGGCACTTGTCAAACCTTTCCCCAAACTTCAAGGCAATGGCCAACCTGCTCAACTAAAAGCACACACTAACAGAAGGAGCCAGATTTGGATTATAAGTGAACTTATCACCTCCACTTCCATTGCTCTTATTCACCTATTTACTGAGCACTTATTGTGTTACACAGGGCACTGTACCAGGTGTGAAGTCTTGGTCTTCCCTCTTATGACAAATAGTTCATAGTCTAGCAGGGGGTGGGTAGGTAGGTAGGGGTGACTCAGGGGACCCTTGAACTGAATAATGGGAAATTATCCATAGGTACCAGCTTCGGGAGAAAAGAAAGAGGAGCAGGGCAACAGTGAGCAAAGGAGGTCCAAATATTCAAAACATAAAAATGACTGTGACTTCAAACAAAGGAGAAGATTTTTTCATGCTGTCCTTTTGGAAGCCAAGGATAGTAAAACTGAAAGGCTAGATAAGGTAGAAAATAAGGTTAGGTCTATTCTCATCATCAGTTTGCAGGTGAGGAAACTGAAGCATGAAAAGGCAAAGGACACAAGTAGGACACAGCAGTGCTGGAGGCAAATCCCAGTCTGACTCCATCACCTGAGCCTTTGATCATGAGCTTTTCTATGGCTTCTAAATGTAGAGATTTAAAACATTAAATCTGATGGAAAAGCGATCGTTAATAAGCAGCATATCAAAGGAATAAGGAAGTAAATATAAACATAAATCAATCAACAGAGACAAGGGGCATTTTTAATAGTGCAAAACTGACACAATTACATGGATCTCAGTAGAAATCTCCATGCATTCTGGTCTTGGCTTATCCAGTAACAAAATGCTATATAGTACCTTATGCTAGGGGGATACCTAATGTATGTTTTTTCCTACCAAATTTTTTATTATGGTAAAGTAGAAATAACATAAAATTTACTAACTTAACCACTTTAGGTGTACAGTTAGTGGTACCAGGACATTCATATTTTGTAATCATCATCACCATCCATCTCCAGAACTGTTTTCATCTGCCTAATGCATAACTTCTGATGTCTCTGCTTTAGGCAATATCATTTACCATTCCATAAATATTCATTAAAACTCTGCCATGTGTGAGACTGGGCTGGATGTCAATGAACCAAGATAGATATAGCACAGCTCTGCCTTCATGGAGCTCAAAGTCTACTAGCAGAAGTGGACACATAATCAAATCAGCAAAAAAACAGATTGCAGGGACTGTGCAATGAAGAAATCAAGTGGCTACAACAGATGCCCTGCCTCTAGGCCCAAGGACAATGGGGCCCAGCTGTGTCCCAGCTGAGAGGATGCTGGCTAAAGACAGCGTGCAAATGTCACAGCAGACCAGAAGCCACCCACGCAACTCCTCTTCTTTAGAACAGAAAGTTCCAAGAAAGGACAGGACAAAAAAGTGCATCACCCAAAGCACTGGCCAAGTTTTAAAAATTAACTCTGTCTCATGCACGCAGCTTCTGCCAGGACCCGAGTTCACACTAGGTAGTCAAGAGAAAACAGCAGACCACCAATGAGCAGGTGCCCAATTCCATGGTCACATGTGAAAGTCCGGCTACCAGCACTGCAGAACCCATGGTGCTGACCACACTGGGATATGTGCCTTCAAAAAGATAACCTGATCTCACCACCTAAGGTAAAACAGAATAAAACAAAAAGACCCTGCTGTTCATCGCAAAAGAATTCATCTCCCCTATCAGTAAAGGAGAGCTATTCCTTTATTAGCACACAAACAGACTCTATCAAATTGAATCAGAACCTCTTCATTCAACAAATATGTAGTAAGATCCGACTATGTACTAGAATCTAGTAACTAGACACTGTTCCAGGCACTTGGACTGTATCAATCAACGAAATAGACACAAAAACCCATGATTGGGAGCACAAAGTTTAGTAGAGGAAACAGGCAACATTTGTTAAAGGGTATCAAGAGCTATGAAAAAATAAAAAGTGGAGTGCTATAAGTGGAATCAGGCAACGGGAGCAGGCAGGCAAGAGGCAATAAAGTGGTTCTGGTGGAGCTCACTGAAAAACTGACACTGGAGTGTAGAAATAAAGAAAATAAGGGATTTGGAACAGATATAGAGGAAGAAGAAACAGCTAGAACAAGAGGCCAGAGACAAGGGCTTTCCTGGTGTGGGGGGAGAGAGGGAGCAGGAGGGGCAGAGCATGCGGGGCCTTATAGGTCTTTGTGAGAAGTTGGGCTCCAAGTGAAATGCTGAGTGCTGAACAGAAAAGTGATGCAATCAAATTTACATTTTTAAAGGTTCACTCTGGCTCTGTGTTTATAGAGGCAGTAGGAAAGCAAAGATGGAGGCAGGTGGCTATTGGTACAGTCTAAGAAGGAGTGACAGATGGCGCCTAGGAAGATGGTAAGCAAGGAGCAGGTGGTGTATGAGAGCAGCAGCGCCAACAAGGTTCCAATACTGAGTGCCTGAACAACTGAAAGGATAGCCTTGCCATCAACTAGAAATGGAGAATGTGGGATGAGAAGGTTGGAGTGGCCTGGACAGCTATCATTCTTCAATGTCATGTCTAGGATGTCTATTACATATTGCAGCAGAAATTTCTAATAGGTAGTTGAATATATGAGTCTGAAGTATTGGAACAAGACGTCTGGGCTGGAAGAACAAATCTGGGAATTAATGAGTAACTCAAGAAATCAACAGTATTTCAATTCATAAGACTGGTTGCCACCAGCAAAGGAATGTTCAGAGAGTGGAGGACCCAGGACTGAACTCGAGGGCACAGCATTAAAAGCTTAGAAGAAAAAGAAAAGAGAGAAGGCAGCAAATGAGATGGACAAGCAATGGACAGAGATCAGGCAGAGAGATGACTTGGATATCAAGTAAAGAAGATACACTGAGGGGGAGTTAAGAGCACTGTCAAATTCTGCTGAAGGGCAACTATATGAGTACTGAAAACTGACCACTGGATTTACCCACATAGGGTCATTAATAGTCTTGACAAAGCAGTGTCCATAGAGTAAGAGATCTGAGAAAAGGCCAGACTGTGTGTAAAAGGGAATGGCTAAAGAGAAGACGGAAACAGTGAATATAAACAACTCCTTAAATATTTGCTGCAAAGACATACGGTGGCAACTGGTAGGGGTGAGTAGGGTCAAGGAGCTTATTTGTTTAAGAGGATGGATATTTATACACTGATAGGCGCAGTCCAGCAGGAAAACAAAATAGATAACTTAGAAGAAAAAAAGAATGACTGTGGGGGAGATGACTGGAGAAGGTGAGAGGAATGAGACCCAGGAAACATCTGGAGGAAGTGGCTTTAGACATCATCTGTGATAATGGGAAAGTAGACAGCATGGGCACAGATCCTGTGAGGTAAGGACATAAAACTGGTGAAAGTTCTCTTGTGTTGGCTCCAATGTGTTTATTATAGGTAGAAAGGTAAGGTTATCAGCTGAAAATGAAGAGGAAGAAAGAGTTATTGGAGAGATAAGACATGAAACAGTCCAAGGAAATAAAAGAACTGGGTGAGCATATTCCCAGGAAGTCACATTGTATCTTTGAAGTTACATTACATCTTTGAGGTTCAATAATGCATAATGTGGGATTACCCTTGCTACTGTCTACTAAATAAAAATTAAGTATGGTTAGTGGAATAATGCTATTTCATTCCAATTGGCTGCCTACTTCTCATGAATGGTAATCTTAAACTGCGAATACTACAAAGGACGTTGAAAAGATAAGTTTATGATATGTAAAGACCCATTATTTTATGTAAATCTGGTATAATTTAGTTCACCTATCGATGACACATCACTGATACTGCCAACAATTGAGATATGTCAATGATGCTCAAAAGGAAGTGAGATTTGTATCTTCCTTACAAACTCAATGGCTTCCTTCTTAATATTCAGTTCCCCTTGGAATTTAGGGATGTTCGGTACAAGACATTAAGAAACAGTTTGAAAGATTTTCAGCTCAGAATTATACAGCCTTAACAAATGTTCGAGGCATAAGGAAATCCATGCCTACTCTAAAAGTCTTTTGTAAACCTGGGCCTGCACAGATGCTTTTGAACTGTGAAAAGTACTCCACAATTGTTTGTCCATTATCTGAACCAGAGGCTAGTGAGCTTTTTCTGCAAAGGGCCAGAGAGTAAATATTTTCTGTTTTATAGACCACTCTATTGCACCTATGCAACTCTGAAGTAAGAGAGCTAAAGCAGACACAGACAACAACAAACAAATGGGCATGACGGTGTTCTAATAAAACTTTATTTACAGGAACAGGCAGTGGGAGGCTGGATTTCACCCTGAGACAAGTTTTAGGAATCTTGTAATCTAGAAAACAAACATCTTCTAAGAATAATGTTAGAATATCATAACTTCTTGTTTACACCAAAATTATTACTACCTAAAAAAACGAAGGTCCAAATGCAATGCAGATTATAATGAACAACAGGATTTACGTTCCAAGTGACTATAAGATAGGCTATTTCTAGTTTAGATAGCTCTTTTAGGATAACTATATAAACTTCTTTCAATATCAAAAAATGTAATAAAAACTTCCATTAGCCCACACTACATCCCCTGAAATTGTTATACCCATTTTCCAGACAGATAATGGCCTAGGTTGGAAGTTACTCATAAAGTATTTACAATTGAAAAAGGCGCTATAGATCCTCACAAACAAAATCAAACAAAAACTAACTAGCTAGAAACCCCAGCCACATACCCAACTTTCCAGGAACTGATATTTTTTGTTGTCTGGTTTAGAAAAATCAGACTCTTGTCTTCAGATTCCAGAACTTCAGAGTGCTCCTTATAGATGTGGCAGTACCTATTTCAGGTTTAGGCCCATCTATAAGTTTCTCTATTAAAATTCTTTCTTTCCTAGGCTCCTGGGGCATCACAATTTACAGTGTGACTCGATGATTCCAAGTTGATTAGATTTTAAGGCTTGAAGCAGCACTATCCAACAGACATTTCTGAGATAATGAAAATGTCCCATATCTGTTCTAATACAGTAGCCGGTATCCACATGTGAATATTGAGCACTTCAAATATGACTAATGTGACAGAGGGATATTTCATTTTATTTTATTTTAACTATTTAAATGAAAATAAAAAACACCAAATATGGCTAGTGGCTACCACATTGGACAAAACAGTTTTAAAGAACAAAATGAAAACACAAACATAACCAAAAATTACTTTTCCTTTCTTCTTTTTCTGCCTAAATTCTCTTCCACACAGTCCCCAAAATCTTTTTAAAAAAATAGTTAATCTCTATATGGGCATGCTCCTTACAATAAATGCCAAACCTTCCTCAACACAGTTCTCCAGTGGAGCTTAAAGTTTCACTTCTTACTAGCCAAGGTTATTACCAACTTTCTGACTTTCAGTGGAATATAAGGTCTTACACAGAATGTTAAAGATATTCTATGTACAATACTTTTTTGACAGGGTCCCAAGCAAACACCTATTAAATATTAGCTGTATCACCCTTTTGGGGTTAAACACCACATCAGCAGTGTCGACCTCTGTCACTGCCTTTCACTGTGTGCTGGCAAATAGCACCATGACAGGTGGCAACAGGTGAAACGCTCACATGTACCAGACTCTTCTTTGGGAGGTGAGGAGACAGGAGCAATGGTGGGGAAAGGAAGCCTGAGGCACCTCAAAATAACCTTAAGTCATCCCAACCCATCCCATAACAAGGGCTTAGGACAAGCAAGCTTTAGACACTAAATGATTTCTGGGGACGGCAGGAAGAGGTTCCCAACAGGAATCAATGTCCCATACAGATAAGTTAGTTTAGTTTTCCTTCCAAGTCACTAATACATCTGTAATGGCCCAGACTTCTCCTGCCCTACATAACCACAAAATAAAGAACACGTATGATACACCCTATCATAGCTATATTTATATATTTGTTCAAGTCAAAACCCAGGAATATTTCAGATGCTCTCTTCTATTACCTCTCACATCTAGCTGCACATCCATATCACAGGCTAAACGTGGTCATTTCTATACATCTCCAGAACAACACTGTCTGTGACAGCTTCATAAATGGCCTCCTAATTCCACTCTTGCGCTGCATATTAATCAGTTGATCTTTCCAGAATAAAGGGGTCAGGAGCACAGAATCATAAATCTTACCTCCTCAGACTGGGTCTCCAGCTCTGGCACTTACCAGCCCTGTGGCCTTAGGTAAGTCATTTAACCTCTGAGCTCAGTTTCCTCATCTACAAAAGGGGGATAATAATGGTACCTACTTGATAGGACTGCTGTGAGAATTAAATGAACTACTCATATAAAGCACTTAAAACAGGAGTGGCACGTGGTAAGCACTCTCTGGCTACTCTAGAAAAGTTCCCTCCTACTTCCAAACCCTCTAATAACTCCTGTAATACTTAGAATAAAAGCTAAACTCCTTGCCTTGACTTCATCTCATTCTGCTTTTCCTCGTTTTTACCATTTTGTTTCTGCCCTGAAACACACTATGCCTACGTCCCCAACAGGGCCTCTGCTTTGTCATCCCCTCAACCTGCAATGCTATTCCCCACATCTTTCCATGGCTATGCCTTCTGGCCTCTCATAACTTCTCAGTCACTTGCCACCTCAGCCCTTTTATGATCATCAGAGCACCTATTCCGCGAGGTACCCTCAAGTCTGCTTGTTTACCAACTGTCTCCCACATAGAAGGCCTGCTCCTCAGAGCAGGGACCTAGTCTGTTCCAATGGAATGTTCCAATTCCAGGACCCATAAGAGTGTCTCATTTTAGTATATAGACAGTGAACACCAACTGACGATTGCTTCCATGAATTAATAAACAAATACACTAACACAGATGTGTGATATATATATATACATATATATATACTGTTGGGTATCAAGATGTTCAACCCAGACCTACCCTCAATGAACAACCTGTTGTTTCGGGGGCTATCAGTCAACTCCCTTCAGCATTTAGCCCCTGCAGGGACTGCCTGAGTTTCACATGACCACCTTGCTCAAGGTCACCCTGATTACTGGGGTAGCACTCATCTGATAACTGATTTATGCAGTAGTATAAAGATCTGGCCATTTCAGCCCAACTCAGGACAACTCTTACAGTTCATTTCAGTTGCAGAGCTCCCTGGAGGGTGGGCAAAAGCTGGGTTTGGGCCTGCATTGAATCCCGACACCTCCCTGCACTTACTCTTGCTTCTTCCTCAAGCTCCAGTTTCCCATGTCAAGAGCACACTCAATTCCACCTCAGCAGCTACCTCCCAGAAAATGCAATCTGTAAGCATACTATGCTGCTAAGACGGACAGTGACCTCCATCCACCCACACATGCAGAGGTCTGTGCACTTGGTATCTGTTCTGTGTCACTGGGTCCCCTCTTCTGCCTGGACTGACAGCTTTTATAACTATGGTATCCAGGGCTCAGGACCACTTTGCTGTGGTAGTGATGACCCTGGAGACTCTGCAGACCATGTTTTCCTGGGGCTATCAGAATCCACACATATTCAAATCTACAAGTGGTATTCTAGCTTAATTCAGCCATATATTTTCTCCCCTGGACTCATTGGAATATGAAAGACTGTTTCCCTCCTCTTGGCTGCTTTCTCATTCCCTTTAATTCATTCATGCTCTCCTGCATCCTTTTCTGGAATCCATTTGAAGGATTCAAAAACACTCTCAGAAGCCTTTAAAGTGGTAGACTGAACCCCACACTCAAAGCGATATTTTTCTAATAAGTACGGCAAAATGGTCAGAGATATTTTTTGTGCAGTTCTCATATGCTGCACAGCTTCTGTTCTGTAAACGAGCAATACCAACATCCAAATGCTTAATTCATGCTGTTCTGGAACCACCGAAATGTACTTCAGTTTCTCTTGCTCAATCCTGTGCAGTACAGATGTTCTGCTACGGGACACATGTGCATGGTGTTCTTGACCAACCAGCAATGGTGGCAATTAGTGTTGAAGATAAAAGATTGTGGTTAAAAAACAAAATACACTCTGGTAGCAAAATTCCGGACTTGTTTTCTCGACCATCTCTACAAACTCAATCTCCCAAAGCATAGGGGTTTGACCTGTCCCTGCAGCCGGGTGCACTGAGCGTGACTTGACTCTGTACAATAGCAGCCATTTCAGCAACAGCTGGCTGGTGCCAAGATTATAGACGAGGCTTAATCAGGGCAGGGACTGAGAATTTAGCCTGTCACCATCATTCAAACAAATGAACAAACAAGCCAAGCATATCACCGGCAATCCCAGGTATGAAATTCCTCCCTAAAATATGATTTGGCACATTAGAACTGAATAGCATCCTTATAATCATGCACTGCTTTATGATACAGAAGCTAGTATTTGAAACAAAAAAGTCAAATCTTAGCTCCTATCACCAACTTTCCCTGACAAACCCCCTCCATGAAATGACTGATCATCCTCTCATTTGTCTCCTGGTAGCACTTTGAAAATCTCAACCATAACATTGTTTTAGTTGCATGGTATTATAACAGAAGTTTTAGATATTCTATGTCATCCAACCAAAGTCTGAAGTCTTTAAAATCTGTACTTTCCATCTTGGTTAGCACTTACCATGGCCAGCATTCAGCCTGACCCAAAGCAGGTAATCAAGAAATATTTATCAGAAAGACAATGAAAATGAAGCTCTTGATATTACTGGGAAAAAGTACTCTATATGCCCACTGCCATCCCAGGACAATGTCATGGACATTGTGGAGAAAGAAGGCACAGAAAGGAGAAAACTGAACACCACATAACCACCCAGAAGAATCTCTACTGGAATTACAACCACCTGACTTAGAAATACCACCTCTGGCCTGTCCATGTGACTGTGCGATGGCACATGAAGTCAAAGATTTTCTCCACAGTTAGCCATGAGAAGGCCCACAACATTTACATTTAATAAATATAGATGGCTTAATAAGCCTAGAAAACACCATCTTTTTTAAAGATTTTTATTAAAATAAAGCTAACATACAAGTTATTCAATATTTATATCCCTAAGAGGTGATCAACCTAACTTGTACAACCATTTGATATCATACAACACTATCACAATATTAATGACAATATCCCTCATGTTGTACATCACATCTGCATAACTTGCTTCATACCTGAAAGTTTGAGCCCTTATTCTATTCACTTTTTTCCACTGTTTTTTTGATTTTTCAATTACAACTGACATTCAATATTTCACATTAATTTCAGCTGTACAGCTTAGTGGTTAGACATTCACAAAATTTCCGAAGCTATCCCCCTGACTAGTCAAGTACCCACCTGGCACTACACGTAGTGATTACCATATTAATGAATATACATGCCTTACTTTACATCCCCATTACTATTTCATAACTACAAATTCAAATTTGTACTTTTTAATCCCTTCATCTTTTTCACTGCACCCCTCTGAAACTCCTTGAATCTGGCAACCAACCATCAGCTTGTTCCCTGCATCTATGAGTCCATTTCTGGTATCTTTGTTTCTTTATTTTATTCTTTAGACTCCACATATAAGATCGCATGGTATTTGTCTTTCTCTGTCTGAGCGATTTCACTTAGCATAGCACCTTCCAGGTCCATCCATGTTATTGTGAATATTAAAATTACATCCTTTTTATGGCCAAGTATTATTCTACTATGTAAATGTACCATCACTTCTTCATTCAATTGTCTCTTGATAGGCACTTAGGTTGCTTCCATATCTTGGCTATTGTAAATAATATTGCAATAGGGGTATTCATAGGGGTGCACACCTTTTCAAAATGGTGTTCTGGATTTGTTCAGATAAACATCCAGAAGTGGAATTGCTGAGTCTTATGGTAGTTCTATTTTTAATTTTTTTGAGGAACCTCCATACTGTTTTTTATAGTGCCTGTACCAATTTACAATCCCACCAATAGTGCACAAAGGTGCCCTTTTGTCCACATCCTCACCAACATTCGATTTACTGATGACAGCCATTCTGACAGATATAAGGTGATATTTCATTGTGGTTTTAATATGCATTTCTCTAATGATTACTGACCTTGAGCATCTTTTCTTATATCTGTGTAGCCTCTGGGAGAAAAGCATATTCACGTCCTCTGATGTTTTAATTGGATTGTTGGGGTTTTTTTTCACGTTATGTGAGCTCTTTATAAGTTTTGGATATTAACCCCTTATTGAATGTATTATGGATAGATATCTTCTCTCCACTAGACTTTCTGTTTTTGTGAAGGTATTCTTGCTGTGCAAAAACGTTTTAGTTTGATGGAACACTATTTATTTTTCTTTTGATCCCCTTGCCCGAGTCAACATTTCAGAAAAAATTTAACTAAGGGCAATATCAGAGAGTTTACTGGCTATGTTTGCTTGTAGGGGTTTTATGGTTTAAAATTTTATATTGAAGTTTTTAATCTATTTTGAGTTTATTTTTATCTGATGTAAACAGATGGTCTAGTTTCATTTTTTGCATTTATCTGTCCAGTTTTCCCCACACCATTTATTGAATAGACTGACTTTACCCCATTTATATATTCTTAACCTCCTTCGTCGCAGACTAATTATCTACATAGGCATGGGTTTATTTCTGGGCTCTCTATTCTGTTCCATTGAACTACGTGTCTGTTTTTATGCCAGTACTATGCTGTTTTGATTACTATAGTCCTATAGTATAGTTTGACATCAGGTAGTGTAATACCTTCAACTTTGTTCTTTCTCAAGACTGCTATGGCTATTTGGGGCATTTTGTGGCTCCATATGAATTTTAGGATTATTTCTTCAAGTTCTGTACAAAAAAAAATGCTATTGGTATTTTGACAGGGATTACACTGCATCTATGGTTGCTTTGGGTAGTATGGACATTTTAATGATGTTAATTTTTCCTATCCAAGAACTTCCATTTATTTCTATCTCCTTTATGTTTTTTCTTCAATGTCTTGTAATTTCCAAATACAAGTCTTTTACCTCTTTGATTAAATTTATTTCTAGGTATTTTGTTGATGCAACTGTAAATGGCATTGTTTTAATTTCTCTTTCTGATAATTCATACTGGTGTATAGAAATAGAACCTATTTCTGAATATTAATTTTCTTTTCTGCTACTTTACTGCATTAATTTACCAGTTCTAATAGTTTTTTGGTTGAATTGTTATGATTCTCTCTGTAAAGTCTCATGTTATCTGCAAGCGAACAATTTTACTTCTTCCTTTACAATTTAAATTACTTTTCTTTTTCTTGTTTGATAGCTGTTGCTAGGACTTCCAATACTATGTTAAATAAAAGAGGTGAAAGTAGACATCCTTATCTTGCTTCTGATTGTTAAAAAATAATAACATTTTTAGCTTTTCTCAACTGAGTATGATGTTAGCTGTGGGTTTGTCATATATGGTTGAGGTATGTTTTCTCTATTCCTAATTTGCTGAGACTTTGTATCAAAAATAGCTGCTAGATTCTGTCAAATGTTTTTTATGTGTCTATTAAGATAATCATAGGATTTTATCTTTCATTTGTTTACGTGGTATATGACATTGATTGATTGTGGATATTGAACAACCTTGTATCCCAGAAATAAATCCCACTTGATCATGGTGTTTGATGTCTTTAATGCATTGTTGAATTCAGTTTGCTAATATTTTGTTGAGTATTTTTGCATGTATGTTCATCAGGGATATCAACCCATAAATTGTCTTTGTCTGGCTTTGGAATCTGGGTAACGGCTTTTAAAAACAAGGTTTGAGAGCTTCCCATTTTTGTGATTTATTTTTTTTTTTTTAATAGTGTGAGAAGGAAAGGTGTTAATTCTTTGAATATTTGCTAAAATTCACCTGTTAAACCATCTGGTCCAGTATTTTTGTTTGTGAGGAGATTTTTTAATTATTATTTTCATTTTGTTAGTAGTGATGGGTCTTTTCCGAGTTGTGTTTCTTCTTCAGTCTTAAAGATAGTATTCCAAATTGTCAAATTTGTTGGTATATAATTGTTCATAATGTTTTCTTATAATGCTTTGTATTTCCTTGGGGTCAGCTGTCATATCTCATTCATTTCTGGTTTCATTTATTTAGGTCTTCTCTCTGTTTTTTCCAGATGAATCCTATTAAAGTTTTATCAATTTGGTTTGTTTCCTAAGGTAGGTCTGTATTGCTATGAATTTCCATCTTAGGACTGCTTTGGCTGTGTCTCAGATTTTTTTTTGAGGGGGTCATTGTGTTTTCATTATCATTTGTCTCAACATATCTTTTGATGTCTTACTTGATCTCACTGCTAAACCATTTATTGTATAATAACATGTTATTTAGTTTCCATGTGTTTGTGTGTTTTTCAAGTTACTTATTATAATTGATTTCCACTTTCATGCCATTGTGATGGCGAAGATGATTTCAATCTTCTTAAATTTATTGAGACTTGTTTTGTGGCCAAACATGTGGTCTATCTTGAAACATTTTTATTAATAAAAATGTATACTTAATCAAAATGTATACACTGCTACTTTGAGTAAAACACTCTAAAAATATCAATTAAATCCAAGTGATCTAATATGTCATTTAAGGCCACTGTTTCTTTTCTGATTTTCTGTCTAGAAGATCTACTCCTTGATGTCACTGGGGTGTTAAAGTTCCCTACTGTGACTGTATTCCTGTTAACATCTCTCTATATTGCTGTTAATATCTCTCTTTCTGTCACTTAATTTGCTCTATGTA
The DNA here is from genome assembly GCA_030015415.1 of Cynopterus sphinx. Lineage (NCBI taxonomy): Eukaryota > Metazoa > Chordata > Mammalia > Chiroptera > Pteropodidae > Cynopterus > Cynopterus sphinx. Next base: position 45,653,803 of record CM057391.1, on the reverse strand, counting down.
TAGAGCTGCTCCCATGATGAATACATAAATGTTTACAAGGTTTACAATTTTTTGTCAAATTGATCCCTTATCATTTTGTAATGTCCCACTCTCTAATTATTGCCTCTGTTTTAAAGTATTTTGTCTGATACAAGTATTGCTACCTCACTTTTTTCTCATTTCTATTTGCATGAAATGTCTTTTTCCATCCCTTTACTTTCAGTCTACATATATCTTCCAATTTGAAGTAGGTCTCCTGTAGACACCATATGTATGGGTCTTGTTTTATCAACCCTTCAGCTACCCTACATTTTCCCCATTTCTTCCTCTTAAAAAAGTCCCTTTAAAATGTCTTGTAATACTGGTTTTGTGGTTATGAATTCCTTCAGCTTTTTCAAATCTGAGAAGCTCTTGTTCTCTCCTTCAATTTTCAAAGATAGCCTTGCTTGCTGGGAGAGAGTAGTCCTGATTGTAGTTCCTTGCTTTTCATCACTTTGAATAATTCCTACCAATCCCCTCTGGCCTGCAAAGTTTCTGTAGAGAAATCAGCTAAGAGCCTTATGAAGGCTCCCTTGTAGATAACTGTCTTTCTCTTGCTGCTTTTAAGATTCTCTTTGTTCTTAACTGTTAGCATTTTAATCTTAATGTGTCTTCCTTGATATGAGCCTCTTTGGGTTCACTTTGTTTGGGACTCTGCACTTTCTGGACTTGTATGTCTGTTTCTTCCACCAGGTTAGAGAAGTCTGCGGTCATTATTTCTTCACATAGGTTCTCAATACCTTGTTCTCACTCTTCTTCCAGTACCCTATGATGAGAATGCTGGCATGCCCATTGTTGTCCCAGGTCCCTAAACCTATCCTCATATTTTGAAAATTCTTTTTTCTTTTTGCTGTTCCAATTGGGTGTTTTCTGCTACCTTGTTTTCTAAATCACTGATTCAATCCTCTGCTTCATCTAATCTCCTATTGAGTCCTTCCAGTGTATTCATCATTTTAGTTATTCTTTTCTGACTGGTTCTTTTTGGTTTCTCTGTCCGTTTTCATGCTTGCTATCTCTGTTGAAGTTCTCACTAAGTTCCTTAAACACCCTTATAACCACTGTTTTGAATTCTATCTAGCAAATTGCTTGCTTCTACTTCATTTAATATTTTTTCTAAAGTTTTCTCCTGTTCTTTCATTTGGAACAAGTTTGTTTCCTCATTCTGGATGCTTCTCTGTGTTTGTTTCTATGTATTAGGTAGATCCCTCAGTATTGGCAGGGTGGCCTTACATAGTAGGTGTCCTGTGGAGCCCAGTGGCTCAGTCACCCTGGTCACCTGAGATGGATGCTCTAGGGCTGTCACTTGTGAGGGTTGTGTGTGTTGAGCCTTGACTGCTCTTGAATGTCAGTGGGTGGGACTGACCCTCAGGCTCACTGGCTATTAGGACTGGCCATGACCTTAGCACACGAGCTACTGTGTGGGGCTGATCCCATGGAGCAGGATATGCCTCAGTGGGCTCTGGTGCCTGCCAAGACTACCCTTTGGGTGTGCCACTTATGGGACTAATCAGGTGGTGGTATCCTGTTATGGTCTAAGCTGGCCACTGGGTATGCTAATTCTAGAACCTCTTGGAAGAGGCTCCTGTACAGGCTAAGATCAGCCACTGCCTGTGACTGAACCAGGGCTATCTGGTAAAAGCTACAGAGAGATCTATAGTTGGTTGCTGCCTATGCTGACCTTAAGGTGCATGAGGCCAGCCATCACCAGTATGGGGCTTGGGGCAGCTCAGCAAAATGCCCAGAGAACCCCTAAACAAAAGGCCCAGAGCTACCACCTGCCAGCTATCCACAAAATTCAGCTGATAAAAGAGCTTCAGCTGGTATTAGTGGTGCAGGAGTTTGATGGGACAGGGTTGCAGGGAATCACAGGTGTGAGGCATGTTGTGTTCAATAAGGTAATGCAGATTCAGATTTGGTGCCAGTGCTGTGCCTTGGGCTGCTCACAAATGTCTCAGATCCCACCGAGGCCAGCTGCCACTTGCCTAGGGGCCCACAGATCCTTGTGAGTTGTCCATAAAAAACTGCAATGCGGGCCAACCGCCATGAAAAAGCCTCTAGTTGTAGTCAAATTGGGTGGGGCAGAATCCCAAGGAGTAACCAGAGTGGAGCAAGTGGGGCTAACCAGGGCAATGCAGATCAGATTTGACTGTGGGCAGGGGGAGGGTTTAACACAGGGCAGATGGTACCTGCCCACTAGCCAAGCAGAAGGCAAACACAGGAACAATGGCAGCTTTTCCTCCAGCCTTCAACCTGAAGCCACACAGCTCAGTCCCGTCCTATATGTCTCCAGCACTTCCCCAGATGTCCCCTGGCCAGAGCCCAGGGTGAGTGTCTGGGAATGAGAGTCTGAATGAGCCCTTTAAGAGGGCACCTGGGTTCTAAGCTGCCTTCCGTCTTACCCAAATGAATGGAATCCTGGCTGATTTTCACAGCCAGTTATTGTGAGAGATATTCTTTCCCAGCTCCAAGATGGGAAGTCCTATGTAGGACTGAGGCCCCTCACTGTTCAGGGAGACATCTATTTGCACCTGATATATGCCTCCTGATTCTCAACTGCCACATGTGGGTGAAGAAATGTCTCATTTCCACCCCTCCTATCAATCTTGAAGTGGTTTCCTCTTTATATCCTTAGTTATAGATTTATGTCCATCGATGGCTCTCCAGGTTGTCTGTTCTATATTTTAACTGCAATTTTAATGTAGTCATGGGAGGAGGCAAGCACAGTGTCCACCTATTCCACTATGCTGACCTAAATCAAGACAACACCATCTTTAAAATTAACATATCTTGGACCTAAGCACCTGAATTGTCATTTAATCCAAACAGACTTGACATCTGGTTCTACAACAGCTTAGCTTTTAAAAACTACCACACCTCATTTCCATGACACCTACAATTTGGAATTATATAAAAGTACAGCTAAATAAAACTTCTAAATCTTTCTGTGCTGTGTTATCATGAATAAAAATGACTAAATAGCATTAAAGATTATCATCAGGAATAGTATCAGTAATAATATTATAAGAAAAGCTACGTGTCTCATATGTAAGTAAATCTACAATATACTTTATTTTTAAAAATATTAGAGTGAAGTTTAAAATGCAGGACATGACTATTTAATATCTGTATTAATAATGAAGAAATCAAACATGTTTAATAAGTTTATCCATGGAGATGATGCCAGCATAGAGTAAGGACTAAGTTCAGTAATCAATTATTCCTATGGCTGCTGCTTAGGATCTCTGTGCTGCTAATCAAATTTAATTACTTTCTTTTAACTAAATATAAAGAAAAGAAAAGGGAAAGGGAAAGGAAAAGGGAAAGGGAAGGGAAGGAAAAGGAAAAAGGAAAAGGAAAGGAATAGAAAGGAAAAGGAAAGAAAAAGGAAAGGAAAGGAAAGGGGAAGGGAAAGGAAAAGGAAAAGGAAAAGGAAAGGAAAGGAAAAAGCAAAGCAAAGCAAACAACTGTTCTGGATTAAATAGTGCCACCCAAAAATTCGTGTCTACCCAGAACCTGAGAATATGTTCTTATTTGCAAACAAGGTCTCTGTAGATACCTCTAATTCTTAGTTACATTAGAAAAGGTCATGCTGGGTTAGGGTGGGCCCTAAATTCAATGAGTGATGTCCTTATAAGAAGTCCAGCAGGCATACACACAGACACACACAGAGAGAACACCATGTGAAAATGGAGCCAGCAATTAGATTGTTGTGTCTACAAGCCAAGGAATGCCAAGAATGGCTAGCCATCACCAATAAGACAGAAGAGGCAAAGAAGGATTCTTCCCTAAGGTCTTCAGAAGGAGCATGGCCATCCCAACTCCTTGATTTCAGACACTGGTCCCAAAAGTGGGAGAGAATAAAGTTGTTGTTTTAAGCCACTAGTTTGTAATAATTTGTTAGGACAACCTAAAAAAAATTGTTTAGATAGAAAGGTCTCAATCTCTTCATCTATCATATTATAAAGGATTAAAAATATCAATACACACACTACTGGTAAACGAGTAAGCTGTTTTAGTCTTTCTGAATATGTGTCAAAGCCTAAAAATGTGAATATTTTTGATACAGCAATTCTACTTTAATAAATTTATACAACTAATCAGGAACAAAAACTCAGCTGAAAGAATAGCCATTTCGGCATTTTATAATAGTAAAAAAGAAAACTAAAAAGGTAACTCTCTAAATAAACAACAATAAAGAACAAATAAAATTTGGTCCAACCAACCAACGGAACAGTTGAAAGAAACAACAAACTTAAAGCAAAATAATCATCAACCAAACAAGAGATAATGTGAAGTCAACCCATGTTAGAACAAGGGAGAAACATAAAACCACTAAGGTGAACAACCATACTCTTCTAAAAAGAAAGGTTGTTTTCTGTTCACCATTTTTAAAAGGTAATCAGGAAAAGCCACCAGCCAAAAACAAATAAGCAGAGAAAAATAAGATATGGAGGTTCAGAAAATCTTACACTTATCTTCGCACATATAGAATACTAACAAGAATACCACTTTGTTGTTCTGATGACTTGAAAGAATAAAGAAGAGAAAAATGGGTTCCAAAGCAAAAACAGCAAAAGTGATAATAAAAAAACACAAAAGTGAGAAAATTCTTAACAAAATCTTACATAGTCCTGGAGTTAATCTGTAAGGATAACAGTAGTCTCTTCCTCCCTGCTCATCAGTAACAATAGGATGAACTATTTCTTTTCTTAAATTATAAGAAGAAATTGCTTAAGTCAACCTACTCTTAAAGTCTTTTCCAAAGTTATAGATCCATATTATCTTACATACTGATAGATTTGGGTACATCCTACAATGAACACTCATGCTCAAGTGATCCAGGTGTGTGCACACACACATACCCCACACAATTTCACATCTGCAAATCTATAGAGAAAATTTTAAAATGTACTTACATTTGCAAATATTACCAACAGTCGTTTTATGCAGTCAACAAAATTAGTAGCATGATATAATCCAATATATGAACTCATGCCCAAATTTTAGATGTTAGAAAAAAAAGCAAGATTAAGTGAAAATAATGATAATGGCAAAAAAATTCTGAATTGGCAAACTAACAATTATTAGAATTTACAAATACATCCCAAAGCAGACTGTTTTCAGGGACAGGGTCACAATAAACTAAACCACCACTGACAAATCTACCTAAGATTAAAAGGATGAGAGTACAAGCATAACCTGAGAAGGGAATATAAACATAGATAAGGAAGAGTTTGTTTTTTTTATGAAGCTACTAAAATACTAAACAATTTTAAAATCTTGATTAAATATAACTTACCAAAATCGACTTAAGATATGAAATATATAAAAGATCCAATAACAAGAGAAGAAACTAAAAAGCCACTCAAAATTATTTCCAATAAAGGCTCTGGACCTAGACCCTGGTAGTTTTATGCGTAAGTTTATTAGAAATTCCAAGGAACTTGTTATAAAATTTCATGTTATAAAATTTTTTCTACATGAAGACATTTGGAAAAAAGTTCCAAATGATTTAAAAATCTAATGCAACCTGAATGCCAACATCTAATATTATGAGGACAAAAGAAAATTAAAAACTAAAACTCTAAGATCTTTAATACAATATTAGCATATCAAATTACAACAAAAATTCTAGGTTTTAATACCATGAAATATAACTAGATTTTTATACTAGAAAATTATAATTGGAAATATTAAGAGATATATTGAAAACTATAAGACATTAACAAAAGAAACTGAAGACACAAATAAGTGGAAAGATCTTTCATACTATAAACTGAAAGAACTGACACTTAAAATGTTAATAACTACACAACGCAATACATATTTATCCCTTACTAGTAAATTGTACACCTGAAACCTACTGGATTTCGTTAACCAATGTCACCATAATAAAAATAAATAAATAAAGTTTATAATTTTTAAAAAAGTCCATACTACCCAAAAGAATATACAGATTCAATGTAATCCCTATCAAAATTTCAGAACAAACAATCCTAAAATTTGTACAGAACCACAAAGTCCCCTGAACAGCCAATGTAATCTTGAGAAAAAAGAACAAAGCTAGAGGCATCATGCTCTCTAATTTCAAACTATACTACAAAGCTATACACATTAAAACCCTATGATACTGGCATAAAAAGAGGAACAGGCATCAATGGAAAATAATAGAAAACCCAAAAATAAACTCATACATAGATGGTCCATTAATTTAATGACAAAAAAAGTCAAAAACACACAAAGGAGAATGAACCGTCTCTTCATTAAATAGTGTTGGGAAAATTCATAAGTGGACAGTCATATGTGAAAGAATAAAACTTTACCCCTATCTTAAACCATATACAAAAATTAACTCAAAATAAAGACGTGAACATAAGAGTTGAAACCATAAATTCCCAGAAGAAACTCCCTAACATAGGTCTTGGCAATGATGTTTTGAACCTGGCACCAAAAGCAAAACAACAAAAACAAAAGTAAACAGGTAAACTATACTCAACGAACTATATCAAGCTCCTAGACACCTAAAAAGTTTTTATACAACAAAGGAAACCATAACAAAATGAAAAGATCATCTACCAAATGGGAGAAACTATTTGCAAATCACACATCTGATAAAGGATGAATACCTGAAATATAAAGAATTCAATATCACAACAAACAATCTGATTAAACATAGTCAGAGGACCTGAAAGGCATTTTTCCAAAAAAGACATACACAAGACTAACAGGCACATGAAAAGGAGCTGAACATCATTAGCTATCAGAGAAATGTAAACCAAAACCACAAAGGTATCACTCCATACTTACAATGGCTATTATCAAGAAGAAATAACAAGTGCTTGCGAGGATGCGGAGAAAAAGAGAACCCGTGGATACCGTTGGTTGGATTATAAATTACTGAGGCCAATATGAAGAACAGTATGGAGGTTACTAAAAATATTAAAAAGAAAACTACTATATGATCCAGCAATTCCAGTTCTGGATATTTATCTGAAGAAAATGAGAACATGGACCTTGAAAAGATACATACACCCCCAGGTTCACTGCAGCATCACTCACAATGGCCTGGCTATGGAAACAGCCTAAGCGTCCATCTATGAATGAATGAATCAAAAGACTGCGGTGCGCATGCGCATAGACACACACTGAAATATTATTCAGCCATCAAAAAGAATGAAATCTTGTCATCTGTGATAACATGGATGGACATCTAAGGCATTATGCTAAGTGAAATAACTCATAGAAAGTCAAATACGATATGATTTCTCTTACGTATGGAATCTAAAAATCAAACTAACAAACCAAGGTCATAAATACAGAGAACAGATTGGCGACTGCCAGGACCAGCAGGTAGGGGGAGGGAGAAATGGATGAACTGGCTTTTGGGGTTTTCTTTAGTTTAAAATAAACTGAATTTAAATTTAAAAAAGGAATATTATGAGAAAATACATAAAGATCATCAATAGGCTAAGGGAAAAAAATCATAGATCATAAAAACAAAAAAAATATGAAAGTTATACAAAAAGTCTACACATTTTTTATTTTAAAAAGTACCGAACTTAAATGAGAAAAATACTTCCTTTGCATGATAAAAATAATAATATTAAAGTAACAGCTACAATGTTTATCATTAGAATTAACCACTATTATTGAGGAAATTGAAGGCAGTTCAATGTGATACGAAACAAATCAAGTATACAGCAACTGGGAGGAAAAAAATTATTATTGGCACACAGTATTTTAGTCTAACCTAGAAAGCATAAGATGTAATAGAAAAATTATTAGAACAGGTAAGATACTTATTATAGCCATACAACTGAAAATAAATATCCAAAAATCAACAGTTTTTCTACCAGAAATTACTAGTTAATAGAAATAGATAACATTTTTGAACACATATTAACTGCGAGAAATGGTGTTAAGCCCTTAACACATTAACTTATTTAATTTTCACAACAAACCTAAAAAGTAGATACCATTATTATCCACATTTTATAGATAATAAATCTGGGAAAGAGTTTACTCAGAAGGATTACAAATCTTGCCCCAAGTCACACTGGTAGCAAATAACAGAGCCAATATGAGACCAGGCCAGCAGAATGCAAAGTCTTCATATCCACTTCCATGCCACCTCTGCCTCTCAGTTAAACTGAAAGGGCACACTCCTAACTCAAGTAAAACCGCTAGAATGAACACAAGCAAGAAATACATGTAAACTACATGAGGATGATAACAAATAGACTTTCTGAAAATCACAGAGACCCTATTTGAATAGAGACATATCATATTTCACAATAAGCAAAATGTATTTTACAAAAATGCCAATTAGGCCCAAAATAATAGATTAAACATAATTCCAATCAAAATCTACAGAGATAGTATTACTTTTGTTGATGTGCTTTCCTTGGGTGGGGGCTGGGGAATGACTAAAATTCCTCTAGAAGAAAAATAAGTGAACATCCAGCCAAGAAATTTTAACAACAGGGATTAAACTGTTCTTTAAGACACTAGTCATTGTCATCGCTTGGGTCTATGAAGTTCCTCATTCCTAGAAGCAATTTCCTAAAAGCATTCTGTGTATACCTTTGGTGGCCAGTAAGTTTTAAGAAAAATAAGGAAAGTACAAAAAAACCCACAAAACCTAATAACAACTGATATGTGGACATTTAAAAAAAATGTTAAAATTTTAAATAGCTTATATGTAAAAGTGATGAAATTGTTTGATATTTACTTTTGATCTTCAAATTTTATATTTAGAATATCATTTAAAGTTAACAAATAACGAGCTAGGAAAAGAGAAAATGACAAATGTAAAAAAACCTAACTTAAAAATTATCTTTAAAAAAGAAAACATCTTAAACAGACTGCATACTATACATTCAGAATGTTAAATCTGTAAAAGCAAGGCTTGGGATGTATTAAAATACAAGGGGATGTCAATACACCTTCTTTATTTCCTGCCCGTCTCATCACAAACCCATAACAGGCCATGCTTATAGTCCCATCCCAGGGCTGCCCCTCCACCAGGCTTTCCTGCTACAATCAAAAGTACCACCTTCGGCTAGTGACTTCTGCAGTCTCTCCTCTACCACACAGTCCAAATTCTCTGGCACTATGTCCTCTAGTTGTATGTAAATCGGCCTGGGAATGACCAGACCTTCTGTTCCCCCACCTCCCACCGCGCATCTGAAAGCATGAGGCAGGGCCCTGAATAATTTGTTGATTCAAGGACTGCAAGTCAGCTTTGTGGTACTAGGCAAGTATAAGGTTTCAATAGATGGGGAAATGGCCACAACAAAAGGTGATGATTTTTTGACTCAGCTCCATCTTCTTTAAATATTATGTTTCTAAATAAAGTAATGGATACTCTAGAGAAATAGCTAAAGGAAGGTCACAGAACAGAGCTAAACTTGATAAATAAAATAAACAGTGAGGCCAGCATAGGAAAATAAAGAGCAGGCTACAGACCACTTGCCTTTTTGTTTTTCCATTAAGGAGCTGTTTTTATAAACAATGAGTCCATTCAAAGAGGGTTTTAAAAATCTCTGGAAAGAGTTTCTAGCTCATGGACCCACAGAGCTGCTCACCCTTTTCTCCTGTCTGAACTTGGTAAGCACCATCCTGCCCTCATCTGGAAACACCTTTGATCAGTAACTCCAAGAAAAGAAAAAAAAAAGCTCCTAACTCCATATCACTCAGAAATCCACTGATAGCAAAAGGCGAATGAAAAGTAAAGATCCCCACATATAATGAATTTGCTCTGGGCCCTATTTATTAATAATTACCTAGTGATTATTATCTGTCTCGTTTCTATGGATTCCTAGAACTAAACTATATATGCAGTCAGCACACACAACAGCCTATCTTATTTTTCTTTCTTAAAACTTCTAATTATTAAATATTCAAATGTAGAGAAAAATACTAAAAATGATATGATAGTTATCCACATTACTGTGGACCCTGAAAAAGAAGATACCTAAAAATGGCTCTGGTGGCTAACTGGATTCAAAACAGAAAGTTTAGGAGCCATTTCTACACATGGGCCTCTCACGCAAACCACACTTCAGAAAGAAGTCTGCACTGAACTGCCTGCCTGCTACACGGACCAGCCAGCACTGAGTTCCTATCATCTGAGCCAGGCCTTATAAAAGAGTTCCTGGAATTTTATTTCAACCAACAGGGCTGAGATTTTCACCACCCAGTTGGAGCTATGCATCCATATGCCCATCAGCATCTTCACCAATCAGAGTGCCTCCATTCTAACCAAACAGGACAGTGCCTTTTGGAGCAAACTGCGAGAATTTGGACTCCTTATTTGCATGAAGACTGACCAATCAGAGATCAGAGGCGGAGATGTCTCTCTATATAAGTAAGCTCCCCCGTGGCTTGGAGAGCATACTCCCCTTCCTCTCAAGACCGAGTTTACTTGGCTAGAGATATAACCAGAGATGTCTTATGGACCAGAGGGAAGAAGAGCAGGTGGAGCAGAGCAGCGGGAACAGACTAGTACAGAGCAGAATGGAGCAAAGCAGGCAGATCAGAGCAGAACCTCGTTCCAGGGTACCCTCACAGGCTTGCAATGCTGTCTCATAATTGAGTTGTAACACCACTGAGCTGTTCTCACAGATGCGCTGTAACACAATTGAGCTGTTTGCAGTGAATAGTTTCCATCTTCACTGCACCCCAAACGGGGATTCCTTCACCTCTGAATTGGTGCCAATGACCACTGGTTGACATTATGTACAACCCAGATTTAAGCAATGTTAACACGTTCCTATATTTGATTCAGATAGTTTTAAGGAAATAAAAAATATATAGTTGAAGTCTATCATTCCCCACCCCCAAAAGACTTCTTCCCTCTCTCTCTCCAGAAATAAAAATAAGCAAGAAACTTAAATCACTGTTTATCTTTCCTGTGAATATTTTTACATTTTGCCCATGACTATACTATTGATTTTTATGCTTTAAAAATGCATAAAGGACAGTCCCTTCCCTATTCCCAGCCAGTATCAATTCTGTACAGCAAATCATTTTCAGAAAAGCCTTCCATCTCACATTCACTTTACTTGTCCCAATTATTGATCAACCTCATCGTTGACTCATTCTTGTCTGTACAACATCAAGATGAAGATAACAAACTAAGAAAGAGTTAATCAAAAGAAACAAGACTCATAAATATTTATAATTAGAAAGAACAGACCCAAACTGTATAGTTTATGCTCTGGGAAGATCCACCACATCCTTATTCTTCCAAGCTCCTTGGGAAGATAACACTCTATCTGTGCAGTATGCCCTGTTATCCCATTCTGTTCAGGCCTACATTCATCTCTTCTGGCTCTGCTTCTGTGACCTCATGTCTTCCAAATTACCATCCACATTTCCAACTCAGGCCTCTTTTCTAAGGTCCCAATTACTTGGAGGTCCTCAAACATAACCTGTCAAATTGAAACTAGGATAGTCCCCAGACTGGCTCTTGTTCCCATCTCACTGAATGACATTTACTCAAGAAACCCAAGCTAGAGGACCAGGGAGCATCTGTGACTCTCCCTCCTTTACCCTCACAGTTCTTTTAAACTCTGTTAATGTCAACCTAACATGTCTCTAACGCATTCTACTTTTTTCATCCCACTCCCACCAATGTAGTCCAAGCCACCACGAATATGTATACAGATTATACATTCCCTAAGGGCAGAAATTATTTAATTTATCCCTCAGTACTGAACAGCATATTTGGTACATATGATGTTTTTGAAAAATATTTACTGAAGAAATTAAGGGAGGGAGGGAGATGGATGGATGGATGGATGATGGATGGATGGATGGATGGATGATGGATGGATGGATGGATGGATGGATGGATGGATGGATGGATGGATGGATGGATTAGAAGGTTTTCAATAAATCTGGTTGGCTGTTTTCCTCCTCCAGGCCACACAGGCCAATTGAACAGACACAATATGTCATTTTCTACGTATCTTGGCTCTAGCTACAAGGCTATAATTTAATTTATTTCCATCTTGATTATTTCTTAAACATGATTTTATTGCCAAATTGTCCAGGTGAAGTGTCTACAGTAAGCTAAACAAAGTTAAACAAAAATTAACAGAAATGCAGAAATGACCTCTCATCCTCACTAATATAAAATAGCACATATATAAATAAAGCAGATTCCCACGATGTTTCAGAAAACAATGCTGGCTCCATTCATTTACTTATGATTAAAGAAATTTTCCTCATCCTAAAAAATAAGGGAAATATTTTTTAAAGGGGCTTACATCTAAATGTAGGTACACTATAAACCTCTCCCAGAAAGAACTGGTAAAGAAGCATAGTTGTAGATCAGCTCTTCCAATTTTAAATAACAATTCCCAACAGTGTTAGATAAGAACTTCAAAAAATGTGGAGGGAGGAGCAGATATACAGGAGACTAAATATTTTATTTTCCTACAAAAGAACCTTGACTAACATTTCATTACAGAACAGATACCCCCCAAGAAAGATCTTTAACATTTAAATGGGACAACAACCAAAAAGTATATTAAACAAAAACGTTGGCCAGTGTTCACTTTTAAAAGAATTACAGTTTGATTTACATAAAATTTAAAGAGGTCACCATCACTGTCACTCCCAGTTAACACTATAGTTTCATCTTAACTCCCACTTAGGAACCTGATGAAGAGAATAATGCTTCTGACATGAAGATCCCAATTGTTCCCTGAAAACATTCTTGGTAAATTTGATAAGAGATCATCTTCTAGGTGATTTCATATCTCATTTGAAATGCCAGAGAACGCTGAACCTTTGTAATTGAAGGAGAAAAAAAATATAGAAGGGAAAAAAACGTGGGAAAAGAAAAAAAAGGAGGAAATCCCCGAAAAGTATTTTTATCCCCATTTTACAAATAAGGAAACTGAAGCCTAGAATCCTTTATTAAGGTCTTAGTAGCACCTGCTACCAGTGGCAGAATCTAAACTCACATCTAAGTCTGTCTGGCTGTAGAGACCCACCTTTACCCACTATTGACCTCCACCATACATGTCCCTCTTAATGTCACAAAATTTAGCTGACTTTTCCTAGGATCCCTAGAAAAATCATCTTCGCACCCTATTAGCAGCTCCCCAATGTCTATGCAGCTGAGTAATTATGTAACATTTGCTCTATTTTTAGGCTTAATCTAATGGAACAATACCAATCAACAGGTTGTACTGCAACGGAACCAAAGAAAGGTGAGGCCCAGTAAGGAAGATTCCTCAGCTGAAGTGTAGCTCCTTTCAAGAAAATGCAGGGATCTGACAGCGGACACCCTCTTCTTATTTTAATCCTCCAACTAAGTCAGACATCCAAAGCTGAAACTAGTCGCTCACTAGAGAACAAAGGTACTGACCATATATTCAAATACCCACCAAGTTACTCTTCATTAGATAACTTCAAGGCAAAAACAAATGTCCTCTATTGGAGCAGGGCAGGCCTACATGATACACAGAGAAGACTGTAGGCCATTGGCCATATCCAAATTTAACACATTCCCATGAGCAAGAGGGATAGCTCACTACACAGAGGCCTAATAGCAATCTCAGGTTTCACCATCCCAGCCATGAAAGTAAGTACTTACCCTCACATCCTGGACTAAAACAACTGTCTGACTGGGTATCACAGAACCCTGACGATCTCTGAGGTGCTACTCCACATTTACAGAGGGCTTTTGCTCCACATCATTTTCATGAAGCCTAAGTTGACATTTCTAAGAAAACCAGTCAAGATGGAAAAGACAGACTGGACATGGAAGCAGAGCAGAGTGATTTTGGTAAATATATAAATATAACTTTGCAAATACATGGCACACACATCTACTCTACAAATTAAACAGAAGCCACCATAACCTGAAAATAGTCTACAGAACTATATCCTCTAAAAGGAGTGAAAATTCTCCTAAATCCCTCCAGGTGTGGCTTAAAGTCATTTTCAGACCTATGTATTCATTCTACACATATTTTTTGAGCCCCACACTGTGTTGGCTCTGTTCTAAGCAGAGGTACAGAGGAAAGGAGATGGGAGAGGCTCTTCGTTCTTAGATGCTGGTGCAGAGACAGAAAGTAAACACACAAACATAAAAAAGGAAAATAACTTCAGAGAGCAGCGAGTTCTCTGAAGAAAGAAAGAAAAAAGAAGAGAGAGAGAGAGAGAGAGAGAGAGAGAGAAGAAAGAAAGGAAGAAAGAAAGAAAGAAAGAAAGAAAGAAAGAAAGAAAGAAAGAAAGAAAGAAAGAAAGAAAGAAAGAAAGAAAGAAAGAAAGAGTGGGGGGGAGGGGGGAGGGAGGGAGGGAAGGAAATGTGGAATGTGGTAGGGAGTGCGGGGCAAGGGCAGGGAGGGAGGTCTCGCAGAACAGCAGGAAGCCAAGGCTGGAACACTGGACGCAGGCAGTGCACAGGTCAGGATCAAGCCTAACGGGCGAAGATTTCTTCCAACTCAATTATGGGTCTGAGGAGCTGCCCTGGGATCTGAGTCGCAGAGCCGATCCTTGGGGGTGCTGACTCAGGGACATACTCACAGGCCAGGACAAGTTTTGATTTTTCTCCAAAGATCTTCTACCTCATCTCATGGTGGTTTGGCAAGACCCGGATTCAAGGCCTTCTAGCCAAATGGCTGTGGCTTCTGTAAAGATATCAAGACTGTAGAACTTCCCTCAAGGAATTGATTTACATCTAAATCTTTAAAAATCAGTACATCCTGCTAGGATCTGAGTTTGAGACCCTTTAAGACACAACACACACCCATGCACGCACGTGCACACACACACCACGTACATAGATTCTTATGCATAGAAATAATCACATGAAACCCAGTCAATGGTACAAAGATGGACAGCTCAAAATTCTCAAACCTCTTTCAGAAAGTTTCCTTTGTTATTATTGTTTTTTAACTAAGGAAAAGACCGGGGATAATTTCACTGCCAACTAGAACAACAAAGTATTTTTTTCCCTTAAATTTACTATGATGAGAAATAACAAATAGCATCTATAAAGCTACTGGTCAACAGCCAAAAACAAAAGAATACACTGCAAATACAATGAACAGAGTTATAAAATGGCCAGTGAGACATGCAAGAGGTGGCAGTGCTTTGAAAATGTACAGCTTGATCCAAATGTTAGATGTGGTTTTCGCTACTCTCCACAAAGCTGGGTTAGTAACATTTCTAAAATTTCTGAAAATGATTTTCAAGCCACAAGCCTGCTTGGGAGCAGATGAAAATTTTCCATTGTTTATACGCAGACATTAGTATGCAAGGTAAATAAGAGGCAGCAGGCAAGATATCTAGTTCTAATAAGTTTACAGAAAGCCCACTAAAAGTGCATTAGAATTCATACTTTCTCAGTACACACAGGCAGAGTGTGGGCGGGCAAATACTGCTACCTTCCCTCCCTTCAAGTCTACTGTCTCACCAGGCAGGTCACAGAGCCAGTCAGGGCAGGTGAGGGACACTGTGCTCTCGCCCTCGGTCAGTTTTGTTTCCACACTCACAACAATTTCACATGAGTTTTCCTGTGTGATGGTGGGCATTCAAAAGCAGAAATAAGGGAATAAAAGACTGTGTGTTATGCATGTGTCCTCCTTTTACCTGACCCTTTAACTCAACAGCAAGGTGAGTACTTTGAAGACAGGAGCCACATCATGACAGTTTATCCTGTGATGACAGCCTCAAAGGAAGAAGAAATGTAATAAAGGTCAATACAGAGGCTTATACTTAGAGCCAAAAAAAAAAAAAAAGTATATATTCAAGTCATTTTCCGGGCAGAATGGCAGAAATATGACTTAGCAGTAGATGTCAAAGAAAACCTAGGGCTGCAGTTTTACCTCATGAAGAGTGAATTAGCTGTAATATCCGGCTGCCTGAATCCTACTTGAATCTTGTATAGTAACAGGAGAGGCATCACTCTATTGTACTGTGCACTTTCATACTGAGACGCATGTCCAGGCTTAAGCAGACCAACAGGGACCACTCAAAGCCACCCCAGATAAGAAACAAAGTAGAAGAAAAGAAGGAAGGAAGAAGGCCTTGGGGCCTTATTCTATAAATATTTGTGAAACAATTAGCACTAACTTATGTGGATTCAAAGGCCAGAGAATCAACTATCTTTCCCACATCCATGATTTAAAGTGCTTCTGAAGGCAAAGGGGTGGGGAGGGGGCAGTGTTGAAGTAATGGGGAGGTAGGTATTTGTCCCACATAAGGACTACTCTAACAATAAAAACTGTCTGAAAATGGAATGAGAGGCCTGGCAAAGGGCGTCATTCCTTCTTAGAGGCTGTGGCAGCATTTTTCAGGGCTCTTCCTAACAGATTAATACATTAAAGAAGGGATGGACTGACTCAAATATCTACGAGACTTCCCACCTCTAGGAGGTGATAGTTCTATAAAGATTCCTCTATCTAGAGGTTATCACTATCCATATATTGGTGACCTTACCCATTAAGAAAAATATTCCTCTGGCAAAAACAAAAAGAGAGGGGAGAAGGGGAGGGACTACCACGTCTTTCAATGTGGCAATAATAATGGTAACGAATCTAAGACATGCAGACATACTCATTAGAAGTTGCTCTTCAATGACCCATTTTCACATATCATATAAGCAGTATATTTGCTCCCCAGTTCATCTTGATGGAGTACTGACTCCTTCCTTATCTTACTTCGGGGAAAGGAAGAGGACACTTGGCTGGGCAGAGACTCTCAAGGTGCATCTAGGCATTTCCCAGTCCAGGAGGCAGATACCACACGTGGTCACAGCTTAGGCACCATCTGTGGAATGACACTCCCAAGCAAGGCCCAGGTTTGTACAGCGGATGGACTATCATTTCAGCATCCTCCTGCCTCCTCATGGGGGGCCACCGACTTAGAACAGAGGAAAACAGAATGGATTGTAAAATCTCCCCTAACTCAACATCAGCTACGTCCCACAGGCTTTGATCTCCAAAGATTTTAAGTCAGCATTTCACTGACCTTACCTTTTTACCTGCAAAATTTGTTTCTGAAAATTCCTAGTCAATTTAAAATTATTAGTTGCATTTGTTTTTTTTAAATAATTTATCTCCAGTAAGGAGGTGCAGTGGATAAAAAAGTGATGCCGACGAGACAAACTGGTGAATTCTACAGGTTTAAAATAAAGACAGTGAGATCTTCTCCACCACATTGTTTTGTGTCTAAAAAAATGTTACTGAACTAGCCTGTTCCGAACATTCAGGTTGTGAGAGAAAGTACATGTTCTGAGTCCTGTTCTTTCTCTCCCATTACTTTTGGGCACTGTGGAAAAATCTTGAGATAGAAGAATCTCCTTCAGTAGAGGCTTTTCAGGGAAAAAAATCAACATTTATATCTGGATTAGTTCAAGATGAACCTTGTGTCTGAAGACACAAGTAGAGACTAAAACATACAAATAAATGAACCATTCCTAGAAGGATGGAAGGACTTACTGGTCTACACACTCTAGGATTTGAAAAACAACAGTGAGCATTTTAGAATTAACTAATAATAATGCAGAAATAGTAAGTGTACAAAACTTGCTAGACAGTTGACAGAATCAATCCACGTGGTGAGAAACTATTCCTGCCACAGCTATAAAACAAGGGGGTTCCTTATTCTAAGACTCAAAGCTCGGCAACGCTTGGCCACTAACAATGACATGTTACGACGGCCTTATACTAAGTGTTTTTAGTCCATAATAAAGTGTTTCCAGATACTGTCATTTGTATTTTTTCAGAGTTGTGCTGAGGAAGAATTGTATGTTTCAGTTGCCCATCCAATAGCAAAAAGCACAAGAATTTTTGAGAAAGAAAACATACATACTGTGTGCTGACACAAAGACAGAAAGATACATGCTCAGTGGCATATACATACATGTATATGTATACGTACACAAATACGTGCGTGTGTGTGTGTGTGTGTGTGTGTGTGTGTGTGTGTGTGTGAATGGGAACTTTACAGTGGTAGCAATAAACCTTAACCAAGAGAAATGATCTTTTCTCACACACTGCAACAGCTGCCAATGTTTCATCTTTGATTCAAGACACAAAAATGTAACATCACTGCTTCCACGGACCCATTTCCTCCTACTTGCTCTGAGTATAAGGAGTTCAAGAGCCAGGAAAGCGAAAGACTGGAGCAGTCCTGCTTCTGACCAGCTATGGAACCTTGGGAAAACTCATCTCTGAGCCTTACTTTCCTTATCTATAATATGAGTGTTTAGCATAGATGACCCCATTCAATTCTGGCAGGCTGTGATTTGTGTGAACAGTGACAGCTCAGGATAAACAGAGTGAATTCCTCTGAAGACCTGACATGAATTCTGGGCCACTGCAGCAGTGAGGGGTCATAAGTCACAGGTGGGGAGTATATCAACCAGCGTGGTTCTCTCTTTTAGCGCCTATCCTCCTTTCCCAGACTTCTAAGCTGTCCCCAAGAAGCTCTTTATTTACTTGATAAGATGGTCATGCGTTCTGAATTCAAAAACACTGATCCGAATTTGGTTAATGCTCATCCTCACGGACCTCCTAAGCAATATTTCAGAAAGCAATTCTAAGACTTCACATGTGTATCTATCCGCATATCAAAATCCTGAGCTGTAATTCCATCATCATTAATATAAGAAAACGAAGAGAACTAGAATCCACGAAATTGCCTAGCTGTTCCCACAGGCTGCACAGGGCAGGTGCTGAGGCTGTCTTGAGGTGCTAGGGTCTCACAGCACTTCTGAGGGCTCCCACAAAGCTCTGGGAGCATGACCTGTGGTCAGACCACCCTTGCCTCCTCCCTCCAGGCACACGAGGATCTGATCTTCTCCACATATATAACAATGGGTTCTCCCATGAAAATAATGTGCTTTCTCTAGAAATGGCAGCTACCAAGGGAAAGCACTATTTTGTTTCCCTGATCCAGTTCTTGGCTATTTTCTGCTCTACTAACCTGCTGCTTCCTTCAGTACTCCACACCCCCAACTAGTTGATGGGTTCCAAGGGCTCCGAGTTCTTTCTCTAACTGCCATGACAGTCAGCACGAAGTCAGGTCCCTACCCTTCTTCCACCCAGCCTTAGTGTTCCATGGTCAGTGCTTCAAGGTTTCTCTCTTACCAGGTTCCAAGCCTTTAAAGAAACATCAAATGGGGATGGGGAAGAAGATGAGTATGCGTGAATGTGAGTGCGTGTGAGCATGTGAGATCATGTGCGTATGTAAAACTCAGCTCTTAGTATTTCTTCAATATCTCTCTAGACTGAGACAGAGTCAGATCTTGATCATTTCTTTTTAAGAAATGCTAGTACACAAACAAAAAGAACCCAAAACTTAATATTTTAATGTTTTCCATTTAAAAGAATTTAGAGTTCAAAGCAAATACACATGTACACAACGTGCACACACATGAAAAGGAACACGTCCTTTTAAAAAACACTTAATATTTAAAATGTATAGTAAATCATATTACAACAATATTCCAAAGATAAAGGCACTATCCCATCATTGGTCAGTGTTCTCCCCAAAATCTGACCCACCTGAAATTCATACAATCACACACACACACACACACACACACACAAAGTAGTGTACTACACAGTCTTGCCAAGCAACCTCCTGTTTCTAAAACCATGGAAAACAGCAATTCTACAACAAGAAAGCAATTTATGTCAGAGCAATAGTACTGATTCTATTCATTTACATATATGATCAGTTAGTGTACCTGGTTAGCATCCATACGAACGAAAGCAAAGTCACTGGTCTCATCTCTACAATGGGTACTTTTATAATTGTCATTTTGGACAAATAGACAACTGTGCGAACCCTCCTGAAACACGTGTGTCACCAGGTCGATGGGATGAGAGATGACGAGTAAGCATCTGCCCTCTCTCGTGCCTCCAGACCTCTGGGCGGCCAATACCTCACCCTAGGTCAGCCACCTGTTCTCTCAGCTCTGCTAGAAGCTCCAAAACACGGATGGGCACTAATGTTACTGGGTGATCCTACTCACATGTGCTCAGCACCTTTTTCCCGTTTCTTCATAAAAGAATTTGCCATCCTTAAAACCACTCCTGCTACTCTCATATTATCTTTTGTAAATTAATTGAGAAAATAGAGGAAATTGGGAGTAGAATCTCTTCATTTCCCTCCCCTCCTCCTCCAGTTTTTATCAATGCATTCGCCCAGGCAAGAGTCCTCCAAGCAGTTCTCACTTCCCTCCTTTGTCAAGTGAAAGGTTCCCTCTTCCAGGAAAACAATCCCTTTCTAAATGTTACTGACCCTTACCTCCAAGAGCAGAGATTCACAATGCACACAGAATCACCTGGGGTGCTTGAACTACCAGCCCCCATGGCTAAGCCAGAGCCTGTCCTACCCTACAGGCCAGCTTGAGAAACACTAGACCCAGGGAGCCTGCGAAACTTCATTGCCTGCTGTCACTGCCTTAACACTTTCACACTTTTCCTTTAGTGTCTTCCACCTGCAATCAGATTCATACCTCCCATCCTAAAAGCATTTTCTATCAATGACTCTGCCAACATTTCCAGCTCCACGTCTTCCCTTACTCTTCTAAATGCCTCCATTCTCCCCACTCCAAGCCATCCTAACCGCTGGGCCAAAAGTATTATTTTTAAGCAGAGGATATCCTATCACTGCTCTTTTCCCACTCATTTTAAGGATGAAGATCCAAATTTAGCTTTGCATTAATAGGTCTCCAGCACATGGCCTCGGTATGCCTTTCCAGTCATGTCCCCTCCCTATCACAATCCTCCCGACTCTTTACCCAAACCTATCCCATAAGCCACCTACCTTAATTGGTATCCCACAAATAGCCAAGAATGTCCCTTTATCCAACTTCTATTTCTGTTATTCTCTCTACCTGGAATGCCTTTCTCCTTTATCTTATTCTCCAGCCCCTAGTCTCAACTCCTGTCCACCTTAAACATTTACATTCAAAAGATCTAGCTCAAGTGTTACCTCTTCTATGGGACGTGCCTCTATACTCTGTAGGTATCATTTATACTGAACCTAACAAGTACTGTAATTTGGATGTCCATTTATGCAATCATCAGTTATCTGTAGAGCAGGCCCCATATTTATTAATCTTCAGAAACACAGAGAGTATGGCATTTAGCAGAGTCTCAGTACTGTCTGTTGACTATGGGCAGCACATAGGTAAAAAAGAACTTTCCACTTCTAATGGCATGGACTTGAATGCAATGAATTGGGAAAATATAATGATACAGGGCTTCCTATCGTTTCTTTTCCTACATTCTGTCCCCAATTTCTTCCTGAGAGTTGTTCTATTTGAGTATGCTTAAGGAAAAAGAAAAGGTTCTTATTAGACAGAAGTCCTCTGGGGCAGGGTCTAGACATGAAAAGTTCTACTGTATGCACAATTTCCCCAAGACCAGACAAAAAGAAGGAAGTTCGAATTCCTCTGTGGGCTGGAAAATTTTCTATACTCATTGGCATGGCTCTGGTGAATTTGTATCTCCCCAGGAAAAAAGGCCAACAAAATAAAATGCTGAATGATCTGAAATTTGGAAAATAAATAAATGTCCCTCAATTATTTCTAAAAGCTTTAAGCAGCACGTTGCAGGCATGCTTTCAATTGTATGAAGTTGAGATTTAAGAAATTAATGGAATTACATCTTTGATGGCAAAGCTTTCTGTTTTCAAAGGGATGTGTATTCTGCTACTTGAGCTTCTTAAGATGTTTTTGATTCTCTTCTCTTTATGAGGTCTGCTTCATACCCATTCATTATAGCAATGTCACACATAGGACCAAGACCACATCTTTCTCAGATCTCTCCCTCCAATTTGGCCAAGGCCAGAATCAACTTAAATCCAGCATTCCCAAGTCATTAGTTAAGCAAGGTTAGCACAAGGTTAAGGTAACCTGAGGTCAAAAAGATTCCTTTGACCACTTCCATTGCTACCAATGGTCTTCCAACAACAATTAGCAAATAAACAAATGACAAAGAACCACAATGGTCTTCCAACAACAATTAGCAAATAAACAAATGACAAAGAACCTCAACCCACTCCTAATGCTTGACCCTGGCATTTTGATTGATTTCAGTAGAAAAAGCCACCAAGTAACAGATAGCACTATCAAAGAATATGGAGGGCAGCTGCGAGGACCTGATAAAAATGCAGCCTGATGCAGAGAAGCCAGAGCAGAGTACTTTTCCTGAGAGAATACAAGCGGTAGTATATTAACCCAAGTACTTACCTACCGATGTACCTGAAACTTTCAATTCAAGATAGCTGAAACAAAAGAAAAACTAAATTGCTTCCATAACATGTTAAAGTATAAAAGGTATTTCCCACATATTTTCTTATAAGCGACAGACTGCACACACACACACACACACACACACACACTTTTGAAGATGACTGCAGGACATGGATGCCAAATCGAGTGCGCATTTGTGTGTGCTTTGATGTACGCCTGAGAAGAGAGTAGCCTTGTGAGAATGTGGCAGGCCACAACGGAGACTGTTTCTTCCAGCCAATATAATTACAATACAGCCTGAATAAGATGAATGAATATAATTTCAAACAAAATTCCAAAGGGAGACTTTCAATCATGACACACTTCAGGAAATAACATAAGCAAGAAATGCACCACCCAGATTTAAGACATTAAATTTTGGCATATTTCTCTTTAAAGAAGATGGTGCAGGTACATTTGAACCCTCCCCTGTCTTATTCCCTTTCCACACTCTCCAGAGGTAATCACTAATGCTGAACTGATTGCATCCACCCATGTATGTATATGTATGGATTTATAAACAACAGAATCCCAGAAAGATGTTCGTTCCTAAAGTTCACCTAGAAGGAAAAAACTGGAAAAGAGCCAAGAAGCATTTGAGGAGAACTGCGAAAGACAATGTGCACTATCAGACAAAACGTGTGTAACATCTGAAGGAGCATGGTATTGGCTAAAGGACAGATCAAAAATAAAATAGTTCAAAAAAAGAAGCTACACAATATATTGAGAGTATCAGATACAGTCATTCTTTTTGGTGTTCTGAGACTCAAATTCCAATGTGGGGGCAGGTGCTAGGGCCCCCCATATAACAAACCATTTTCCAAAAGCCAGCAGAGTGTAAGAGAACTCAGCTCAATTCCGTCACTGTCTACCTCAAGAGAGCAACAGGTTCCACAGGTAAATAAAAGGTTCAGACTACCCCCATGCTCTCCCGTTCAGACACCAGTGGCAAGTCTAGGTTGTCACCTATACTAGAGGTTCCTAGGATTCCCTTCTTCAGGATCAATCAATTTGCTGGAGCGGCTCACAGAACTCAGAGAAACGTTTTACTTACTGTAAGAGATAACTCACAAACAGCCAGATAGCAGAGATGTACGGGATAAGCTAGGGGCAAAGGTTGCCGAGTTTCCATGCCCTCTCTAGGCAGCCACTCTCCCTGCACCTCCATGTGTTCACCAACCCAGAAGGTCTCTGAACACTCTTTCTGGTTTTATGGAGCCTTCATTACAAAGGCATGACTGATTAAATCATTGGCCATTGGTGAGTGAATCAACCTCCAGCCCCCCTCCCTGGTGGCTGAGACTAAAAGTTCCAACCCTCTAATCACATGGCTGATTCCACAGACAACCAGCCCTCACTCCTAGGTGTTTTCCGAAAGTTAAGTCATTAATATAACAAGAGACCTTTATCACTCTCAAGACCTAGAAAATTGCAAGGATTTTGGAATTGGGAGCTATGAGCCTGAACTGTGGAGGAAGACTAAATATATGTGAGAAACATATGAGAAAGATATTTTCTTCATCTGAATAACCAAATATATATACAAACAATCATGTACCCTCAAAGAACTACAAATTTCAAAAGAAAAGATGTCAACGGACACTTCACCAAGAAATATATCCAAATGATTCATAAATATTTAAAAATATTTTAACTCCCTTAATCATAAGGAACAAATTAAAACCAGAATTAAATACCATTCGCAATCAACAGAAGGGATAAAACAAAAAATACCTAGTGTTAGCAAGAATAAAGAGCAAATTTATACAAACATCTGGGTAAAGTATCAGGCAGTATCAACTAAAGCTAACTATATGTATCTCCATGATGCAGTCTTTTCACTCTTCCATTTGTACCCAAAAATAGCATGTAACAGGTGAACCAAAAGAAAGGTGCCCAACAGTCAGTGTTCCTGAAGCTAAACACTGGAAGCCACTCAAGTGCCTATCAGCAGCAGAATGGATAAACAGAGCAAGCCTCGGAACAGGAGGAGTAACTGTCCAGGGCACGAGAGGGCCTTTCCAGCGGCTAGTAGTATTTTTTTCCTTGAACTGAGGGCTGAATATGTGATGTGTCCATTTGGGGAAATTTCATCAAGTTGTGCACCCTTCTGTGTGTTACACTTCAATTAAAACTTTTTTTAAATGAGGTGAAGCGTCATCATTTCTTGTAAAATATTTCACTAATGTTGACAAGTATCTGTGAAAATGAGCTATGTTTCATAAAGCGTCTCATAGATAGCTGACGGAAGTATAAATTGCTACATTTCTTGGAGTCAATTTGGTAAAGGTTCTTCAAAGCACAAAGATTTGTTTTAGAATTTTCATCAAATTCTTATTTACAACTGAAAAAAATAAGAGAAAAACGTAAATGTCTAATGAAACAAGATAGGCTAAATAAATTATATCACCATGAAAGCTGGAGAAGAGTAGTACATGGCATGAAAAATGCCCCTGGCACATGGCTACCGGAACATGCGGAACATGCCACAGAAAATGAAGAGTGAGGGGTCTTCCAGCAGCCTGCAAAGGGCTCCACAAAGATGAGGGTGTCTGGTCATGGACTCAGAGGGGGCCAGCTGGGGCCTCATCCACCAAAGGCTCTAATCAAAAGCCACTACACCACTGTGGAGCACATGCTGTGTGCCCCACGCCTCTCTGTCCTGCTGCTCTCCAGGGAGGCCCTGCAAGCACACTCCCCTGAACGTTAGACTGGATACATTTCCAGGGCTCAACAGCCACTCGTTGCCAGTGGGTACTGTGTTGAACCATGCAGTACTGTTAGGTAGTTAGGTAGACATGAGCTACTGGGGAATAAAGACCCCAACCAAAGACTTCCCTGAAACACCCATGTTATAGTTATAAATCTAATCACCCCTGCAACCTGAGGATCAAAGGAACGAAGGGTCATAAACCAGAAGCTGGTTTAATCCCGCCACAAGCACATGCGTTATCAATCCTATACTGACCTTCTTTTCACCTCAGCCTCATTATACTATCATTATAATAACATACCCAAGCCTGGAAGTTCACAAATCTATATTGAACTGAATTCTAGGTAACCACATGCACAGTAAGCAAAAGGTTGCAAAAAGAGCCAAAAGTCAATCAAAATGCCCTCACATGCCAATCATCTGTAACCTCTTATTACGGCCAGAATATTAGGTTTATCTCTTGAATTCTACACTATTACAGCCCTCTTAGCTGTAACCTGCTCTTCCCTTGGAGCGTACTTGAATCAAACTCATTTCTCTCTTGAAACATACTTTAATAACTCTTAGTTTTTCTTAATCTCACTGATCTGTAATTCTTTACTGTGTCAGTGGGGAAGGGTACCGAAGTACACTTCAGTACTACTTAGGGTAACGATAGATTTTAGATCACCCCAATGGTAACAGTGCTAGATGGGGAGGCAGAAAAGAAATTAAGTGGATTCCACATGAAGTGGTAAGGAGTGAATCACATCTGGATACACTACATTTAGTTGTCCTCTCTGTCTGTCTCTCTTTTGAAAAATAATTGACATATAACAACAACAGAGAGAGAAAAGAAA
This sequence comes from Cynopterus sphinx, assembly GCA_030015415.1. Lineage (NCBI taxonomy): Eukaryota > Metazoa > Chordata > Mammalia > Chiroptera > Pteropodidae > Cynopterus > Cynopterus sphinx. The sequence continues at coordinate 45,627,957 of CM057391.1, read as the reverse complement.
GGAGGAGGAGGAGGAGGAGGAGGAGGAGGGGGAGGAGGAGGAAAGGGAAGGGAAGGGAAAGGAAGGAAAGGGAAAATGGGAAGGGAAGGGAAAATGGGAAGGGAAGGGAAAAGGGAAGGGAAAGGAAGGGAAGGGAAGGGAAGGGAAGGGAAGGGAAGGGAAGGGAAGGGAAGGGAAGGGAAGGGAAGAGAAGAGAAGAGAAGAGGAGAGGAGAGGAGAGGAGAGGAGAGGAGAGGAGAGGAGAGGAGAGGAGAGGAGAGGAGAGGAGAGGAAGAGGAAGAGGAAGAGGAAGAGAAAGAGAAGAAAAATATACCAAAATGTTAACACAGGTTATCACTATGTGGTAAGATTCCAGAACATGGTCAGGTTTTTCTTTACGCATTTCTGAATTTCCCAATGAATAAGTATTCCTTTAAAAAAAAATAATAAAAGCTTAAGAGAGGAAAGCTGAGATATGGGCAGTTCTAAAGTCTCAAGCTATGGGAAGCAGGATGCTAGACGTTGGTTAAGTGAGAGGTCCCTTTCATTCCTTATACACCTGTAGGTTCCATTTTCACTGAAACACTTTCGAAAATGCATCATTTAAAAAGTTTCTGTATAATGAAATATCACATCTTTCTTAGAAAGTATAGCCTCTTTACAAAGCATCCTGGGGAAGTACAGTGTTCATACAAGTCCACAAAGGTCCCCAGGGCTCTGGTCCTGCACCCTTCCCTTGGCTGTATCTGAACAGCAACAGTAACAATGCTCCCCAGATTCCACTGTCAAAATTCACTGTCAAAAATCATGACAAATATGGGTTACTCGAAAGGCTCAGTGTTTAGGAGCCTAGTATTAAGTTTATTGTGCTCTTGGTTTTGTTTCTTTATTCCACACCAGAGAGTTTAAAGCAACTAAATTAGCATAAAAAATTTGCAAAAGCTCTCAGTAAAGTTATGATGAAATATAACTATATCAAACCAGATGCCAAACAGAAATCTATGCAGAGCACTCACTCTATGACGATTTTCAAGAGTTTAAAAGAGGGCCATGGTCTGGGAAGAGATATTCACAAAAATGTCAGAATGCTCCTACCAGTCCCAAACACAGACTAAGCCCAAGTACTCCCTGAAGATAAGGAAGTCAGGTGGGTAATGAGTGACACCAGGTCTAAATTTCAGTGGATTTATTGCTTTTGCGGCAACTTCTGTAATTATCAGCAATTCAGTCAAAATTGGGCAAAAATCTTCCTGGACTTTCACCTAACACTGATAGTTACAGACTGCCTTTATAATATTGGGGTGGTCTATAGCCATGCCACCCTGAACAAGCCCAATCCTGATCTCAGAAGCTAAGCAAGGTCAGGCCTGGTCAGTACTTGGATGGGAGACCACCCAGAAAGACCAGGTGATGTAGGTGTAAAAAATAAAAAACTGTAAGCTGACAAAGTCCTTGCAATCCGTGAGGTCAATCAAGGGTTGCCTTGCCTAAATAAATAAAATAAAATAATAAAATAAAATTAATAAAATAAAATACCTGGGGTGGTTTTGAATTGACAATGTGAAACTATATTTTGGCCTAAATAAAATCTTCAGTGGCTTTTAACCCAAGACAGATACATACATGTGATTTATACAAATTAATTTAAAGAGAATTGTGGATTTCCCTTTCTAAACTTGGATTATATTAACTTGTTTCTTTCAAGATCCTCTTATTTACCTGACAGCTTTCCTGTCATTTTATGTTCTAAATGACATTAACTTAAAGTTAATGTCATATAGAAAGAGAGTTTTTGAGGTGAGGAACTCTTTAAGTCAACTCAAGTTCTTCATTAAAAGAGATAAAGTGATGTGCAAGGAGAATCTTTGGAATCCTTACAGTGCAGCCTCTATAAAGTAAGTTGGGTCACAACTGTGGTTACATCACATTTTGTTTGAGGTTTCAGTTTCATGGTCCCTAATCCCTGAAAGGCTCTCTTCTCAATAATCATTCCTTCAAAGAGCAATTCTAATATTCAATTAATATTTTCCTGAAGAAAGAAAAATCTACCTTTAATCTACCTTTAATCTCCAAAAATCTACCTTTAGACCCGTGGCTCTGACAAATACTACGTCGTGAATCTCTTTAAGAACCTGAACGAAGAGGGCATAGGCACATGCCCATTAATAAAATGAATTGGCCCCTTTTTCTAAACCTACCCATGAACCTCAAGGTTTCCTGGGTTGCCAATTAAACTCTCCTGATGTACAAGATAGTTCGCTTAAGATGTTGAGGTAGTTGCCACCATGCTCAATGGTCTTTGTTCCTAAACTGAAGGTTGCCAGAGTAGGGGATGGGTGGGAAAAGGTGTGAGGATTAGGAAATACAAATTGGCAGGTACAAAATAGTCATGGGGATATAAAGTACAGCACGGGCAATATAGTCAACAATATTTTAATAACTATGTATGGTGTCAAGTGGGTACTACTCATTAGGGGGATCGCTTCCTAAGTTACATAAATGTCTAACTACTATGCTATACACCTGAAACTAATATAATATTGAATGTCAACTATAATTGAAAGCTATAAACTTTTCCTTAAATGGTACTTGTTCCTGACTCCCTGGAGGCAGGAGCTAGGCTCTTCCATGGCTTGGAAAATTGACATCACCCTCATGAGAAATATTTTCTATAAAAGTTTAACTGTCTTTTTTTAAGCACATATAACCTCTTATTATTAAAAATGAAAAGTACCCCCCCGTTAAAACAAGATACAAAATTATACTAGCACATGTGAGATTTACTTGTCATTAGTTTGCTCACATATTATGAGATTTCTATATTTAAATACTGAATTTCTCCCTGTCTCAAGCTACCCTCCAGCAGTGTGAACACCACTGATCTAGTCTAAAATAGTGACAAAATAATATTTTGTAACCTGGTCCCAATTAATATAATCATTTCTTTCTTAAAGTAAGGAAAGAATTTTCTTTTCAACAACTCACTCCCAACCCTAAACTTTTTAAGAGTAATAAGCTAAAGGCACTTATTTTTAACTAAATTATACAGTATTTTTCTTCAAAAAAAAAAAAAAAAAAGGAAAGAGATTTGTAAACTATTTTCTTAACACTCTCTTTATTTATCATCTATTATTGTCAGAAAGAGAACCAAGGTATGGATACTTTTCAGATAGGCAGCTGAAGGACTAGCAACAGATACATATTGGGCAAGTTCTCCCTCTTCAGTCTAAAGAAACCAAAGCAAACTTAAACAGGAGTCCCACCTCATACTACACCAACACTAACTAGTCACCAGCAAAAATAAGCAACAATAGTAATTATCCAGCTGCAAAGCTGCATACTGCAAATCTCACAGTATTCATCCCTTTTGATCTTTAGATTTCCCAATTTTCAACCAATATATATGCTGGGGGGGGAGGGTGTGTGTGTGTGTGTGTGTGTGTGTGTGTGTGTGTGTAGGCATCTTTTTTTAAATTCACCCAGTTTTTTGGGTCAAACTGGTGAATGAAAATATTCTCAATTTGTGTGCAAGTGATCAAAGAAAGTGCTTTAGATTTATGTGGAAAGGTTTCCCATTAAGATGGTAGCTATTTTTTCAAGCATGATTCCTTTTAATTGCGGAAAAGAGCCAAAAGGCTTTGTCAAAGGGCACATGTTTTCTATAAATCAAAACATAAATAAATGTGAGGTTATTTCACTAGGCATACATATGGTTTTTGCTAAGTACACTCTATTTATAAAACATTGTTTGCCTCCACCGGAACTGCTGTCAACATTTATAAGAAAGAAACTTTTCTACTGCTCTGAAACTTGCCAGCATTTGAAAACAAGCCTAGAAACATTAGTTTTTTAACACAGATTTGATTTAACTTAATGTGAAGTAGGCCACTGTGTATTTTCTAGTTTTCAAATGCTTGGAAGAAATCTTCGACTGAATATTAGATTTCATTTTTTACCAGAATATGTTTACCTTGCTGGAAGTTCCATTATTTTAACCATGCCATTGTTCTAGTCTTTCTGGAAGTTCTCTTTGTTTATAGGCAAGGGTCTGGGATTATTTTTCTTATCACTGCTAATAGAACAAAAACATTCTGTGAATGGGGAGTCTTTAACATCCATTAAAGCTGAGTATTCATAATTGCCTCACCATCTTTGCTCAAAGGCTCATTTGCATGATCTCTTCCCTTTAGTTACCCTAGACTATGAACACATTTATCAGTCCTACTCAGAGAGCAGTTTTCAAAATGAAGTTTTCTGTGAAAGGAATTAGCTATAAGCAAGCATGAAGCAATAATCCTTGACAACCAACAGCAAGCCGCTGAAGGAAACAGTAACTTTAATAATAATTTACATTCTCCATATTCCATTCAACTTTTCTTTCTTGGGCAGCAGTGCCTTTCAAAACAGAATATTTTTCCAATGCTTTTGCAAACAATCCCTACTCTAGGTGGATATAAACCAGTAGTTATAGTGCAGTCAAGAATGCTTCTAGAAAGAGCTCTTGCTCTCTTTTTTTTTTTTGTTTTGTTTTGTTTTATTTCAAGTTGTATCTTTTCCAGTTGTAAGATTTGTCATCTCTTGGTATAGAATGCATTTGTTTCCATTTTCGAATGGCAATAGAAAAATTTTAGTTTCATAAAAATAACTAAGAGGATTTTTAAAAGTCTAAAATCCCAAATTTCCAAGTAATACAATATTTAAATATATTTAATGATGACCTAATGTGTAATTACCTATAGATGATTAAACCACTTTGGAAACAATGTAAAAGTTTTCCCTGCTGAATACTGTCCCAATTTTACCCAGAATCCCAAAACACTTAACCCAGTTTATGCAGAAATTTCTATTTCTTTGTGGTATACTTAAAGGGGAAGGTTGCTTATAAAATGCAGATATGGTTCCAATAAACTTAAAAATGGAAATAGACAGATCCAGAAGAAAAATACAATATTTTCTGTATCATTTATTTTTGTAATTTTGTGGATTAAGAACTAGCTACCCTAATAGTAGGCAGTAATGAATTTTAAATTATAAGGAAAGGCAGAATTCTCAGGAACTTCTGTTCCTAATCAATCACCAGAGATCAGTGACATTATTAGAGCCTTTGATCACAGCTCCTCTTTCAAGCTCAGTTGGGACTGAATTGATCCTTGCTGGTACTAAGAATGGAGAAACACCTAGGAATACAATTCACCATGTAACATAAGAAGTCATAAGCATCTCTTCCCCTCCAGGAGAGGGACAGAGCACATTCCAAGCAGCCTGGACACCAAATAATAGCGTCACCTCTTTAAATCCAAACCCAATTCAGGTCTTACTAGGATTCCCAGAGCACTTCAAGAGAAATACAGACAATACACTACTTTTCTTTCAGTTTGGTCTTCCTTTCCCAACATATGTACACAGGACAAGCCCCAAATCCCTTGTCATGAAGAGAAGAGGATCTGTGAATTTTTTTCCCATTCTCCTCATTACAAAGCACTTAAATAGTACAGAACTTCCCTTTCTACCTGCGAAATTCACTTAATGAGTCTTCATGAAAAAAAGGCTAGTCTACATTAGCCAGAAAGATAATCCTTGAATATAATGTAGGCTTCATTAATTTCAAAATACTTTTAAGCTGCAACCTCAGACTGTAACTCACAATGCTCTGATCTGAAATGGTCACTTTGAAAATGAGAAGTTTTAAGTGACCTTTACTACTTTAGTTCCATTGCTGTTTGGGCTTTTTTTCCCCTCCTTATTTGTAATACAAATCTAAATGAGCTTTGTGAACACTGGTGGACTGCAGTTTATTATCTTCCTCATCAGGTGATCAATGATTTCATTAGTAAGACAGATAACAAAACTGTCATATCATTGACACTGTTATGAAAGATTATCCTAGGTTCCTGCTCCATTTTCCAAGGTCCGGAGTTCTCTGTGGCAGCCCTGAGTCCATTCAATATTTTCCACAGACAGAGAAAAGTGAAAATCCATTTTGAAACCAATTTCAATTAGGATCCAGAAGCTGTTATCACAGGTGTCGCAGAATGGGCCCGTAAGTGGAAATGTCGCCTATCCATTCTGAAATGAAACCTTATCAGGGGCTACAAAGATGGCTGGGGACAGCCTATCTGTAAATTACTTTTCGTCTTGTGTTAACTCAACCTTAGTCCTGTCATATGGAATTCTTTCCTTCCACTAGTAATAATCTAATGACTAACTAGACACACTGCCCAAATGGCTTTCCTATAGACAGGGCTGTCCCCTTAAACATGGGTACAAATGCAAATATACTTGGGCCAGCCAGGGAGCAAAGGGATACACATGCTTTAAATGACAGAACTAAAAGTTGATTATGGGAAATAAAAGAAGCCCGTCTCCACCCATTGCATTCCTGGTGATTTTTCAATTGCAAACTCCAAGGCCCCGTTATTTCATTAATGCAGCACCCAAGTCGTGAGGCTTTTCTCTCACATCTTTCAGTCTCCTTTTAGCAAATTATCCCATGACGGCGGATTTATTCAGTCAAAGACCTCAGACTTTGAGAGGCAACAAAAGAATCAAGAGACTTTCTGGTCCACCTGCCTGGCAAGTGATGAGGCAGGGAAAGTCTCCCCCAGAGAAACCAATCAAACCATTGTGTGGCACAGTCAGACCTTTTCAACTGTCAAGCCCGAGAGCAGGGAAAGAGATGAAAGAACGCGGGATGAAACTACCATTTACGGAACCATGTGGGAATGGTCTCCTAAGATTTAATAATTGGGATGGAACTCAACTTTCTACCACTAAAGGGCCGGGGGAGTGGGGGTGGTAAAAAAAAAAAAAAAAAGATTGAGAAGAGTCAAAGAAAGAGGAAAAAAGCGAGAAAGGAAAAAACAGCAGCCTCAATCAGGCTAGGAATAACATTCATATAAAAATTTCTCCTACCTGAGGTTAAGTCCTATCTATAAAAGTACAGGGGGGAAAGGATGATGTTACAAAAAAAAAGAAAAGAAAAGAAAAAAAGAAAAAGGAAGGGGAGGAAAGGGGAGGGGAGGGGAGGGGAGGAAAAGGGAGGGGAGGGGAGGACAAAGAAAGGAGGGAGGGAGGGAGGGAGGAAGGAAAGACTTAACAAAGTCTTTGATATTTTTTCTCCAGGTTAGAGATGCATTAAATGTTCTAATTCTAAACTGGGCAATTAATTCATAGTAGTGAAACAAACAAACAAAAAGCCCTCATTAATATGCCTGCCTTGTAGTTTTAAGTATTAAATGGCATTTTAAACTGGCCTAAAATGAAACAATACATTGATTGCACATTAAAAAAGACTCAGATTGGCAGAGACACTAGGTTATATATTTCTGGGCAATTTTCAAGTACATTTTAGTTCTACCATTTCAACTGGAACTATTCAAATAAAAAGTAAAAAGCAGGATCTAAAAATCATGGATTTTTTTTTAAAAACATACTAAATAAACAATACCAAATAGATTCTGGAGTCCCAATGCTTTCTATTATTACTGGTGATTCATACTGTATGTATTACTATATTGAATATAAAAAGTAAGTATTTGTTCAAATTTTGAGGGTGTTGAAACTATTCGTGTTTCTGATGGTGGTTACATGAGTTTATAGATTTGTCAAAACTCATAGAACAGTACACCAAAAAAGACTGAATAATGTTGTAATTTAAAAATAAATAAAAATTGCGGCTGATATATCTGAAAAGATTTCCATATAAACGAGATAACAGAAGTTTTCTGCTTTCCTCATCACCCTGCCTCCTTTTCTACATGGTCCTCAGTGCTGAGCCTGGTGTCCTCTAGCATCCCATGGTGTGGGCTGCCTGGAAAAGCCCTCCCCCTACTTGTCAGCTCAAAGTGGTGCAGGATGGAAGGCCATCAACTATCTAACCGAAGGGAGACTCCCACAAGCATCATTTTGCCCCCTAGCTTCAACTCTTCCATTGCTATTTCTGATTTTGACCAGTTTGTTTCTGGAAATATGAAATCCCACATCACATAATCACAAGCAATCAAGGGCAACCCTGGAACTTTCCACAAGCAGAACACATCATGCTGTGGCTTTTTTTTACTCCCAAGTTTGAGAAACCGTGGCAAGATGGGGTTGGTATTTATTCCTGATTTATCTGAGTACCCAAGCACTGTCCTTTTAGAAGAGAAATCCAGTGGCTATATACAAGAAAAAAAAGAATCCCCAGAGAAGCCCATTACCATAAAATTACTGATTTCATCCCAAAATTTCATTGAGTATTTATGAATGAGAAGTACATCCTAAAAGCATCTGAATCGTTAAATCCAAATTGGTGGCAATTTTAAGACCAACAGATTGAAGTGTTGTTTCCTAATCCCAGATCTTATCATCTACTTGCCTGTCAAGCTACATCCTGATGACCACATTTTAAGGATTTTCTGTTAGTTGACCCCTCTAATTCTCTCAGATTATAGTTTAACCATTCATAGATCATCAACAAATGATGTTGTACCAAAAGGAATGAAATGAAACATATCAGTGAATTAAATCCTGTGAAGTAATATCCAGTATAAGCTCTTATTATTACTAATAATAGTTTAAATATTTGGTTATTCACTGTACCAGCCACAGAGATGTTAATTAATTAGCCTAAGACCACACAGCAACCAAGCAGTAAAGGTAGGGTTCAAACCCTGGCAACAACACTACTGCTATACAATACATGCTCCCTGCCCCCACTGAGCCGAGTAAGGTTCTGGCAGGCCTGTGTACTATACCAGCTTATTCATTATCTGCTGAAGCCCACTCAGTACAAAACACTGAACAGGAGGTAGACGGGGCATGGAGAAAAGACAAACCAGGTGCTATTCTCGAAAAGTTTTAAAATGTAAAAATTTACGTGTCATGGGGGAGACAAGGAGGAATAATTACAGCAGTGAAACTAGTTCTGTATGATGGTGCGATAGGAGCTACATGACATTAGTTAAGGCATATTAACAAATGTGCTGCACCAACACAAAACATTCCTAGTAGAGAAAACTGTAAGGGTTAAGAGGAGTTTATATAGGAACTCTGTATTTTCTGCTCAAATTTTCTGTAAACCTAAAACTTCTCTAAAATATAGCCTATTAATTAAAATAATAATTTAAAATATACCAAAAAAAATCAAGTGTTACTAGGTAATTCCCAAAAGGACACACGACCACATGGAGAAAAAGAGACTAAGGACATAATCACATTTGAGAGTAATTTAAACATGCCTTGATGCTAGGGAAAATACTCGTTCTATGCAGGGATACATTTTAACAAAGGCAAAGAGCCCTTCCATTTAGCTAAGACATATGTTATGGGTGCGACAGTATAGTGGTAGCATATAAAATTAGAAAGTCAGACAGGAGTCAGATTTTGGGAGATATCTAAATGTTAAGGAAAGGACATTGAACTTTGTAAGTAGCTGGGAATCACTGAAGGTTCTAGACTCGGGGTATGGCATAAGCAGAACAGCAGAGAAATTAATTCTGCAGGAGCATGTCCCATGAATGAGAAGAGCAGAGACTAAAGGCAAGGTGATTAGATAGTTTGCTTTAATTGTATAGACATGAATGAGGTAGTGAGGTTTTAAATAGTGCAGCGCAGTAGCATGGCCTAAAGGGACACATGAGTGAATAATTACAGAAGAAAATCTATCAGGGACTCAAAACTGGTTTGTACAAGGGAAGCATGAGGGAGGGGTCAAAGGTGACAGTGTGGTTTCAAGCCTTGATGACCACACGAAAGCCGATATACTCAGCCAAAATAAGAATACAAAGGTTACTAGGATTTAGGAACACAAGTTTAGAACTCAAGAGAGCCAGGGCTCTTAGGAGTATCAGGTTATTCATCATTAATTGGTTTAAAATGCAAAATTTCTTTTATAAAGCATAAAATCTAACTCTAATACAGCCCGAACCACCCTATAAATGGGTATCACTGACCTGAAAGGAAACAATTTGCCCCAAGAAAAGAAACAAGAAAAGAGACATGAGACATGCATATTCTATTTCCCATGCTAACTCATACAACCAACATTAGTTTCCAAGGTTAAAGAAATCAAAATAAATTTTCTCAAAATTATCTTTTCTATTTTTTTGGCTTAAGTAAAGGCATTCAGAAGGAAGTACAGAAACTTTTTTTTTTTTGATCCATCCTTTCTTAATATGTGCAAACTTCCTCACATTTGGGATTGATGCAACATCTTGAACTATTTTTCAGAGAGTCCAGCAAATTAAAAATTACTTTTGCCAAACATTTTTTCCTAATATGAGAACCTATATGTATTTTCAAGAAAACACAATTCTTTGTTAGAATTCATCATATTTAACTCATCCACATGATTTGTCCTACTAACAATGGCTGACATTTGCTAAACTCTTACGACGTGTGCTGCTTTTAAAATGGTGCAGGCATTGCCTCACTTAATCCTACCAGAAATCCTGTGAAATTGGTCTAGTTATTATTTTGGTAAACAGATGAAGAAACTGAGATTGTGAAAAGTTAATCTGCCCAAATTTGGTGTTGCCAGAACTCAACCCAAAATTTCAGATCTCAAAGCCTATGGGGTGCTCCTAACCAATAACCTACACAAAGTGAAATCTATTTTACCTGACAGCCCTTTCCATCCAACTGTTATGTGCCAGGAAGTGGGATGTGGTCAAGAAAAAAGATGTTGAACAGCTAAAGACACAAGAAACCAAAATCTCACAACCTTGTGTCTATATGGTGTGAACTGCATGCACAAAACTGAGTCATCTTACTCCCAGCCAGGACACCAACAGATATCACCATTAACATCCACATATTGGGACGGTTTAAAAACAAATGACAAGGCCAAGAAGTAACCAAAAGTTCAAGAGGGGAAAAAGTAACTCTTACATATCTGCAGACCCATGCCACTTACCCCTTAAATCTCAAAGAATTTTTTTTTAAACAAAGGGAAACCAAGCCCTTCTTTTTGAAAGAATCAAAATGAACAGGAAACTTCCCCTCCATTATTAATCCATCAGTTTTGGTTTTGGATTGCATCAACATTTGCATAATCATTTTAGCTTTCTATCACTTGAAGGTATGTCCCCAAAAACTATCAGATCCAATATAAGATCCCCAAGACACACATTTATTATTAATTTCTTAATTTTTCAAATCAGGTAAATAAATATCAGATCAAAAATAATCAAACTGAGAAGTCAGTATTTGTAAGTCACTGAAAGAAATTTTATAGGATAAAATGTCTGAAACTTTTATTAACTTTTATTATTTACAAACCACAACATGTAGCTTAGAAATCTATAACAGAAACAGCTTATTAAGCCATTTTATTTACAGTATTAGCATATTACCAATTTGCAGATTTTTAAGTAAACAATGATACTTAACATGAGTGCACACTTTATATGTGAAAGACATGTTAGATTCCAAAAATAATCACTTAATTACTATCATACTTAAATATTCAGAAAACTAAATGTCTTCTTTTTTGTCATTTATTCTTAATAAAGAACACTAAAACTTAAAATCTAACTATGACACATGAAACACATACTGTGGTTCCTAAGTAAGAGTAGTGAATGCTTTATATGTTAATATAGGTTCTTAAACATTACAAAAATCAAATTTGCCTTGTCTTATTACATGTACAAGATTTACAAGTTTTTCATTTGTGTTATTTTAAATTTTAGTGTTAAGAGGCAAATGCTTACTTAAAATTTATTTCTGGTTTTTGAACCATTTTGTTTGTGTATAAGTGCATTTAAATAAAACACTATATGAATGTTATTCTACGAGTAGATACTCAGCTGAGAAAAGTAAGAAAACAGATCTGTAAGGACATGCAGTGGAATGTGCATGGTTTGGCTGGAAGGCTCATAATCAGAACAAATTGCAGCACATAATGGCTGGAAAAGTTAATTAAGTTAACCTAATACAGCACCACAACAAAACATTTTTGTTTATTTTAATCATTAAATTGTGGACAGGAGAGAAAATGCACATATTACATCCATTTGGTTCTTAGTGCTGAACCCATTTTTAATTGTTCATTTATAATTCCCTGAATTTCAGAGCTTTGTAAAGGAAGCATAAGAAACCCCCCCACCCCACCCCCGCCCCGGAAACAGTGGCGACCAGTACTACCTGTGATAAGACCCAAATTATTTTAATTTTCTTTTGGTAAATAGCCTCAGTGTAGGCATCCAAGCATTTATGAAATGTTTGTAGAAAAAAGAGAAAGAAAGAAAGAGAAAGAAAGAAAGAAAGAAAGAAAGAAAGAAAGAAAGAAAGAAAGAAAGAAAGACAGACAGACAGAAAGAGACATTTCGTGTGTAGAAAAATGAGAAAGAAAGGGAGACAGAGACAGAATGGACAGATATACCAATGACCACGGTAATGGCAGCCACCAGCCGGCACGCACAGTGAGTCAACCTATGAGCCACTACCCATGAGCTCTAAAACCCAAATGAGGCAGGACCAAAACTCACATGCTCGCAGAATGAAGAAGAGACTGGGCCAGCCCACCCCGAGCTTGATCCTGGTGCTGGAAAGAGACTATGAACTAGTTAGACGAAACAGAGAACTGTTAAAAGGTCATTATAGTTATTATCATTGCTTATGTAAAGCAATCACCAAGAAAGAAATGCACATTTTTTGTTTTACTTTACCCATCATTAAATTTGTTTGCTGGTTTTCTTGGACACTTCCAGTAAGGTTGCAATCGTGTTTAAAAACACCACTTCCATTTTTCTTTAGTTGGTTGGGTCTTTATGTTATCCCAAAATAAAAAGTAGTAAAATCCCTCTTAGAAGAAACGGGAACACTGAATAAAATGGCCAGAGTACTGCAAACCTGACCAATGAGCATGTGCCCCCAAAAGAGATGGGTTTCATACCCATTTAGGAGGGTGCACATGTGCTTCAAAAGCACAGGCTGATCAGGGCAGGAAGCCCATGGAATCTGGATTAGTTCAATTCTGCGGTTATTTCAGACTATAGGACTAACTTTGTAAATCATGACTATTCCTTCTCTGGGATAACATCCTTGACGGGCATGCTAGTTGCACAGGGCTGCTTAGATTACTTCTGTTCATAGTCACCCTAAATGGGCTCATAAGGGCAACCTGTGATCAAAGAGTGGCTGAAGACCAAAGCAGATGCACCGAACACCTCCAGAGCATGTGTCTGTGGAAGTGGCAGAAACAGCAGCATGAGGAAAAAACCGCTGTTTTTACGGTGCCAGAATTCACAAAAAGGACAGTGGCTCATAAAGACTCCCCATAACACTCTGTCTTCTACCAACTTAACACCAGTTCTCACCTGTCTTCACACTCACATGCTCACACACATCCTACATACCTCATACCACTTACTCACACACAATCATACACACAAGCTATAAAGATAAAGCAAAAGTTGTTTCATGAAGCATAAAATACAGAAAGTGCTTATTACATCAAAATTACTATTAAAATTATCAAATAACCAACACTGCATGGACTGATTCTACTTCTAAAATAATAAATTTGTCTAACTTTTACAAATTCCAGGAGAAAATGAACAAGGGTCACGATTATTTTAAAGGAGAAATTATGCCTTCTATAAACACACTGGAAGGATAAAGCAAATATCTGGCTTAAAAAAAACAAATTCCAGTCCTGACTTGAAACATCACAAATAAAGGTAGAAATACAGATATATTTTCATATGTATGTAAATAAAATTATTTTAACACAGACATAAATATACCTCCCTAAGGATCAACTAAAAATAGGACTCATTAGCCAGCAGGTTCGTTCAATGGCAGTCCCTCCCCGCACCCAGTAAAGCCAGAAATGCATACTGGTGACATCCAGGAAGGAGGAGGGCACCTGCACAGCACATACTTGTCATGGACAAGGATGGGCATAGAGAGCAGGCTCCTCAGAGTGTCAGCTCAGGCAGTACCACAGTCAGGACAGAAAGGCGCAGCTTTACTGGATTTCTGCCCTTAAGAGTCTACAGTTCTGGGCTGTAGAACTGTTGGGAGGTTACCTTCAGGTTCTAACTCTCCAATTTTATGTAAAAATAGTTTAAATCAACCTAGTAATACCTAGTAATAAATAGTTTAAATCAACCTAGTAATACCTTTCTTGAATAAATAAAAGATAAGCCCACAGGGAAGGAGGAAGCAGCTGGTTCATGCAAATCAGTTTGCCCAAATATGCAGTGTCCAGGAACAGGAGAACTGCCGGCCAGGTATGTAGAAAAATGGAATGCAATTCAGGAAGGCCAGGTGGCTATGAGTTCTATAAACAGCAAAGACAATAATGACCCACAGAGTGGAAAAGCAGAGAAAGGAAGGTTACCATTGATCTATTTAGTTTGTTTTATCCAGAAGGGGCTCTAGAATTCATTTTCAATGCTCCATGCCTGAACTGAAATGCTTCTCAACACACGGCTTAAAATACTAATATAGCATACAGAAACAGTGGCTCTATGTTACCTCTGAACACAAATTAAGTAAATTACATTTTTATAAGCCAGCAGCAAAACCTGTATCTCAATACAAGCGTTACCTTGAGGCTTAACCATTAACAACTTCTAAAATCTTTTAAAGTAGACCACTAAAAGTTGGAAGTGGGAGAATCCTGTCACTAATTTTGACAAAGCAACTTCTGTACCTTCTCTAACAACTAATAATTAATTGGACTACTGTAGACTTTCCATATGAAATGTGAAGTATTCTTAACTCCTGCCAGACTAATCAAGACGATTTTCAAAAAGCCAAAACAGCAACATTCTGTAATAAATAAGCGATCACATTTACATCTCAAATTAGAAAATTTGTAAGAAAACGGAACACCTTCAGTACTGAAACAGGATTATGAACGCCTGACCAAACTGTACCATCAAGCCCCACTCTCTAACCCCATTTTGCTTTAGCCTCTCATAGATTAAACACTGGTCCAGGTGCAAAAGCTCAATTCACAAGTAATGTAGAGAATACAAAAATGACTGTGGGCTTGGATGCTGGTAATCCCTGTGGCTGCTCACCATTGGAAGTAGTGCTGGAGGCCACGGCTTTCTCGCTGACATCTGTCCGAGTAGAGCATTTCACTACAGAATTTTCAACTTTTTTCTTCTCAGTGGTCATGGAGCTGTGGGACTGGGCCTCCATGATGCTTTCTCATTACTTCAACTCTCTGCTACCAGGAACACCTAAATAAAAAAAAACAGCGCCATCAACTTCAAATAAGGGTGGGGGGAAAATGTCACTCAAAAGCCCACGTCTTTCACTTGAGGAGCCTACAGCTTTAGTGAATTCAAAATCTGGAAAAGCCTTTGCTACATATTTCATTGCAAAAATGCCTCAAGTTCTATTAACAAGCCAGTCAAATGTGCAAAAGGAGAACAGAGGGCAAGGTCCATAATGTGGGACTTTCCCCAAATTCCTACTGCCATTTGTTATTAAATGGTCTAAATATCTCAATTTTTAGCTGTTTATAGTGTGAAACCCAAGTGTCACTCATATTACTCTTTTAAGCCACATCTACAAATGTCTCTTCAGGTGGCCGACTTTATAGAAAGTGGTACTAGGATAACTTTCCAAACAGGGAAAGGTTTTTAATTAGATGTTTTAAAAAGCATACAATTTCTCAAATTCAAGCCCTACTCAAAGTTCTGAATCAGAAAATAATTTAGGCCAAATAGCCAGGGATTTTTTGCTCCCCCCGCCCCCCCCCCCCGCCAAGATATCTGAATTGCAATATGCAGCTTAATCTTAATTCATTAAGGTAAACCATATTGTTTCTTAAAATGAGACCATTTCAATTCATTTGAGTTATATCTTCTTAAACCAAACAAAATAGAACAACACACTCTTGACCCCACAGAGAAAGTCAAAAGACTGCCAACAGCAAAGACTGACACCACTTAAGAAACATTAAAAGTCAGCTAAAGGCAAGTTCAGTTACTCAGTCTTTCACTGGCTTCATTCATGTGATAATCATGTGATAATAGCCCTAAACTCATCGTTCATCAATTTCCATTCAATTTGGTTCACGATCTTTTTTTGCAATCATGGTCTACCCTTACAAAGAATACAAGAAAAGGTGACAAGTACCCTCTCTAGAATGTTTTCTTCAAACTATCTAGATTGCAACACTTCAGTAGAGTTATCTGCTTCTTTTCCACATTTAGCAGGCAATGACACCATGTTCCATCAAAACAGCGATCAGAGTGAAGTAAAATAAGCAACTGCTTAACTGACTGAATTAAAATACCGGATGAAATATTTTTGGTCATCCTTAACTCAACTTTGCAAGAGGAACTGCAAATTCTTTTTTCACTGTGCAAGAAATCTGGAATTCAATTAACTAGAAATGCTTTAGACCCAGAGGCTGAGTGGCACTGAAGGACCAGCTTTCCCACCAATTCCCTTTTCTTTTCCTAGATCATTCATTGTAAAATGTACAATTTATTTAAGAACAGCTTTTCTGGAATAAAAAAGAAAATAAGATGCACAAAGCTAAATTTACATATCAATTGCTAACATCCACTTCAAATTCAGAAATAGCCCTCAAAACCCCCTAACAAAGTGACAGTGAAGGAGCTCAGAACTTCCTTTCAGAGGGCAGCCATCGTGCACAAGTCCAGAGGGTAAAAGGCCTTGTTACCAGTTACCTGAATGGAGTTGGTAAGGGCCTCAGTTTTCAAGCACACAGTGGGACTTACCCTTGGGGGGAAGGGCGTGCAGTTCTCTTTAAGAAAATGTTAAAAGTTATGGATCCTCTCCCCAGAAAAATACCCTTAAACACTAGAGTGTACATTTAAGAGAGAACATGGGCCTTCCAAACTTTTCCATGAATCCTGATAAAGAACCCTTGAGGGAGAAATTTTCAACAGTCCCTTCTAACTCTTTTTTTTTTTAATGCTCCCCAAAGTGGATTTAAATGTCAGTCTTTAAAGTATGCCACAGAACAATTCATCCCCATCCACAGCACTGTTTATGAGTGGTGCAAGAGCCACCTGAATCAGTCTGCCACAGAGCTTGTGAAACACTCAGATTGCCTGGTCCAATACCTGATGTCTTGGAGAACAGCACCAGGGAACTTGGTACTGTAACCAGCACTAGTGACCATCAGGCTCACCAAAGCTAGTAGACAACTGTTCTATACATTTTTGTTCACTACTCTAAACCCAGTAAAGCAGGTATCCATTTAAGTCTTGGCTGTCTACGTGAACTAATGAATGGACTTTACACCCCAAATGAATACCAATAGCCTGCATGAGCCTAGCCTAGTACCCATTACAATGACAAACTCTTTGGAATCTTTGCTAAAAAGGCCATCCCCTCTCCTGACAGCTTCAAGAAGACAAGCCCTTGGCTATCTTCTCAACACCTCGTACCCCTAAGAATGTGTACTGAGCAAATAAAGGATCTAGTGATGACTCCATGACCCAGATGCTTATACAGTGTCTTCAATCTTAAATCATCACTGGTTTAGCTACGTATCTTTTATATCTAGTGCTTCTTTGAAAACTGGCAAATTACATAAAAACTAAAAACTTTAAAAGTAATGTTAATCAAAACACCCCATCCTCAACCATTTTGGATAAAGAGACATTATTGTAATTGTTTCCCTCAAAACACAGTTTTATTGGTTGAATGTGAAGTTTTACTAAGTTAAAACTGAACACGGAAACATGCCAATAGAACAGAAAAAGCCATGAAGAACTGGGATTCCTGGTAAGGAGTCAGTCTCTTCCTTAGTAGATAGAACTAATTAACAGTAATAAAGAGACAAGTCGCCAAAGTTCCTTGACAAACAAGGTTTCTGTAGAGTTATTGGTTTTTCCCCCAAGCAAAGGAGTTCATTTTAACATAGCAATAAACTCTCCAAATACTCAACACCACAGAGAGAGGCTCATGGGAGAAGAGGTAAAGCCCCAGGCACTGACTAAAATCGCACTAATTAATGGTGGCAGAGAATACTAATTCCTACCCCCCTGGTTTGAAATAGATTTTTAAAAAATTAGGCCCTTGGTCACTCAAGAGTCTGCCTCTGTCTTCTATTTTGACAACTTATTTTTGGATCTCATTAGTAAGTAACTAATTATTTAAAAGTGTGGCTTTGGAACAGGGCTATAAAAATGGCAACTTGCCAAGGCACACATCATATCAGCTTATTTTACTGATAAAAATACAACTTTGTCCCTGTCTGTTACAAAAGAGAAAGTTTTAACATGCTCACACCTCATCAACACTATGTACTAAGAATTAGTGAGCAGAAGAGAGTCCACTTCTACCTGGGATGGTGGTTTTTTCAAAGATTAAGAGAAGTTGAGAAATTTAGTCGCGAGTAGATACACAAAAGCCTGCGGTATAGAAGAGACCAGTAAAAATTCCTGGTGAAATCCTAAAATATACAAAATTGGGGCAGTAGCTCATAGTACTACTTTCAAAACTTGGAATTTCCTAAACACTATAGTACAACTTATTTATGTCAAGGAAAACTTTTTGGTTTTGATTCAAGATTTTTAAGGGAAAATATCAGTTTTTTAGATGTGAATAAAATGAGAACTTTCCCCTGACCATGTTTCCTTTTCTTACAATTCCACACTGTTCTCCTTCAACTCCTTTCGCCACTGCAACATATGTGCAAAATTTGCTGGCATGTCCCTTAAGTTTTTATGTTTATGGAAAAAAAAAAAAACTGTAGCTGATGTTTGAGTCCCAGAAGCTTGAGTATGTGAAAGAGAAAAATACTGCAACCAGGGAAAACTGCTAAGAGTGTATGCCTGCTAAGGCCTAGTTTCCTGGGTAAATAGAGGGGTAAAGACTCCTCCCTGAAAGCAGTCCTGGTCTGCCCCCCTGCCCACCCCCAGCCATTCTGGAACCTTTTGTAATTTCCCGGAAGGCTGAACCCAGGGAACAATGAATTCCAGACCCTATTATTAACCTAATCCCTCTCCCATTAACAACCTGCCTGCAGGTGGGTCTTTTCCGTCTAAATTATCAATCTAAACTTGCCTCGAACTCCTTCCTGCAAAGAAAGCATCGGAAGCTTGCCGGAGCCACGGCCCAGGTGAGGGTTTCGAGCATCAGCTCAGGGGCCGCAGCGGCCGCTTCGAGACGCTCGTGCGGACCTGCACGGGCGGCGGCTTTCTGCCCCAGAGCGCCTCAGACGGCCCTCTCCGCGGGGCCGCCACCAGGGCGGCTTTAAATAAAAATGTCCCCAAACGGGAACGTCTGTCTTCGCAAAGCACGAGCTGGCTGGAGTCACGGTTTGTCTCAGGCTGTGGGGCTGGGGCGTCCCGTGGCCGACGGCGCGGGCCGCCGGGCGCTCGTCCCCGCCCCCCCCGGCACCCCCTCCCCCCCGGGCTCCCCCCCCCGGGCCGGGCGTCCGGGGCGGCCCCTCCGCACGCGCCGCGCCGCCGCGCGCCGGCTCCCTCCTCGGCAGCGGGCAGGCCCGGGCGGCAGCCCAGGTCCGCGCCCAGGGGCGGCTCCTCCGGAACGACGGTGTCGGGGCGGCGGGGGCGCCGGCGGCGCCGCCTCCATCCTCACTCGGCAGCGGTCCTCCCGAAAGCACAGAAACCGGCAGAACGTGACCCCCGCGAGGCCCGCGCCTCGGGCGGCAGCGCCCGGCCCTCTCGGAGGCCGGCGGCCGCTTGCTCCCGGGGTGTCCTGCTGGGGCCCGGCAGCCCTGCTGTCACTCGGACTCAGGCCTGGGTGCAGAGGCACGGCTGTCCAGGTGCTTGGCCCTGCGGCAGAACACTGGGAACGCCGGGCCTTCAAGAGCCCAACGGGTGTCCCTCATTTACAAAACCTGCAACTCATCGTCCCTTAACCGGGCCCCCTAGGACCGTTTCTTCATTAGCTGCCCTAGATAGATTCAGAATGGGAAAGGTCCATTTTTGTCCTCTTTCAGCGAGGGAGGCCCTCAGTGGAGTTCCGAAGTTTCACCTTAACCACGAGGCTTTACGCAGCAGAGTATGAGAAATCACAATTCTAGAAATCTGCAAGAATCAGCCTTTCACCTTGCAGGTCTCTGTGCTGAAACAGGATCCCAACGGAAGGACTTCTTTACCCTGCTCTGCTTAGAATTTCTGAGAAAGTAGTAGTCCTAACACCAACATTTTAAATGATGTTTGAACTGTATTAAACAATTTTCTAACCGCATTACAAACTGATCCTGCATCCTTTGTGAACAGACTACTTAATTTATTTCCCTCATCCAGTTGGTTTATTTTTAAGTTGCCCGAACTTGGGCAATGATTCTGATTTTTTTTTTCCTTAATGTATTTAAAGATTTAAAACTGAATTACAAGCTTGATTAATGACAAACTAATCAGTTTCTGATAGATTAAAATAGCAACTGCCAATGAGGGATCAGAAAGAAAAGGCATTCCAGCAGAACTTTTAACAGTAGAGATTAGGCCTTAAGTGAGAAATTATTCTGTGCAGCTTAGGGAACTATTGCTCAAGTGGAATAATAAGGCAGTCCTCCAAAGAAATTACATTCACTTACACCTGCCTCTATGTTTATGAAGTGAATGGTCTCCCTAACGTGTTAATATTTTTAAAAATCTAAAAACAGCCTATGTAAGGATTTTTGAGGGGCCTCCCCTGTATCACTGAGGAAAGACATTTCCCTCACACTTTATGACTAGCAGATTACTTGCTACTTCAAGATGCTACTCTTGGAGCAACCATTTTGGTAAAATTCCTTAGTTACACCTTCCTGTAGCATTAAAACTCAGTTACTAAAGAAAATGAATCCTTTAAAAAGAGAAATTTTTGAAAAATCAAAAGGCACAAACCTAATTGTAATTTTAACTTTTAAAATTGTCACCAATTCTGAAAGTGAGACATAGACTCAATGAGCAAACTTTAGGGAATTTAAAACATTTAGTGGACTTCACATAATAATGCATTATAGTAAACCTCTCATAGGTTTTTGAGTGTGGTTGATGTTTTCTTGTGCTCAAAATGTTTCTGAACTTAAAATCAATTAGACATGCGTAAAGTCTGTGACATACCGACAGTTTCCAAACTTTCTAAGGCTTCCTCCCCTTTCCCTATCAGTACTTCTCTGCAAGAAAAAAAGCTCAATTTCCTAAATTCTTAATGCAATCTTCATGAATTTTTAACTATAATATTGTTAATTGTACAATTACTTTACCTTTATATATGATTTACATATGAGGGATGGGGATTTTGCTGATGGTTCTAAGATCAGTGATAGTTTTTGTTTTTTTATTATTATTTAGGGTACTTTTTTTCCATAATCAGGAAAACCTACACCTTACTTGCAGATAAGAAAGCAGCAATCTGTTCAAGGTGCCATAGTAGTTCCTAAATCTGCTACCTGTTGTTTTCAATCTTTCCTACATTTCTGAAGCTCCTGGTCTCAGATAAGCAGTATTCATGACATCCCCAAATGAAATTACTCCAAGGGGAAATAAATGCCTGGCTAAAGATTAAGTGAATTTAGTTTTAGTAAATTAACTACATCAAAATTTTTAAGAAACCCATATACTGAACTTCAATCACTTAAAAGCTTATTTGACATAAAGTAATCATTTCTATTACAGTTAAAATCACAAATGACATTTCGTATGTCAGTTTTACTTTTCTGCTATGTGTATTCAAAAAATATCATTAGCTACTCTTTCTCTGCTGCTAGTCGTACTTTATGAGAAACATTTGAGAGGATTATGAAGTCTCTATTTAATAATGTTACTATAAAACACCAGTCTAGTATACTTCGGTGAGTGAGGTTTTGCAAGTGCCATTCACAAATGAGCAATAATGTGATGCAAGTTGGCATCCCCGCCCCCCCCCCGCCCCGTTTCTGTGGCTTTGCTGAGAAAAAAAATCCTCAGAGATCTCTAAGTCAGTTATCAATCTATAGATCAGCTAAATTCATGAAAACTGTATTTTTCTTAAACCCACAAAGCCAAAAAACGTGATCAAAGGTGTCCCTTGTCTTGTTTCACTGAGGTTTAATTAAAAGTTTTCACACACTTTCAGAAGAAAAACTAACTTTAGAAATTATTCATATAGAACTTACACAACTTTTGGTTCCCATGGTCACATGTGTTTTTACAATTCAGCTTAAGGGAGAAGAGTACATACATTCTATGAATACTAAATTCCTTTTAAACCATCACAAATATTAGACCAATGCCTGCTGGCTGTTAAAATCAGCTAAAAATATCCCAAAGATACTTAATGTACTATTTTGTGAAGAACTGTTTATCACATTTGATCCTCCCAATTTTAAACTTGCGATTCTTGAACCTTAGTTGCAGTTTAAAAGCAAATTTTTCAAAATTTAAGGATTTTTAATTAAAGTTTATTCAGTAAAAATTACTTCTGGTCCACTAAAGTCTATAAATTTTGCTTATTCACAAACAGAATTCTTCAGCTATCTTATTTTTCACTCCTCCCCCACAATCCTGTACAAAACTGCCAATGCAAACTATACCAAATTGCACACCCTCCCAATGAAACACTTTGGTATGCAATTTCATTTGAACAAAAACAGCTCAAACAGCAGATGTTGTCCACACTTCTGGTCACCCCATTCAGTTTCCCATACATCTTAGTTCATTAAGGCTTCATTCTTAAGTTGCTGGCTGAGGTTTCTCTACACAGAGATAACTTCCTTGAGGCTTTTAAAAAATGTCACAAAATAAAATTAATAACAGGGTTAACTGCCTATTCCTTCGTTACTGCAATTTGAGAGTTACCGGTAGTTCATCTAAATTGTAGGTTTTCCATCTCTTTTTGTAAAAATCAATAGTTCATCATGTAAAGCACTCAGGAATATTGTTAGGTGTTTTATGCAATCTTTAAAAAAAAAAGTCAAAAGTAGCTATCGCTAAAAATTTCCACATGAAAATGAGCAAATAAAATGTCACACTGCATTCCAAAAGTGCAGAATCAATAAACAGAAATTTAAATAACACTTATCTCCCATTATTTAATTTTGTGGCAAAAAAAATCACTCAAATATACAATCAAGTGCTTATGTTTAAAACATACTCCTGTGTCTCGCGCACACGCACACACACACACACAGTCACTCCCACTCCCCTCCAAAAAAAAAAGTAAAGAACTACTAGCTGTTTCAAGCCAGCAATCAATCCAATTTACTGCAGGTACAATTTATATGTACAGTGCATGCCACAACAAAACCACAGTGTGATGCCAACAGGGCCCTTAAGAAAGTTTTCCCCTAAATCTCTCTGGAAAGGAGCTTTAAAAGAAAGCAAGGATTACAGTCAGCCAGAAGGTAGGGAGGGAACTTACCTCAAACCCAGCCAAGCGGAAATCAGAGCAGTAATTCTACAAGTCGACAGAGTACACTTTCAAAGCTATAATGGTGTGAAGAAGTGCTGGGCAGCATGGCCTGAAGGCAGCACTAATACACTGATGACTAATGGCAGGGCTGGGGCAGACAATGAATTTGGGGCCTGAAAACTAACAGAAACCATGCAGTACTTTGACAAATGGGCTTTCACAATTTCATTCATTGAATAACCTTTAAGCACAAAATTGGCTCCAGTTCCCTTGGGAATTATAGGACATGACATGTTGGGTGATGATGTGAGTGTTTTCTTTTTTAATTATGACTTAAGCAAAATGCAAAAGTACCATATTTAAAGACACAACTATAGATACTACAGATGCAGATGTAAAGCTCAATACAATACTGCCTTTCAGGTAGGGGCTAAAATGTTCCAATGCCACCTTATTAACTATGTAATAGCTTGTTCATTCACTTTCTTTAGAGCCGTAGATTTTCTGGGACATTTTGTCAAGTTAAATATACACATACACAACAAAAATCACTTTCACATTAAAAAAAAATACTAAAAGTGGTCATGAGTAGCTAAGAAATGTGGCACTAAAATATGGTGCATTTAGAATTGCAAGTAGAAGAAGTCTAATTTTAAGGGGCTAGCCAAAGAAAAGGTGCCTTAAAACAACTGAGACACCATGTAAAGTTTGCAATGAAATTCACTTACAAACACATTTAACATCTAATTTCTTTCAAAGGGTTCCCCTCCCTCATTCCCGCATAACTATCCCTTCAATGTAAAAATAATTTTGGCAATTTTTAAAGAGAGAATGAAATACCTCAAGTGTCTCTAAATTAACAAATACCACTTACTCCAGACAGCATTGCCTTTAGCAGCTCCTAAAAACTTAAGAAAAGGATCTTAAAACAGGAAGCTTAGTGAGCTCATAAAACTGTTGTTGGAGCCAGAAACACATAGCATATTTAATCTGCAAACTGTGAGAGTCTACAGTGATTTCAGCAAGATCTGAGGCATGCCCTCAAGGTTTGCTGGGATCTGGGATTAGGGGGTTGATAAGAACCTCTACTGCCCATGGACATGTTTTTCTTCTGCAGTTAAACACAAATGCATAGAGACGTTTGACTGCTGCTTGGCGTTACTGCTCAAGTTATATAAAAGCTTTGCAGCTCCTTTTGCTGTCAATATATCAAAGTTTTAAAAAAATCATCAAAGTGTGAAATTTCATTTAAAGTCTTCGCCGGTCTACAGCTCTATTTCACAGGCCCATCAAATAAAAGTAAAGATGAAAAATACACTTAAAGTTCTTGACAAAGTTTGTAGCAGTACCCTTACCCTGTTGTTGTTTATTCTGCCTCCCTTTATTTGCTTTGAAACTAGAACAAATCACTTTTCATCTAGAAAAATGACAACATGAAGTGAAGGGTAGCATCTTCTAATAGACCTTAATGGAAAGTCAACCTGAAGTCATTAATAGAGTGGAATCTTTTAACAAATTAAATACACACGCATTTCCTCTACAGTGACTTCAGCATTTTAATTGCCTCTCAGAATATAAATTGGCAGAAATTTTCTTGAATCTTCCAAAACAAATCAGACTGACTATAGAATCTGAATGCCAGCAAAACTAAAACCTTCAAAGAATTCTTTAGCTGAGGATTTACAACAACTGCATAAAGAAGAAAAGTCTGACTTTTAAGATAATCTACTATAGTCTAAAAGCATTAACATTCCATTACTAAGGTTTTCTTGAGGATTTCATGACTCATTGATTCACTTTTCCTTCAAGACTGGTTTTTCCAAGTACATTACTGTCTATATAAGTGAGTGCATGGAACAATGATCATTAAATTGTTTCCTTTCATAAACTCCCAAACCCTATCCTCAAAAAAAAGGGGGGTGGATCTCAATGAGCAGGATACCTTACAGGGAAAGAAGGACCTCTAACTGACTAAGCACAGAAGTATGAAACCCTTACAATATGCAGATAATTAAGAAAACTGGCCTAGAAACAAAGGAAAGTTCAACTTTTAGGCTTGGGCATAAAATTGATAAATTAATGACTCTTGCATTAAATAAGTAATGAAATAACTCAACAGAGCCATTTGTCATCAGTACTCATTTTCTCATTTCTGTGTGTAGTCCTTTGCAAATCGGACATACAATTAAAAGTGTTTATACCAGGGTTCAATCAAGGAATACAAATATTTTAGAGGTACCAGGAATTGATAAGTGTCCTACTAATCTAGTAATAGTAATATAATCTATACCATTTAAAGTGCTCCACAAGACACCTTTCATATCGGACTTATTCAGGCATCTTAACCCATTCCCTAGGCTGACTTTAAGAATTATACACCCTGAAAGGCTCTCCCCTCAGGCACAGAGTTTCTAATTAAATAGCTTTTAGTACAAAGTAAATTCTCTTCTCTCTATATAAGTATGCTGTTACAACTAATTTAAACATTTTTTCGTGTTTGTTTTAGGTCTGACTGTAGTCTACCTGTCCAAAGTATAAGTGTACCAATTTAAGACCAATACCTCCCAACATAAACTAATTCTTCAGATACTTCACAGTTTACATTGTTAAGACCAATCACCACTTCCTTAACATATTCTCACAACTGAAATACTGTTTGTTATGCTTTGGAAAAAAATGAAGATATTTTGAGGTTATTTCACTACTTTAAAACATAGCATTTTCCTACTTCAAAATAATCTTGACACGTGTAATTAAGAAACTGTCAGACTATTATTAATTTTTAATTCAAAATCTAAATGAAATAATTACAGGAATCAATCAATAAGGCACCTATTCAATTTACAGACCAATTACATAAACACTCAAAATTAATACTTTAGGCCAACTCTTAAAGATTTCAGTCTATAACATGCTAAGACATCAAACACAAAAAGCCTAACATGGGGAGGATGAATAGTTCTTGCCTTAAACATACTGAAATCAAATCATTTTAGTTAGCCAAGGCAGAAGCCCCCCACCAGCTATGCCCATCCCACTCAAGCTGCGACTCTTTTTCAAAGTTAATTTGTTTCTAGCAGACACATATTTCAGCGATCTAAAAATGGTCTCATCCAAATTCTGTACAAAATCACATGTGGGGGGAAAGCCTAATTATTGTGAATTCCCAGCAAAGTGCTCTGGAAAGACAAAGTGGGGAGAAGGAAGAAAGCAAAAGGAGACCAGAAGGTGCTTTTTAGAACTAATAATACCGGTCAGGCTAACACCACTGCCCACATCTTTCTACAGCAATCTCTGAGGGGCACTTAAGTTTTGCAACCCCAAAATATGCATTTTGGGCTATTGACTTTTAAGATGGTTATTAATAAACAAAAGACTCAGAAAGAAGCTTTGGTCCTCCCCTTTGCCTACCTAAAGGAATTCAGATAGAAAAATCTGCTTAAAGGACAGGAGCATCACGGGAGCATATTATAAACTATATACTGTCAGAGAGAGAGAAATCTAGCAAAGCCTGTTTGTTAGATATCCCTCTGTGTCCAATTGTTTCTGGGTGGCCCAGCAACAATTTGTTTACTACGTGTTTGTTCTTTCTCATCTACCTGTAAATTGCCTGCTTTCCCTTTGAAATCCCAGTCCTCTGATTCCCTCTTTGTTCAGAACCACACATAAATCTCAACTGCCCAGTGTGTCTTCAGGTCTCATATTCTTGTGTCACCCCCGGCATGTAGATCCACAATAAATTTTAGACACTTTCCCCTGTTAATTTATTAGTCCAGCTGGAAGAACTTAGAAGGTGGGAGAAAAAATTATTTGTTGTGTCCCCACACCTCTGACTTAAGGGCTTTTTTACTTGGAGATGGGGACAGTCCATCATTTCAAACTGAAATGGCAGCTGTAAAATGTGGAACAGCTGGCAAAGAGCTGAAAAAAATGTTTTACATAAATACATGTACATATAAACTGGCAGAGGGCCACAAGCACTGTACCCAAGGCCAGAATCTATTTGGCACTGCAAATCAGGGAGATGAGAAGTTGGGAGCAGAAAGAGAAGAGGAAGCCTCCTTAAGCCTCTTTCTACAAAGGGTCAGCAAGCCTGGATCCAAACTACTCTAGGGGTGGCATCTCCAGAAGGAGATGCAATCAGAGATCAGCACAAAGTTCAGGAAAGGATAAAAGGCCCGGGTGTGCAGTGGTGCTTTAGCCTCTGGCAATCTGCTGAAAAGACTCACAAAGTCTCCAAATTCGGAGTAAATATTTACTCCCTCTCCACCTCCTCCCGCCCATTTCCCTCTGCAACTCAAGAAAGTAACTGTCCCCTGCAGAGTGATTCATACAAAATCTGCTGTGGAACTGCGGCCTCTTGAAAGATTGCTGTGGGGGCCACGGTTCCCCCCATCCCCGCACTCACTCCCTGCAGCTTCTCTCTATTTGTTTTCTGTCCTTTTGTGTGTGTGTGTGTGCTGTCCCTGGAAAGGAAAAGAAACGAAGGAATCCCACATCACACGCAGAGCATACACAACTTTCACTTTTCCTCCGTTACAGGGGAGGCGCGCCTCTCCCGGCGCTTCGCTCCCCCCGCGCTCGGGAGGGGAGCGCGGGCTGCAGGGAGCCCCGCGGCGCCCGGCACCCGCGGGGGACGCGCCCGGGGCTGGTCCAGCTCGCCTTCACCCTCCGCGCGGGCGGGGGGCGCGGGGTGCCGTCGCCGCCGGAGCGAACTTCGTACCCCTCGGGGATGTGCAGCTCTTCAGTCCGACTCCGGCTGGCCGAGGGGCCAGACCCTTGGAACGGGGGCTCCGAGCAGGAGTGCGCGAAGGAAGCCCCGCTCTGCTCCGACGCCGCACGGGTGGCTGCCTAAATCTGGGCGCCTCTCACAGCCATTGTCACTCCCCCCCGTGCCCTTCCTCGGGGACCCCCCCTCGACCTGGAAAGGCCGGCGCGGCCGCGGGAACTGGCTGCCCAGCGGCCGGCCCGCGAAACAAAGAACTTCGGGCGGGACGTACCTGCGGCACGCGGCGCTGTCAACTCCCCGAACTTCCCACCGGCCGCGTGCGGGGCGCGGGCGAGCGGCTCCCGCCCTGCGGGGCGCGCGCGGCTCGGGCTGCGGCGGGGCCGGACGCGGGGGCCGCGGGGCGCGGCGGCCCGCGGGGCGCGCAGGGAGGGCGAGTCGGGGCGCCGAGTGTGCAGGCGCCGGCGAGTGTGCAGGCGCGACGCCGAGTGTGCAAGCGCCGGCGAGTGTGCAAGCGCCCGCTGCCCGCTCGTGCGGCTCCGGCATCGGTTTCAGGATCGTGTAATCCGATCCCTTCTGACTCACAGGCCCTGAGTGACAGTTCCGATTTGGTTCACCCGCGGGAGGGAGGGAAGAGAGAGAGAAAGAAAGTCCCCACGGCAAGCCTCCCCGGGCATCCAGTCGACTTTCTGGACGAGGGTCCCCTCGCGGCCTGGAACCCGCGCGGGCGGGGGACCCGCCCCCGCCCCCGCGCTCCTCACGCGGTGGAAAAGTTGGCCCCGGTTCCGCGCGTCCCTCCCCGCACTCTCGCCTTCCCTTCCCTGCTCTTCCTCCTCCTCCTCCGGCCCGCGCTCCTCCGCCCCCAAGTTTTAGCAGATGTGGCCGGACGCCCCCCTCGCCCTCGCCCCCGCCCCCGCCCCGTCTCCCTCCTTCCTGCGGCTCCGCTCCGCGCCGCGGGGACGCGCCGAGCGGCCAGAGCCCCGCCGCCGCAGGGGGCGAAGTTGGGAAAACTTGGGAGTGCAGCCCGACTTACTTTTGCTTTCTCGCTCCGTCCAGGCCGCAGTGGGTCCCCGTGCCCAGAGCGGGTCCCAGCCGCGAGGTGGCCAGGGCTGGCAAGGAGGCGGCGCCGCGCCGGCGAGGACGGTGCTGGGGGGCCCCGGGGCGCCGGAGGCCGCGCGCGCGCTCCCTGCCCCCCTCCGCCTCCTCCGCCGCTCCCGGGTCCTCACGCAGACACATCCATGCCTGCTCCTCCTCTTCCCCCTCCTTGACCCCGCGCCCGCTCGGCGCGCCGAGGCCCCACCCACCCGGCGCGGGAAGGGGGCCGG
Organism: Cynopterus sphinx; assembly: GCA_030015415.1. Taxonomy (NCBI): domain Eukaryota; kingdom Metazoa; phylum Chordata; class Mammalia; order Chiroptera; family Pteropodidae; genus Cynopterus; species Cynopterus sphinx. The sequence continues at coordinate 45,598,653 of CM057391.1, read as the reverse complement.
GGCGTGATGTCACGGCCGCCCTCGCGGCCTGCCCCGTCGCACCGCCGGGACGCCCCCGCCGGTCACCACCCCGGCGGCCCGCACGCGGGGTCTGCGTCCTTCCTGCTCCAGTCGCCTCCCGCCCCGCCTCACCGCCCCCTTTCCTCTTGCTCACAGTTTAAGTCCTTTTTTTTTCTTTTAAGGCCTCTCTGAGTACACCCCTTATTGGCTCCCTCTCCACTTTTACATTTCCCCTGGCCAACCCTGAAACTCCCTCTCTCACAAAAGGATGCTTTTGGAAGCTTAGGGTTTTCCTCTCTGTCGGACGCATCTGCCTTTGGGGCCAAATCAGGGAAGTAGGAACTCCCAGTACACAGCTTGCTGTCCCTATGGACGACTTTATAAAGGACACAAAAACAAAGACCCCGGGCTTGGAGCCTGGACTCCAGCGTGGTGTTTGCTTTACCCTGATCTAAAGTGTCTCTGTCCCTGATTTATTTTGAGCGGCCCATACTAGTAAAAATTACTTCCCTCTTTCCTCACCCAGCAAAAGCCTACATCTTTTCCCTCTCGATGTACCCAGCCTGGGCCGGGAACTTAAAAAATGAGCTCCAATGGGTGGTGGGTGGGAGGGCAAAGGAATAAAAAGAAAGAAAGAAAAAAACTAACATTCCAAAATCCATTCTCCTCTGGTAAACTGAGCATCTACCCACCTGCCCGCCGCCAGCAGTGCCTGGGAGCTCAGGGTGCACTTGTGTTGACTCGCTGGGTGTCTTGACTGAAGGAAGAGAGTGGGTGGAAGAATGATTAGCTATTATGATTTCAAGAGCTTAACTGGAGAATTTTTTTTAACGAAATTTATGGTGATATTCACTATTTGTTTCCTGGGACTTGTTGCTTATCTCAAAGACTTGAGAAAAGCAGACTGACATACGCTTTTATGGTAAAGCATGGAGATAAAGTAGGCCTGAAGGTCCTTTTTAGGCATCTATTCTAAGATTGTTTTGTTTTGTTTTGTTTTTTAAAGAAAAGAAACCCACCACTTACCATCCAGTGTAAGGGTCTCAGGGTGGAAGAGTAGTGGACCCAGCTTCAATTCCACACATTAATTGACCTCAAGCCCTATATGATTCTCTGAGCTTCCACAGGCTCTGAGCCCATCTATCGGACGGTGATAGGAAAACCAGGCTGCATACCTCCCAGGATTTGTATGAGTAACCAATAAGATAATGTATGTGAAAGTATAACAGGACACAAATGTGTAAGAATTATTATATTTCGGCAATTGCAGAGAATTTCAAGCCACTCTCCCACTTATGCTTTTCCAGCATCCATCACAATTTTTTCTGTATTCAAGTTCTGTTTCTGCCTCAGTCACATGAATGCAAATAATACAACCTGATAGCCTCCCCTGTTCACCCAATGGCAAAAAATAAAATAAAATAAAATAAATAAAATAAAATAAATAAAATAAAATAAAATAAAATAAAATAAAATAAAATAAAATAAGAAAGACAGCCAATAAATCAACAACTTGAATAAACTAGATATTTTGACTTTTACTTAAAACAATCAGTCTTCTGGCAGATTTTGGATCATGAAGATCTTGCTTCTCAGTTTTAAAAATACTAAAATAAAGAAAAAGCAGGCAATCTTTCCCTTTATGCCCATCACATTAGCTAAAAACAAATGAGGAGGAATAATGTTGGAGTATCCTGTATGTCCCTATTTCCTCACCTTAGAAAGTAACAGCTCTCTGCTTTAGAGGTAAGCATATATGTAAGTGGGCACATTTTGAAGAAGTGGCAAAGGGAAAAAATAAGGCTTGCCTTGACTTTCAATCTATTTTAACACAAAACCCCTTTTTCCAAATGCTATCTTATATGGAATCCCAAAACTTAAAAGAGCTACTCTGGTTGCAGTTGGGGGTAGGGTCTCAGAGTCCAGATCCCTAGCCTTTCTCTTGTTGCCCACTCCCTTTTCTGCTTGGCTTCTGAGACATCTCTAAAAATCTCAAAGTCACCCTAAAACTCAATATTGGAATAAATGGGCAATTACAGATCGCCTTCTTCCATGTCTAAAATTCCACCATTATACATTCATTTATTGCAATCTCTCATCAATTCTCTTTTCAAATGCAAATATCCCAGGAAATTTTAATATAGTGAGTCCTCAAAATGATTAAGATTATAAAACAGGTTTTTTGGGTTTTTTTTTTTTTTTTTTTTTGCCAGCGAACTGGATGCAATGGGAGACATGAAGATATTTATATTAGTTTCCTAGGGCTTCCACAAACTGAAATCTATTGCCTCACAGTTCTGGAGACTAGAAGTCCAAAATCAAGGTCTTGGCAGGACCATGATCCTTCTGAAGTCTTTAGTGGAAGATATGTCTTTGCCTGTTCCTAACTTCCGGTGGTGTCTATCAGTCCTTGGTGTTTCTTGTCTTCCAGCCACTGCGCTCCAACCTATGCCACTGTAGTCATACAGCATTCTCCCTTTGTCTGTCTCTTCTCTTTTTAAGGGCATTATTAGTCAGATTGGCTTAGAAGCCCACTCTATTCCAGTAGACCTCATCTTAACTCAAGTACATTAACTACAATCCTGTTTCCAAATCAGATCACCTTCTGAGGTTCCAGGAGTTAGAACCTCAATGATAACAATACTGAAAGACATAGAAGAGAATGAAGGATCAGCAATTACAAAGACAAAGGATAAACCTGAGAATAAACTTCTCATGCTTCTCTGCATTTTTTTGCATGACCATGTGTGGATTACATAATGATTGTTCTTGCCTTCACTTACCACTGCAGTTCTTCCATCTCCCTCCACAGTAGTCCCCAATTAATTATTGGGAAATTCCAAGGGGATATTTCATGTGTGCTGATAAACTTCCAGCTACAAGTGACAAAATCTAACTCAAATTGGTATAAGTTAAATTTTAAGGGGGATGGAAGGGTGTTCTGTTTACTGAGAAGTCCAGAAGTATGTAAGCAAGCTGCAGACAAAGCAAGATCCAGGGGCTCACACAAATGCCTTCTGAGTCTGTTTCCATCTTTTAGCTGGGCTTCTTTCACACTGCATACAAACTTTCTTTAGGCAACAAGGAAGGTGGCCAAAGGTAGCTGCACTTTACATAATCAGCCCTACTGTTTGCATCCCAGAGAATAATTACCATGTTCAAGGGGATGCAATATTCCTCTTGCCCAGGCAAGAGAGAGAGTTGCATGCCAGGTGCACGCTTAACACACTGTTTTATGCTGGTCCATTGTGTAAACACAGGACTGTCACCTTTGATTCAGTTGCCCATCATAGGGCTGCCGACTGGGAGGTGATGCCTTCAGTCCACTATTCTGAAGTCACAATACATCCCATGTCTATTTGGGGGAAGGATTCTATTGCTCTTTGAATCACATAGTTGATCACAGGCACTTCATATGTTGTTCCTTATGTATGAGTATCTTAGCAATTTCTTTTTGAAAATTGCTCAGATTTGCTTAGCAACTTTTCCCTTAAGGACTAATACCTCTTCTTTGTTCCCAAACTTAAGTTAGTAAAGGGTCTCATGATGTTAATACAAACAGTGCCCCCAAGCCCCCCAGTGAAGCTTTATTATCTATTGGACCAAGCCTTCCTGCTGCATGCTGTCCACACTTAGAGTGAGTTACTTCCCTGGAGCCTCCTCAGTCTTGCATGCAAATAGACTCCTTGCGAACAACCTAACCAGTCCTCTCAACATTTCAAGTGTTTCTGAATTACGGCAGAGAATGCAGAAATTAGGACCTGTATCAGTGTGTATGTCTGTCTTTCGAGAGTATCTATGTCTTTCGCCAGTTATGTGAAAGGATTCTCACCACTTGGAAAAATGATGGGAACTGAAATACTGTATTGGTTGCATTTGAAAACTATAGTCTAAAAAAAAAATAAAGTTTCTTTCATCTATGCATGCTCCCCTCAACAGACCTGACCCCTGAGTGGGAGCAGTTGGAGAAGATAGAACTCCTTTTTGTCCAAGAAGCCCTGATTTGCAGGAGCTGTCTCATGGCTGTGGGTACAAGGAGAGAGAGGGAACTTGGCCTCTGGAGGCATGCAAGAAAGACAGAGCAAGAATAGAGCACTAAGCCCCAGTGTCAACCAAATCATTACTCTCTCTTTTTCACTCCCTCTCACTGTCTCCCTCCTCTGACACCCTGCTCTCCTAAAGTGCTGTCTTCTGCATTCCATCACAGAGCCATAGCAGATGATTCTTACACCTAGCTGATTTGAGTTCCTGAGGGCAACTCCAGGCTCACTTAGATTTTCTACTGCCCTCTCATTTTCCGGGCATCCTGGTTCAGGGTGCCTTGTATCCACCAGCCAGTGTGCGTGTAGGGAAAGTGCTGGGGAATGCAGGCAAATCCCCAGCCACCTAAAAGCCCCAGGGAAGGGAACACTCCCTGAGGTGGTGCAGAGTCAACGGGACCTGAGCTTCCCTTGCTGAATGGCTGGTTGGTAGAGAGGGAAAATGCTTTAAAGTTCATTGCACAAGTTCCCCTCCGATGGTTTCCCTCACTCAGCACCTGAATAACTTATTCTTCCATCTTCTTGGAACATTGAAATCATAAATGTAACCCAGATGTTGGCTATGTCGCTATTCACCTTGGAGATGTAACTATAATTGGCTTGGACCTCAGCCAATTCCACAAGTTAGGAAGATCTAAAACCCTCCCATTTGATTTCTGTAAAGTTCAGAGCCCCTGTGGATGCTGCATGACTCACTCCATACACCATACTTTGCTCACTCCACAGGAAACCCACCCACAGTGGCAATTGGGTGAGCCTGGCAGATTTTACTGATGATTTAGGTAGCTCAGGGGTAATTTTCTCCAGCCCCCTCTTTCAAAAATGAAATAAATTTTTCTCTGTGTCTCAAATAAAGCAGCTTAGTGACCAGCATCGCTTTCTTGAGGTCTTACCTTCCTTTCCTATGAGTTTATTCATGTGATACTCTGGTTTTCCTTGTCTTTTCTGTCTCTCTTTGCCCAAGATCTGTCCCACTCACTATCTTTGTGATCACCCCCCATCCATCTGGCAACCATTTTCAGTACTTTGTTGAGTTTTCTTTAAGCTAAAGTAAGAAGAAATGGCCTATAGGACAAATGTTCTCCCATATTTTTTGATGTGCATGAATAAATTTTTCCATAGTCACTACTACTCTCCATTGTTTTACACTGCTACATTAATTTACATAATCTATCTCACTCTTAAAAACACTTGAATTTGCTGTTTTTGCCATAAATAATCCACTTACAAGCTATAGGTTCTAGTGAGGTTTTTCATAAATAGAATATAAAGGAGGAGATCTGATATCAATCACAGCAAAAGCTCCAACATTTCCTGCTAGAATTTCTGTCTTTCATTTGTCTCTGCCCAGGTGCCTACCACTACATTTTTAAAATTGACTCTGCCCATCTCCTATTTAGTGTCCAGGCTCACTGCCAGGGGCAACAAAACTGGCAGAGCACTGCTTTGGTGGCCATAGGAGAGTGTTAATGAACATTAAGAGAACGTGAGAACTTAGAGAGCCTAGCAGGGGAAGGAACGGACATAGGAGCTCTGCGCTGCATTACCTCACTAGCTAAGAGCTCAGAGCCAGTGATTATTTTTATACCTTTGTTATTGTAACACTCCTTTTATGTCCCTTGCAGGGGGCATCACAGCTGAAGCGGGAAGCACAAATTATATAGAGAAGATAAAAGGTAAGTATTTCTCTCTCTTTCTCTCTCTTCCTCTTTATGTCTATCCATAATGTATAGCATTTTTTAAATAATGATTAACAGTCTCACTTCTTTTGCATTTTAATATTAATCAGAAGGATAGAAGACAAACCAGACCTGGATATAAATAATTTCTCCAGCATTATTAGCTTTGTAACTTTGCCAAGTCAATTTACTAAGTTTGCCCATCTGTAAATTTAAAGTCAAGTATTCATTGCTTAATGATGGAGATATGTTCAGAGAAATCCATCATTAGTCAATTTTGGTGTAGCCTACTATACTCATAGGCTGTATGGTATAGCCTATTGTTCCTAGCTACAAACCTGTGTTGTATGTTACTGTATTGGATACTGTAGGCAATCATCACACAATGGTAAGTATTTCTGTATCTCAACATTCCTAAACATAGAAAAGATACACTAACAATATAGTATAAAAGATAAAAAATCATATAGGGCACTTATCATAAATGGAGCTTGCAAGACTGGACATTGCTCTGTGTGTCAGTGAGTGAGTGGTAAGTGAATGAAAAAGCCTAGGACATTATTGTACATTACTATAGACTTTATAAACACTGTATGCTTAGGCTACATTAAATTTATAAATATATTTTTAATAATACAGTAGCCTTAGTTTGCTGTATCTTTTACTGTGTGAACTTTAAAAATTATTTAATTTTTTGAGTCTTTTGTTATAACACTTAGCTTCAAACACACAGCTATACAAAAATATTTTTATTCTATGTATTCTTTTTCTATAAATTTTTATTTTTAATGTTTTTTCTAATTAAAATTTTTTTTTGTTAAAAATTAAGACACACAGAGATTAGCCTAGGCCCACAGAGGGTCAGGATCATCAATACAGTTATTTCTCACTTTTGTATCTTGTACCACTAGAAGGTCTTCATGTTATTACAAACATGGAGCTGTCATCCCCTGTGATAACAATGTCTTCTTCCGGAATACCTCCTGAAGAACCTGCCTGAGGCTCTTCTTGAGAAGGCGTCACCGTTTTCAGAAATATGTGCAAGGTGGTATGCCTGGTTTGTTTGTTTATTTGTTTGTTTTCTCATCACAGATTCGCTTGTAAGTAGATAATGTACCATGAACAATCCTGTCTATTAATGAAAACCTTTTAGTGTTAAAGTCCATGTTTTCAAATGTTTTAAGGAGCTTGTTGATGTCTGCAAATGTTTCTTAAACACTTCACTAAACCACTTGCAATGAATTTTCCTAAAGGTTCTTTGTTTCTTTTCTGCATTATCCTTTTCTCTTGCCTCTTCTTTAGTTATGCTTTCCTGTTTCGATTCCAACAAGTCTTAATTAGTAAGTTCTTCTGGAACCATTTCTAAAAGTTGATCAAAGTCATTCTTATCCACACCTAGAATAAAATTGTTTGCATTCTCAGCCATAGCTTTGTTGATATTTGCATCCTTCATATCCTTGGCAAATCCTTTGAAGTCATGGATGAATCTCTTTGGTGTCCTCTAGATGCTATTCATATACTCCTTGGTGATATCACCCCAAGCCCAAGCAAGGTTCTTGATGCAGTCATAGATGTTGTAACCCTTCCAGCATTGCATTAGTATCTTCGAAGTATCTCTCAGTTGCAACAACAGCCTGAGCAAAGGTCCTCCTTAGTCAGTAGGTCTTAAAAGCTGCTGTACCTCATTGATCACCACTTTGATACTGGGAATGAAGATCACCAATAAAAGGAGGATATTCAGGAGCATTACCAACAATAATCAAAATTTGGAAGTATTATTTTCAAATAGTACTTCTCCATTTCATTAGCATACCAATTCAGGTGAACGACTTGGAAGAATATCTGGGTCATCCATGACTGCTCATTTCTCCTGTAGTACACTGGCAGTGTGTGCTTATTGATACTCTTGAAGGCCCAGGGTTTCTCACTGTGCCAGACCAAAAGAGTTTCAGTGTATAACCTGCAATGTTGTACCCAAGGAAAACTGCTATCTTGTCCTTAAAAACCTCAAAACGTGGTATCAACTTGGCCTCCTTATGGATGAAAGTCCTTTCAGGCATCCATCTCCAGAAGAGGAAGTTTTCATTCATATTGAATATTTGCTCTAGTGAGTAATTTTCTTCCATATTCAGTTTATTTAGCTTCCATCATTTCATTCTTATTCTTCAAGATCATAGGTATGGTAGAACGGGACATGTCTAACTGATTAGCACTAACCATCATCACTGGTTTCCCAACTACGTAGTCCTTAATCACTTTTAATTTTGTTTCTAGGTCAATCACTCAACATGGGGTCTTAGTGGTAATATTAGTAGTGGCCTTTCTATGCTTAGGGGCCAAGATGAACAAAACAACATGAGGTTAAATTAAGCACAAGAGAAACAACGCAATTAAGAGACACTTTAAACATGAGATGTATGAGGCTGCTGCAAGTGGAATATGGCATATTGTTTTCCAGAAACCTTTTTTTTTAATAAGCAGAAAGGGAACACTTTAAAATAATAAGCATAGTATATAGTATATAAAATAAAAGAATATGCATAAACCAGTAACATAATTATTTATTATCACTTTCAAATATTATGTACTAAATGTATGTGTACAGAAACATGTAATGCATCACACTATGATGTAAAGCTAAGATGATAGGAATTTCTCAGCTCCATCAAAATCTTATGGGACCACCATTATATGTAGTCCATTGTTGACTGAAACATTGTTATGTAGCACATAACTGAGCTAATATACATCTAACAAAATTTTTGTGAGAAGAAATGAAATGATATATACAAAGGGATGCGCCTTCTGACTGGATTAGAAGATGCTAAGAAAAGCAAACTTCCTTTCCCTTTAATTTTTTTATGCCAAATGAGCCCCATGTCATCTCACAGTTTTTCATTCTCAGTAAGAAAGACCCTTGAGGTGTGGGGGTTTAAGTCTCTGTTCTACCTCACCTAGAAAAGTGTGACTCATTTTGAATCATTTTTCTGCTGAAATATACAAAGTCACAAAAATATTCTAAGTCTCTATTACAAAGAACTCTTGGGAGAAAAGTTTCTTTCCCAAAGAAATAACCTGTCAATTCCAGATAACTTGTTACTCTTTCATGCCTACAATCATTTACAAGCCATTTACCAGTACATCATTCAGAAAAAGCAAAGATCCAAATCACCTGACCCTTAGCTACTGTTGGTTTTTCTTTATACAAATATATCGACAAATGTGACTTATAGGATGACAATGTGCAGGAAAAACTCTAAAAAGAGATGGGTTTTTCTTCCTTGTTCAGACTGTCTACAGCTAAAAGACCTTAGATTGATTCTTAATTCAGTCATTTATTTATTTAACAAAAGTGCACCCAGCATGTGACAGGCTGCACAAGCTACTGGACGTACCTGGTAGTGAGCCAATAGTCTCATTCCTTGCTCTCCCAGAGCTTAGAATCTAGAAGAAGACAACACACACACACACACACACACACACACACACACACACACACACACACACACGCATGCACGCACATACGCACACACGCCGATTGTGGTGAGCTTTATAAATAGAAAGAACAGGCTAATATGTAACAGATTTCAGTGTAGGGCCCTACCATAAATAAGGTGGTCATGGGGATGACTGAGGCTGAAACCCAAGGATGAAGACTAGTGTGATCCAGACAGAGGAAGACAGAAGAAATAATATCGGTGAAGGCTCAGAGGTAGGCAGATTCCAAGCAATAAGTTAAGTGCTGACTTTGCTTATATTCCACCTGATACAGGAAATTAATCCCACAGTCTTAGGTAATGCCAAAAAGGGTTTTGAGATCCTTATTTAAAAGGCATGTTACTGTAATGAAATGTCGGTATATGCTTAGTTTATAATTTTACTCCTACATGAATTAAGAAATTATAACAATGCATTTATTTTTTTCCCTTGAAGTTTCACATGATACTTGAAAGCATTGATTCTACATGTTGCTTCAGCTTCCGATACTATCTAAACACACATATGCTCCATTTGAAAAAACAAATAAAAAACATTCATTCTGCCTACTTCTTAAGCTCCACCAATATTAGCTATATTTTAGAACATAAATATATAAGGTTACATGTGGTGTCTATCTGTACAGCACATTTCAAAGAGGCAAATCAACAGGCACATGTGTATAAAGGATCTAAGTAAAATCAAGTTTGAGCCTGACATACCAATGCATTGCAGAGTCTTAGTTGCTTGTTAACTTGAATTAACAGTGCCTGAACAACTACAGTCAGATTTCATCTACACATGAAAAATGAAGTGGAGAATTGAGAAAATTATCTTCATATGGGCCAGGCAATTAAGGCAAAATTAATCCAGTTAGCCTGGATTATCCAGATTCTGGTCTTATCAGATGGCTGCATCAGAAAGCCGGAATAAAACATCCTTTATTTTTAAAATGTTAAATAATCACAGTGTTGATTGGAAAGGTGCTGGGTAGATATCCATCAAGGTTAAAGCCTCCCAAAAGAAGGAGCCCAGCCATGGAGAATTCATTCAAGCTTGCCCAAATAAGAAAGGCTTAGGCAGTAATTAAATTCCTGCATTTTCTCAAACTCAGAGGGCATTCAGCCTATACAAGGCGCCTTTCACAATAGAGCTTCTGTTAAGAACAAAGTTTTAGAAGTTTTAGGGACTAACTTTTTAAAATTTTGTATTGTAAATTATACCATGCTTTGGAGCAGGAATGGCCACAGACACCTATGTTTCCTAAGGGAAATGATTCATGTCCCAGAATCATAACCCTCAGTTCCAAGATGCTTTCCAGGAGACTTCACAAAAGAGTCTAATGGTTTATGGTGGACTAGGCTTTCCCATCTTATCTCATTTCCACAAAATCCCAGTTATGGAAGTGATGGAAGAGAAGTAGTCCACCCACTTGCTGTCAAGTCAGTATGGGTGCTCTCTTACCCTTAAAATTTAGCTTGGTTTGGTGACAAAACTGAGGCTCACAGAACCACCAGAAATTTTAGTTCGACCCTTTCTGAGCTGCAGTTTTCTAATCGGTAAAACAGAATCCTAAGGCCTACTTTATAAAACGATTTAGAGAATTAAATAAGATAATACTTATTCCCTACATGACATATAGACACTCAACATGATTTCTTTCTACCTTATATTAAAGATACTTAGAGTAGTTCCAGGATAGGGAGATCTCAATAAACATTTCTTAAATGAATAAGATAGGTAGAATGCCATGAGGGGAGATAGACCATAAGGAAATGATGCTGGATATTATTTTGCTTAAATAAGAACTGGAGGGTTAGGGTGGCATAAAGGTCACAGAGACCTGGAAGGAGCCCTCTTAGCTCAAGCTTGAGCTCAATTAGATTGGGCAGGAAAGCCTTAAAGGCCATGTCCTCTGAAGCTGGGCCCCTTCCCCTTGCTTTCTGTTCCTCCCTCACCAACTTTCATTTTGTACAGGTCTATAGTTGCCCATTCAAAAACATGATACATAGCTCTAATAAAACCTTGACCCCTGGGTTCCATGTGTTTCCTTGTGCCTGGGGTAGAGGGGCTACACCACATCCATTTCTCTTAATAGGGGAACAGTCATGCTGTCATGCCCAGATATCAGCCCACTCCTGGCATCTTCGTAGGGTTCAATGAAACCTGAACACTGGTTTTCAGATTCCCAAATTTTAACTCTTTCCCAACTTATCTATGTACAGAGAAATGGCCTAGAGAGAATCAACTCACATGTGAAAGAGTGATTAGTTGATAGATATTTATGTATTTATCAACAATTGCATGCTTTCTTTCTATTAGACAAGGCTGTCTCTGTGCACTGCGTGTGGCCTCCTAAGAGGGAAAGAGGAATGACTAAGCCTTATAATGGAGCCATATTGATTTTAAGAGAGCAGACTGTATATTTGGTGAAAATTAGACACATTGGACTTACCAACAGCTCTTGGTGATAAGATCATGGCACCAACCTACATGATTAAAGACTATGTGATGGTAAAGGGGAGGAGACTTGTGAAAAGCAAGGCAAGGAGAATATGTGCCATTTAGATTCTTCAAGTTTGAAGTTTGTGTGGTAGTGAGATACTAGATATATAAACATGAATACTAGTTGGGGTGAGTGGATATAGGTTGGGGCTGGAGATGAAGACTTGGAAATCCTGAATATATATTAGTGAAAACTATGAGAAAAGATGGATTCACAAAGAAAAGAATATAGACATAAAGAAGATGATGTGACACAACCTTTGGCAATGACAACACTTAAGTGATAGAATAATAATAATAATAATCCACCAAATCAGACTGAGAAGGTAAAGCTGGAACTATAGGAAAGAAACCTAGAAAGGAAGGGTTGTTGAAGAATTAAGTGGTGGTCACTGTTCAGATAACTAAGAGAGGTTAAACGAGGTGAGGATTACAAAGTGGCTGTCAGATTTGGTAATCTGGTTTCCCAAATAAATATTTATTGAGCATCTAATATGTGCCGTGCACTATTCTAAGTGTTTGGAAAGGTGAGGAAGGGACAAGCTAACATGGTGCCTCTCAAACTTTAATGTTCATCTCAGTTACCTGGGGTCCTCAGTACAATCAGCTTCAGCAGTCTGGGGTAGAACCATTTCTAATGAGCCCCCAGGTGATGTGATGCTCTTTATCTTCAGGTCCCACTTTGAACATCAAGAATATGACATTAAAGATCATAATAAGAAGTTAGCTTTGACCATCAGTGAAATAGTGGGAACTATTGGTGCCTTTGGAGAATGATTTCAGGGGAAGTTATGGAGTTGAAGCCAGTAAAAATTAGGAGGTCAGAGAGTAGGGATGAATTACTGTGAGGGAGGAGAGTTTGGATTGGTAGCAATGAAACTAAAATGGAAAGATTTTCTAGATAACATCTTCTGTCCCTCAACCTTACCATCTCTCCTTCCTTTCTTTTAAACAGAGCATGTTCCATTTTTGAGGTCTCTATAGTCTTAACCAGGTATACAGCTTAGGATTTAGTCTACGTAAAACATAAAATTATAAAAATAAACAAACAAAAAGGGTAAGACTTGAAATGTTAACATAAATATTTGTTTGGGAATTTGAGATGTTGATTTCTTGGGCCAGTGGCTTATATGTTAACATTTTCATTAATTTAGTCTAAAATTATTCAAACTATAACTTTTGACTGATTGCATTAACCTGATTACGTGGGGGCAGGCCTAGGGCCTGGCTTTTCAAAGTTTGGGAGTAGATGCAGATGCTAATGTTGTTTTGTTTTGTTTTGTTTTGTTTTGAAGGAGGCATTGGAAAGGTGTTTAGAAGCAGTTGATAGGAGAGGATGAACATTTTAAACTGCCTTCACGACTACGGAATTAAAATGTGATGTCGTTTTCTAGACCCCAGTGATATGAGGGTAGGGGTATTTCTAGCTTGCAACCAAAGTCATCCAAGACTGATATGGGCTAGTTAGCATGAGTTTCTAGTCTACGTCTGGATTAAGAACTTCTAACCATGACACTATACAGTCACCTCTAACGTATTGAGAGGTTACACATCTCACCCAGCTGCAAACATCCTTAGATCTCAGAGAGAATAAAAGTAAACAATGGTTCTGTATCTTATTCTGCTTCCATTTAAGTTTGCTAAACATGAACCAGTACTTAAGTTTACCAGAGTTTGATGTGAAATCCAAAGTATTGGAAAAGGTTTATAAAAATCATTGACACTGTATTGGACAGCGGCTACCTAGCACTACCAACACCTTCAGCAAGCTCAGATGTTTTCCCAGACATGATCCAGTTAGCATAATGTAGTCTAGAGCCCCATCTCTGGACAGACTCCTATAGGAGGAGTTTCCTTTTAGAGACTGTTTTATAGCCAAAATTTAATCAGAAGAAAGTGAACAACACAGTGACAATGCAGAATAAACTGTGAACTTGCCCTAGGTAGAACTACAGTTATGTTTCTGAGTCTATCTATTTGATTGTCCAATCAGAATAGTCCCAGAATTCTGACAAATATCTACAGCCAAGAAACACAATGACTACTTGTTTCAGTGTCTGGGTCCATATGTCAATGGATGGAACACTCTGGAAAAAGGATTCAATATTTTTATAGTCGATTATTAGAAGTACATTTTAAAAAAATAAGAAGCGTGCATTTAAATCTCATACCAGTGTATTTTTTAATCCTTTTCTAAAAACCCTCAAATCTCAAATTAGTAATAAACTATAGAACTATAAAAGTTTCTACAATTTTTCAATGCATCCCTGGAAATCTTCTCAAGAAGCAAATCATTATAAAGTTGCTCATATCTTCCTATATGGAAATGTCATAATTAGGAGCTGAGACACTGACTAATGATTTGAAGTAAAATAAATCATAAATATGGCTACCAATCGACCATAAATACAAAGTCATAACTGCTATAAACCTCAATGATCACTTAACATTTAAAAATTATATTCTAAGTCACAGAGACCTATAATTTTATAACTGGAAAGGATCTTAGGGATTATCTTGTCCAGCCCACAATTTGGAGAAAAGGAAATTTAAATCAAAGATGATTAAGTGATTTGCTTAATATAATTAGAAGCAGAGTCAAAATGGTATCTTCATCTTCCCCCCTCTACTAAGTTCTTCCTTGGCAAAACCCTGCAAATTGAACATGTATATACTGACAAGAAAACAATTAAAATATGCATAAAAGAGATAGAAAAGTTACTTTATCATTAATGTGAGCTTTATTAATATTTTTATTGTAATAGATGTTAATTTGATATCTATTTTAGAATTCTGTTATTCTTCTTAGAATTTAGGAGGATATTTTAAGGGGATAAAATGATTTTTTTTTCTTCTTAATAAACTTTCCTAAGCAACCATAAACTCTCGAAATCATTCCCTTAATACTGAGACTAGAAAACCTTTTTGGTGAAAGACCAGACGGCAAATGTTTTAGACTGTGTGGGCTATATAGTCTCTGTGCAATTACTCAACTCTATACTTGTGGTACAAAAGCAGCCCAGACAACAATACAGGAATGGGCAGGGTTGCACTCCAGGAAATCTACTTATTAACAGTGATATTTGAATTTCATATAATTTTAATAATTTTCGTGTTTAATGAAATGTTATTTTTGGTTTTTACTTAACTTTTCTGTGCCTCTGTTTGACCATCTGTAAATGTGGGTGGTGCCATTTATTTCATAGGGTAGCTATGAGGACTGAGTGAGTGAATACCTAGAGAGTCCCATGTGGGAAATGTTAAATAAATATCAGTTCTGTTTTCTGCTTTTTCTTCTTTATAACCACCATACAGGTACACACACATACATTTTTTTTTGCTTTAAAAAGGTTAGTTTCTTTCCTTCCAATTTCTTTCCTTTTTTCCTTTTCAAGTTACCCTGTGGCACTAAATTTGATGAAGGCTCACACAAGACCCAGCTGGGATGGCTGAAAAATCAGTCTTCTCTGTAATATGGGCCACTTGTTTACCCCTTGCTATTTTTGCTCCTTAAAAGAAAAACAAAAACAATAAAAACAAATCACTAACAAAATCCAACATCTTTAGGAGTCCAAATGTGGAAACAACATATATGTTGTTCTGGAGTGATTCGTTAAGGTCAGAATGAGAAAGCTTTGACAAACTCAGATTGTCTCAAGGTAGATGAACTTCAATTTGAAGGAAACACTCAAGGAAACACAAAGTCACACAAGGGTAGCTAGTAAAAAGGGGATGCCATTTTTCTCAATCTGTATGCCAAGTGTATTTGAGAAAGGGTGGAGTGAAGAGGAAAGTATTATGGATACTTCTGTAAGAAGACTTCTAAATACCTGTTAGAAAAGTTGCCTAACTTCTTCCTACCTTCTTGAGTCATTGCTATGGAAACAGGCAACAGAATGGAGTTCTTCCTTTCAGGCATTCGTCCATTGACTAGTTATTGAGTAACAGGCAGCACAGAAGGAACTGAGAGCTTCTAAACTAATGCAACAGTGCCTTTCCAAAGGACCTTGCTCTAATGAGGGAGGGCCGGGCAAAAGACAAGAAAATGAAAATTATATGCACCGTGATAAGTGACAGGCTCCATGAGCTCCTAAGACAGCAGATAGAAAAAGTTAGTTGGAGGAAATGACAGGTAAACTGAGGTCATAAGGTTGAATATGACTGAGTTCGGCAAAGGAAAGATAAGGAAGGGCAGAGACAGAAGAAAGAGGGAGAAACCAAGCAGATGCATTTTGGGAGTGCTTGCTACATGCCAGGCATCATTCGGAGATGTTTATGTGTATTACTTCAATGATGAGGTGGTTACTATGCCTTTTTTCACATGATAAAACAGGTTACTGCCTCAGGGTCGCAGTTGGGATTCAAACCAGGCATTTTAGTTCCAGAGCCACCTTGTTTAACCACTACACATAGAAAACAGCAGGAGAGTATATGGGATGTTCGGAAGTAATTGCAAGTTACCTAGTATGATTAAATGGGGCTATATCTATGAAGTAAATGCGTCAAAAAATGAATACTTTTCAAGAGAGTAAAGCTCAGAAAGGCATTCTCAACCTTATTCTCATTATAGTACATACAGAAAGTGACAGTTGTAGTAGATAGAATTTGGGGGTATTTATTTGATGCTAAAAAATTAGTTGCATTTTCTTTATATTATATAATTATGACATAAAAATATAAGGTATTAAAATATTGATATAAAGTCATATAAAAGTTCTAAGTAATATCTTTTCAATATTTTTGGTGAAAAACTTGAGCTTGCTTTTTTATAACAGGTTTTCACTTCAATTGTCTGCAATAAGCTCCACTTAAGAGTCTTTCATGTTCATTTTTTTAAAATCTTAATATCATCAACAAGAAACTTGTTCACATAGACAGGTAATAAAACATTTAAAACATTTTATTTTACAACTATTCAGAACTGTACAAGAGTTGAAATTATACTAAAATATCTAAAAGCTTTTATTTTTCCATTGACAAAAGTAGAAAAGAGAATGGATTTTTAAGGCAATCAAAGCATTATAATTACAGCATTTCACAATATTGATGAAGCTCCAATTAGCAGAGGCAGGAGTGGTGTCAGAGTGGCCACCATGCAGCCAACTTAGCCAACTATAAGGACGGTGGTGACAGTCACCACTGGACAGCTGTATTCATTTTTATGAAGACAGATTTTCCTGCCCAACCTCTTCTGCCATCCTGTTCCTCAACCATCAGCATCTTTTACAGCTCACTGCTTCTTGGTGTACCTGGAAGTTTCAGAAGCACCTGTCCGTAGTCTAAAGTGGCTTCCTCACAGCTGCTGCTGAGGTGGACACCAGGGCTAGAGAATCAGCTCCAAGGTGGGTGACAAAGCATTGGGTGCCCCTCGGGCCTCTCCACGTCTGCTGTGGGACCTGGGCACACAATATGTGGGACCTGGGCACACAAAAAGACTTGCTCTGCCACCTTATGAGTTGCTCTGGACCTGACTAAAAGCCTGGGGTCACCGGCCTGGCTGACCCAGAAGTGAACAAATCCATTTCTGGTGGCACATCTGCAACTCATTACTGGCTCACCAATTGAATCATTCTGAAACAGTGCTCAAGTATGAAGGCTCTGGAGCCAGATTGCCTAGATTTGAATCCTAGTTTCTCCTCTTCCCAGCTCTGTGTCTTTTGGGTAAGTTAATTAAAATTTCCATTTTCTAGTTTTCTCTGTTGTAAACTCATAGGCTTTATGTGAGTTAAGTGACTTTGCATATGAAGTACTTTAGACCTGTTCTTGACAGATAGGAAATCCTCCCAAATCCTTGCATTCAGCATCATTTACTTAGAGACCAAATTTAGATTTGGCTTAATTGTTGATGTCTTTAAGCTGTAAGACTTTTTCTCTTTTATTTTCAAAGAATCTCTTAACATTCATTTATTTATCTATTCATTTAACAATTATTATGACACCTGTTTTATGCATGTCTTGGGCTAAGTGATAGTGATTAGAGATGAAATATGGTTCCCACATTCATGGAGCTTATAGTCTTGTAGGAAAGAAAGATCCCAAACAAACATACATATAAGAACTGAGTGTGGTAAGTGCTATGAAGGAAAATACAGGACACCAAAAGAGAATTTAACAAGAACATTAAATTACTTAATTCTATTTGAAAAATGGTAAAGAATTTGAGCAAGGGATATTTAAGCTGAGGCATGCATACTGAGCAGGTGTAGGCAAAAACATGGGAACAGGAATGAATTCTAGGCTGTAGAAATCACATTCATGAGGCCCTAAGGGAGGAAGGAACTTGATATATGTCAGAAATAGGGAAACCAGGGGGCTGAGCATTGTGAGCTGTGTGGACAGGAGTGGCCTAAAACAGATCCAAGAAGCCAGCAGTGCTGAGATCTTACAAGGCCCTTATGGATCATCTCAGGTAATTTCATTTTTAACCTAAGTTGTGAAGGATTTTGAGAGAGAAAAATATACCCCAAACTATGATGTGTATAGATGGGTTGGAAGGCCATGGAAGCTGAGAGCCCTATGTGCTATTTGCAGTAACCCTACATGAGAGATGGTCGTTTAAACCGAGTGGTAGCTGTGGAGACAGAGAGAAATAGGTGGATGATCATATATTTTGTAAGTAGTATTAATACTCCATTTCAAAACTGAATATGAAGGCAAGGGGAGGAAGTGGGAGGGAACAATTATGATTCTCAGTTGTTTGTTTTGACAAGTAGGTAGACGGTGATATTATTTAACTGGGATTTGAGAAGAAAGACAAAGAATTTAATTTTGAACCTGCATTGAGGTACTTTTAAAGTAGTTAAGTGAAGATGGATGAATAAGAAGTTGCCTAAATTTATAAAATAGTGGACTAAAAACTTTTTTAAAAAGAAAGGAATCATTGGTGTATAATTGGTATTTGAAGTCATTGGAGTGGATGAACACGCCAGGGCAAGAATGCAGTGTGGAAGACAGATGACCCAGTTCAAAGCCCTTAAATACAAAGGTGAAGTGAATGCAGATTTAGAAGGCACCAGCAAAGGAGAGGTCAAAAAGGAAGAAAATCCTGTCTTATAGGTAAGTCAACTCTGTGACACAGGAGTGAGAATTAAAGAGTATTTCAATAAGGGAGCTGGCCTACTGAGTTGAATGTTACTGAGCTATCAAGGAAGACAAACATTTAAATTTACCATGGATTTGGCAATAGAAATTATTGGAAACTTTAGCCAGAACAGTTTCTGTGACATGTTTAGAAAAGAGCCAGAATGAATGAAATGGAAAGTGAGGAGGCTAAAAAGTGTTAATTTGAGCCTATGTATTTTCTATGCACCACCCTATATGTCTCCTGTTTGTTGCCAAAATTATAGAAATGGTAGCCTACTTCTGCTGTAGCCATTTCCTAACCACTGATTTCCCTCTTCCATCCCCAGCTACAGCCCATGAAATCTATTCCCCACTTCACAATACCGGCAACCTTCATGAGAAGCCCCATGAATTTTGATTTCATGTTATAGTAGAAAAAAATCCCTACAGTTTTTTTATGAGGCATTTTTGGGTACCTGACACAGAGGTAAAAGTCCTAAGTGTTTACTCTTGATGAGCACACAGTGGGAACAATAGGTAAATTATTCCAATTAAGTTTGACAGTTGAGAGGAACACTGAGTATTTCATTACCAGTGGTTTTCTCTTTTTCCTGTCTTAACCCCATGGCAGATAACTTTCACATCTTTATTCCACTCATTTCCCTCCTATTCAAGAAAGCACAGCATATGGAATTCAAACAACAGAGAGTGACATTTGCAGTGACAATTTTGAATGTGCTCTTATTAATTAGAAAGGCAAATATTCACAAACCTCAGAACTTTATTATTACTAACAAATTCCTTGTGATACACCACAAACGTGATGAAAGAAGAGGAGTAGAATTGAGGGCCTCTGAGATACAGGTTCAGGTAGCAGGTAATGCAGGTAGGGAAGGCGTGGTGGGGAAAATTAATACAGGAGGCATAGAAAAGGAATCTACTCATGACGGGCTTTCTGTGCTGAGGATTTTCAGTTTTATCCAATGGCATGAAGGGGAATCTAGAAGAAGGCCTTCTGAATTCCAGATTGAACTAGGATGGGCCAGCAGCATGGAGGTGGATTAAAAGGATATTATGGTAATCCAGGTGGGAGATAGTGATGTCCCGAACTAAGGGAGACAGTGAAAAGAAGAGAATATGTTTGAAAGGAAGACAAGTTTTATATAGGAAATCTCTTGATTGTTTTCATAAAGCCACATAATCCTGCTTTACCTAGTAAAGCACTTCTCTCTGCTCCTTTTTAAACTTCACATTTTTCTTTCTTTTACCATCTGGTTCATAGCAAGACAAGTTAGTTAGAGAGAGAGATCTTGTTATGGTCCTTTTATTTTTCTCTTTATGCTCCCTTTAAAAATTCATCAGCTTCCTTGGCACCAACTTACATCTTGACGCTGATGGTTCCTCACTAACATCATGGAAGTCCGAAGTTAATATAAAGGTACAACAATTAGAATGTAACGTCTTTTCACCTTGGCCTTTGCACTAGCCAATTTTCTAAATTTTCCCATGGGTACTAGTTTTCCTGGTCACTCAAATTTGCAACTTTAATTTTAAATTATTCCCCTCTTTTAAAATTCTCTCTTAGCAGTCTGCAAGTTGGTTCAATTTTTTCCTTCAAAATGTCTCATATTTATCTTTTTATCTCTGTTAGCACCCTATCACTTAATACAGTGCTTGGTATAGCATAGACACTCAATATTGATCAACTGATTGGCAGTCTAAGTCTAGCATCTCATAACTCTATGCTTTGTTTTGACCTTTGCTGCAGCCACTTAGAATGGCTTTCATCCATCTTCGTGCATCCCTTCATGAAAGCCTTCCAATGTCTTCTCACGTCGCTGACCTGTATCCACTTCTCCACTAAGATACCAAGATGACCACCATCACCCCAGTTACTCCTTCCAGATACCCAGCAGTTATTCATGACTCCTCTCTCTACCTCATCTCCTTATATACAGTACAATTCTTGTCTGGAATCAACCATCTATGATTATACTGCCAATCCTAATATAAGACACACCACTTTCACTTGCCTTCTTTTTTTCTCCCAAATGTTATTGTAGTAAGGTTTACATAACATAAAATTTACCAGCTTAACTATTTTGAAATATACGGTTCAGTGCTATTAGATACTTTCATATTATTGCACAACTATCACCACCATCCATTTCCAGAACATTTTTGGTCTCGCAAAACTTAAAATCCGTACACATTAAACAAAAGCTTCCCATGACTCCCTGCCCATGCTGCTGGCAACCACATTCTACTTACCACAATTCTGTTACCATGAATATACAGTAGAATATTATTCAGCCTTAAAAAATGAAATCCTGTCATTTACGACAACATGAACAAAACAGGAGGATATTATGCCAAGTGAAATAAACCAGAAAGGCAAATACTGCATGACTTCATTTATACTTTTCATTTGCCTTCTAACCTGGTTTCCTTAACTCCAGATTTGCCTTTTTCTCAAAACTATTATCCATCTATAGCAGGGGTTGCCAAATTATAGCCAGAGTGCCAAATCCTGCCTATTGCTTGTTTTCATAAATGAATTTTACTGGAACACAGCCAGGATCATTTGTTTACATTTTGTCTATGGCAGTTCTTGTGTCACTAACATAGCTCTGAGAGTTGGACAAAAATGCTATGGCTTACCAAGTCTGAAATATTTATTGCCTGGCTCTTTACAGAAAAAGTTGGCTGACTCTTGATCTATGGTAACAAGAGTAATTTTCTTAAAATCCAGATATGATCATATTACTATTTTGTGTAAAATCTTTCAATGATTTCTCATTATTCTTAAAATATAACCCCCAAAATTGTCATATAGTGAAAACGTAAATCATGGATTCATAGTTATCGCATGATACCTTCCTCTTTTGCTATATTCCATCTGCACTAATTTAATTTGTGTTTCTCAAGACTTACCAGTCTCCTTTTAGCACCCAAGGTCTTTGCACGTGTGATTCTTTCTGACTGGAATGCTACTCATGCTCTTCCCCTGCTTTCTATTCTCCTTTTACCCCACTGCCATATTACACAGCAAAACCTTCATATTCTTTCAGATCAAAAATTAAATGTTTTTTTTTAAAAGCTTCCCTGACCCTCTCAGTTCATGTTAGTCACCCTATTACACTCTCTCATGGTGTTTTCAGCCTTACTTTTATTAATAGCTTATTGAGCTATAATTTGTATGTCACAAAATTTACCCATTGTAGGTATAGTATTCAATAATTTTTAGTAAATTTAGAGTTGTACAGCTATCACTGCAATCCCATTTTAGAACATTTCCATCACCTCAATAAAATATATCTGGATACATTTACTGAAGATAATGTTTTTGAGCTTTATCCATGTTGTAGTGTGTTTATTTTTTTCATTGCTGAATAGTATTTCATTGCATATATGCCCCACATTTTGTTTATTTATTCATCTGTTGATGAACATTTGTCTTGTTTGCACTTGTAGTTTTAATTTGTGTTTCCCTGATGACCAATGGCTCTGAGTATCTTTTCTTGTGTTTATTATCATTTGCATATCTTCTGTAGTAAAATATCTATTCAAAATTTTGGTAATTTTTATTGAATTGTTTGTCTCTTAGTAAGTTTTAAGTTCTTTGTATATCTGTATATATGCTATTTATGAAATATACAATTTGCAAATATTTTCTCTCTGTTATCACCTTGTCTTTTCTATTTATTAGGGGCACAAAAAAAATTTGATTTTGATGAAACCCAGTTTATCAGTTTTTTCTTTTATGTATTGTGTTTTGGTGTCCTCTGAACTCTTTGTTTATCCCAAGATCTTGAAGATTTTCTCTTAGAACTTCTCCCAGAAGTTCTCTTAGATTTAAGTTTATTATCTATTTTGGGTTAACTTTTATGCATAATGTGAGGTTAGTTAGTGTTCAAATTCCTCACTGTATATGTAGGTATTTCATTCCTATTGCACCAGTTGTTGACAAGACTACCTTTTTTATTTGGAAGCATCTTGGCAACTTTGTTGAGCACCAAGTGATCACAAATTGAAGGATATATTTTTGGACTCGCAGGTCTCTTCCACTAATCTATATTCTTATTCTTGAATCAATATTGTCTTGATTTTGATTATTGGCTTTATAGTAAATTTTTCATTTTGGTAGTATAAGACTTTCAATAATTGTTCTTTTTTGTTTTTCCCAAAAATGTGTTGGCTATTTTAGGTTCTCAGTTTTCATATAAATTTTAGAATTAACCTGTCAATTGCTCCAAAAATGCCTCTGAATTTTGGTAAGGAATGACTTCAATTTAAAGATCAATTATTCAGAATTGCTATATTTTTAATATTGAGCCTTTCAGTCCATAGACATGGAATGTATCTGTACTTATCTAGATTTCCTTTAATTTTTCTCTGCAGCCTTTTGTAGTTTTCAGTGTAAATGTCTTGTGTCTTGTTTGTTAAATCTATTTTCAAATATTTTATTCTTTTTGACACTATTGTGATTTAAATTATCCTTATTTCATTTTGAGATTTTCTTTGCTAGTATATAAAAATGGAAATGTTATTTCTATATATTTATAAATATATTTAGTAAATATAAATTTGCCAGTAAATACATTGTATCTATAAATATATTTCTATATAATCTATTTCTGTTGATTTTTATAAGTTGATTTTGCAGCCTACAAACTTGCTAAAGGAGTTTATTAGGTGTAGTGGTTTTGGGATTTCTACATACGGGATTATATTCTCTGTGAAAAGGCAGCATTCTACAATCTAGATGCCTTTAATTCCTTTTCTTTTTTTCTCTGTTCTCCTCTCCCTTTCCCTTATTGCTCTGGCTGAATCAATGTTGAAAAGAAATAGCAAAAACAGGCCTCTGATATTAGTAGGAAAGCATTCAGTTTTACCATTAAGAATGATGTTAATGGGTGTTTCATAGATTCTCTTTAGTGGATTGAGGAAGTTCCCTTCTAGTCTTAGTTTGTTTAATGTTTTATGTTTGTTTTCTTATTTATTTTTTCCTGAATGGATGTTGGGTTTGTCAAATGTTTTATTTACATCTTTTTAGATGATTATCTTGATTTTGTCATTGATCATTATTGATTATTTTGGTATATTTTATCCATTTCTTTTGAATATTAAACCAACTATATTACTGAGAGAAAATCTACTTGGTCATAGTATACAGTTCTTTTTATATGTTGCTGGACTTGGCTTGTTAACGTATTGTTTGAATTTTGTGTCTATATTTATGAGGAATGTTAGTCTCTGGTTTTATTGTGATATCTTTGTCTTCGGCACCCTGTAATTTTCCTTTACACTCTTGATTATATACATATAACTAAACTGACCATTATTTGATTAACATGTGTTTCTCCAACTGGACTGCAAGTTCTATAAGGTCAGAAACTGTCTGTGTTGTACACATTTGTCTATTATACACATTCAAGTCAATTGTTGAGTAAACATCAACGGATATAATATCAAGGATACCACAATTTCGTAACTTGATTTGAGCATGATACATATATTGTCACCTGCATGGCTTCCACATTTTTAGCACTCTTACCTTATATTTAGATGGCTACTGTACCGTAGTCAAGTTCAATTTTTTTTATTGTTGATAATATGTTAATGAAAAAATGTATATATACATCTGTCTAATCCTCTTAGTATTAATCCTTTTTTTATACTCTAAAGATGATTTTGTCTCCAGAATCTGTAGCCTTTCATAAGTTATTTGTGCTACCTTTTAATTGTATTAGAATGCTTTCTTTTTTCTTTCATGTAATCAAGATGTTGACATAGCTCTCCTTCCTGATTGGTACATTGTGCTTGTTGTTTTGTTCTATTTCATCGCTCAGAAGGGAGCAGAGCCTGTCTGAGAGTTTGTTGTTTACTCTTTTATGCATTAAATCTCTGGACAGGAGATCTGGGTCCAGTGGGAAACATCTTAGTCACCTACTGTTTAGGTCATCTGTTAACATTACAGCTTCTCTAAGTAGTGAGATTATCCTCAATTTGACTGTCATATTGTTCTAAACTTAGCTAAAAGAACTTTTTTGCTGTCTGTAGCATGTTCTGAAATTTTCAATTCAATGTAAACTTTGACCATTATATCATTATTCTTATAAATAAATGCTACTTTTTTTGTGTCTTTGGAATAGAATAAAGAAGGCAATTCATGGCCTGTCTACCACACTCTGACATTCAACAAATATAAACATCTAATGGAGTACTTTCCTTTAGAAATGAATTGTAGTACTATTTTAGGACTTAGAACTGTAACTTTGTATTTTAAGTGTTATTTTGTAGAGAAGTAGTTAAGAATGTGGTTAGTCCTGGTTAGACTCAAGTTCTAAGCCTGTGTTTTCTAATCTGCATAACAATGATGATAACTATTGTAATTTATTCT
This sequence comes from Cynopterus sphinx, assembly GCA_030015415.1. NCBI lineage: Eukaryota > Metazoa > Chordata > Mammalia > Chiroptera > Pteropodidae > Cynopterus > Cynopterus sphinx. The sequence continues at coordinate 45,573,487 of CM057391.1, read as the reverse complement.
TGCAAGATCTAATGATATAATTTATGCAAAACACTAGTTAGGTCCTGACACGTAGTAAACTCATTATATATTATTATTTGTACAGATTCCTGTAGAATAGAACTATTTGTGGCTCCTCATACAAATGGTAAAGAGTTGATATGATGCCTTTTTGAGAAAACATGGATGATTCTGCTTTTTCCTCCAGTCCAAGGTCTCTGACAAAGGAAGACATTAGTTATCTAGATCACTGATATATGTGCTTCCCCCCTAGTTTTTAACTCAAAATAGCTTGCATTCAATTAATAAGAATTTAATTGTTGTTAAGTAATCTGTAGATCCATATCTTTTACTCTGTGTTATTCTATATATCAGGCAGAGCAAGTTAATATGTATAGTGTTGTGTGCCTGTGTTATTGCAGCTTTCATGACTGTGATTTGGCTCTGCATATATGCAAAATAACCAGGACATTTATCATGAGAAAATGCTGGCCCAAAATGCCTGTATGCTCTAAACAAAAATATTTATCATTGTAGGCACTGGGATAGGAGTAAAAAATATAATAGATTACAATTTTGTAGTGAATCATATAGGCTACACAATTTCTAAAGGATATAATCTCTATAGTGTGAAGAATGATGTACACAGTGAATATCTATCTACCATGTCATATTTTCTGTAAATAATTCCACTAGCAGAATCAAGTTGTTTTTCCACAAATATTCATATATCAGTTAAAATTCTCACTGCTCCTTATGTATATGATATTTTTTTAAACAAAAATAATGTATGAAACCATTTTTTTATTCATTTAACAGTCAAAATATTGAATAGCTATTGTACTCACCTGGGAAGGTGTCCATAATACAAAAAGGCATAATATTTTTAAAAGTATATATACATGGTGTGTATGTACAAGTATGCATGAGTGTGTAGAAATAGATCACGTTAGGAAGAACATGTACTAAATTACTTCTGGTGCATAGGGTTTGATGAGAAAGGTGAGAATATTCACTTATTTAATATAATTAAGAAAAACAAAGGTGGTGTGTGTCTGATTTACATTTTTAAAAGTTTAACTATCATGTGGAAAATGTGGGCAGATGACAAGAATTCAAGCAGAAAGAGCAAAAAGGGTATCTCTATGAAAGATGGTGTTAGCATACTAGAGTGAGAAGTGAAAATAGAGACAAAAGAATGAATTTAGAGTACATTTTGCAGGTAGAGACCATAGGACTTACTGATAGAAAGGGTAGAGGCAAAGAAGGAAAGCAAGGAATGAAAGATAACTCCTGACTTTTGGACTTGGTAAATTGAGTAGTTGGTGTTGCTATTTACTGTATGCAGCCTGGTACACCAGCCAGGTGCCCAATGCAAGGTATCCGAGGTGGCTACAGCACATTATCAATTCATCCATTCTCAACTATTGACTGAGAACTTGCTTTACATACACAAGGCCAGTATCCTAGGCACTGAAGATTTAGGAGTAATGAAACAAAGCCCTAATCTCATGAAGTTTAGGGAGAGAGTTAGACAAGAAATAAACAGGTAAATATTAAAAAGCCACATTATGAATTTTATGTAGTAATATTAGGTATTACTGTTTAGTAAATCACAGACTAGAGGACAGGAAAGTGCCCAGTCATATGTGTCCTACTGAGAGGTTTGACTGTGTGTTTTAAACAATGAGGAGCCAGGAAAGAGCATTTGACCAAGATTCTTTGAGGATAGAGATTTGTGGGAATTGAAAAGAGAGTTGTATTTTGGGTTGATATGGTATCTTGAGGTACAGTCTTTGCTTTCTAACTAGTCATTGGGTGAGTTACATAATTTCTGAGGCAGAATCTCTCAATGTTTCCTAATATAAATAATGTCAACGTATCATTTTTATTAACCAGTTTAAACAAACTTGTACATAGGTAGTAGTTGTTATCTCCCCAAATACTATTTGCTTTCTTAATCCATTCCCTGGGACTTCTGAAGGATGATTTCTGACATGACTTTTAAGTTATTCATGCTATATATTCTATATTTATTTGTGTTTATCCCTAGGATATTTAGAACGTTAAGGAGGGTGGGTAAATTAATAATAGGATGCTGTGAGATGTACCAACTGCCTTAAGACAGCAAGAAACAAGCAAAGGACATGCCTGTAATACAGTCCTTTCTCAGGGGCCAGCAGACAACCTTCAGATGCTTTCCTTACAGTCACTACCCTGTCTTCCATGCCAGAAGGACTGATTTTGTTGGGGTATCAAGTGTGAATGTTCTCAGAGAAGTGGGCCCTTCCCTTGCCTCAGTATTTGAAACATAACTGGCATTCATAATAACCCCATTTCTCTTCACCAAAAATGGGTTTAGGGATAGAAATGGTACTCACAGCTTACCAATAGATATGCTGCAAAGTCTACTAATAGCATTCTGAGACATGGCCCTTCTTTCTTTTCTGTTTTTGGACTTCTGTGAGTAAGGAAATAATCCTGGAAACTTTAGCAGTACATCTTGTGACCATAAGGAGAAAGCCAAGACAATCAAAGTGAAACTGATGCAGAGCCCTGACTTTTTTGAGCTGCAGGATTAACTAATACCAGAAATTTTAATCTCTAGATTTCTAGTTAGCTGGATTAAAATAACATTTGTAAGTAACTTTATCAGTTATATTTGTTGTTGTTGTTGTGTGTGTATGTGTACATGTTTATAGCAGAAAAATATCCTGATACATGAGACAAAACTTATTCTGATCTAACCCCATCAGAAACCCTGCAGCATCTACAGCATATCCAGTGGCAGGAATTTAAAAATTCACCAAGATATTTATGATTCTTTGAAAAGTTGAAATAACAAAAATACATATTTTTTTATGTACTTTAAGACTGCTTTTAGGTGCATCCAGGTTCATGATTATCGGTTCTTGAAGAATTATTTTTTTATCATTTTGTGGTATATTTCTTTATCTTAGAGTTTCTTGTCTTAATGCTATTGTCTGATACCAGTACAAATAATTTTTCACTAGTCTCCTTTTAGTATGTATTTTCCTGTTATATCTTTTTTTTAAATTTATTTTTCAATTACAGTTGACATATAATATTATATTAGTTTCAGGTACGACACGGTGTTTAGACAGTTATATATCTTACAAAGTTATCACTCTGATAAATCTATAGTACTCACCTGAAATCCCGATATATCTTTTAACATATTATTATTTTTAGATTCTGGTTTGTTAATTTAGTTTTAGTGTATTTCACATAAGCAGCACGAAACATACATCTGGAGTTGTTTTTGTTTTTCTAATCCACTGAAAGGCATGTCATTTGATGGATGATTTCAATTCATTTATATTCATTATGATTATTGATATAGTCAGTTATTTCTGCCATCTTCTTTAGTGCTTTCTATTTGTGTTTTTTTGCCCATCTCTTTTACTATTTTTTGTGATTAATGAAATCTTTTCATTTTTTTCACCTGCTAATTTTAGAGTTACAGATTGTATTTCTAATAATTCTCTTTAATTTTTAGCACAATTAACTTTATATTTTAATGAAAATAAAATAATTTAGTTTCTATATTTTCCCCTGAAGAAAACCAAATATTTTAGCTTCTATAACTTTCTCAAATTCTTTCCTCTTATCTTTAATATTATTATCATCCTGAGTTTTGGTTCTATCTTTTCAATTAATAAAAAAATTGGATTTTATTCACAGTGCAATTGTATTTTTAGTTAATAATTAACAGGTTTTTCTCCCCCTCCTTCTCCTTCCCCTCTTTTTCCTTTCAACACTTTAAAGACTTTATGTCCTAGACTTTTGGCCACGGTTGTTGCTTGTAAGAAACCTGATGTTTCCATAAGTTCTAATTTTTTAATGGGTATTTTGTCTCTCCTCTCTGTTAGAGTTTAACATTCCCTTTTTATGTTTGAAGTTCTGCAGTTTTGTTGTAGATATTCCTGGCACACAATATATACTTTCTAGGAAGACTCATGTTCTTTCATACCGGTAAATTGTAAGCTTTTTTTTTTTTTTTACTAATCCTGACTCACTGCCATTTCCTTTACTGTACACTTCTGTAGTTCCTCTCAGGTGAGAGATGAAGTCTCTCAAGGCTACATACACTTCAGCTGCAGCCACATCTTTGTCCATTTTCCCCAAACCCATCTTTCTTCATTCCTCCCTGCTTCCCTCAGTCTCCAGGTTTCTCAGGACAACAGCCCCTCTGTGAAGCAAGTGTACAAGAATCTAGTTAAGATCCACTGGTTAAGTAACTTTGCTCAAAGTCATGCACTAGTGAAGTGGTGGAGCATTCTCTTGACTGCTCCACTGTAGACCTGCTAAAAAGGGGCTGTTAGATGAAACCGGCAGAATGGGGTCTAGTAACAACCCTCGAGGAGGTGCGGCTGGGTGAACCATCTCACTGCCAGCTACTGGCAGCTCTCAGGGCAAGGCTCTCATCAGCCTTCTGCTCACACTCCTGCAGGATCATGATGGTTTGTGGGCCTCCGCCTGCATGCCTGGTTCCTTTCTACTCCTGTTGAACTGCATCTACTTTGTCAGCTTGGGGGTAGGGGTGGAGTATGGGAATCTGGTCTTCCTCCATCCTCTTTTCAACCCCTTGTTCTGCCACAAATGCTCTGCCCTCCCTCCTCTAAGGCTTTCTTTTTATGATTCTTAATAGCCTTTTCTTCTCTTAAAAACCTTACTCTTGCATATCAAAAACTTTGGTTCTCAAAAGTATTGTTTCTGATCTGGGATCAAGAGCTTATTTTGGAAGTTAAAAAACCAAACACTGACTATTTCTTTCTCTTAGTGTTTCAACTGACCTCTTTCTCCTTCAGGTTCTGGGGGAGCTGTACCGGGAAAGGAAGAAAGAAAAGCGCAGACTGTATTTCAAACTGCTTTCCTGCCATAGCGTTTAAAATGTCACACAGAGCCTGGCATATATTCATATGTAATACATACTTTCTATTGTTATTTATTTATTTTTATTACTGTATTAATCATTTTTAAATGTACAGTTCAGTAGTGTCAAGTACATTTATACAGGGAGGAGGCAAGAGAACTAAATTGTTAAATCAAGGTATGGGCAGAGACTGCAATATGTTGATCAGCCCTACAGCCAGACCTTGAGGACACCTTCAGAACAAAGGAAAATTTCTGCTGGGATTGCTAATAAACTATTTCCCCACACTGTGAAGGGAAAACAGGAAAAACAGAGTCATATTCTACACAAAATAAAATCATTCATTCTCTATGGCTAAGATCATGGGGACATTATGGATCAAAGGCTGGGAGTTGACAACAGGCTTTTCATGCTACATACTCTTATTCTTTTTCACCGTATGCCCATGTCAAAGGAAAATGGGTAAACAAAGTCTTTAGACTGTTATTCACAGAAACTAATACTGATATGTAAACTAGATTCCCCAACACTCAGGGCTTTCTTTTTTTTTTTCTTCTTGTTTTGGCTTTTTCTCTTTGCTTTCCCTTGTCTTTGCTTTTCTCCTTCTCTAATAAACTCTCCTTCTGACTAATCCTGGCATGTGTTTGAATTATTTCTTGCACTCAGCAAAGAACTCTCTCTCTCTGTGCAGGGCTTGAGTTGCCCCTGCTAGAGGGAATTTGCCTTATCCCGTATCAGTAATGTTGGGTAATCAATCTCAAGGACTTTTTCATCTTGCAAAACAGAAACACCCCATTCCCTGCCCCCATCCCCTAGTCTCCAGCAACAACCAACACTGTACATTTAAAGTAATTATTGATAGATATGTATTTGCCACCATTTTGTTAGTTGTTTTCTGATTGTTTTTGTAGTTTTTCTCTGTTGCTTTCTTCTTCTCTTGGCCTCCTTTGTAGTTTGCTGGTTTTGTTTAATGTTATGTTTGTGTTCCTCTCAATTTTTTGTGTATCTTTTGTAGATTTTTGGATGTGCTTACTGTGTGGTTCATATATCTCGACCTACATATATAACAGTTCAGCTTTAACAGACAGGTGTTTAAGTTAAATGCATTCTGAAAATGCTACATTTTTACTCCCCCACTGCACACTATATTTATGATGTTATATTTTAGGTGTTATTGCATGTATTTTTGTATTTTATCCTTCATATTAGTTTTTTAAGTGACTGAACCACTGCTATTACTATATATTTGCCTTTACCTGTGAGATTTTTTTCTATCATATACTTTTATTTCTGGTTATGGCCTTTATTTCCCCCTTCAAAAAAAGACCCTTTAGCATTTCTTGTAAAGCAAGATTAGTGGTGATGAACTCCTTTACCTTTTGCTTGTCTGGGAAACAATCTCTCCTTCAATTATGAATGACAACCTTGACAGATAGGGTATTCTAGGTTGTAAGTTCCTTCCTCCTAACACTTTAAATGTATTGTGACCTTTCCTTTAGTCCTGCAAAGTTTCTGCTGAGAAAGCAGCTAATAGCTTTATGGAATTTCCCTTGCATGTGACTAGTTATTTTTCTCTTGTTGCCTGCAAGACGTTCTCTTTACCTTTAACATTCACCATTTTAATCACAATATCTTGGTATGGATATCTTTCAGATAATTTTGTTTGGAATTTTCTCTGATTCCTGGACCCAGATTTTGTTTCTTTCCCAAGTTAGAGAAATTTTCAGCCACTATTTTTTAAAATAACTTTTCTGCACCTTTCCCCTTCTCTTCTCTTCTAAGAATCCTACATAATGTGAATGTTAGTATGCTTAATATTGTCTTAGAGGTCCTTTAAACTATCCTCATTAAAAATTTTTTTTTCTTTTTATTCTTTTGATTGGGGTGATTTTCACTATTCTGTTTCATAGATCACTAATCTGCTCTTTGTGTGATCTAATCTGTAATTAATTCCCTTTAGTGCATTTTTTTGCAGTTATTGTATTCTTCTTCAGCTTTGATTGGTTATTTGTTATATTTTCTAACTCTTTGGAATTCTCACTATGAGTCTCTAGTCTTCTCCTGTGTTTGATGAGCATCTTTATAACCAATACCTTGAATTCTTTATAAGGCTAATTTTTTATGTTTTTTCCTTTTTAGAAAAAAATCTTGTTTTTTTTTTTATTTTAAATATGTTCCTTTGTATTTCTCTCTCTCTCTCTCTCTTTCTTTCTTTCTTTCTTTCTTTCTTTCTTTCTTTTCTTTCATTTATTTTTTACTTTCTGTGTTTCTATAAAGTAGATGAAACAGGTACTTCTTATATTCTTAAGGGTGTGGCCTTATATAGAAGTGGCCTTGTATAGATTGCATGTGACAGCAGTTTTTGCAGACTAGTGGAAGGTGAGGCAGCCACAGGCTAAGTTGTTTTGGAGTGTTCCAGGTCTACTCTGGTAGTGTAGTTTACTGGAGCAGGAGTTGGTCTGGGCCCAGGGTCTGAGGTATGCTGGGGCTGCCATACAGGCTGGCTAGAGTACTTGGATGGAGGTTCTGCCCTTGCTATCAAAGTGGCAGGGGAACCTAAATAATGTCACTTGTCAGCACTTCTGATTCTGGAGAGTTCCAGCAGTTCCTACCTGTTTGGCAAGTTTTAGGGTTAGTATATGATTTTCTTCACGTATAGTCTAGATCAGGGGACCTCAATCTCATGCCGCAGACCAATACCGGCCCATGGCCTGTTAGGAACTATGCCACACAGCAGGAAGTGAGTGGCAGGCCAAGGAAGCAAAGCTTCATCTGTATTTGCAGCTGCTCCCCAGTGCTAACATCACAGCCTCAGCTCCACCTCAAATCATTGGGCATGAGATTTTCAAAAAAGCACCGGTCTCTGGTGCCAGAAAGGTTGGGGACTGATGGTCTAGGTGACCTTTAAACCACCGGTTTTTACTGTGCCCCAAGGCAGTTTAATTTGTGTATAGGCCCTTCAGTTAAATTATACTGCAGGTTGTTATATGGGAATGAGGAAAAATGTCCCATGGCTACTGTGTCTCTGCCTCTCCTATTCCTTCTCTACATGGACTCTCTGTTGTTTGTTGTGAAGAAGCTGTTCAATCAACTCTCAGTTGTTTTTCAAGAGGAATTGCTGTATATGTAGGTGTATATTCAGTGTGTTTGTGGGAGGAGGTGAGTTCAGGTTCTTGCTATGCCCACATCTTGGACCTGCCCCTCAGCCATTAGTATTTTAATTTCTATTCTTCCATACTTTTGCAAAACTAGTACTACTTTAGTTTTAACTTACCCTTCAGCCTTATTCTCAGGCTGTTACTTTTACATCTCTTCTTTGTCTTTAATCTTTTATATACGTCTATTCTCCTTTTTCTAGGAGCTGTAAATTTCTGTCTAATTGAGAACAAAAAGTTCTTTTTTGAAATGTCCTTGTTTATCCTGTAAAAAATAATTTTCAGTGGTGAACTGTGCTTTCAAAACTTCCAGATAATACTCTTTTTCCTTGTGGTGCCTTATGTAATTTCCCTATGCCATGTTCTTATATGGTTGCTTTTCCTTTAAGCATCTTTAGCATGGTAAGACCCACCCAGACCCTTTGTCCCATGTACTTGAACTTGAATTCATGATGACTTCTCCCAGATGCAAGGCAGAAGGGGACATAAGTGCACTCAGTTCTTTTCTAACAGGCATTTATCATGTTTCCTTCTATATTCAAGCTGAATATTTACTTGTTCTTTGCTCAGTCCTCCAAGAATTTGGAAAACCATTGTATTTTATATAAACAAGCTCTTTCAACAGAGACATGTAAAACTCTCAGTCCAAGGGTACACAGTCCCTGGGCTCTATTTCCCTTGTTTCCCACCTATAACATTTTATGTAAAAAGAAGTACCTACCTGTAGATAAATTTATTCTTATCAGCTTCTTGTTTGGGCATAGCACAGAAAATTAAAGCGTTCACTTAACAAGACAGGTTTTCTTCATTTACATTATCAGGTAGGCTGTAATTTACATTACACGAGAATATCTTTTTGGGATGAGTGGCAATTCTGCTTAGTACCAAAGCCAACTAAAACAATGCTTCTTCTGAACGGACATGAAATTCTGTCCAAGAAACAGACCTTCTACCTTGAGCTTCAGAAACCTCTGGACAAATGCAGAACAAGAATACTGATTAGGTGTGGAACACTGAATGGATTTGGTAAAATGAATTGTGTCATAAATCAATATCTTGGCAGCGATGGCTCTACAGGATTCTTTCCTTCCTTCCTTCCTTCCTTCCTTCCTTTCCTCCCCTCCTCCTCCCTCCCTCCTCCCTCCTCCTCCTCCTCCCTCCTCCTCCCTCCTCCTCCTCCCCTCCCTCCTCCCTCCCTCCTCCTCCCCTCCTCCTCCCTCCCTCCCTCCTCCCTCCTCCCTCCCCTCCCTCCTCCTCTCCTCTCTCTTCTCTTCTCTTCGCTTCTCTTCTCTTCTCTTCTCTTCTCTTCTCTTCTCTTCTCTTTTCTTCTCTTCTCTTCTCTTTTTCTTTCCATTAGTTGTAGACCATGTATGTCCCGAATAGGATTTGATGATGGAAGAAATTTGAAAATGTTATCTACTTACTTTGTGAAAGGTCATCGTATATTTCAAAAGGTAAAACATGTAGAAACCAGTTCTGCTTTTCAATCCAGCTCCAGCTACATACACCAGGTAACATTTTAACAATACCTCTAAGAATTTTCCAAAATGTTACCTGTGATTCTTGGTTAGGTTTTCAGAGCTGCTTTAATTTTTTTCCTAGTCATTGTAATAAAACTGTTAGAGAAGACACTCAAAAATGCCTGGTGAAACTGGATATTCCTGCACTCAATTTAAATACTTGTTAAATATACATCTAAAATATGACAGTGTCTGGCCTTTTCTAACTTATCACTAAAATTTCTAAAATTCTGAAAGAACTGAGCAGAAACGCACAAATATTTCTCAAAAATTAAAAATTAGCCTGACAGAATCTTTGATAAATATTCACAAACTATAAGTAGAGATGGATGTGATAATGAGGGTTGGTCACTTCTTCACTATCACCTTGTTAAAACAGAGCATTGCGGCTCATAAAATTGATGTAAATAAGGAAAAAATACATTTCATCTTTCTCTCTCTTCCCCACTTGATGACCTCTGTCTCAGAGCCAGGATTTGACTCAACCTAAAAGTTAGGTGGTCATCACTTTACTATGTGGCTGCACTTCTTTGCCACGTATTTCTATAGCATGTCCTGAAACTCAACAGGAATGAGGGCAGACTGCAGTTGTACGTTGTAGCCAGGATATGAAAGAAGGGAAAGGTCTACTTAACAGGACTGGCTTTTGTATACGCCAAGTGTTCACATCATCAGACAATCAGCCACAGGACTAGGCAGCTCTCCCACTATCGCCAGACTAAGTAGAGGTGATTCCTTTCATGATAGCACTGGACACTCTCCCCACTCACCTTCTGCTTCAGGAGAGAAAAGTGGATTAGACTACTCCTTAAATGGACTATCCAGGAAAAATTTTCAAGGTAGAATATAGGCCAAAGTTAAAGTTGTGAATTAAAGAGAAGAATATTTTGTTTTGTTTATAATGTCAACAAAAAGAAGCAATGCTGAGGGACAGAAACTAGGCCCAAAACAGCACATAATATATAGCAAGAGGAAAAAAGAATGGCTGAGAGGGGGCCTGATCTACAGTCTGGAAGGCAAAGACAAGAAATAAGTAAAGGCCTCAGTAGTGAGGGTAGCAAGGAAGCTGAGCTGAGCATTTTGCACTGAGGACAGACAGTGTTCTGAGAAATGTAAATTTCTACACTCCTTTGGCCAACAGAGATCCTTGGCTGATTAAAATGCCCTAGAAGTAAATTTTTCTCTGCATGCTCTGATGACCAGCCATGAGAGCCAGGAGTGTCAGTTTGTAGGTTCAACAGAGTCTACATGTTTGTTGACAGTTTGTTTATAAACCTCTTGGGGAAAAATATTTTGGATGGGTCTCCATGTACATCGATACTTCAGCTATCTGGAATCTGTACAGAATGATTCATTCTGGAAAGCAGTATGATTTTGGTAATTTAGAAGACTCCTTCACCCCACCTCCAACCTCAGCTCCATTACCTCCTATTCTATTTTAGTTGAAAATAACTTCGAGATGCAAAGAATTAGAGAGTGACAAATTATACAAATAACTTTGTCAGAAGCATATGTGAATATCGTACTATGTACTTTATAGGAGAAAATATTAATTTCTGTCACAGTTTTATATTATGAAATTATGCTGTATAAACTTAAAAAATAGCCCAGTAATTTTGTTACAGTTACCTTAATAGTATAAAGAACATAAATACACAGGCATTGTGCAGAACAAAATATGGAGGATATTTTTATATATGTTTTAGTAACAGAGAATGAGTAATGTTTGAAATAGAATACATGCATGTGTTTAAAGCCTAAATGGAAGTTTTACATCAGAAACATTGTTGATGCAACTTTATCTCTTGTGTTGTAGGATTAAACAAATAACCCACAACACAATGAAGTAGTAACTGAAGTTAAAAAAAAAGGAGTAATTTATATTTTAAAAAAGCAAAAATAGTAGCAATTAAAAATCACAACTGACTGAAAACAACAAAATCAACAAACTGATCACAAAGTGGAAAATTTCCCCCAAATTAGACATTTTACAACCTACATGTGTATGCACATAGAGTGTTTGCAAAGTCACAGAGCCTTGTGTAAATTTTTAAGAAACTCAAGAAAATTTCTAATTTTAGTCTTTGAGCACCAAACTTTAGCTATCTTTAATATTTCAATTAGTAGGCTATAAATTAATAGCTCTATGTTGTAAGAATCTGTGGAATTATGTCATCTATTCCTAAGAATACACAAGTGACCTGTTAGCAAGATGTGCAACAACTACACTTTGATAACCACTGATGTGGAATGTCCGGGCACAGTGGGGGAGAACAAGGCCTTGCTTAGGGTGGGAGGCTCTCTTTACACCAACCTTTATGGCAGAGAAAACCTGACTCTTGGAAGATAAGCATTTTGTAATACTACCAAAGGTAAATAACTAATCAGTTATTTACCTTTTAATTACAGTATACTCATGCCAATTACTTCAATTTTCATCATTGTTAATAATAAAATCAGTCATTGCAAAATACTGTAATAAAGCAATACCTAAAGGTTTGTCTCCAAGTGGGAGTCTTGCCCCTAAATTATATAGTCATAATCTGCTTTGTGAATCCAGAAGTTTTAATAGTTTTTCTTTCTGTCCTCTTTCTTGCTGTCAGATTGTCAATTCTCTCCTCTCATTTCTCCTGTAGTCCATACCATTTAGCCTCTAGCATGCTATTTCTGATCTAAGTTAATAACTACTGGCTTGTAAAGAACTCATGTTTTAAAACATATTCTAAGTGTGTTTGGATTTTGCATAAGTCATAATTTTACAAATTGTGATTCTGCTATGAATATAACATGGGAAATCAAGTACTTGAATTTGGAGGCATAGTTGTGGTTGTAATAAAAAGGCCTTATTTTGGCTAACATACTTTATCAGTTTAAATTACTATTATTAATAATTTGAATAATAACAGTACCTTAAATTTTTATGATACTCTAGTTTGCAAACATTTTGACCTATCTTTTCTCAAATGGTTTTTACCAAAATCCTAATAGCAAGGCAGAGTTAATCATATTCCATTCATTCATTCATAAAGTTAAGTAATACTCACTGATGATGGCTGGTGTGCTAAGCACTGAGGAAACCAGGACTCTGAGAGGTTACATAATATGGGAAAAACCAAATGCTCAGTGAATAACAAAGCTGGATCTGATTCTAGGGCTCTCTGTTCAGTAATCTTTCACACACAAATGAGGTCCAAATGGTTACATTCTTTCATGGTGAGGGGCAAATATATAATTTAACCATCTGTATTAATTTTGTGAATTAGATACTTTTATATAGAGAGTAATTAAGGCACACACAAACTCAGAAACCATTAGTAAATCAGAGCCTAGATAGTCTGTCTGTTATGCTATAAGTGGGATATGATGGTTGACCAGGACCTAATAATTGTGCAGTACTTATCTCTTACATACAACATTTTAAACATCTTTGCTATTTTTAGCTCTCAAAACCCTACATAGGCAGAAACATTTCTTACCAGTCACTTTTCTTGAAAGCAATGGAAGTCTTTTGTCTGGTAAGCTGGTGAGTGACTCTTTCCTAATGTACAAAACCCTAAGGCCTCCATGACCTTTTCATCAACTATCCTTAACAATGTGGATCTTCTGAATCTGTCTCCCCTGCTACGTTTCCCCAGAGATATAACTTTTTAAGGAGGCCTTAGGCTTCTAAGTATTGTCAACTTTTCTCCTGACAAATGATTTTCCTTTAAAGAAATTTATGTCCCCAGATCCTTGCCCCAATGTGACTATGTCAGAACTTTGGAATAAATAAATGTCTACAACATGTTCTTTCCTGCAATGAAAGAAGTTGAGGACTCTGACTAAAAAGGAAAAGAAGAATATAAAAAATTAATTTTGATTCATAGAATTGTAGAGCTGGAAAAAAAAAACTTTAGGAATGGATCATTTAGAAGAGTAGCTCTTCTCCTTGGCTGCACCCGGGGGACTAAATATCTCACTCCCTCCACAGGGTAAGTTAACTGCTCCCTGCCTACTCTTGAAAGGTGGGCAGAGTTAGATCAGGCAAAGATGGATCCTGATAGAGAACATGTGTCTGATTCACCTACATTGAGAATGGTGGTATCCTACCTAGCTTTAAGTGCAGTGTGCTTGTTATGAGTTGCCAGAAAACATAGATGATGTTAAATAAGGATATTTCCAGGGTTAGAGAAAGGAAGATTAGAAACTAACTTTGTGTTTAGAAAAAAGGAATCAGAGATACTTGCTACCCTCTTCTTTCTTATGTTGAACAACAGAAAGTAAAAGAAATCTGAAAAATATCATGGGCTCATGGCAGATTTGAGACTTGAATAATAATTTGATTGAAAATGTATGCCTAAATTTAACAATTATCAACCTGTTTGTTTCTAATTTAACAGTTTCACCTATTTTCCCCTTATAAGTCAGTTATATGTAGCAACATATAATAACTCATTTTAATCCCCAAATGACACTATGAGGTTAAATATTATTATTTTCCTCCACTAAGGTATACAGCAGTTAAAGAACTTGTCTGTGGTCTTCCTGTAAGTGACAGAGCAACAGTCAACCCAGGCTGCCAAATTTATGAACTTAAGTTCTTAAGCATTGTGCTATTCTTCCTTCCAAATACATAAACTGTCTCCAACACAGAACTCTTATTTTAACAACATGTCTTTTTACTCCCGAGCTTTCCAGAAGGAGCCAATTTTCAAAGATATTATTGCAAAAACATTTATTTGAACTGGTCAAATGAACAAATTTTTTGAAAATAATTTGTTTTCAATTAATCAGGGTAGGTGAGAAATGATTCAGTTCGATTCCAGCAGAATTACACTAGGTGAAAGCCAACAAGTACTAGGAATTGAAATAAGATCTTGGCACATCTATGTGATTATCTACTAGAGAGCAGAGAAGGAGCTTATCTCAACCACCAAGTAAACATAGTTGATTCTTGAATATATGGGTTTGAACTGTGCGGGTCAGCCTCTACATGGATACAAGAAGCCACATATTGTATGGTGCCATTTATATGAAATATTCAGAGTAGACAAATCCAGAATGATAGAAGACAGATTAATAGTTTCCAGGGACTAGGGGATGGATGGAAATGGAAAGTGATTGCTTTATAAGTGCAGGGTTTCCTTCTGGGTTGATGAAAATGTTCTAAAGCTAGGGAGGGGCGATGGTTGCAAATATACTAAACCCTATTGAATTACACATTTTGAAATAAGTAAAATGGTGAATTTTGTGTCATATGAATTTTACTACAATTAAACAAAAATAAAAAATTCTGCAACACAAAGGAAAGCAATATCACTTTGAAAATTCAGAGGAAAGACATGTCTTTGAAAATAATTTACTATAAGAACCAGAAAAAAAAGAAATATTTTCAATAACTTCAACTAAATGTGAGAAGTTACAACTCCTTGAAGCAGGTGCAGAGAGATCTAATGAGAGACTTTGCTGCAGTTAAGACAACAGAATAATGTGAAAGGAAGTTTTACGTGATATGAAAAGTTTGAAATAGAATTAAAATTCCATAGTAGCATTTAAATCCAGGTGAAGATGTTCAAAAGCTTAATTGACACTGTGGAAAAGTGAATTACTAGTGCAAAAGAAAAACATGAAATACTCTTTCAAAATACAAAATAAAAAAAAATAAAAATAAAAGAAACAAATACAAGGAAATAATGAAAGGGTAGATAATAAATATGACAGACAAAGAATGATAGAGCTCAGAACAATAGACTCAAATCAAAAACACAACTAGGGACTTTTCTTGAGCTAAAATAAAAGCCTAAAAGTAGAGATAGAAGGCACACTATTTCATGTAACATTGTTGAAATGAGACCATTTTCTATATATCTTGTAATTTTTTAAAGCAAAATAAGTAAGTAAGTAAATAAATAAATAAAGCATCATATAACAGAGCGATCTAACGAGACAAACAGATCGCATAATAAGAAACAAAAATTGAGCTAGACATATATTTCTCTGAAACACAATAAAAGATGTTGGAACAAAGTCTATACAATTTTAAGAAAAAACTATTGTGAAACAAGTATATTTTTCCAGCCAATATATCATATGTATGAAGACAACAGAGAGATATTCTGAGATAATAAGAGCCCAGAAAATATAAATTCATATATTTATTTTAAAAATTGCTTGAGTAAAATGGTACAGTTGCTTTGGAAAGCAATTTGGCAGTTTCATATAAAATCAAACATGAAATTACCATATAATGTAGCAGTTGCATTCCTGCCATTTATCACAGAGAAATATGAACATATTTTCACACAAAACCTGTGTATAATTGTTCATAAAAATTTACTTTGTAATAGTCCCAAAGTGGAACCAGCCAGATGTCTTTCAAAAGATGAATGATTCAACTGTGGTACATAGAATACTATTCAGCATTAAAAAGGAATAAGCTACTGATATATGCAATAACTTGAATGAATCTCTAGAGAATTCGATGAGCAAAAAAAATCCAAGCCCCAAAGTACCATACTATCTAATTTCATTTTTATAATATTATTGAAATGATAAAGAAAAGAGAAAGAAATGGAGAACAGATTAGTTGTTGCTGGGGATTTGGGACTGGATAGGGGTGGAGTGAGGTGGGCGTGCTTGTGAAGGGAAGCATGAGGGATCCTTAGGGTGATAGAACTGTTTTGTGTCTTGACTGTGATTGTGGATACATAAACTTATGCATGTGATACAATTATATAGAGATAAACACACATATAAACACACGTGAGTGAATACAAGTAAAATTGGGGATATCCGAATGAGCTTTATGGATTGTATCAGTGTCAATGTATTGGTTGTGGTATGTACTAGAGTTTTGCAAGACATTGGAGGAAGCCAAGTAGAGTATATACAGGATCTCTTTGTATTATTTCTTATAACTGCATGTGAATCTAGTTATCACAACGAAAATTTCAATAAAAATTACTTGAAGATACTCTCCTTACCGAATTTAATCAAGTTAAGACAACTAAAATGTACTTACCCAGAAAGTTTAAAGTAAAAGGTTAAATATTTATTCAACAAATATGCCCCCTCCCCCAAAAAAACATGGGGTGGCACCACCAATTAAAGAATAAAACAGGCCGCTTCTAATATTTGCAGGACCAGCAAGAAGGGTACGAATAGAGGCCCACATATTATGCCTTAAATATTCAAAAGTTAAAAGTTAAAAGCCAAGAAACTCTTAAATAAAAACAATCTGCCCCTCCTACCTTGGCACAATAAAAACAAGTCCGCCCCTCCAAAACAGTATGGAAGTCCAGAGTCAAAAACAAAATTCTCAGACTCCTCAGAGGTCCATGAAGGAAAGCCACAGCAAAGTGAAAGCTGGCTGTGGCACTAGCTCTGGGCCTGGCCAGCACTCTGCTTCCATGAGGGCCTGCTTGGTTCTCTACCAAACCTACACCTGTCCCGGGCCCATTCATCAAGACTATCGGTGTGCGCCTTCCCAGCAATACAACCTTAGAAAGAGGCTGCCAGAGTTGTAATCTGCTTTCTTTCACTAAGTAGTACGCCAGGAAGAGTTTTCTGTAGTTCTCTGTGTTCCTAACCTCAGGTTGTCTGGAGTCCCTGAAAAGATGGTTGTGAGAAATGGGCTTAGGCTCCCCTGCTTAGAGTGCAGACAGTGCAACTTTGATTTTAGCTGCTTTACATAATGGATTTCTGCTTCATATTTTGTTTAAAGTCAGTAAGGGTCTATGGCATTTTTTTTTTAAAGGGAGCTTTCAAATTTCAATTTGAATGACTTAACCAGTTGCTCTCAATTTTTCTTTATGATAAGCACCTTTCCCATTTTATTAATGTATGAAGGAGGCAAGAGAATTAAAATGTTAAGCTATATTCAGAGACTACAATATGCCGATCAACCCTGGAGCCAGACCAGGAGGACACCTTCAGAGCAAAGGAAGATTTCTGCTGGGATTCCTAACAACCCATTTCCATTGTGGAAGGGGAAACAGAAACACAGAGTTTTTAAATGGCTGCCTTACACAAATAAAATAGTTCATTCTCTATGGCTAAAACCGTGGGAACTATGGATTAAAGGCTGGGAACTGCCAGCTGACCTTTCAGGCTGCATACTACGCTCCTTTCACTTCCTCACTGTATGTCTATATCAAAGGAAATAGGAACTAAAGAATGATATGTAAACTGAATTCCCTGAACACTTTGAGTCCCTCTCACTCTCTGCCTCTGAGAGGAGACTAAGCTCTGGCTGTGAATTGTTACCGCTTTTCTAATAAGCTTTTCTTTTGACTCTCTTAGCATAGGTGTTATGTTGAAATTTTTATAAAATCTGTCTCTGAATAAGCTTGTAGGTTCCTTGAGGAAAAGGACTTCTCTTCTTACCTCTGCATTCCCACGAAGGAGAGCTCACTAATGTTTGTTGGATGAATGGACCCTCTCTGCAACTCCTTGTTCAAGGTTCATGCTGCTAAACGACAGGTATAAGCACCAGTGGAAGAGTTCTTCAAAGCAGAAGTCCTGGGCTATCTCTCCAGAGAATCTAACAAGCGTCCCAAAGCTGGTAATGCCATTGTTGGAGAACACACTTCCCAAAAGCACTGTAGTGACAACTTTCTCTTAGTCGTCTTCCTGAGGGGATTGTCTCTGGAGGATAAAATCTTCTGATAGTTGACTGAAACATGTAGATCTATTTTGGATGGGCCTTTTTACCCTGTGCAATTAATTAATAGAAATTCTGGATTTGACAACCATTTTTTTTGTCAGTTTGGTCAATATAAGTTATTTTCCCTTGGTACCCTGTGGAATAGGTGACAAAATCCACTTTGCATCCCTCACTCACTGAGGTCCAGCTTTTGAAACATGTGGACCTCATTACAGTGGTAGTGGCTCTTGAGAGTCTCAGAGTCTTGAGACGTCTGAGCAGCTGTCCAGACGTCTTCCTCCCAGGCTTCTCTGTCTTCTGCCTCATCATTACTGCAACAAATTAAATATCTTTTTCTTTCTAGTCATTTCTAAACTGATTACAGATTTAGAATGTGTCTTTAGAAGCAGAAGGCTATCTTTCAATAATTGCACTAGGATGCCTGGTTGAAAAAGACAGAATAAATCATAGCTGTTTTAAACAAGCAAAAAAACTCAGAAATACAGATATCTCTCAGGGATGGAAGGGGGACTGGTAGGAGTTCTGTGCTTTCTGGGGGATAAGTCATAGCCAAGATGTAAGGTAGGAGTGATGTAAGGAGAGGAAATAATTCCGAGGAAGAGGCTAATTATCCCAAGAGCTGGCTTGTAATGAAGGGCTGATTATAGCTGGGCAATTACCCTCTTTTGATTCTCATGCATTTAATGGTGCTGTAGAGAAAAAGTCTTAGGTACCCTGGCTCCTGTCTAGGATAATATTATTTAATAATAATAGGTACTCAGTTCTCACCTGGCTCTGTTTGCAGGGTGGGAGGTTGGTTCACTAACACCCCTTTATGTGCTTTTAGTACCTTTCATTTCCAAAGACTTCACAACATTTTATTTTATTTAGTTATTTAGTGTGTGTGTGTGTGTGTGTGTGTGTGTGTGTGTGTGTGTGTGTGTTGGGGTGGGGGTGGAGAACAGCAGTAGCAAATGTTACTATATCACTTTATGACTGGGGCAAAGGAAGCATCAAAGGCTGTGTGATTTGCTGAAGTCCATACCTGTGGCTGTCAGTGGCTGCTCTTCTTGGCAGCCCACAGAAGTTTAGGTGCCTGGTGGTTGGCAACACTTTCAGATTCTTGTCTTTGGGAATGATTCTTTTAAATGTAATATGAGTACATGGTTTATATATCCTCACAGAATTAAAAAAAATACAGACAATAAATAACAATCTGGCTTCTACTTATAAGAATGATTACACTCTTACCAAATGGCTTGGGTCAAAGTCATTCTTAAAATTGTCGTGTATATTTCTGTAAGTTCTAGGAAATTCAGCGAACCTAAAATAAAAAGGAAACATTTAAAATTTTGTACCACAAAAAGAAATACTGTGTAATGGAGATTCGAAGTTAATATGAACTTCAAGTCCTAAAGCCAGTAGTGAATTGTTTCAGCAAATATCTGCCATGGGCAGATCTGTGTAGCCCGCTGTCCAGCCCTGTCAACTCCCCTTTTTGGACGTTAATTATCTCTCATATTAGGTGCTATTGGCATAGAGTGGCAAGGTGGAGCAGATCAACTCTTCCCTTTCCTAGGGGCTTGTAGGAGTTTCTGGGGGATATGGCAGTGATTCAGCAGGGATCCTCAGGAAATGCCATCCAGGGCCAACTCTGTTCCACATCTTCGTGCAACATTGTTCATTCTATAAAATGGAGTAATGCTAATGTGTACCTGCATCCCTAGTAACTTCTCAGTAATAATTTGAAGAAGGGTGTGAAGAGTTTCTTCTTTATTCCAGTTGGTCTCTTAAATCATGGGTGCAGACTTCAACAGATATCAAAATGACATTCACGCCTACCTCTTAAATATAATTAGACTTTAAGTGACTGGAAATAGACTTTATATCCCCTCCCTCAACTATAACACAGCTTCCAAACTAACCAACCAACTGACCGATAGACTGACCAGCCAACCAACCAACCAACCCACCCACCAACCCACCAACCTCATCTTTTGATTCCACATGCAACATTTTCCCTAATCAATGCCTAAGGAGCTGCAGCTCAAGGGAAAAGCTTAACTTGAACATCAGATTTGAATGGCAACTGCCTGTTTTTACTGAACCTCTCTCACTCAGAGTCTTTTGTCTGAATTAAGGTGTCATCCACTACATCAAGGTCAAGGCAAAGTTGGCACAGGCTAACAATGGGGGGGGGTGCTTAATATGATATTTAAAAACTGGATCTTTGATATTCACTTAGTGGACAAACTGAGTGACTAGAGTTGATGGTCAAGAAGAACTCAGGATCTTATGTGCATACAGCTCCCAGGAAAATAGATGAATTGTCCTCCTCCTCATTTTAGAGGGCAGTTTACAAACTCATTGCCACTGGACCTTTTTACTCCCATCATTTCCCCTGGAGCTTTAGCCCTAGCATTTCCTTTAAGGAGTCCATCAGAGTTTTTCCAACGTCGTACATCTTTCTCAATGAAACTTTACAAACAAGTTTTTTTTTCTCACTTCTTTTTATTTCCAGTGTTTTTATATCTTTTTTGGACTAGAAGCCTAGCTACCCCTTGGTTTGCCCCTTAGTCTGGCTCTATTAATGTTAATAGTAATTAAAACCTTTGTAATTACCAACCCAATAAATTCAACCAGATGTTTTAGATAGTCATCAACTGTAAATATAAAACACACTGCTTTAGCCTGAGATTCAAGTGTCATCTCATCTAGCTGGAAACACTTAGTTCTATGTTGTTAAAAAACAAAAGTGTTACCATTGGGGCGATCTAAAATCTGTTGTGCCCCAGTAGCACTGAGGGATATCTTGGTTCTTTTCACCAACACTTCAAAGATTACAGATCAGAAAATTTAGAAAAAGTAAGATTCATTAAACTACATTTGAAGAAAGAAATGGGCTTGTTTAAAGTACACTCCAAGGGAGGGGCAGGTTATAGTGAAGAGAGCTGTAACTGTGCAGAAGTAAAAGTTAGGGTTTGTTAAAGAGCCCTTCGAAGAATGAGTGGGTAACAGCATAAAGGGCCGTAGCAGTGTAGAATTTAGAAAGAAACCTTATGTTGCGGCTCTGATGGGTGGTTACAAGGATGAAGCTAAATGATTAGCACGTGAGGCCATTTGGATTGACATTTGGCTATTATATAACCTTTTGCCCACTGCATATTTGGTGACACAGAATTCAGTCTGTTATAATTAGATTAATACACTTCCAAGCATAGGTATGATATTATAATGATAGCGTAATGAGGCTGAGGTGAAAAGAAGGTCAGTGTAGGACTGATTGCGCTGGGGTGGGATTAAACCAGCTACTGGTTTGGCCCTTCATTCTTTTGTTCCTCAGGATGCGGGGGTGATTTATAACTATAAAATGGGTGTTTCAGGAAGGTATTTTGGCAAGGTCTTTATTCCTTCATTTCTCTGTTGCTCATGTCTACCTACCTCCCTAACTTAAGCAAAAACAGAAAACCACCTCAGACGTCATTGTTGACCCATGCAAATAAGGCCATCATGCTATCGTCTTTGCTATCCATTTTAAATGGTGAGAATTGTTTTTCAAAATATAAACCATTTGGTTTATAGAGCCAATTAGGATTCCTATTAATTAATGTATCACCAGGGCTAAGAACTAGGGTCAAAGGAGCAGACTACATTAGATTTTTGTAAACTTTGTTAGGTATTTAATTTAATTCTCAATAATTCATCAGGGAATAGCATGGGTGACATACAAAAGATAAACTATCAGTAGAGTATAACTCCTAATTAGGATATTATAAAAAGCAGAATCTAAAGAGTCATTTTGAGCTTAGTATTATTATACTAGGATTTTTAAAAGTTGGAATCATAAAAAACAAGCTAAATGATAAAGCTAGACTCAATGATTATTGACTCTAGATAAATGGAAATGTTTGGAATACCCAATCATCTACTGTTTTAGAATTTTTTTCCATTACAAAATTTTATTATTTTTTACATAGATGCACATCTTTCAGCACAAGTAGTTCATAATTACTATACATCAACCAGAATGGCTGAGTATCTGATTTTAGTGAAAGGGGAGTTTCAGCTTTGGAGATAGAATGCCTCCAGTAAGTTCTATGTTTTAGAATTCTTTTAAGTGTATTTGCAGGTTAACTGGGATCTAACCAAATACTTCTTTTTTACTTTTGATCTGCTTGCAGAAAATTTGGATAGAGGGAAATTCCTTCCTTAGTTTTTAGGCAAAATTACTAGACTAGGAATACAAACTAACATTTTCTAGGCTGTAGTTAAAAACCTGCTATCAGGCACCAAAATTAACTCGGAATGGATCATAAACCTAAATATAAAATTTAAAACTATAAAAATCCTATATTGGCCAAAGATTTCTTAGATATGACAGCCAGAATATAATCCATAAAAGAATAAAAGGATACTTCGGGCTCCAACAAGATTTAATACTTTTGATCTCTGAAAGACAAAAAAACAAGCTACAGACAGGGGAAAATTTTGCAAAACACATATATGACACAACCTTGCATTCAGAATACAAAAGGAACTCTCAAAACTCAAAATGAGAAAAGAATCAACCCAATTTAAAAAAATGAGCAGAGGCTTAAGCAGACACTTCACCAAAGAAAATACATGAATAGCAAATAAACATATGAAAAGATGCTCAACATCATTAGCATTAAAGAAATGCAAAAAAAAAATCACAATGAATTACTAGCATACACCTATTAGAATGGCTAAACACAATAACAACAATTCCAAAGAAAACAAAAAACAAACAAACAAACAAAACAAACATACTGAGGATACCAAACCCTAAAGAGGATCAGCGGCAGCTGGAACTCTCATGCATGACTGGTAGAAATGCAAAATGTCACAGCCAATCTGTATAACAGTTTGACAGTTTTCTTTTAAAGTTAAAAATATGCTTACCATACTACCCAACAGACCCATTCCTAGTTACTCATCTAACAGAAATAAAAATTTACCGTCACATAAAACCTTATATAGTAGTTTTCCTTTATTCTTGGTTTAGCTTTCCATGGTTTTAGTTACTTGTGGTCAACTATGATAGAAAAATATTAAATAAAAAAGTCTAGAAATTTGTAAGTTCTAAATTGCGTGCAATTCTGAGTAGCGTGATGAAATCTTTTGCCACCCCATTCCACCCTACTTGAGATGTGAATCACCCCTTTGTTCAAACTACGCACCTGTTAGGCATTTAGATACCCTTCCGGTCATCAGATTGTCATGGTATTGCAGTGCCAATGTTCAAGTAATCCTTATAAGTAGTCTAATGCCTGTGTCATTCACCTCACTTCATCTCATCATGTAGGTATTGTCTCATCTCACATCAGCACAAGAAAAAGTACAGTGAGTCTAGTATAGTAAGACATTTTGAGAGATACCACATTTTCATAACTTGTATATTATATAATTAGATCACACACTATTATTAGTTACTATTGTTAGCCTTTTACTGTGCTTAACAAACTTTATCATAGTTACATATATAGGAAAAATATAGCATGTATAGGGTTCAGAATCACCTGTGGTTTCACACATCCACTGGGGTCTTGGAATGTATTCCCCATGCATAAGTGGGGACTACTATACATATTTATAATACTTTTATTCATAATTGTCCAAAACTGGACGTCAACCAAATGTCTTAAATAAGTAAATGGATAAGCAAACAATTGTATATGTGTACAGTGGACTACTATTCAGCAATAAAAATGTTCAAATTATACATGCAGCAGGATAGATACATGTCAAACACATTGTGATAAGTCAAAGAGACAAAATTCAAAAAGCAACATACTGTATGATTCCCTTTATATGACATTTGAGAAAACACAAAACCATAGGGACAGAAAACAAGATTGGAGGTGCTGGGAATGGGGAGAGGAGTTGACTATAGAAGGTTTTGAGGGAATTTTTTAAGGTGATGGAATTGCTATGCATTGATTATAGTAGTTATATAGTGTGTTTATTTGTTGAAATTAATAGAACTGTTTATTAGTAAGAGTGTGTTTCACCATATATAAATTATATCTCAATCAGTACAACTCCAATATCAACTACTCAGAAGAGATAGTCTTAAGAAAATATTTAATTAATTTAACTTTAACATTTAATATTCTTAACACTTTATTTCACCGTCATTAGCAAAGGTTAGAGCTTATAAACAGAGCCCTACTTTAACGACTCACATCAGAAAATTTTCTAGTCAGCCATACCATTATTCCCACTCTTCTGGCTTTGTTTGAGTTCTCATAATCTCTCAAGAATAGTATTTTAAGTCTCCAAACTCTTCCATCAGATTTTCTTTGATCCATGTTGCATATTGGTCTTTTTTTCGTGGCAATTCTATCACTTACTTTTTTCCTAAACCCCATTAACAGCTCTCTTACTCTAGGTTAAAGTCTGAATTCCTTAGAATGAATAATGGTCTCACTGACCATAAATTCTGCCCCCTCACTCCCTCAAATGCATATAAACTATTGCATGCATTTGTTCATATATCTATGCAATCATCTCGTTCACACTTCCTGGGATTTCTTTCCACATCTTGTTTACCTGGCTGATTCCTACTCATCTTTTAAGATTCAGCTAAAGGCAGAGAGAGTACATATACTTCCCAATTCCTTCCATTGCATTCTGGGCATGGAAAATTTATTATAATTGTAACTTTTGAATCTGCTTATATTGTTCTGCCTCTGCAGCTTATTCAAATTGTTTCATCTTGATCTTACAAAAGGTATCTTTAATACATTCACTTAAATCATTTACCAAATTCTTGTGGAGCAACTCCTTTGGGATAGGCAGGCATTATCTGCTTGCAAATAACCCATGGCCTAATAGGAAAAAAAGAATGAAAGCAAATTAATGATAATGTACCCTGAGAAGCACATTAGTAGTATGCACAAGATACAGAAATACCAGAGGGCAATAATTAATAGCGAATTTTTCTTGATTAAAAGCTAGTTACCATGATCTTTGAAATGTTCTAGGGCCATATGCAAACATGTCCTAATATGGCTTTATTACCTTATTACAAAAGAGAAATATTTATTCCTCCAGTTCTTTTAGCAATTCTGAGAAGCAGGATTTTAAATTGCCATCTTGCTAATTTGGAAAATGAGAACAAGAAAAGTTGACCAAAGCAAGTAAGAAGAATGCTTAAGGTTAGAAGTGGGAATGCAGAGCCAACATTTCCCATCCCCGCCCCCCCCCCCACCGCCCCGCACAATCTTTCTTCTAATTAGATCTTCTTACTTTGGTGCTTCCCCTCACTTTAGCTTTGTTTTTTTATTCTTGTGCCTTGGCTCCCAACCTCAACTTTTTCTAAAGCTTTGGCTTCTTTTTTAAAACATTGCTAAGCCCAAGGACATAGCTTTTCCTGTTCTAGGCTGATTTCAGTAACCAATGTGAAGGTTGATATTCCAAATATTTAATAACCAATATTGCATGGGCACCAGTCATTCATAATGGTTCCTGTTTGATTCATCACACTGGCTTGGGAACTACTTCTCTGACCAAGCTCCAGGCCTATGCCCACACCGTGACATGTGTCTACTTGATTAGAAGCCGTGTGTGTCAGCCTTGTCCAGGCCTCTGGGGAAGTAAACATGGAGAAAGAATTTCACAACTATAAGGTTTTGTATTCTTGCAGACAATGGCAATACAATATGATATATGTGTAAATGGAGACTTGTACAAGGAATAATGAAAGCTTAGGAAAAAGTATGACTCTTGACCAAAAAACTATTAAAACTGATAAACAAATTTAGTAAAGTCACAAGATACAAAATCAGTATACAAAAATCTGTTGCTTTTCTACACACTAATAACAAACTAATAAAGAGAAATTATGAAAACAATCTTATTTAAAATTGCAACAACAAAAAATCCTAGAAATAAATCTAAATAAAGATTTTGTTGAAAGATCTGTACACTGAGAACTATATGACTTTGACGAAGAAAATTGAAGAAGACACAAATAAATGGAAATGTTTTCATGTACACAGATTGAAAGAATTAGCATTATTAAAATGTCCATGCTATTTAAAACAATCTACAGATTCAAAGCAATTTCTATCAAAATTCTAATGGTACTTTCAAAGAAATAGACCAAATAATTTTAAAATTTCTATGAAACCACAAAAGAAACCAAAAAGCCAATGAAAACTTGAGAAATGAGGACAAAGCTGGAGGCACCACACTTCCAAATTGCAGACTATATTAAATGATAATTATGATATAACAATCAAAACATTATAGTGTTGACATGAAAATAAATACATAGGTTAATGGCACAGAATAGAGAGCCCAGAAATAAGCCCGCACATATATGACTACTTTACTTATGACAAAGGAGCCAAGAATATACAATGGGGAAAGAACGGTCTCTTTAATAAGTGGTGTTGGGGAAACTGGAACTCTATCTGACACCATACTTAAGAATTAACTCAAAATAGATCAAGGACTTGAAGGTAAGACCTGAAACGATTAAACTTCTAGAAGAAAAGATAGGTGGTAAGCTCCTTGACATTGATCTTGGCAATGATTATTTTGGATTTGACACCAAAAGCAAAGGCAACTAAAAGCAAAAATCAACAAGTGGGACTACATCAAACTAAAAAGCTTCTACAATGAGGGAAATCGCCAATAAAATAAAGAGGAAACCTACCAAATGGAAGAAAGCATTTGAAAATCATATATCTGATAAAGGATTACTATCTAAAATATATATATAAAAAATTCATACAACTCAGTAGCAAAAATTCAAGCAATTTGATTTAAAAATAGGCAGAGGATCTGAATAGACATTTTTCCAAAGAGGACATTCAGAAAACCAATAGGTATATTAAAAGGAGCTCAGAATCAGTAATCATCAGGGAAATGCAAATCAAAGCCACAATGATTTACCGTTTCATACCTGTTAGAGTAGTTATTATCAAAAAGATAAGAAATGGCAAGTGTTGGTAAGGATGTGGAGAAAAGGGAAGCCTTGTGAATTGTTGGTAGGAATGTAAATTGGTGAAGCCACTATGAAAGACAGTATGAAATTTCCTAAATTCAAAAAATTAAAAATAGAACTATCATATGATCCTGCTATCCCACTTCTGAGTATTTATCTGAAGAAAACAAAAACACTAAATCAAAAAGATATATGCACCTCCATGTTCTTTGTGTTTTCTTTTCCATAGACAAGATAGGAAAAAACTTAAGTGTCCATTGATAAATAAATGTCCATTGATAAAGAAATTATGGTGTGTATATATATGATGGAATATTATTTAGCTATAAAAAGAAGGAAAGCTTGTCATTTGCAACAACATGGATGGAACTTGAGGGTGTTATTCTAAATGAAATAAGTCAGACAGAAAGACAAATACTGTGTGATCTTATATGTGGAATCTAAAAATAAAACTTGAGCTCATAGATACAGTTAACAGATTGGTGGCAGCTAGAGGCAAGGGTTGCGGGGGAGAGTGGTGAAATGGTTAAAGGGGGTCAAAACATGCCAACACCCAGTTATAAAATAAATAAGACTTGAAGATATAATGTATAGCATGGCAACTACAGTTAATAGTACTGTATTACATATTTGAAAGTTGTCAGGAGAGTAAATCATAAAACTTCTCAATGCAAGAAAAATTGTAACTATGTATGGTGATAGATGTTAAAAAGATTTATTGTGGTGATCACTTCACAATTTATAGAAATATCGAATCGTTATGTTTTACATCTGAAACTGATATAATATTATATGTCAACTGTACTTCAATGGAAAAAAAAGCAAAAGATGGCTAAGGCTAGATGAAGAAATTAGAGAAGAATCACATGAGAAATAATACTTGAGTGACCTTCACAAATGAGAGGCTTCATTCTGTGTCTTACACAAGGTGGAGGTGACAACTTATATAGAAGTGTGGTGGTATACAGGGATATAATCAGTAAGTCAGCATGATAGAATATACGAGACATGCACACCTACACTGGGTTGAGGGGCTTGATTGCTGAGCCAGCTGTAAAGAATTTTGTATATACCATGCCATGAAGTCTGAGCGCTACGCTTCTCCTAAGGAAACAGAAGAGGCCCAAAGAACTTCAAGCAAGAGAATGATGAACCTAGATTGTCCCATTAGAAAAAAGCACTGGGAAAGATCAGTTGCCAGGTGCCCCCAGAATGGGTGCTCTTGAGGGGTAGTGTGGTCATATGTAATCCATGAATAATTACTTCTCTGCTAAGATGTCTGAACTTGTGTGTTTAGATGTGAAGCTTTACTATTTCTTCTGTAGTTAGGAGTCTCTAATCTTGTATCTGAATTTTTCATGCATAGCTTTAACAACCAATATCAACTTACTTACCAAAGAACATGTATCTGGCCTGTAAACTTAAAGTATTCTTTACCTGCTATTAACATATGTAGAAAAATAATTGAGTATCAAAATTAAGAGACCCAGGAACTAGATGATATCATGCAAGTGCATATTTCTCCGTTTACAAAAAGCTCTTATATCTAACATCTTACTGTTATGTCACAACAATTCTCTGGGATAAGCAGGGAAAACCAAAAGCTGGAAATAAAGGCTGAGTTGGTGCTTGCTCAAGTACAGACCAAAGTATAATATTTACTGTGTTCTCTTGATGTGAAAAAACATTCATTCTCAGCATGTGATGCAATTCTAGTATATACTTTTAGTAGCAAATATTAAAAATCTATTTGAGCCAGTGTACTCAAAAAAAAAAACAACAAAACACAATTATTACCATAATTAATGTCTAATAAATCCTAAGGGCTGGGCTGAAACTTGGGCATACCAATGAAAGGGTTCAGTTTTATTGAGATATAAGCTACATGTCATACAATTTATGTGTTTAAAATTTATAATTCAATCATATTTAGAATATTCACAGAGTTGGGAACCATTGCCACAATTGATTTTAGAATTGGTTTTAGATTTAGATTTTTAGAATTCATGTTTCATCATCCCAAAAAGAAACCTGAGGTTCCTAATAGCAGTCACTCCCAATTTCCCCCAAACTCCACTAGCTTGAACAACCACTGATCTGCATTCTGTCTCTATAGATTTGCCTATTCTGGACATTTGATACTAATAGAATCATAAAGTTTGTGATCTTTTGCCTTAATTCTTTCATTTACAGTAATGTTTTCAAGATTGATCCCTGTTGTAGCATATATCAGTACTTTATTTTTTATTTTCAAATAATGTTCTATTGTATAGCTATGCCACATTTTATATCCATTCATCAGTAGATGAATATTTGAATTGTTTCCTCTTTTGGCTATTATGAATATTTGTTTCCATGTTGACATATGTTTTCATTTCTCTTGGATATACAAGTAGGAGTGGAATTGCTGAACCTATGGTAGTTATGGTTATCATTTTGAAGAATTCCAGACTGTTTCAACAGTGGCTGTTGTGGACTGAATGTCTGTGCCCACACCCCATCCCCCACCCTGTCCCTGCCTCAATTCATATATTGAATTCCTAAAGGCCAATGTGATGGTATTTGGAGGTGGAGCCTTTGGAAGATAATTATGTTTATATGAGCTCATGAGGGTCAGATCCCGGGGGGTATTAATGTTTTTTATAAGAAAAGGAAGACAGATCTTTCTGTCTCCCTTGCTAGGGGATAGCAAAAAGGTGTCTGTCTGTAAGCCAGGAAGTTGGTTCTATGAAGAATCAAATCCACCTTGATCTTGGACATTTTAGATTCCAGAACTGTGAGAAATAAATACCTTTTGCTTAAGCCACCCAGTCTACAGTATTATATTTTAGCAGCCTGAACTAATTAATGCAGTGGCTCAACCGTTTTACATTCCTACCATCAAAGTATGAGGGTTTCATTTTCTCAATATCTTTGCCAATGTTTATGATTTTTTCCTTTTTTGGATTATAGCCACCCTCGTGGGTGTAAAGTGGTATCTTACTGTGATTTTGATTAGACCCTGATGACTAATGGTGTTGAGCATTTTTCTTGTCCTTGTTGGTTATCTGTATATCTTCTTTGGAGAACTATCCAGATCAAATTACAAAAGGCAGGTGAGAGCATGCTGAACACTGTGAAGATAATATACATGCAAGGTATTATTATGGATGTTAAAGGGCACAATGCCAAGCACTTAAAAGAGGATATTGAATTGTGGAAGTAGATATCACATAAAATGGTAGTTTGGAAAGTTAAAGGTGGAAGCCAGGAGTCAAAAAATAGAATGATTGAAAAAGAAATACTTAAACTGATATACTACTACATTTCTTGGATTTAAAAACAAATGTAACCATTATGCAGTAGTGTCTCTAATGTGAGCTCCACATGTAGATAAACTATTTTATTATGCATAGGGCAGGCTTCTCAATGTTGGCATGATTGAGATCTGGGCTGGATAATTCTGTGTTGTGGGGGCTGTCCTGTGCATGGTACAATGTTTATCAGCAACCCTGGGCTCTGCCTACTAAATGCCTGCAGCATCTCCAGTTGTGACATTTTACCCCTGCTCCATTGAGAACTATGGGAGTAGAGTAAGGATGAGAGTGGTAATTCCTGCTTAGCAATGATGTGTAAAATGTGATGACCTGAAAAATCCCATTCCAAGCAGGTCTTAGCTGGACAGCGCATCCCAAGTATCTGCATCACTGATGGCCCTCAATGTTCTCTGTGGTTTATTATATTACCTTCCTAGGTGAATGGATACTTGGCCACTAGTTCCGTTAGTTTAAATCTATTGGGCTGGGTCTTGCTGGTTTCCCAGATGCTTTAGCAATTTAAGCCTTACTTATCTCTTTTCCCAAAACTTCTCTTCTCACCATACACTTTTGCATCTGCTATAATAAACTTCCAAGTCTTCCCTGGAGATGTTATCCCCAGATTTGATACTACGTTTATATGCATTGTTTTCCCAGCCAGGAATTCTTCCTCCACTTGTCTGCCTAGAAAACTCCTAAAAAATTTTTTTTAAAGACTTAGTTCACATTTTGCTTCCTCTGGGAATCTTTTCCTGATAATTTTAGGCAGAAATGGTGATGCCTTTTTCTGTACTTCTAAAGCCCTTGGTTACTGAATCACTATGGTGTATACTCGAAACTAATACAATATTGCATGTTACCTATATTTTAATTAAAAACTTTAAAAAATAAAGCACTTGGTTAATATTTTTATTGCAGAACTTTTTGTACTGAATTTTAATTATTTGCTTTAATTATCTGTCTCTCTTACTTATAACGTATTGTCTTCTTGGCAGGTGGTGACTGCTTTACTTGTTGTTCTTTCAGCTCCTACCACTTTGCTTGGAACATAGGAGGTACTTAATAGTGATCAATGTATAAAGAAGGAATAAATAAACTGATGTAAAAGGAGCCTGGATGGTCGTTTTAGATAATTAGGTTAAGGATTCAGTTTAACAACTAATGAAGTTCTTTGATTAGGACTACTTTGAAAAAGAAGAAAAGGAGTTAAGTTGAACAGAATCAACCAATTGTATGAATGAGGTACATAAAAATCTACCTCCTAATTAATTGAGACTTGCACACATAGTTACTTATAATATGCAGAGTGCAGGTAAAATCTTGCTCAGTCACTAATATTCCGTAATCACAGTGCCTAGCGGCCACATCTCAATTGAAATCCTGGTGTGGGACTAAGCCCCACCCTTGGTGCCTGACTCATGCTGTCTGTTCCGGAATCTTGTGCTGCTCTGCACTGTTACCATGCCAAGTCCTGTCCTGCTCTTCCAGGACATTTTGTGCTTTTCTGATGTCTGCTGTTGCTGTTGCCCGGGCTCCTCTGGGCCTCTGCAGTTCTATCCTGCATCATGCTGCACCCAGGCCGAGGACTGATGGCTGCCTTCAGGGCTCAGAATTCTGATTCCGTTGTGCTGCCAACCATACTATATTATTCTCATTTGCCTGGCTTCAGACCGGTCATCCCTTCTTCTGTTATTGTCTAGGACTCGCACATCGGTGCTGCGCCTTTCCTGAAGTGCTTAGGTCACTGCTGTACATCTGCTGTTAACTTTTCTGAGCACTTTAAGAGGAGCCATTTATATTTGTGGTTTCTGGTGGGAAGAATAACTTCAGGGTAGAGCCTTATGAAAAACATTTTTTAGAAACAGACCTCTTCTGGTTTCATTTCTCCTTCTGTCACATTTAAACCTTCCTTACTATATCTGGATGGTGAGAATTATTGTGCTCATTGCATGTATCTATTTTGTCAACTAGGATTGGAGAAAGCCTCAAAAGTCTTTACACCATATCACTTTACACTTTATTCCTATACACATTATCTGAGAAAAGAGATAAGTAAGGCTTAAACACATGCACATACGCACACACATGCATGCTTATACATAGAATTTCTTTGGAAGGGTACATACAAAAGTAATGGAATTGGTTGCTTCTGAGACAGGAACACTGGGTAGTGGGGAGACAAATGACAGAAGGGAAATTTTACTGTGTCTTATTTCGTAAACTGACTTCTGAACTAAGGAAATGTGTTACCTATTCTAAATATAAGTAGGCAAAGGCTACGAATGAGCAGTTCACAGAATAAGAAATAACAACATTTATAAAGATTTGAAAAGATGTGCCAACTTTCCTTTAACAAAAGAAGTGTAAGTTTAAACTAGAGGACATTTTTTACACATTCAATTGGCAAAGATCAAAATATTAAGTAATACAGAATACTGATGAGAGTTAAACATGTTCTCTCATACTCTGTTGGTAGGATGTAAATTTATTTGGAGATCAATAGCTATGAACCTGCCCTAGGAGACCAATTTCTCTTGCAGAAACTTACCTATACATATTTTCATATATCATGCAACACATATATAGACATTCAATGCAAAATTATTTGTATTTGCAAGTGATTGGAAGATTTCTAAATCTCCGTCAATAATGACTGGGCAAAAATTTATGGCACATTTATATAGGTATAATATTATCATTAAAAATGTGCTTATATGGAATAATCTCAGATATTTACTTCAGTGAAAAAGATGTGATGCTTAATATTGTGAATACAGAATGTTTTTATTTTAGAATATTAATCTTTCTATCTATATCCTTCTATCCCTGTTTCTCTCTCATCTATCACCTATCATCTATCTATCTATCATCTGTCTGTCTGTCTGTCTATCTATCTATCTATCTATCTATCTATCTATCTATCATCTATCTATCTATCATCTATCATCATCATCATCTATCGTCTATCATCTATCGATCCACCTATCATCATCTAACATCAGTCATACCTTCTCCTTTATTCCTGTCTCTATATATCTTCCTCTAGCTCTATCTCTATTTACCTCTCTATCTTTCTTTCTTCTGCTTATCTAGAGAAAATCTTTGTAAAGATATGCAGTAGACATCACCTGTCTAGTGAAAGATATTAATTTTTATCATATACCCTTCTGCACTGCTTGAATGTTATCATATCAAAAGCATATATAACTGTTCATTTAAAGATTTTTATTATAAAATAAATTGTCAATGCTACATGTAGTTTTATTTTTATTAAACTATATATTTTCTTTTTTAAATTAGTTTCAGATGTATAACATAGTGATTCAATATCTACACACTTTATGAAGTGAGCACCATGACAAGTCTAGTAACCTGTCACAGTACAAAGTTATTACAATGTTATTGGCTGTATTCCCTGTGCTGTACACTACATCTCCATGGCTTATTTATTTTGTAACTGGAA
The DNA here is from genome assembly GCA_030015415.1 of Cynopterus sphinx. NCBI lineage: Eukaryota > Metazoa > Chordata > Mammalia > Chiroptera > Pteropodidae > Cynopterus > Cynopterus sphinx. The sequence goes on along the minus strand of CM057391.1, from coordinate 45,539,577 downwards.
GTTTGTACCTCTTATTCCTCTTCACCTTTTTACCACCCATTCCCCATCCCCTCCCCTCTGGTAACCATTAGTTTTTTTCTGTTTCTATGAGTTTGTTTTTATTTTTTTATTGTTCATCTTTTATATTCCACATATAAGCGAAATCATATGGAATATGTTAGACTTATTTTACTTATCATAATACCCGTTAGGTTCATCCATGTTGCTGCAAATGGAAAGATTTTATTCTTTTTTATTGCTGAGTAATATTCCTCTGTGTGTGTGTGTGTGTGTGTGTGTGTGTGTGTGTGTGTGTGTGTGTAATACCTTTTTTATCCATTTGTCTATCCATGGATACCTAGATTGGTTCTATGTATTGACTATTGTGAATAATGCTGCAATGAACATGGAGGTTCACATATCTTTTAAGTTAGTATTTTGGTTTTCTTCAGATAAATACCCAGAAATGGAGCACTGGGTTGCATGGTATTTCTATTTTTAATTTTTTGAGTAATCCACATGTTGGTTTTCATAGTGGTTGAACCAGTTTACAGTCCTACCAACAATGCAGTAGAGTTTTCTTTTCTCCTCCACAACACTTATTACTTGTTGTCTTAAATAATAGTTATTCTGACAGGTATGAGGTGATATATCATTGTGGTTTTTATTTACTTTTTCCTGATGACTAGTGACGCTGAACATCTTTTCATATATCTGTTGTTCATCTGTATGTCTTTGTTGGAGAAATATCTATTCATGTCTTCTGCCCACTTTTTAATCAGATTGTTTGTATTTTTGATGTTGATTTGTATGAGTTCTTTACCTATTTTTGATACTAATCCTTTATCAGATCTATTATTTGTGAATATTTTCTATTTAATAGGTTGCCTTTTCATTTTGTTGATGGTTTCCTTTGCTTGCTTGAGATGACATTTCCAAAATGATATTGCCAAGACTGATGTTAAAGAGTTTATTGCCTATGTTTTTTGCTAGGATCTGTTTTTTTGTTCCATTTTATACTTCTTTTTGATAGTTAAGAAAGTTGGCATTTTTTCCTATTGGTACTTTATTACTAATGCATTATATTGTCCTTAATGCTTATTTTTTTCTTATTTAGGCTTGTACTATTTAGTATGTTTCAAAATGTGTTATTTAACTTCCACATAATTTCTATGCAATAGCAAATTAGATTTTTGTTTCACTTCCCCTCCTCGATTTTCATTTATTTTCATTGTTCCTTCTTTGTCATTATATATAATGTTTATTTACTTACTACCTTTCCTTTCTTATCCCCACTTTTATTTTAGTCTTAGATTTATAATTAAATATAATCAATTGTCACCAATAGTACTTTTGCTGAACTTTACCTGATTATCTCTTGATTTATGAAGCTGATGCTCTTCTAGCTTCCTTAGGGATGGCTAGTTAGTTCTATATTTCTTGATATTGTGCATGTATAAAATAGCCTTGGCATTTCAAGGAGAGCTAGGCTGGATATAATTCATTATTCACACTTCCTTTCCTTAGCTTCTTGACAATTTTGCACTATTGCTGTCCTGCCTTGTATAGTTCTGTTTCAATATCTTTTGCTAACCTGTGTCTTTCCTTTGTGATTTTGTCTTTTCCCTATAGATACAGAAGCACTTTTCTCTTTCAAATTTGATAATTTTATTATGGTATATATTGGAATTGACCATTCAAGATATACTTTTCTATTTACATGGTAGGCTCTTTTATTGAATAGATTCAAATTCTTTTATTTTTGGAATCTTTATTTATTATAGTTTTAATTTTATTCGGTTCCTTGTTTTCATTTTCTTTTCTTACCTTCCTGACTCCAATTATATGTATGTTAGGTCTTTTTGATTGTCTATTTATATCCTTAAAAAAAAACTCTAAATCTATTTACTTTTGGCTTTATTTTGTTATTTATTTTCTCATTTGTTTTCATTCTTCTCAGTTTCCATTGTTATATTTTCAATTGAATCTATTCTCCCTTGCACATTTTCTAATTATATTTTTATTTTCTGGAGGATTTTGTCTGTTTAAAAAATTTTTCTTTATGAGTTCTGTCAATTCTTGTTTCACATGGCTCTATTTTTATGACTTTTTGGTGGTCGTTTTTTAAATTTTCCCATAGAAACTTTTTTAATATATAGATTGAAATTCTTGGTTATAGACATTTATTTCAGTTTGGGATATTGTATTTTATGGTGAGAATTTTCAACAGCTGAAATTTTGATTTTTGTCTTATTTTCTTCTATTATTATCTTGTGTGGCTGTTATTTGCCATTTTCCATTTACTGCGAAATGTCTTATATATTTCTGGACAAACAATTATAGGACAATGTGGGTTTCAATGGCTTAATCGATTTCTTCATTCAATAACACTTTTTTTAGTATAATAAAGTGCAATTTTTTAAAAATGTTGGTTCCTGTTTATTTGTTTATTGCTGAGCAATATTTTTTTGTATGTGCAGAATATTTCAGCAATACTCTAGTGGGGCACAGAGAGAAGTTGGTATATTTTCTGAAATAGCAATTTTTTTGTAGACCCTTAATTTTCACTAGTTGTAATTTTTCCCGTGACTATCAAGACTACAAAATACTACCATTACTTCCAAATCAGGCCCTTTTACCCCCAAAGTCCTACCTTCATGAGACTACAACCTCTGGTACTACACTCTTTCCTTTTTTAAAAAAAATTTTTATATTATATTAATAACTCTTATATCAGGGAAATTGGATAGGTCTCAGACCTATTATAAGTATTTCTTCATTCTGGGTTGGACTCATATGGAGGACAGGTAATATTATTTAATTTTTAATCATCACTGTTAACATCATGATGCACTTTCCTGTTTCATTAATTTTTTCAGGTTTCCTGTGATGTTGCTCCAGCATGTGCACTGAAGCTGGCTCTGCTAGTTTTGAAGTATTCATTTTCTTACTCATGTGGAATTTTGTTTGCAGTATTCTTTGCTTCTTAGTCATGCTCTAGGCATAGTCAAGATGCCTTAATTTGCTTTCTAGTTGTTCTTTTTAGTTTTTGAAGGATTTGTTAAGAGGACAAGATTTAGGTGTCTGATATTTTCCTATAAGTCTTGGAGATCATTCTACTGTATTACCTCATAGATATATTTCTACTCTTTTCTGAATCTTATTATTTCGTTTTAGAAATTAAAAGTCAGTCAATGTGTCCTTGATCACTTTCCTCTGACATTTTAAAACTTTCTTTTTTTCTTAGTTTGGACCAAGGATTTCATCCTGTTTGTGGTTTGTGGTTCCTAGTGCTTTTTGAATTTATGGCTTAACGTCTTTCATCAGTTTTGAAGTATTTTCAGTCACTATCTTTTAAAAATATTGATTTTGACCTACTTTCTCTCTCTCTTTTTGGAACTCAAAAGATATGTATTTAGGCCATTCCTTCGTTCTCTATATTTCTTACCCTTCCTTTTGTATTTTCCTTCCTATTGTCTTCCTTCTGAATGTTTCTTTCTTTCTAGACTTTTTCTTCTGACCTAACTTTAATTTACTATTTCTTCATATGTGTCTACTGTGCTATTAATCCCATTTCTTGAGCTCTTGATTTTAGGTACTGTATTTTTCATTTGTAGAATATACATACTTTTCATTGCTTTCAGTTTTTTGCTGAAATGCTTAATATTTTATTTTCTAGGGTGACAATCCCTTGTGTTTTGCTAAGAATGTCTCAGACAAATGAGGATGTGTTTGTTAATTGCTCTACTTGAGTAAAGAGCATAATTTTGAAATCTAGTTTGTAGATATCTCTAACATATAGAAGCTATTTCTATCACCTATCATTTTTTTTCTTCTGACCTTTTTAAATGATATTTTGTATCCACGTACACTTAGCCACTTTTAGCTGTATTGGACAATGTATTTTCAATGTAGTTTATAAAAATAATTTGAAGCTGGTCAAGAGCAAGATGGTGGACTAGGTAAAAGCAGGGTTTGCCTCCTGCCAGATCCGCATTGAAATTATGACCAAATTATAAAATGACCAATGTGGAGACTCACTTGAAGTTCAGCTCATCATAACACATACATCTGATAATATAAAGAAGCCACATCGAAGGTGATAGGAAGGGCAAGGTTGTGAATCAGGCTTGACCTACACCGGAGAGTGGCGGAGGGGCACCAGGATGGAGAGTGAGACTACAGAGGCTCCCCTGAAGGAGAGGGGGTTCTTGGCCTCTTTGGGTCTCCCTAGCCCAGGGTCTCAGGCCAGGAAAGAGGAGTTTCCCAAAACTGTTACTGTAAAAACCAGAGGAGATTCTGGCGATCTGGGTGAGACAGAAGGAGACTGAAACCCTAAACTTCCCTTTGAAGGGCTCATGCACAGGCTCTGTTGCCTGTGGACACTCACCTGGGGTACAGGTAGATCGTGGTCACAGGATCATGCAAGGTTTATATGGGGAAAGGCTGCATTTCCTGGTGCCAGAACAAGGGCTGGAAGGGTAGCCACCAAAGCACCTTAGTCAAGTCCCCCTACTGGCCGCCTATAGACTGCACCTGCAGATCCCTCCCACACCGCAAATATGGAAGTGCTGGTCTCAAGAGATCAGCCTACCCCACCCAACCTGCAAATTGCCCCCCAGGCTTTTGTTGCTGGGTGACTGCTATGCCCTACACTGACTCAGGGCCAAACATTTGCAGCAGGCGGTCCACACTGTGTGCACTCCTTTTGGAGACAGTTTCAGGCAAATTGTTGCAGATCACAAAATGGACTTGGGCAGATCTCGGGCATCTGTGGGCCAGTCCTAGACAGCAGCTAGTCTTGCTGTTATCTGTGACTTCTGTGGGAATGCATGAACGGTTGCAGCAAGACTGAGGCTGTATTGGCCTAATGGCCCCTTTCTCCCTGAGATTCTGCTTCACCCAAGCCACAATGTGTCTGCAGCCCATTGACAGGCAGCCTCCCCTTCTCTGCTTGTCTCTGGGGTTTCACATTCTGCACAGACAATAAACCTTGGCTATTGCAATGAGCACATTTCAGGAAAAGGATTGTGAGCAGACCACTGCTACCTATACGAACTGCAATATCGCTTAAGAGAATCACAGGGTTCTGTGGGACCACCCTAGACAGAAGCTTGTTTCTCTGTGATCTGTGATTACTGTGAAAATGTGCAGACACAGAAATTGCAGAAAACTGAGGCTATTTGTCTGACTTCCTAAGATCCTGCCCCATCCAATCCACAAAGTGCCCATGGCATTTTGACAGGTAGTTACCCCTGCCCCAGGGTGGCACATTCTGTGCAGTCAATAAATATCAGCCAGTAAAGTGAGCAAAGTTCAGGGAATATAGTAATGTGAAGATTACTCTCTGCCAGCATGAGATACAGTATGACTTGGGCAGATCTCAGGGGTTTTGTGGGCCCATCATAGATGAATTTGGTAGGAGCTGTCAGTCCCAGAGCTGGAAGCAAATCTGGTGCTGTGTAAGCCTGATGGTCCCGTGCCTCACTGAGACAGCACCTCACCTAACTCACAGAATACCTGTGGCAAGCCTGTTCCCAGACTACCCAGTCCCATCCTGTGCGTTCCTTGAGTCATGAATTCAACAGCAAACAACAGCACTCAGTTCATGCAGGCAGAGCAAAGCCCATTCATCCAGGAGAAGCATTCAGTGGCAGGCAACAAACTCACATCCATTAGCTTCAGTAATTCTTAAATAGAACTTTGGTGCTTGCAGACTGTAGGTGGGCAGCAGCTGGTCTTGCTATGACTGAAAACTTGTGAAGGGAGCCACAGAGACAGCAATGGCATGTAAACTGACACTGCAGTGTCAGGGGAAAATTTATTCAATAGATCCAGAAGACTCCCAGTGTCCCCGTACCACCCAAAATGCATATCAGCCAGAGGCTCTTTCAGTTTCAGAGACTTATGAGCAACTGACAGGCAGTGTAAGGCCTTTGAGAAGCACAGGTCCTTCTGCTAAACTGGGAGATAACTAGACTGCTACCTATAGCATTGTCTCTTCCACGTACCTGTAGGTACAGCATGGGCAATAACCATCTGCAGATCGCTTTGTAGCTCCCACCAGATGGCTGTGAGCAATCAAAGGCAGTAGTTGACCTTGGCCTACTGTGGAGGCCCTCCCACGGGACTACAAAACCATTCAGAGGCTGCCATTAGACCATAACAGAGCAACTCCTGACTAGTCCCATAAGTGGTACATACAAAGGGTGATCTCAATAAATACACAAGCCTCCTAGGGCAAATCCAATAAAAGATAAACCTATAGCTAACATTATACTTAATGGGGAAAGGCTAAAAGCATTTTCCTTACGATCAGGAACAAGACAAGGGTGCCCACCTTCACCACTCCTCTTAAACATTGTATGAGATGTCTTAGGCACAGCAATAAGACAAGAAAAAGAAATAAAAGATATATAAATAAAAAAGGAGAAGTATGACTCCCATTATTCCCTGATGACATGATACTATATGTAGGGAAAAATAATAATTTGAAAGCCTAGTATAAGATTATTCTTCTCCACAGAAAGTTATGTTGGTCTCTGTCACCATCACTCCAGGAAGACTGAAACTTCAGGAAGATGAGATCACCTTAATCCAATGATGATTCTAAGCTGAAGTAAATCTCTTGCAAGAATTTATTTAAATTTATTCTTAATTTTAGGATCAATTCTTTGAGGTCCTATGCAAAGCACTAGGAGTATTCCAGGGCCATCTCATTTTGTAGAGCCTTAGACTCCAATACCTGCTCTGCTAATTTTGTGAAGTTACTAAAAATGCTACTTAGCTTTTAAGCCATTCTCTCCATTTTCAGCAAATGCCCCTAGGGAAAAATGCTTTCAAATGCTGGGTTTATCTTCCTAGGTTTTTATACTCTCTCATATTCTGGAATGGTAGCTCTTCACTACCTTACTTACCATCTAATGCTTTCAAATATATGCTGAACTGCTTTTATAATTATTTTCTGATATTCTGAGCTGCTTTTCTAATTATTTTCCACAAGAAAGTTGGTTCAAATTACTAAATCCTTCACTATTTCTGTATTATTTAAAAAATATATATAAAACACATTAATTAAATTGAAAAATCTTTAGGTCCCCTCCTCTCTGCTAGTATTACATAAGCAAAAGAGAAATGTGATAGACAGTGAGGAGAAAATCATTAAGTTTATATTTCTAGAAATAAATCACTCACAAATCTATCCTTTCTTTAGGCTCTGGTTTTCTGTTGCTAGAAAAATCTCTACCTCTTAGAGTCATCACTTTTTACTCTAGCCAGTCATCAAAACCGCAAAGAAATACCTGCAACCAAAGATAAAAAAAAGAAATATGATCATTGCTTTTTTTGGACCAAGTCTAGCCCAAGTAGTAATTGGGGCTGTCATGAAGATCTTAACCTTCTCCTTGGAAGCCCTTCACCTCCCAGCTTCAAGCTGGTCACATTTGCTCTTTATCGCCTACTGTCTAGCTTCTGAAAGTTATATTTCTATAAGGTAAAAGAGGCAGATTATGATAGTTTGCTCTAGGTAATACTGGCATCCTGTACTAAAGAAGGTGATGAGTCAATAAAGATTGACTGAACAAAGTTTAATCCAGTAATTAGAACATGTTGAAGAAGCTTTGCCTTTCACCCAGAACTTGAGAAGTAGCTGAGACTTTGGCAAGATTAGTATAATGGATGTTTCTTGAGGCAACCACAGGTTTCTAAAATATGCAAGAAAATCTCTCCTTCCTCAAAGAAGTTCTTTCTATAATCTTCCTATGCTCTTCTTGAAGAAGTGAACAGAGGTGTGCTTCATATGGCAGAAGATAGTTCAAAGGAGTTTTTTAGCCTCAAAGAATGTGGTATTTGTTTTTGTAACCTCCTGGGTTCTAGTTATGAGTTAGAGAGACGGGAAGCACACACTGTTTTCAGGATTTCTGTAAGTAACAACCACAGCTCGTAAGCAATAAAAGCTTCCTTTGCTGCACCATCCCACCTAAATTGATTAGTGAAATTTGAAGAAAAGGGTTTTGTTCCTTGCATCAAATCCTTCCTAGATTTCTGTTTTTGGTGTTGTCTTAATTAAAATAAAACTTTGGTTTGAAGTCCCTTTCTTAATGATCTCTGGTTTTGTTTTATGTTTGGTTCAGTTTCATTTCCCCTTATCCTTCTGCTGTTTAAAATTAAGTTTATTTAAATGCAAAGAATGCACTGTTTATTCAACCAAATGGAATCTTTATATGGAAAAGTAAAAACAATCCAGACTAGTTTCATTGTACTCTACTGTCTCAGCTTAATAACTCAGTGGTTTGTTTTTTCTCTTTTGTGTGTATTTTTACTTCCAGCTGTGCTGCACACATAAAACTGCCCTGTGGTAAGACTCTTTGGTAAATTATGCTATTTAAATGTTTATTGAGCTAACAATTACTTATCATCTCACAATGTTAATGAAATAATATAGCAATGACTTCTTAAAAAAAAAACTTGAACTACTGATATTCCAGCCACATAAAATTTGTCTTGCATGTGTGATTGTGGGAGTTTGTATTTTGGGGGGAGTGAAAGAGTGTGGAGAAAATATTTCCTTTGATTCTATTACCTGCACTGTGATATTTTTCATTTTGCTGAAAAGTCTGCATGTAGAAACTTTTAGAATTCTCAGTATTCCTGTAGCCATTAATTATTCTGTATTAATTTTGGGAGTAGTTATGATGAAAAGAGAACAAGAATTATCTAACCTCAGTCAAATGGTCTACACTGCTCATTATTTTGTTTCATAGAAATGACACAAAGAAAAATATTTTGTGGGAGATAATAATGATCTCTTTGGAAAGTTAAACTTCTACATATTATGGATATCTTCCAAATAGCCTTAATTTCCTTAATAACACATTATATGCCACTTGACATCTCATGGTGCTTTGACTTAATCATGTTTCTGACCTCTATCACCTCTTGGGTAAAATAATTCTACAAAATAGTTCTCTCTCTCTCTCTCTCTCTCTCTCTCTCTCTCTCTCTGTGTGTGTGTGTGTGTGTGTGTATGTGTGTGTGTGTGTGTGTGTGTGTGTGTGTGTGTAAAACTATTATTTAAGGAAGTGTTAGGTTTACAATAAAATTGACTAGAAGGACAGAGACGTTGCATATGTTCCCTGTCCCCACACAGGCATAATCTCTCCATTATCAACTTCCCCCATGAGGGTGGAACATTTGTTACAATTGATAAATTTACACTGACACATCATTATCACCCAAAGTTCATAGTTTACACTAGGGTTCACTCTTGGTGTTGTACATTCTTTGGGTTTGGAAAAATGTATGATGACATGCATACTTCACTATGATATCTTAAAGTAGTTTTACTGCTCTAAAAATCCTCCGTGTTCCACCTATTCAAACTTTCCTCTCCTCAGTCCTTAGTGACTATTAATCTTCTTACTGTTTTCATAGTTTTGCCTTTTCCAGAATGTTAGGTAATTGGAACTATATAGTATGTAGCCTTTGTAGATTGTCTTCTTCCACTTAGTAATGTGCATTTGTTCCTCCACGTCTTTTTATGACTTTATAGCTCATTTCTTTTTAGTGCCGAATAAAATTTTGTTATCTGGATGTACCCAAGTTTACTTATTCACCTATTGAAGGACATCTGAAGTCTTTCAAGTTTTGTTAATTATGAATAAAGCTTCCATAAACATTTGTGTGCAGGGTTTTTGGTGGACATATGTTTTCAACTTCTATGGGTAATCACCAAAGAGTAGTATTGCTGGATCATATAGTAAGACAATTTTAAGCTTTTATGAACTTGCCAATCTGTCTACCAAAGTGTCTGTTCCATTCCGCATTCCCCCCAGCAATGTATGAGCGTCTGTGTTGCTCCACATTGACACTATTATTTGGTGTTTTTAGTATTCTGGATTTTGGCCATTCTAATAGGTATGTTGCAGTGTCTCATTGTTGTTTTAATTTGCATTTTCCTGATGACATGTAATGTGGAGCATCTTTTAATATACTCATTTACCATTTACATATTTTCTTTGGCAAGATAACTGTCAAAGTCTTTGGCATTTTAATTAGATAGTTTTTTTTTTATTTTATAGTTGACTTTTAAGACTTCTTTGTCCACTTTGGATAATAGCACTTTTCAGTTGTGCTTTTTACAAATATTTTCTACTAGCCTCTGGTTTGTCTTTTTATTACCTTTAAAATTATTTTATTTTTCAATTACAGTAGACATTATATAACTTTTATGTGTACAGCATAGTGATTAGACTTTAATATAACTTATAAGGTGATTCCTCCATCATACATAGTTATTATAGTATTATGTGCTATATTCCCTGTGCTGTATTACATCCCCATGATAATTTTTATAACTGGAAGTTTGTACTTCTTAATCCTTTTCACTTTTTTCATCCATCTCCCCAAAACCTCTCCCATCTGGCAACCATCATTTGTTCTCTGTATCTCTGAGTCTGTTTCTACTTCGTTTGTTCGTTTACTTTGTTTTAGATTTTACATATGTGCAAAATCATACTTGCCTTATTCCATCTTACTTATCTCACTTAGATAATGCCCTCTAGGTCCAACCATGTTGCCACAAATGGTGAGATTTCATTCTTTTACTATAATCAATAGTCCATTGTTAATATGTGTCACATCTTCATTATCCAGTTGTCTATTGATGGACATTTAGGTCTTCCATATGTTGGCTATTGTAAATAATGTTGTAATGAATATAGAGATGCATATATCTTTTTGAATTAGTGTTTTGGATTTCTTCAGATAAATACCCAGAAATGAGATCTCCATACTGTTTTCCATAGTTACTGCACCAATTTGCGATCCTACCAACAGTGTGCAAGTGCTCACTTTTCTACAAATCTTCACCAACACTTGCCATTTGTTGTTTTATTGATGATAGCCATTCTGACAGGTGTGAGGTGACATCTGATTGTGGTAATTAGTGACATTGAGAATCTTATCGTATGTCTATTGGTCCTCTGTAAGTCCTTTGGAGAAATGTCTATTCAGGTCCTCTGGTCAGTTTTTAACTGGGTTGTTTGCTTTTTTGGTTTAAGTTGTATGAGTTTTTACATATTTTGAATATTAGCCCCTCATTGGATGTATTACTGGTGAACTTCTCCCATTCAATAGGTTGTCTTTTTGTTTTGTTTGCTGTGAAAAAACTCTTTAGTTTGATTTAGTCTCATTTGTTTATTTATTTATTTTTATTTCGCCCAGGAGACATATAAAAAATATATTATTAAAAGTGATATCAAAGAGTTACTGCCTATGTTTTCTTCTAGAAATTTTACAGTTTCAGGTCTTACATTTAAGACTTTAATCCCTTTTAGTTTATTGTATATGGCATAAGAAAGTGATCTAGTTTTATTTTTTTGCATGTATCTGTTGCTTTCCCAACATCATTTACTGAAGAGACTGTCTTTATCTCATTGTATATTCTTGCCTCTTTTGTCATAGATTAATTGATTATATAGGTATGGGTTTATTTCTAAGCTCTCTATTTTTTCCCATTTGATCCATGTGTCTGCTTTTATGCCAGTACCTTGCTGTTTTGATAATTACAGTCTTGTAGCATAGTTTGACATTGGGTAGTGTGATACCTTCAACTTATTCTTTCTCAAGATTGCTGTGGCTATTCAGAATCTTTTCTGGTTTCAAATAAATTTTAAAATTATTTGTTCCAGTGCCTTGAAAAATGCCATTGGTATTTTAATAGAGATTACATTGACTCCATAGATTGCTTTGGGTAGTGTGAACATTATAACAATGTTTTTCTTCCTATCCATGAACACAGTATATGCTTTTAGTTACTTGTATCTTCTTTCATTTCTTTCTTCAGTAACATATTTTTTTTTGAGTACAAGTCTTTTACATCCACTGTTAAATTTTTTCTTGACATTTTATTTTTTAATTTCTTTTTCTGATAGTTTATTATTGTTTTATAAAAATATAAATGATTTTTAAATATTTAGTATCCTGCTACTTTACTGAATTCATTTATTAGTTCTAATCATTTTACGGTACACACTTTAGGGTTCTCTCTATATAGTGTATCATCTGCAATTGTTGATGATTTTACTACTTCTTTTATAATTTGAAAGACTTTTATTTCTTTTTTTGTCTGATTGCTGTGGCTAGGACTTCCAACACTATGTTGAATAAAAGTGGTGAAAGTGGACATTCCAGATCGTAATAAAAAATAGCATATGGCCTTTCATCATTGAGTGTGATGTCAGCTGTGGTTTTGTCATGCATGGCCTTTATTATGTTGAGGCTTGTTCTCTCTATTTCTAGTTTGCTGAGAGTTTTTATCATAAATAGGTGCTGGATTTTATCAAATACTTTTTCTGCATGTATTGACATGATTATATGATTTTTATCCTCTATTTTCAAAATGTGATGTATTATGTTAATTGGTTTATAGTTATTGAACCCAACTTACATCCCAGGAAAATATCCCACTTGATTATGGTTTATGATCTTCTAAATGTATTGCTGAATTCAGTTTGCTAATGTATTTCTGAGGGTTTTTGCATCTATGTTCATCAGGGATATTGGCCTATAATTTTCAATATTTGTAATGTCTTTGCCTTGTTTTAGTATTAGAGTAATGATGGCCATGTAAAATGAGCTTAAAAGTTTTCTCTTCTGTTGAATTTCTGGAATAATTTGAGAAAGATAGGTGTTAATTCTTCTTTAAATATTTGGTAAAATTTTTCTCTAAAGCCTTCTGGCCCAGGACTTTTGCTTGTTGGGAGTTTTTTTGAATAGTGATTTGATTTTGTTAGTAGTTATTGGTTTGTCCAGATTATCTGTTTTTTTCTTGATTAGGTCTTGGAAGATTGTATGTTTCTAGGAATTCTCCATATCTTCCAGATTGTCCAATTTGTTGGCGTGTAATTGTTCATAGTATTTTGTTATAATCCCTTGCATTTCTGTGGTTTCAGTTGTCACTTTTTCTCTTTCATTTTCGATTTTATTATTTAGGTCTTCTCTCTTTTTTTCTTCATGATTCTGGATAAAAGTTTATCAATTTTGTTTATATTTCTGAAGGACCCGCTCAGTTTCATTGATCTGTTGTATTGTTTTTTTAATCTCTATTTTATGTATTTCTGCTTTAATCTTTAGTATTTTTTTTTCCTACTGACTTTGGGCTTTGTTTATTCTCTTTTTCTAGTCTCTCTAGGTATTAGATTAAATTGTTTATTTGAGATTTTTCTTGTTTCCTTTTTTTGAGGTTTAACGTTTTTTAAAATTGGTTTTATTTTTAAGTTTATTGGGAGTAACAATGGTTAATACAATTATATAATTTTCAGGTGTACATTATCACTTGACACACTTCACCCTCCCCCTATCCCACTATATTTGACCCGCTTTACCCTCTCTACTTCCATCCTCCTCCCCCTATTCACTGGTAACCACCACTCTATAGCCTTCTGGTAATGACTAGTCCATTCATTGTCCATGTCCACGGGTCTCTATTTGTTTGTCCTACTCATTAGTTGCTTTTAGCTTTATATTCTACATATAAATGATAGCATGTAATTTTCAACTTTTTCTGTCTGGTTTATTTCCCTTAGCATGATTATCTCAAGGTCCATCTATGATGTCACAAATGTCAGTATTTCATCTCTTCTTATGACTGATAATATTCCATTGTATATATGTACCACAGCTTCTTTAGCCAATCATCTATCATAGGACATTTCAGTTGCTTCCATGTTCTGGCCACTATGAATTATACTGCTATGAACATCGGTGTGCAAATATCTTTTTGGATATGGGTTTTCAAATCTTTGGGGTAAATACCAGTAGAGGGATTGCTGGATCATATGGTAGATCAATTCTTAGTTTTTTGAGGAACTTCCATACTGGTTTCCATAGCAGCTGTACCAATCTGCAGTCCCACCAGCAGTGTATGAGGGTTCCTTTTTCTCTGCATCCTCCCCAACACTTGTTATTACTTGTCCTGTTGATTATAGCTATTCCAACAGGTGTGAGATGGTATCTCATTCTGGTTTTGATTTGCATTTCCCTAATAGCTAGTGATGTTGAGCGTCTTTTCATATAGTTGTTGGTTATTTGTATGTTTTCTAGGGAGAAGTGTCTGTTCAGATCCTCCACCCATTTTTTTTTATTATATCATTTGTGGTTTTTTTTTTTGTTGTTATTGGATTGTATAAATTCTTGTATATTTAGTAGGCCTTTATTGGAAGCAGTGCTAGAAAACCATTTGGATGGTTGTTTTTGGCTCTTTTGTTAAAAATTATTTGCCCATATAAATATGGGTTTACTTCTGGATTCTTGATTCTGTCTCACTGGTCCATGTGTCTATTTTTCTGCCAATACCATGCCGTTTTGATTACTGTTGCTTTGTAGGATAATTTGAAGTCATGCAGAGTGATGCCTTCAGCCTCATTCTTTTTTCTTGGGATGGCTTTGGAAGTTCAGGGTCTTTCGTGCTTCCATGTAAATCTGATCATTTATTTTTTGTATTTCTTTAAAGAATGCCAATGGGATTTTGATGGGGATTGCATTAAATCTGTATAATGCTTTAGGTAATAAGGTCATTTTAACTATGTTGATTCTTCCAATCCAAGAACACAAAAAATCTTTCCATTTCTTTGTATCTTCTTTGATTTATTTTAATAGAGTCTTATAGTTTTTGTTATCCTTCATTATCCTTTAAGGTCCTTCACTTGTTTTATTAAATTTATTTCTAGGTATTTTATCCTTTATGTTCCAATTGTAAAATAATTCTCTCTTTCACTTCTTTTTCTGACACTTTATTATTAGAGTATAGGAACGCTATGGATTTTTGAAGTTGATTTTGTATCTAGTTGATTTTGTTTCTAGTAGTGTTCTTGTGGAGTCTTTAGGGTTTTCTATAAAGAGAATCATGTCATCCACCAATAGTGACATTTTGACTTCTTCACTTCCTATTTGAATGCCTTTTATATCTTTCTATTGTCTGATTGCACTAGGACTTTCAATGTTATATTGAATAACAGTGGTGAGAGTGGACAGTCTTGCCTTGTTACTAATCTTAGAAAGTTTTTAGTTTTTCACTATTAAGTATAATGTTGGCCTTTATTATGTTAAGGTACTTTCCTTCTATACCATTTTGTGAAGTGTTTTGATCATAAATGGAGGCTATATCTTGTCGAAGGCTTTCCTATATCTATTGATATGATCATATGATTTTTATTTTTAATTCATTTATGTGGTGTATCACATTAATCAATTTGCATATTTTGAACCATCCATGTGTCTCTGGGATGTAGCCCACTTGATCGTGCTGTATAATCTTTTTAATATGTTACTATATTCAGTTTGCTAGTATCTTATTTAGGATTTTTGCATCTGTGTTCATGAGAGATATTGCTCTGTCATTTTCTTTCTTTGTGTGTTATCTTTACAAGGTTTTGGTATCAGAGTAATATTGACCTCATAGAATGAGTTAGGAAGTATTGCTTCCTCTTCAATATTTTAGAAGAATTTGAGAAGAATAGGTTAAGTCTTCTTTGAATGTTTGGTAGAATTCCCTGGCGAAGACATCTGGTCCTGGACTTTTACTTTTTGGTAGGTTATTGATGATTGTTTCAATTTCCATACTGTTGATCAGTCTATTTAGATTGTTTAGTTCTTCTTGATTCAATCTAGGAAAGTTGTATTTTTCTAAGTGCTGGTCTATTTCTTCTAGGTTATTAAATTTGGTGTTACACTTTTTCATAGTATTCTTGTATGAGCCTTTGTATTTCTTCAATACCAGTTGTAATTTGCCCTTTTACATGCCTGATTTTGTGTCCTTTCTCTTTTTTCTATAATGAGTCTAAGGGTTTGTTAATTTTATTAACCTTCTAAAAGAAGCAGCTCTTTGTTGCATTTATTTTTTTCTATTGTTTTTTTTTGTTTGTTTGTTTTCAATTTCATTTGTTTCTGCTCTAATTTTGATTATTTCTTTTCTTCTGTTGAATTTAGGCTTCATTTTTTCTCCCTTTTCTAGTTTTTTAAGATGAAGCATTAGGTTATTTATTTGGGCTCATTCTTGTTTTTGGAGATAGGCCTGTGATGATATGAACTTTCCTCTTATGACCACTTTGGTCATGTCCCAAATGTTTTGATATGTTGTACTATCGTTATCATTCATTTCTATCTATCTCTTGATCTCACTTTTTATTTCATCTCTGATACAGTTATTCTTCAGTAGTATATTGTTTCATCTCCATGTATTTGTGGTTCTTACTGATTTCTTTTTGTAGTTGATCTCTGGTTTCAAAGCATTATGATCAGAGAATATGGTTGGTATGATTTCAAACTTCTTATATTTGTTGAGGCCATCTCTGTGTCCCAGTATATGGTTATTTCTTGATAATGTTCCATATGAACTAGAGAAAAATGTATAAGCAGCTCTTTTGGGATGAGAGGCTCTGTAAATGTCAATTATGTCCATTTGGTCTAATGTGTCATTAAAGGATGTTACTTCCTTATTGATTTTCTGTTTGAATGATCTGACCATATCTGACAGTGAGTTATTTTGGTCCCCTACTCTTATAGTGTTTTGGTCTGTTTTTCCCTTTTGTTCTGTTAATAATTGCTTTACATATTTTGGGGCTCCCTGATTGAGAGCCTAGATATTAGTAGTGTAATGTCTTCTTGGTGCATGTTTCCCTTTAACATTATGAAGTATCCTTCTATATCTTTCTTTACCTTTTTATTTTGAAGTCTATTTCATCTGATATTAGTACCACTACCCCTGCTTTTCTCAGAGTGCCATTTGCTTGAAATATCATTTCCCAGACTTTCACTTTGAGTCTATATTTGTCTTTGGAGCTGAGATATGTCTCCTGGACTCAGCATATGGGTGGGTTTTGTATTTTGATCTAATCTACAACTCTGTGCCTTTTTATTGGTGACTTCAGTCCATTTACATTTAAGGTGATTATTGAAATATGAGATCTTCTTATAGCCATTTTATCTTTTGCTTTCTGGTAGCTCAGTGTTTCCATTGCTTCCTTATACTTGTTTCTGTTTACTTTGGTCAGCTTTTGTGGGTTTTGCCTCTGGTTATTCTTGTTTTATGTTTACTTTGGTTCTGAATCTTTGGTTGTGGTTACCATTACAAATAAGAAAAGGATTATTGTATATATATACAATTATCCATCTTCTTCTGCAAGTGCAATGTCTCCATTCCCCCTCACACTTTTCAGTCATTGTTATCTCAATTTGTTCCTATTTATGCTGAATGTTCATTACTATCTTGCTGTACAATTCTCTTATTATTGAAGCTTATAATGCCCTGTTCTTAGTAAGGGTTGGACTCTTCTGCTTCTATTTGTCTGATAGTCACTTTACTCCTAATTATGTATTTTTGTTGTTGTCATTTTGTTTTAGGTGAAGTGACCCCTTTCAGCATTTCCTGTAGTGCAGGCCTTGTAGTGTAGTATTTTCTCAGTTTTTGTATGTCTGGAAAAGTCTTAATTTCTCCTTTATATCTAAAGCAGAGCTTAACTGGGTACATTACTCTAAGCTGGTAGTTCTTTTTATTTAGTAGTTTAAATATTTGATTCTATTTCTTTCTGGCTTGTAAAATTTGCACTGAGAAATCCAAGGATAATCCAATGGGTTTACCTTTATAAGTTACCATTTTTTTTTCTCCCTGGCTGCTTTGAGAATTTTATCTTTGTTATTGATATTTTATAACTTTAATACCATGGATCTTGGTGAAGTCTTTTTTGGTTGAGATAATTAGGTGTTCTATTGACTTCTTGAATTTCAAGCTCCCGCTCAATCTTTAGATTTGGGAAATTCTTAACTATTTGTTGAAAATGCTTTCTAGTCCCTTCTCCTTTTCCTCACCTTGAGAATGCCCATTATTCTTATGTTTCCTTTCTTGATGGTATCAGCTCGGTCTCGATTTTCCCTTTCATTATTTTTCATTCTTCGGTTTCTCTCTCTTCTTCCTTCTGGTCTATTTCTAGATTTCTGTCTGTGATATCACTGATCCTTTTCTTCATTTGGTTGACTCTATTTCCTAAGTGTGTTATTTTATTTTTCAACTCTTGTGGTGGTTTTTTTTTTTAATCTCCAGAAGATCTATTCTTTTTGAGGGTTTCAATCTCCTTGCTCTGCTCATCTAGTTGTTTATTTTTTTAATCCCTAAAATTGTTGATGTGACTAATTTCAGAACTCACTGAGTTTTTTCAAAAGTTCCATCTTGAAATCTCTGTCACTTAAGTTGCATATTTCTATGTCTGCAAGCTTATTTTCTTGAGATTTTTCTCTGTCTTTCTGAGATGCCTTGTCACCTTGGTTGTTCATGGTGTTTATTGGACTATTTCTCCTCCTGGGCATTAATGGAAGTGTGTTCTGCTGTTTTTCCAAAAAGAAGGCTTATTATATGAAGGTCTCTCTTCCTTCTGTTGTAACGAAGATGCTTTTCTTTTGGTTTCCAGTAGATGATGTCTAAGCCTCTTGGATCCCTGCTTTATATAAAGTTTTTATAATGCTTTTTAAATTTTCTTTTAGATATTTAATCACGCTTGGTACCCTCAGTTTCAGTTCCTGCCAGTATCAGCCACAGTCTTGGCATCATTTGCTATGATTCTCTTGGAGCTCCATGGTGATTGGTCTCAGAAGGTGTGGGGGAAGTGCTTCTCTGAGTTTGGATTTGAGGGCTGTGGCTCAGTCTTGGTTTTGCAGTTAGCACTGGTAAAAATCAACTGTTGTTTCTCTGCGGTCCTAACCTGCTTCTCTGTCTTCTACCCTGATGACTGGGTCTTTCTGTCCAGCACTTTTTTGCTCACAGCAGTCACAGGAAGGGCTGCTAAGGGAAGTTCTGGCACCTCCTCACCTTCCCCTCCTCCTGTAGAGAGCTCTAGAGGCTATAGGAGGCACCTTCTTTATTTCTCCTAATCTACTGTCCGACACTGGGGTTCTGACCTGTGGTAGCTCTTACGTACAGATCCCATGCTCAGATGTGCTGGTGTGCAGTTTGAGTGTTTTTTTTTTTGTTGTTGTTGTTGTGTTTTAGATGTTCAGCTTATTGTTGTTTCAAGGGTAGAGATCTGGGGACGTCTCTCACTCCTCCATGTTTCTACCAAGTCTTTCTTGTTTCTTGAAATAGCAAGGTATTGCTATGAATTTTCCTCTTAGAACTGCTTTAGCTGTGTTTCATAGATTTTTTTTTGGGGGGGGGAGTCATTGTATTGCATTATTATTTTTCTCAAAATATCTTTTGATTTCTTCCTTGATCTAGTTGTTAACCTATTTGTTGTTTAATAGCATGTTACTTTGACTCCATGCATTTGTGTTTTTTCAGTTTTATTCTTATAATTGATTTCTTGTTTCATATCATTGTGATCAGAGTAGATACTTGATATATTTTCAGTCTTTGTAAACTTATTGAAACTTGTTTGTGGTTTAACAGGTGGTCTACCCTGGAAAATGTATCATGTGCACTTGAAAAGAATGTATTCTCTTGCTTTGGGTCAAAAAGTTCTAAAAATGTCAATTAAGTTTATTTCTTTTAAGGCCTCATTTAATTCTGCTATTTCATTGTTGATTTTCTGTCTGGGTGATTTATCCATTAATTTTAATGGGATGTTAAAGTTTCATATCATTACTATAATACTGTTAACATCTCTTTATGTCTCTCAATAATTGTTTAATATATTTAGGTGCTCCTTTTTTGGGTGCATAAATGTTTACAAGATTTATCTTCTTTTGTTGGATTGATTGCTTTATCATTACGACGCATTTTTCTTTGTTTCTCGTTATAGCATTTGTTTTAAAGTCTGTTTTGGCTGATATAAGTATTGTTACACCCGCTTTTTTGTTTGTTTCCATCTGAATGAAATGTCTTTTTCCATTCCTTCACTTTTAGTCTCTGTGTGTTTTTCGGTCTGCAGTGGATCTCTTTTGGGCAGCATATGCATGTGTCTTATTTTTTATTCATTCAACCCCCCTTTGTTTTTGATTGGAGTGTTTATCCCACTTACATTTAAAGTAATTAATTATTGATATGTAAGTATTCTCATTTTATTAATTATTTTTTATTATTTTTTTAATTCTTCTCTGTTCCTTTCTTTTTCTTTTATTCTCTTCTCTAGTATGTTGATGTCTTTCTGTAATGTTATGTTTGGATTTTTTTCTCTTTATTACTTGTGTATGTCTTCTAGCTATCTGGTTTGTGGTTACCATATGTTTCATATATACCAAGCTGTTTTTATTGCTGTCTCTTTTTTATTGCTCTCTCTTTGTTCGCTTAAGTTTGAATACATCTTTTTATTATCTTGACAGTGTCTTTTGTGGAGCAGAAATTTTTAATTTTAATAAAGTCCAATTTATCAGTTCTTTCATGCATTGTTCCTTTGGTGTTGTACCTAAAACGTAATGGTCAAACCCAAGGTACTCCAGGTTTTCTCTCATATTGTATTGTAAGAGTTTTATAGTTTTGTGTTTTACATTTAAGTGTAGTCTATTTTGAGTTAAATTTTTGTAGTATAAGATCTGTGTCTAATTTTTTTTTTTTGCAACTAAATGTCCAGTTGTTTCAATACTCTTTATTGGAAATACTATCTTTGATTGACTGCATTGCTTTTGCTCCATTGTCAAGTATCAATTGACAATATTATGTGAGTCTATTTTTGGTCTCTCTATTCTGATCTGTTTGTTCTTTTGCCAGTACCACACCACGCTGCTTGATAACTCTTATTTTATAGTAGTTCTTGGATTTGGGTAGTGTCAGTCCTCCAACATTGTTCTTTTTCAGTATTGTGTTGGCTATCCTGGGTCTTTTGCCTCTACTATAAATTTTAGAATCAGTTTGTCAATATCCGAAAAAAAAGGACAAGTCACTGAGATTTTAATTTGAATTGCATTGAATCTATAGACAAAATTGGGAAGAACATCTTGACATTTTTGCATTTTGACAATATTGTCTTCCTATCTACGAACATGGAATATTTCACCATTCATTTAGTTGATTTTGCTCATGAATTTTGTAGTTTTATTCATGTAGATCTTGTACATATTTTGTTAGATTTATACTTAAGTATTTCATTTTGGGGGATACTAATGTAAATGATATTGTATTTTTTATTTCAAATTCCATTTGTTCATTGATGGTTTATAGTGATGAGATTGACTTTTATATCTTAATATTGAATCTGCAAACTTGCTATACTCACTTTTTAGTTCCTGGAATGTATTTGTAAATCTTTTTGAATTTTCTAAAAAGAAAATCATGTCATCTGTAAACAAAGACAGTTTTATTTTTTCCCAATCAAAATGCTTTTTATTTTCTTATTGCATTGTCTAGAACTTCTAGTATGATCATGGAAAAAAGTAGTGAGAGGAGGCATTCTTGCTTTGTTCCTAATCATAGTGGTAAAGAATCAAGTTTTTTATCATTAAGTATGATGCTAGCTGCAAGTTATTTTTAATTGATATTTTTTATCAAGTTGAGGAAGTTCCCCTTCAATTCCAGTTAACTGAGTTTTTATCATGAATGGTTATAAAATCATCCTTTACTTTTTATTAATACAACTTTATTAAGATATAATTCATATAATATAAAATTAATTCATTTAAACTGTGCAATTTAGTTTTTTAGTACATTCACAGAACTGTGCACAATCTAATTTCAGAATATTTTATCATTCTCCAAATAAACCTTGCATTTATTGTTTTTTATTCCACATTTCTCCTCCTCTAACTGCAGGCAACTACTACGCTAATTTCTGTCTCTATGGATAAGCAATATTATATATATTACATTATATATATAGGCTGTATTTCGGATAAATGTAATCAAACAATATGTTGTGTCTTGTGATTTATCCAGGTTGTAATGTGTATCCATAGTTCATTTATTTTAATAACTAAATAATATCATATTGTATGGCCATACCACATTGTTTATCCATATATCAGTTGATGGATATTTGGGTTATTTCTAATATTTAGCTATTATGAATAATGTAACTATGAACATTCATGTGTAAGTCTCTGCATGGACATATTTCATTTTATTTTGGTATATATCTTAAAATGGAATTGCTAGGTCATACGGTAAATATATATATATGGTTTTGATTTGTATTTCTTGAACAATTAATAACTGTGAACATTTTTTATGGGCTTATTGGCCATTTGTATATCATCTTTGGTGAAATGTTTATTAAATCATTTGTTTATTTAAAAATTGGGTTATTTGCTTTTCTTCCTTTACTTTTTTCTACATTTTCCTTTTTGAAAGCTTTTTGAGATGTCTGCTTAATCTTATATTCTGGTAAGATTTAATATGTTTTTGTTTACAGTCTTTATAATTTTCTTTATACTAGTAATTTCACAATCCTTTAGTTCATCTTTATAAAATGCTGTAACTAGCCCTTTAATCATTTTAATTGCCTTTTCCTGGACTTTCTCTGATTTTTATGAAATTTCTTGAGGAAAGGCATTCATTGTAGATGACCTTTTATTTTTGTGTACGATGGAAAGAAAATATTCCTTTTCCTGAGAATGTCCCAATGTGAGCCAACTATGGGGCTTCAAGTTTTTAGAGAAGTGTCTGAAATGACTTTATGACCTTCCTCTTTCATAATTGGTATCTCTCATATCCCCAACCACAGGCTAAATTAGCTTTAAATGTTTCTCATGCAGGTAGAATAGAGAAAAAAAAAAAGCTTAGAATTTATAATAATATTAAGCAGGCCTACTTGAGTTTGCTGATTCTGCTATTTACAGTTTTGTAACTTGGGGCAAGTCACTTAATCTCTTCATAAGTAAAATTGGGATTATCATAAGCACCTTATAATATTATCATGAGGATTAAACTGATAATGACTGAAAACAGCTCATAAAGTGACTAAAAATAAGCCATACTTACTCAACAAGTATTAACTATTTTCTCATGTGTCAACATGGAAATTCTTATTAGCTTTCCTTTCTACTTAGTGCTTTTGTATTCTATTATGCATTTTGTTTTCTTGACATTTGAATATATTTTTAAACCTTAGGTTTTTAAATTTCTTATAGGATATGCTATGGTCTGACTATTTATGTCCCCTTCTCTGAATTCATATGTTGAAACCTGCCCCCCCCCAAAAAAAATATAATGGTATTAAGAGATGGGTCTTTCGAAGTTGCTTAGATCATGAGAGTGGAGACCTCATGGACAAGATCAGTTCCTTATTAAAGGCCATTTCCTTGCTTCTTCCATTGTGTGAGAACAGACACATCAAGGAGGCACCAGCCTTGAACCAGATAGGGGAGCTTTATGATACTGTGACTATACTGGTGCCCTGATCTTAGACTTTCAGCCCCTAGAGCTCTGACAAATAAATTTCTGTTTTTTATAAACTACTGCCTGTGATATTTCATTATAGCAGCCCCCAAAAATCAAGACAGAATATTATAAAACAGATTAATCTAATTCTAGCACTGATTCTCTAGACTCATACATTCCTTTGCTATTTTGAGAAGCGTGTGCGCGTGCATGTGTGCGTGTGTGTCCTTTGTTGTACTGTTTCAGTTTTCCCAAAGTGTAACCACTGGTTGAGAGAAAGTCACTTTCTTCTTGAACTGACTCTTTCAGAAACTTAGGCTTCACTTTTTGCTTTGATAGATAGAAGAGCTTTTCCTCTGAAAAATTTTTTCACTTCGGTTAGTTCCACTTTTTTTTGGATCTCATATATTTTTTTTTTCTTAGAGTCCAGTTTCATTTTCCACAGCACATCCTCAGTAACTCTTTTAGAAAAGATGCGTAGAAAAAACCTGAAAGTGGTACTGGCCTTAAAATGTTAGATTCAAAATAATATCCCTCAGAACTAAAAAAATTGCTATATTTTTGCCTAGCATTTTCATAAAAACTCTATAATTCTGATTACTGTTCATTTATAAACACTTAACACCCTTTCTGAATATTTTAGTATATTATTTTTTGCCTTTTGTTCTTAATCTACAATGTGTCTAAGAGTTGGATTTGCTTCCAGTTTGAAGACTAACATTTATCTTAATATTTAGAAAATCTCCTTCTTTTTATTTTCTCCATTCTGCTTTCTTTTTTCAGAGATTCTATTGACAAGCATTGAACTTTTCAGTTTATCCCTAATTTTTCTTAACTTGTAAAAATATTTTTTATTTCTAATGTTTTTGTTCTAGTTTAAGCTACTTCCTTTGAATTTAAGTTTTAAAGTTTTAATTACATTGTGTGTACATTTTTTTGAAAAGTTTAATTACATTTTTTGAAAAGTTTTTTACTTGTCTTTAAATAATCTCTTACTCCCAGGTTCAATTATTGAGTTCGATTATCTGTCTTTTTATTTTGTATTTGATTTTCTTCAAGTATCTGGTGATTTTGATTGTTTATTCACACTTGTGAAAAAAATTTTTTTCATTCTATATTTTCTGACTTTAGGCTTGGAAATTCTGTTTCCACTAATAAGAATCAATTTTTTTTACTTTTACTAAAGCTTTTCCTGAGCATATTTTTAGCTATTGCTTTCTTTCAAAAGAGCCTTATCTCATTGTACCTTCAAAAAATGGTTAACAAATTTCTTGTCTTCTGAAGCGTCCCTTCTGTTCTTAGTGTTTTTAAAAATTTATTTACCTATATTCACTTTTCATTTCAGGAAAAGTTTAGAAAAAAAAGAAGATAATCATTCATGATTTAATCTCCCATGTGATTAAACCTAACAAACACATTGAAACTACATCTAATTTCAAATATAAAAATAAATAATTTTATGTTTGTTGAATGTAATTTTAGTTTGTACTTGACTTGCTATTATTAATTTATGTCTTCTTTTTCTTTGGTCAGGCTTTTATCACAAAAATTGCTAATTTAATTTTTAAAAATAACAACCTTGTAATAGTTTTTTAAACATTTCTTCTTTTATTATAATATTAAACAGTATCATAAAATGTGAACACAGAAGAGATTTCAGGGGTTTAGTAGTTCAATTCTTTTCTAGATAAAAGAATTAAGCTTACTACATAAGTTATTGTGGTTGATCCAAAGAAGAATTTATTTCAAGTACTTTGGGCTTGCTGTTGCCATTGAATTGAAGCCCTCTCTTTCTGAACTTATGAGAAAAACTAGACTTCCCTCTCAAGATTTTACACCTGTAGCAGTATTTCCAAAATACATTTCAAGGAAAACAAGTCCACAGATATACCTTAAAATCAAGCTACATAAGCAAACATGTTTCAGAATAGATTCAAAATGTCTCAATACATATTAACACATGAAATATTCTATAAAACTCTCAGTAAAAAAACTTTTTAAAATTTTACTTAATCCATTATTTCTTATTCTTTTTTATGTTATTTCAAGTTAGCTATCATTTTGTAAATTACCTAACCTCTGACCATAGGTTTGAGTTTCCAAAATTTAAACTGTTGCTTTGCCTACAGAAATATGAGGCATTTTATTAGTAACCAAGTGCAAGAGAATTAGTAGCTGTAATATAAAGAGAAGATGCCATCTTTGTGAGTTGAGACAGTGAAACAGATAATGAAATTATGCAAACCAAAAGGTTATGAAGAACAATCCTAGGCTTAGAACGTGTTGCCTCTAGGGACCAGGTTTTTTCAGGGCATAAAGGAGAAATTGGGGTGTTTTGAAAGACATAACCCATTTTTACATCAAAATAGCAGTAATGAGAGAAGAAAGAGAATATTTGGAAAGATAGCCTAAGCAGGAAGAAAGAGGGCTTAGATGAGTGACCGAAGGCAATCCTGGAAGCGATGTTTGGCAGATGTAAAAGACAGATTCTCTTAGGAATTAAAAGAAATCTAACAGAGCAAGAAAGGCAAGATCTCAAAGAGTAGCTTGATTGATTTCTTCAGAAAGATTCAGGACCTAGGAAACAATGGCTTGAAATTTACTTTAAAATGAAGACTGGTTTGAGACATGCCCCTTGAAAATTGGGATAACTGTATCATATTATTACAAACTTTATTTATAAGTTTAAGAAGAAAAGGCCAGGAAGGTCAACATAGGGCACTTCAACTCCTAGAAATGAGCTTTATGGGGACACTTTCACAAAAATTGAAGACGTAGGGATTTATTGTGTGCTGAAATAATGTGCCTAAGACGTCTTTGAAACTCTAGGGGCTGGGACATAGAGGGCAAAATATAGTAGAAGAGATTGTCAAGAAAATAATGGTAAATGTATCATCCAATTAAAGAAATTTCCTCTGTATTATTTTCTAATTTGGGGAAGTGAAGAGGAAGATTTGTCTGAATGCTGTTGGTTTTGGTAGACCTAGGGTTCCTTGATTCCATCTCCCTCATTTTGGATGAACTCTCATATTAATCTCTAACGGAACATTTAAAAATTTTTTCTACATATCCCCCAAAGAAACTATTGTTTAGTCTAATGCCAAAGGGAGAAAATAAAAAGAGAATAAAAGCCACTTAGATCCAGCAAACAAAGCTAACTGTAAATGTGGTAAGGAAAAAACCAAATTCAGTTTTCAAATAAAGTTCATCCTAAAAGGTATTGGGAACATTGATATTGAATGCATAGGATTTTGCTATGAAAAAAAAATGCAGTAGAAATAGATGTTATTTTATTATTGTAACACTAAAAACTGAGGTACATATGTTAGAGCTATTTGTCTGCCCTAGGCATCCAGAGGAACAGGCTTTAGAAATACTAATAACAGTTTCAGTTCAAGAATCTGCTGAGGTGATTGACCAGTTGAAGAAACTTAGGGACAAAAACAAAATTATTCCAGGAAGCCGCCATTGTGGACCCAAGCAAATTTAGTACATAGGAAGTAAGGTCACTGGATAGAGTCTACATTCAGGATCAGAAACAATATAATGGGAATTAATTATCTTGAACATAGTAGATGGGAAAGACAATTTGGGCTTGTGGGATGCCATTACAAAGTTCTGAATTGTGTAAGAAACAGAAATATCTAAGGCATCATTCTCTGGGAGAGTAACATAGATGGAGTCCATCCCTTACTCCACCACAGATGTGGTAAACACAGTTCCACAGTAAACTTCATGACTGTCCATCCTGGACAATTGACTGACTTTTATTCCTCCAGATAACCCTGATGATATTTGATGGAATCAATGAAGCTTGAGATATATGCAGATAAAATCAGCTCTGTGATCATAGATTACCCTTCTCCTCACCTAGGAGAGACAGTAATATACTTGGCTGACCATAATTTAGTCTTAAAGTTTATGTCAAATGACTCTAGGGATTGTTGTAGGTGGTACTTATCCTCTACTCTTTATGTTTCCATAACTAATAACTTCTATCAATGACACTCCTGGTCTCTTTCTAAACCCTCAGTCTTATATAGCTAGAGAATTTTTTTTTAGAAGAAAGTGAATTCAGTCTCTTTTTCTCTCTTTCAGTTCTGTTGCTTTTCTAATAATACGGGACCTAACCTCCATGGCCTGAAGTTGTCTGGCTATACCAGCAACTAGGTAGAAAAGTTTATCCAATTTAAAAGGAGGTATTAAGAATCCATTAAGCCACAGAACTAAAGACATTGTTTTCAACCAGCTTTGTAAGGAATAACCACATTATTCTCCTACTGATAAGACTGATGTTTGTGTAGGCCTTTCAATGGACTTTGAGCTTGGAAGAAGAGAAGAGCTGTATTACTTTCTTAGGGCTTCAATAACAACATAAACACCAGAAATTTATTTATTCATAGTTTTGGAGGCTATAAGTTAATCATCGAGGTGTCCAGAGTTGGTTTTTTCTGAGACCTTTCTCCTTGTTTTATAGGTCATCCTTTCCCTGTCTTTACTTTGTGTTCCCTTTGTCTTTGTCTATGTCTTAATCTCCTCTTCTAGTAAAGACACCAGTCATGTTGGTTTAGGGCTACCCTAATGACCTCATTTTAACTAATTACCTCTTTAAAGATCCTATTTTCAAATATGGCCACATTGTTGGTACAGGAGTTCAGGACTTCAAATATGAATTTTGGGGGGACGTGATTCAGCCCATAATAGGTATCGTTTATTAACTCCTCATCCGCTGGCCAAACTAATACATACACATGGATTTCTAGCTGCAGCTGGGTGTCATGCTTCTTTACTTTCACAGCATTTAGTCCAGGCATGGCACAGAATTGGTTTTCAGTATAGCTAATTGTTCTGGACCATATGATAAGTTTTAACACTTTTCTTTTAGCACAGCTTACCAAAATGTCTTAACAACATGGGCCTAATAAAGTTGCATAAGCAATTATAGTAAGAAGAATGAAATCATTACGACCTGGAATAGAATGTGACCCCAAACATTCCAACTATGATTGTAAATTGACAAAAATCATATCATTTAAAAATCATTAGTTATTAGTCTTTTCTAACAATTAATTTGTTTTTATGAAAAGAAATGTAGGTTCTGAATGACAGAACGCCTTGAGCTTTTAAGTCATAGAAAGTGAACACAGGATCCTGGAAAGCTTTGATAGAAAACTTGACAGGGTGATGAGTCTGTACTGGCATCCTATAGTAAGGAAGCATGTGAGAAGAATAAAAATGGTTAGAGGGGTTATACAAATTGAACAGAGAATACCTTGTGTCTTCAGAGGCTAAAGGGTTAAGGTAAATGAATAAGACTTTAGGAAGGAAGTAATTAGACCATGCCCAGGTGAGCATGTGAGACAAGGCCAGAACAATGAGGCTGAGAGGAGTGGATAGTCTCATCTACAAAGACACAGTATTGGAGGAACAAGGAGTTTTTATATTTTGGAGAGTAGAGTATTCTGGGAGGGAATGATGGAAACACAAACTAGAGTAAATCAACTGAAGAAAATCTCATCCTTGAAGCTAGAGGAACTTTGGGTAGAAAGGCAGGGTTTTACAAGTGCCATCACTGGCTTGGGGAACCCAGGTAACTCAATGAAAATAGATAAAAGTGAATATGTAGGTGGCAGAGATCAGGTCAGATAGGTGGGCAGATGCCAGGCTTTGAAGGGTGTTGTCTCTGATCCTGAATTGATTACTCCCCCTTATCCACCATACTCTTATTATTTTTACTCATTAAAAGTCATCACTTTTCTAAAACAAGTTGTTTTAAATTCTAAAATTGTCCTCCAAGTTGATACCGTAGCTATATCAGGTGACTGTGCTTCCCCGCCAACTCCACCATTTATATCCTGGAGATTAAAGGAGAGAGGTTGGAGGCTGGTAACTAGTAAGTGCTGAGATATTTGTAGAGGTCCTTCTGCATTAATTTTGACCCACTCATTAATGAGTTAGATAAAGTACCTCTGACAGCAGCACACAGGCTTTAGGTGTACTTTAGATAAACAGGAAAGTTAATTTATTTCCTTCCTCAGTATTAAAGAATAGCACATCAATGAAAAACCCTATCAAATATTGTACTTATTAAATTTACCTTTCAGTTCTTCACTGTGAGGAAAATAAAACTCATTTGATCCAAAAGTATTGTGAGATGAACTTTTGAAGATCTCTGGAATCTTTAATCTTTCCAGATCATGAAAGTAGAAAAGATTGTTGTGAAATCATTGGTTGAATTTGGGACATATAGAGAGTGGCTTTAAGGAGGCCCTAGATGTAGGTTGAAAGCACAGACTGTGTCCGCCACAAGCCCTTTTTTACCTTGTAGCATTTTCTAGGCTCTTATCCTAGCCTGTAGCTCTGAGCTTTGCAATAAATTACCTTTTTTATCTATTTTCTTTGACAAAGAAAGATTCTTATTCTTTCAGGGTCTGATTTTTTGATAACCAAAAGCCAAAGCTGTCTATGAGGAATTATATATGTTGCTTTATGTCTCTGTGTAGAGCTAGATAGTATTATGGAGGAGAAATGGTCAGTCCATCAGGGCTAGGGCCAGCTTCTGCCACTTTCATTCGTTTAATAAATTGTTATTGAATATCTTCTTTGTGGCAGGCATTTTCTAAAAGCGCAGTTTAGTCAAATTAGTTAACTTCTCCACATTTCCAATTCTTCACAATGTTCTTGGACAGATAAAATAAAATAATACATATTAAATGTTGAGCAGCATGTTTTATGATGAAACCTTAACAAGTGTAGATACTCCTTCTTCCTCTTTGCTGACTTTCGAGGGTTAACGTTTAAACAAGTGTAGTGTTCTAGAAGAGTATAACATCAAAAGTTCCTTTAAAAATTACTTGTTCTTATCTTGTATCCACTTGCATTTACTGAACATGTGAAATTTTACATAAATTTTTGAACAGCAGTACCTCCATTTAAAAACAAGATCATTAATACCAACCTTGCATTAGTGCATATGTGAGGATCTAGTGAGATAATATAATATAGGCATGGTGCAAAACCTGGCATTAGGGAGACAGTAGCTGTATTGCTCTTCTCTTCCCATAGTAAGGATATCACGCTTTATATTATCATACCTTAATCCTAATGACTGTAAACTGCAGACAGTATCAAATTTTTAATTATATATTAATACAGGAAAGATTTGGTATAATTAAGAAAAGAAAGATGACAGACAACATTGGAAGAAGGAAGATATTCACTGGATCCTGCACTTTAGATGTGGGAAATAAAATAGTCTGAATTACAGTTGTATACAAAGATTACATCTGACTCTATCATCGGGCCTGTTTTTTTCCTTTGGTATTTATAATTTCCTAACAAAAATTAATTTCAAACTTAAATTATAATATCTCTGAGAGATCCTAGTTATTTTATGTTTACATTTATTTATTTATTCCTATTAACCCTGTGAAATATTTTAGAAGTTTATAGAATTAGTTCAAGGAAGTTGGTAAAAAATAGTAGCAACAAAACAATAAACAGAATAATTTGATTTCTAGTTGCTATATAGTATATTTAAAATGTCCAGTTTTCAACAAAAAAGTGATGAGACATAAAAAGAAAAAGAAAATTATAGCCCATTCACAGGGAAAAAAATAACTAATAGAAATAATTCCTGAATAATCTCAGACATTAGTTTGACTAGACCAATATTTGCAAATATTTGCAAATAACTAAAGCAAACCATGTAAAAATAACTGAAAGAAAATGTGAAAACAATGTCTCATAAAATAGAGATAACAAGAGGAGATAAAGTGAGAAAAAAGAATCATAAAAAATTTGGAATTTAAAAGTACAAACATGGAAATTTAAAAATTCACTAGAAGGGCCTAACAGCCATTTTGAACAGGCAGGAAAAAGGGATCTGCAAACTTGAAGAGCAGTCAATTCAATGTACTTAGTCTTACAACAGAGAAAAAGGATGAAGAAAAATAAACAAAGCCTAGAAGACTTCTAGTACATCTTAAAGATTACCAATATATGAATAATGTGAATCCCAGGAAAGAGAGGAAAAGAGGCAGAAGAAGTATTTGAAACAATGATGGCCTAAAACTCCCCAAATTTAATGAAAAGCATAAATCTGTGCATCTAAAAAGTTCAACAAACTCAAAGTAGAATAAAATCAGAGATCCACAGCTGGATACATCATAATCAAAATTTTAACAGCCAGAGAATCTCGAAAATCATAAAAGAGAAGCATTATGTACAAGGAAACTTCAATAAGATTATTCCCTGATTTTCCATTAGAATTATGGAGGCCATACAACAGTGGGATGATGTATTCAAGGAGCAGAAATAATTGTTAACCAATAATTCTATGTCCAGCAAAACAATCTTTCAAAATGGTGAGGAAAAGGACAAGGGTGTTTTCTATCACTATTTACTCTCAACATTATACAGGAGTTTCTAGCCAGGGCAATAAATGAAGACCAAGAAGAAGATGAAGAAGAAGGAGATGGAGAAGAAGAAGAGGAGGAGGAGTAGGAGGCAATGAGGATGGAGAAGAAGAGGAAGAAGAGGAAGAAAAGGAGGAGGAGAAAGAGGAAGAGGAAGAGGAGGAGGAGAAAGAGGAGGCTAAATACCAAAATAAACTGTATGTCTCAATGAACAATCTAAAAATAAAATTAAGAAAAAATTTATTTAAAATAATATCAAAAGTATAAAATATATAGCAGTATGTTTAACAGAAGAAATACAAGACTTGTACAAAGTAAACTATAAAACATTTTAAAAAGAAATAAGACCAATGAAAAGACAATTCGAGTTTATGGATTGAAAGACTTACTATTATTAAGTGACAGCATCCCCCAAGTTTATCTACAGAATCAATAAAATCCCAACTAAAATCTGAACTGCGTTTGTTTTGCAGATGTTAATAAGCTGATCCAACATTAATAGGGAAGTTTCAGGGGCCCAGAACAGCCAAAACAAGGTTAAGAATGAACAAAGTTTGAAGACTAGCATTTCCTGATTTCAAAACTTACTACAAAGTTTCAATAGTCAGCTTTGTAGGAAGATATTATGATCTTGAAATAACAATGAAAACCAATCAATAAAATAGAATTAAGAATCAAAAAGAAACGCTTACTTTTATGATCAATTGATTTTCATCAAGGGTAGTAAGATAGTTCAATGGGGAAAACAGTCCTTTCAACAAATGGTGTCAGGTAACTGAATGACCACATGCAAATGAATAAAGTTGTATTCTTACTTCACATCATGTGCAAAAATTAATTCAAAATTAATTGAAGAGCTAAATGCAATGATGAAGACTATAAATGTCTTAAAAGAAAATATAGATGTGAAGCTTTGTGACTTCGAATTATGCAATGATTTTTGCATATGTTTCCAAAAATGTTTTTTGGATTTTGATTTTGGTTGGTTTAGTTTTGACTTCATCAAAACTAAAAAAATGTGTGCATCAGAAAACACAATTAAGAAAGTGAAAAGACAACCCACAGAATGAGAAATATATATGACAAAAGGACTTGTACCTAGATTATATAAATAGCTATTAAAATAAAAAGAAAATGAGCTAAGTGAAATAAATCAGATGGAGAATGACAAATACTTTGTGATTTCACTAATATATAGAATCTAAAAATGTAAAAAAAAATGAATAAACAAAACAGAAACAGACCTATAGATACAGAGAATAAGCTTGTGGTTGCCAAAGGGGAAAGGTGTGGGGGGAAGGTGAAGAAAAGACTAATGACCCAATTTAAAAAATAGGTGAAGGATTTGAATAGACATTTCTCTATAGAAGTTATACAGTGGGCCAATAAGCACATGGAAACATGCTCAGCATCAGTAATCATTAGGAAAATGCAAATCAAAACCACAATGAGATGCCCACAAAAATAGATATAATTTTTAAAAATGTACAATTGCAAGTGTTGACATGGATATGGAGATATGAGAACCTTTATACATTGCTTGTGGGAGTAAAATGGTGCTACTACTGCAGAGTATAATTTGGCAGTTTCTCAAAAGGCAGATGACTCAGAAATTCCATGCCTAGGTATAAGTATATACTCAAGAGAAATGGAAACATATGTCTACACAAAAAAAGTTCACAAATGTTCATATCAGCATTAATCATAATAGCCATAATGTAGAAATAAACAAGTGTCTCTCAACTGTGGTATATACATTATATCCACACAATGAAATAGTTTTCAGCTATACAAGGAAATAAAATATGATGCACATTACAACATGAATGTATCTTGAAAACATGCTAAATGAAAGAAACCAGACACCAAAGGCCACAAATTATTTTATTCTATTTATATAAATATTCAGAACATATAAATTTATAGATAGCAAGAGTAGATTAGTAGTTCCTAGGGATGGGGTAATAGAGAAATTGAGTGTGACTGCTAATAGAAATAGGGTTTCTTTTTGTGGTAATAAGACTGTTCTAAAATTAGTTGTGGTAATTGTTGCCAACTATGTCAACATACTAGAAGTCATTAGATATGCACTTTATTTTTTTTTCATTTTATAACATAATCTTAAAATTATTGATGTAATATTAGTTAATAAGTTTCGGGGCACAACATTATAACCTGATATCTGTGTACATTATAGTGAGGTCAACACCAAAAATCTAGTTCCCATCTGTTACCATACATTTGACCCCTTTAATCTGTTTTGTCCTCACCGAACATTCCTTTCCCTGTAAATAACCACTAATCTGCTGTCCTTATCTATAAATTTGTTATTAATTCGTTTTGTTTGTTTCTTTTTGTTTTATATTCTACACGTGAGAGAAATTGTATGTATTTTTCCTTTTCCATCGGACTTATTTTACTTGGTATTATACCCTCAAAGTCTAATTATATTGTCGTGAATGGCAGTATTTCATCTTTTTTATGGCTGAGTAGTATTCTATTTTGTATATATATTACATCTTCTTTAGCCACTCATTTATTGATAGACACTTAGGTTGTTTCTGAATGGTACACTTCAAATGAGTAAATTATGGTATGTGAATACAAATATGATATGAAAATTATGTTTCTTTCTGAGCTCCAGAATCATAATATTCATTGCTCACCTTAAATCTCCTTTCAAATGCCTCAAAGATGTCTCACGACTGTATATCCAAATTGGATTCATAACCTACCTCTTCCCTCTTGTTTCTTTTTTAGAGTTTTCTATCTCAACTGTACAACTTTGTTCTCTCATTTAGTTGCATAGTTCAGAAACCCAGGAGTCATTCATTATGCTCACTTCTTTTTAAATAAGTTCTATGTGAGCATAGTGGAGCATGGACTTCTTTTGGCTTGAACCCTTTATAACTTCTGATCTAGATTCTAAATAATCTAGGAAACACAGCTGAAATCCAGTAAATTTCTCCACTGTAAAAAAAAAAAAGTGATGACATGGCTTTGGTCTTTCCATTTGCATTAACATTCCTTCTAAAATATTAATTTTTGGAATCTTTCACATACCTATATTTTATATAATTGATTTTATTCCAGTCATTTTTTTCCTCTTGTAGTTCATGTTGATTTATATTGATTTCTATTCCTTTCCTGGCCACCTGTACTGTATTCATTCATCCTCTGAGAATCACCTAGAAGATTCTCCATGACAGTTCATCATTTGAAAACCCATAATTTGAAATGCACTTTTTCATTTGGTAAGATGAATGGTGGTTTCAGAGGCATTGACTGTTTACCCTTTTGCAACCCAGTAAATGCAGTTGATTTGCCCATGGAGCACACTGAGATGAACACAGTCTTTGCAAAACCTCACTGTACTCTTCTACCCAGGTGGCATTTTTCAAATATCTGGCTTCCACTTCCCCAGCTTTTCCCCAATGTTCAAGAAGTACTGTATCCAAATCTGTGTTGGTCAATGGTTAATAACGGGCTTTGCTGGGCAGGGGAATGGTAAACCCTGATCTATAGAATTTACCTACTTTGGTGGTATTTATACTTTGTCCACTTTCACACTACCAATGTTGCCACTGAATGATGGAGTGAGGAAGAGATGTGTGGTGGTAGAGTACTAAAGAATATTTTCTTGATACAGATAAAAACAATGTAAATGACTTTGAAAGCATAGGTAATAGCAAAATAATTATAAGGTAAAAAGTTTTGAGTATTTGTTTGTTTTTAATATAATTTATGTAGTGGTAAGTTTATAATTTAATTCTTAATAATGGCTGTGATTAAAAACTATCTTGAAGAACCCTGAAAATTTAACACTTGGCCCTATTTACATTCCATGAGGCAGTTCCAGTACTGTGCTGACTATCTGACCGACAACTTGGGGTTCTAAAGACACAAGGGATGTCTTCCCTTATGTCAAAGAACAGTGTGAAGCAGAGACTGGCGAATTGGCTTAATTTGAGGGTCAACTCATAAATTGTTAGTAACTCAGAAGGCTGTGTTAAAGAGAATTCTGAAACTTTGTTATGCGAAAACTCCTATATTCTACATGTGTTCTTAGCCAAAAGGTTGAGAAGCAGAGTCCTATAATCCAGGGGTTCCCAACCCATGAGCTACGGACTAGTACCAATCATGGCCTGTTAGGAACTCAGCTACACAACAAGAAGTGAGTGACCAGCAAGCAAAGCTTCATCTGTATTTGCAGGTGCTCCCCAGTGCTAGCTAGCATCACTGCCTCAACTTCATCTCAGATTGTCAGGCATTAGATTCTAATAGAAGCCTGGTGCTAAAAGGTTAGGAAGTACTGCTCTAGTCTATTAGCAATGTTCCCTATGGGTTAAGAAAAAGAATATGTTAGATTTTATTTCACTTATTGAGTGTGTCTTTAATATGCATATTTTCTAATATAAGCAGTAGAGTATGAGAGGAGATATATTTGATCCTCCTTTCACATCTATGTGCCATTTGCGAAAGTCCCCCAAATAGTTCTTGTGGTCTTTTCAGGTATCAGAGATATCCAACCCCTCTTTTGATATTTGCTGTTGTATCTAGACACTGCTTTTCACACCTCATCTTGGCCTTCTGCCCTGGTTGCCATGATGGTACATTGTAGAATTTCACTATCCTTAGTGACTGGCTGGCATTCTGAAGATCTCTGGCACTTGACTTCATGATATTGTCTCTCTGGCCTTCTGGTCTTTGGTTCCATATTCTACCCTGTGATATCTGCTTCCCATTGCATACGGTGGCTTCTATGCTTTAGACATCAGCTTCTTGTTTTTCTCTCAGCTCAGCCTGTTGTCAGGCTCAGTATGCTGTGGGGAAAAGACTTTTTTTTTAACCTAACCTGAGGCTCAAGGAGTCCTTCTCAACCAGGTGAAACTTCCTGTTGCTTTTTCTCCTTTTTAAACTTCTAACCACCTTCTAACAATGTGAGAAATATTCAGACACTGTT
The DNA here is from genome assembly GCA_030015415.1 of Cynopterus sphinx. NCBI lineage: Eukaryota > Metazoa > Chordata > Mammalia > Chiroptera > Pteropodidae > Cynopterus > Cynopterus sphinx. Next base: position 45,502,922 of record CM057391.1, on the reverse strand, counting down.
TACAGTTCCAATAAGACACCACCACAGTACCTGGTATACAGTTTGTGACTAAGTGTTAGTTTTGTCATATTCTGTTCAACCTACATGTTCTCTCTCTAGAAGAGTTGAAACTCAAGGGCAGAAAATCATTCAGCTATGTTTTATGTCATTCCCTCAACTTTTAGAAAATACACTTTTCTATTGCTAGAAAATGACAACAAGAAATACCAGAAGCTAAGGTAATCTCTCAATTCCCTTTTAAAGTTAAATATATTTGAGAGAAACTTGTTGGCATTTTTTAACAACTAGAAACTCAAGTTTTTTTCTTTATTATACTAACCCTTTAAAACATAACTAGAAGTCACGTATTCATTAATCGGATGACAAACTGTCCCTCATCCTGAAATGAGGCTGAAATGTGGGGACACTTCTAATAGGAATGGTCCTGGGACTTTGAGGAAAATGAAAAGTAAACACAGAGACAAAAAATCACCTACTGGAACTCCTGCTACTGCTTGATATAAGGGAAAACTCACAATTCTAGTTTTTAATTTTTAATTTTCTAATTATCATTAAATTTGTCTGGTGTTTAGTTACAACACCAGTTTTTAGATCCTGGGCCTGTCATAGTGTTCATAAGTAGACACATTGAGGCCAGAGGTAAGAATAGATAAACATGCAGCAGAAGTTATGAAAAAAGATCATCAGAAAAATGATATTGGAAAACGATTGTAAGAAATATAAAGTAAAGAACGCAAATTTACAATGCAAATTTGATGAGCACCAAGACATTGGTTTTGTAGTGTCTAAGAATAGTGGTTTAAACAGTTACATTTAAAGTTTGCTTTTAACTAAAACCTAAGTTCATAGCTTTTGAATGCTGAGGGAAAAACAGAATGAAATATAAAGTTTTCTAAAGAAAATGAGAATGAAAGTAAAGAAGATGGAATGTGACTGCTTTGCAAATATGGTATACAGGAAATGCCTTGAATGGAGACAGAATAAAATAACTTCTGCTTCTGATATGCTGTTTACTTGACGCATGTTTTATCTTAAACATATCCTTTTGTGTACTGTTTAAATTATCCTCATTAGGAGATTCTGAGAATACTTGCTTAGTTTAAAATTTTGTGTTTCATCCCCTCAAGACTCATCAAGTGCTGGATTAATGTAGAAGGGCAAATAACATTGGGAAATAGTTTTTTCTTTACTGAATCACAGAGAACATTACTTGAAAAATGTTCTTAGAAGGGAAAAGGTCTTTCCACAATGGTAACGCTTCATATTTTAGATGAAAATGTGCATTTAATTAAAATTCTATATGACAGTCATATTATTTAAATACCAAATGATTATTAAAATTACTTTTAATTGTGGTTGAAAAAAATATAACAATATGTACCCAGAAAGCAGCTGTTACACATCATCAAAATTTCCTTGATCAGCTTTGTTTTTCTAAAGCATTTCTTAGTTACAATGAGCTTGGTTTTAAAAACTATTCTGTACACAAACATGTGCATGTGCACACACACACACATACAAATGCACTATTGATATTATAACAAGAATTTTATTGAGCTGAATGACAATATTGTAGTGGTTATTAATAATTCAAAAATAATAGCAGCAAAATAAAGCCTGTATTATCTATATCTGCATGGGAACCTTCATTCTGATGCACCATGTAGAACCAAAGACCATCTAAACCAGATCAAATATGGGTCATGTTGAAGATAGAAATGAGGAGAGGTCTGTAGACCTCAGATGAATATTAATGGACAAGGAAACCGCAACTGCATGGTTCAGTATGTTCTAAAGGTTTCGTGATGTCAGCTCTATCTCCACACAACTGTGGTTGTGTTCTGTCAGATCTACATGTTACTTTGAAAGCATTTGAGTATACACTACTCACTTTCGAAAAAGCCAACTAAGTTAAACATTCTACGAAGAAATGGGTTTTGTGTAGCCAAATATATCAGCGTAATTCTCTAAGTGAACCCTTGATTCAGGAATTGCGAATGAGGCAGTTGCTGCCACCAGGTCAGTAGGCAAAATTGCAAAGGGGACAAAATTAGACTTATAGAAAATACCCTCCCTTCTGCTTTTTGGTGCACTTCTCTCACATCTCAGGATGCTATTCATTTTGACTCCAGGTTCTAAAAGTCCTTTAATGGCAAACCAATCTCATTGCCCCTCCCACAGTAAAATCAAACCTAACTTCTTTAGAAGTCCGCTATTTTGCAGCTATTTTCCTTTCTGTTCCTAGTCTCCTCTCCCCCAAATTTCTGTTCATTAACATCGAAAAAAATGGCAAATTGTTTAAAATAACTCACACAAATAGACAAATTAGCATTGGTTACAAAGGAGAGTCAAGCAAATAGATTTCCCTCTCTCCCAGTGACCTCACCCCCATCCTTCCTCTTCACTTCCCTTTGCCTATGAATCCCTTTTGTTTTAGAAAAGCAACGCAGGACTTCTGGGTCATAATGTGATGTCAGCACTAGTGTCTAGTACCACTCCTTCAAGATCCCCATTAAAATAACCAATAGATATAAAAATAAAAGAAAAAAATGGCACCCATTGCTGATGGTTGGCAAGGCTGAAATGTGCACACCAAGTCTCCAAGAATTTCTGTTAGATGAGATGAATTGAAAGAAAAAGCAAACACGTCTCACCCTCAGTGGTAGAGGGGCAATGTGCGGGCAAGGACACAGGCAGAAACCCGATAATAACCCTTTGGTTAAAGGAGCAAAGGAGTGAGGGATGACATGAGGTTAGACCACTGGGAGGTCAGGAGCACATCTGGATTCCTTCAGTGTGTTTGAAAAGTGTAAGCTGCTCCCTGGGGGAAGCTGGTGCAAGATGCTCCCCCCACCCCCAGTCTATCACAGCAGCTTGCTGGGGGCAAGAGATGTAATGAACTTTTTTTTGTTCCCAGAGTCTCAAATGTATCTCAGCTTATTTCCTAAGGATACATTCTTGGAGGGAGAATTACCACACAAAAGGTTGTGAACATTTTTATGATTACTGATCAGAAAATTGTTTCATAAAAAAAATGTTCCAGTTTATACTTCCACTAAGCAGCAAACTGTTGAACTCTATGGCCAATTTTAGATACTAACAATAGATGAAAAGGGCAACTAATAGTTGCTTAATTTGTACTTGAGTGTTAATAAAGTTGAATTATTCTCCCTCTCTTTTTTTGAATTATTTTCTCTTTAAATGTGCATTTATTTCTTCTTTTTGAATTGCCTTTGACAATTTCTCCCCCTCATTTTGGGGCCCATCTATTTCATATTAATTTGTAAAATCCCTACCTATGAGGGAAAGCACCACCTTCAGAGAAATAAGTGATGCCAGTTCTTTACCTCCATGTTTTAAGGCAGAGAAAATCTGGCTCCTAAGGACTAGACAATAGAAATGCACCCACATAAGCAAACCTAGCAATAAAAACTGTAATAATTTATTATCTTGTTCCTTACTCTTTTCTTGGGCGTAATTGTTTTAGAAGATGCTCTGACTTCATGTTGCTTTTAATTTTTTTTTAGTATGAAGATCTGGGTATATATGTTTAGATTCAGATTTTGTGAATCTCAGATCATATCACCTTTTCTGATAAATGGGAAGAATAGGACACTTTTAGGAAATGCCTCCTAAGAGTAGGATGCTATGATTGTCAGATGTGCATCTCTTTTTTCTCCAATAATAGTAACAGAATCTGGGAGAAAAAACTGTAATTTGTTCATCTTTTTGTTGCCCCCACACCCTATAGCCTAGTAAAGAGTCACAAGATGAATGCTTGATATATAAAAGATTGACAAGCAAGTTTTGAGAGACTAAGGATCATGACCCCCAAGTGATGAGAACAAATGAGCATGGAGCAGAGGGCCCTTGAAAGAAGATTCTGATAGTAAGAAACCAAGTATAAACATTGCTTATTTTATAGCCTTGCTTTAGGAGACGTAAGTTCCAGGGCAGGCAGAGCTAATTCCTCACTTAAACAACTATACTCTATACAGTTCACAAGGAGCTTTCACAGTCATCTACTGCAGTCAAACACTGCTCCATTTCCAGTTAATAGCCACACTCGAAATGGTCATGCAACATTCTCCCTGGAGCCTATGACTTTAAAAAGCCTGATGCTGGCTGAGCAAAAAGACTGTGTCCACTGTGTCCACTGAGAGCCTTATGGCCCTTAAGTTTGACTGGCTTTCTTCAAGTAAGTGATTTCATTTTGAGAACTGAGAAAAAAGTAGCTCGTGCGAATACCTGGTTCTTATTCTTTCCTTACATCTTTACTTATTTCTGTAAATGTTTTACAGATGTTATACTGGGAGTCTGCCCAGGGGGAAGCTCATGTCCTTCAGGCATTGCTCTCAACCCATTTGAAGACCTTAAGGAAAAGGGCTGGTTTCAGGGCTGTGGCAGCTTGCAGTGCTGCACAGTCGAATTCCACTCTCTGATGAGTTCCCTTAAATCTGCCATCGGATGACTTTATTGACTTTCAGATCATAATTAACTAACACTCACTTTTTGCAGTTATTTTAACTCGCCTGCCTCCATTCTGTGGCTGAATGTCTGTACCCACCCTAAGTCATGGATTCTGGCAGATATTTAATGACCAGACACCAACAGGGACATTGTCTCTCCTTGTCACTTCTGAAAGAAATATTACTGGGCATCTGTGTGGGGTGTGTGTGTGTGTGTGTGTGTGTGTGTGTGTGTGTGTGTTTGGGGGGGCATGTTGGACAGGATGGAGGAAAAAAACAGCCTAAAGTATTTTCCAGAACCACCTGATTTCTTAAAAGGTAACTAGGAGGAAAGCAACCCATCAATGGATAATTGATGCTCTGTGATGTTTTTATTATTTTTCAATTAGAAAAGACGATAGAACATTTGGTTACTTTCTAGATCAGTAAATTTTCTAGACCAGAAAGTCTTGGCTTCATTAGAAGCATTTTAAAGTAGTAGATAAACACGGTTAAATCAGTTTGCACCTTTTCCTTTTTGCTTGTTGACAGACTAAGATAAAATCCTGTGATAAATGAGCATTAGACAAAGACCTTATTATTTTGTACATAGGATATATTCTTTTCAGCATCCCCTGTCATTTAAATTTGATCTTTAGTGTCCAATACACTGCCTGAGTTGGATAGATATTGCATATTATTATTATTAAATAGACATTGCATTTTAACCCACGTGGACATGTGCGTGCAAACACACCACACAGCCTGCATGTCTTTTGTAAAGAGTTCTGGGGATCAGAGAGATTTAAGTGCTCCACAATTAAGATTTGGGACCCTGCACCTAGGAGATATGGACAGCTTAATTAATTAGTAAGTTGATCTCTATTCCGCAGAGGCCCTTAGACCCATTTTCCTGATGGGAGAGCAGTGGCCCAGAGAAAATTAAGATCAGCTTGACATGAAGGCTAATTGCACAGATGTCACTTAGAGGCAATTTAATATCCTTTCCTCTAAACTCAGGTTTCTGCTCTCCAGCCCTATTTTCTAATAATCACATGTCCTTTGTAATTTATGTTCCAACAGGCACAACTGTGTGGATCTATTTAGCTTCTCTGAACCTTATTTTCTTAATTTATGCAGTGGAAATGATACTACCTTCCTTGCAAGGTTTTTGTGAAGGTTAAATGAGGTGCTATTAATATGTGCTCAGCACAATGTGTGCTGGCTCAGAATTATCATTTAGTACAGAAATGCAAAAAATAAACAATATTAAGAATGATAATTGAGATTTTGTGCTTGAAGATGAGAAACCTGCTGGGTTTTGGTTCCTGAATATGTTAATCCCAATGGAGACCCAGCAGGGGAGCTTTCTTGCTCCTCCAGTGCACCCTAACAGAATTACAGGGTGAACCTCAGAGCAGGAACACAGGTCCCAAAGTATGTGTAGAATAAACGTGTCAAGAGACAGGTTTGGGGGCCTGGATGACTCACTAGACTTGGCATGCCACTTCAGTTCAGATTATCTCAGACCTCTTCTCTTGGAAGCTTTCAAACCTTGAGGGAACTGATGTTGAAGTTCAAAAGAGTACGGTAACGAATTTAAAATATCTTTTTCAATTTGTGGCTTCCTCTGTTTCTCTCTCTGTTTCTCTCTCTCTCTCTCTCTCTCTCTCTCTCTTTCTTCTTGTGAATTTGTTTTCATTGGGATATAGGGGGATGGGTCGAGAAATGTCATGGTGGATGGTTATGCCCCTCAGGGCACTGTCCATTCTAATCTTCCTGGGATAGCTTTTGGAACTTTTTCTTTTCCTTGGAGCTGCTGCTCTTGATGCCAGCAGCCTCTTCAGGTCCACTGCTGAGCAACTCCTTAGAAGAGAATTTCCTCTTTTTCTTGGAGACACTCCTGTATCCTACTTCTTCAGGGTCACTAACTGGTTCATATTTGGGGAAAGCTTTCTTTTTCTTGGGAAGACTTTCATTGCCAGTGATCTTCAAGATCACTACTAACAAGCTCCTCCTTGACATTTTGTTTGCTAGGTATTGGGAGATGTGGCCTTTATTCTTGAAAAATACTTGGCCAATAAAGGTGGAGTGGAAAATGAGTTCATATTTTTTAGTGTAACCCTTTGTTTTCAGGGCTCTGGAAAGTTGGTTCCTTTGCTGAGCTCTGGGAATCACTCAGACACCAGCACTGTTCTCTCTTGAAATAAGAACCTAGCCAGAGGCAGACAGCCTTAGGGAGGTGCCAGAAAAGAGCAGCATGGGGGAGGAGGGATAATGGTCTCAGTCAGAGACTAAGAGGTTCATACATCTTGTAGGCCTGTCAGCTCAGTGGACTGGCCTCCACTTGAGTCGGTGATTGACGCTGGGCATTGGGGATTTGAAGATGTGCCTGTGTTGACTACTATTGAATAGAGAAACTGCTTGAATTTATCATTGAAATTACTATTATTTAAATTATCCTTTGATCAGCATTTGAGTGGCTGGAGTCTAGAGTCTGGAGTGAGTATACTAGAGCTCATAGTATAGCCACCTAGAATCCCTGGAGGTTGACTGGGGTGGCCATACATCTGCCCAGGCTTGCTAAAGAGTAGCTACTTGAGGCCAATGCCTAAATTAGGCTGCCCTTTTGGACTTAGGCAAAAATATAGTCATGCAGGCATATTATCCTAAATGATACTTTGTGTTCTTCATTAAAACAGAATTCTGTGTGTTGTCCTTCAGTAAACTGAGGTTGTGAATAAATTCTTTGCTGTTCAAACTATTTTCAAAATCTCTTCTGAAAAGTGGACCAAAACGACTCTCGGCTGCTCCATTTGGAGAAGCACAGAGCACAAAATGTACCAAGCAGGACTGGCAGCCATTCAGACCTTCATAAAAGATCTGGGCCTTCTGTTTGTGTGTGGAAGCTTAAGGAAGTGATTTCACCTATCGAAGCCTCAGCTTTCACTTCTACAAAATGGGAAGGGGGCAATGCTTATTTCAGGAGTTTGCTAGGAGAATGGAGACAGGTGCTGTGACTGCCCTTGGCACAGGGACAATGAACACAGTAGGTACTCAATCTAAGGCAACCTTCTATGCCGGTCATCCTATTATTACTATTCTATTTCAACGAGTCTCAGGAATAAAACACTTTATAAGATGGTACAATTGGGATAAAAAAGAGAAAGAAATAGAGCATTGTAGGGCATCTGGGCCAGCAGTGTGCTAAGCTTTACGTACCTCACCTCTCTTTGTTCTCACCCCTTTCTGCCAGGTAAGAATCAGTAAGCATTTTGTGCAGGGAGAAAAAAGGCTCACCTTAGTGATGTGGCTTACATATTTAGTTAGCTTGTAAGTAAAGCGGACAGGATTCAGACCCAGGACTGCTGGACATGACAGCTACTGCATATTTTCACCAAGAGTTCAGTGCCCTTCCCATCCAGAGTTACTTAGAGCATAAGCCTTTCAGCTGAAGGGTGGCCTGTCCCACTGGTGCAGTACCTCCTCACTTGTTTTAATACCCTTCCTTTGCTCATCTGGTTTTCTAAGCATGTAGTTCTTCCTTTCCCCCAAGTCTCTTCTTTTCCTCATTAACATGTTCTCATGCCTTTCTAAGTGAGTTGAACTCTGACTTTTCTTATCTTTAGGGCTGGGCTAATGACCTTTTAGGATTCTCAAATCCCTTGCTGCACACACATTCATCAGTATGCCTGCCCCTCTGACTTGTAATAATTTGTTTATAGATCTATCTTTCCACTGAACTGTAAACTCCTTGAGGGCCACATTCATCCTTATACTTTAATACATAAGGTCTAACCATAATAGACAAATAAATATTTATTAAATTAAACTCAACTCAACTTAGAATTGTGCTTCCAAGCTCATGTTCCTTCAGTCCTTTATCTATAAAATAAAAAAGAAAAGAAACCTTTATCTATAAAATAAAAATGAAAAGAAATCATTCTGCTTTGATTATGACTCATGGACACACTCCATATCTATTTAATAAAAGCTTTGTTCCTAAATGCGCATAAAGAGGACACATTGACTAAAAGTGGCTCCAGAGCATATAATTAAAAGTTAGATTCCTAAACAAGACTTCAGGCTTTCCAGGATTTCTAAGTTAAAAACAAACTACACTCTTTGAAGTAATGGAAGTAAACAAACACAGAAAGTAGAAAACAACAACTTTTTCAATTTCTAGAGGTAAAAATTAGTGGTAGTTGTTATGTTGTATGCATCCTCCTAAATCATTGTTGTTCAACAAAATCTTTTTTTTATGGTGAAAATGTTCTATATCTGTACTGCACTTGAATTGTGGCTGGTGTAATTGAAGAACTGAACTTTTAATACAATTTAATTTTATTAATTTAGATATGTATGGAAATTGCTACATGTAGCAGGTGGTTATCATACTAGGCAGCAAAGGTTTATATCTTTTCTTTGAATATGCAAGCCTATATGTTCAGTATAAACATGGATTAAAAAACATTTTATTTATATTGGTCAAAAAGAATGCTTGGAAACTGTTAGTACCAGAAACTTGGTGACTCTGCTCATAAGGGCTTGTTTGCAGTTCTGAGTAATGGTTTTGTCATTCTGTTCTGGACCTATAAAAGAATATGCTAAGAGAGATGTGCACTATCAGGTGTGATATTGGAAGAAGGATTCAGGGTAGATGGGTTGTGATTTTTTGTTTCTTTTTTTTTCTTTTAAAGCTCTCAGTACAAAAAAAATACAAACAGGTGGCAGAAAATTTTCTGTACTATTAAGTGCCTGTAATTACAAGTGACATTCTTTAAAAAGGTTATAGGAGTCTTTTATTTAATTCTCATTATAAATAGCATAAAAAGTCTTAATAATCTGGGATATAAAGTATTAGTCATGCCTATAGGAGGTGGATGGACTACATGGTAGCTTCTACAAGCTTGATTCTGATCAATTCTATATTTCATTCATAAATTCCAGCAAGTTTTTGGGAAAAAATCATGTTCCTCTTTATGACTACAATAAAAAAATTGTTAGACAAAGATAATTTAAATTTTGACTTACAAAAATAACATGGTAAGAAGGGATAATGCCATTTGAGCAGAAGAGGACAGTTCATATTGGCATGAGAAACAGGCAGCTATGGTTCTTCTCTTTAGAAAATAGGTTGGGTGCTTGCGTGTCATATTTGGGTAGTGTTAAACATTTTTAGCTCTGGGATTTGAGACTCTGCCTTAACCTAACTGTATTGCTTGTTAGTCACATTCACTGGTGGATTGCTTTATTGGTTAACCATGGCTGTTCTAATGAGTTCTGGTCATGAATTCAATCTCCATGTGGACCGGTGAGCACTGGCAGCAGTCAGAAACTGAGCCAGCCATCATTTGTCACAAGGAGATCTCCGGGACAGAAAATGGCAGAGGTCCTGAGTAGAACACTCATCTTGTTCCTACTGAAATCTGTTTGTTTGAATATAAAAAGGGTGAAAGTGATGATGTTGTTGAACCTGAACTCCCTGCTTCCTAAAAAAGTAAACTTTGAGAGCTTGAATTAAACATTTCATATGAAACAGACTCAATTTTTATTCCAAGTTTAAAATCATCTTGACATCAACTTTACTTCCTCACAATTGCAAAACCTCCCAGTCTACATAAGAGATCCTTTAGGCAGGGCTCTTATCAGACAAAAAGGGAAAGAGAGGATATAAAATTACTTTGCATCTCACTGAATAAGAGAGTTGGTAGCCCCTGATGACCTGATGAAGGTCAAGTTCCTCTTTGGCCTTAAAATTCCTGTGGGCTTTGGCTAATAATTCACCAAAATTTATAATTTGTTTACAGAACTTGACTCAGAGGCCTGTGGCTGCTGGGCTTTGATACCGAAAATGTGACCCTTGGACCTGCAGCATCAGCATTATCTGGGACACTTTTAAAAATGCAAAGTCTCAGGACCCAACACAGAATCTGAATCTGCATTTTAACAAGACCCCAGATGGTTAGTATGCATGTGAAAATCTGAAGAACACTATCTCAGAGTATCTGTGCTGTGCTTTTAGCTCTTAAGGGGATCCTGATGGGCATATCCCATTTATTTGCCAAAGTCCTCACTATGTCTTGCAATCTTTCTGATATAAATCAATTTTTCTTTCTGTGCACCTACAATGCCTACTATTTACAAAGCATTACAGTTCTCTGATTTTCTCAAAGTTTCCTGCTCAGAGATTTGCTGAAATTCTGCTGGTTTTGTTCTCGGAAGCCAGGTGGCTATCTGTGTGACAAAGATTTGCTGTGAGTTGATTACCATCTACGGCTCTGAAAAATTAAGGGAAAACATCTGTTCTAAGGTCAAGATGCACTTAGTTGACACTCAAGACAGATTCCTGAAATTGGCACAAAACATAGGGCTGGAATTTCTTGGTTAGGTCTGCTATTAAGGTGTGCCTTTGCCAAAACAGCAACAAACATTAATCACCCCAGTTGCTGTGTTTTCAAAAGAAGGAGTCAAGCAAAAGAACATGTAATGGGATGGAGGAATGTAAAATTTTCCATATAGAATGGAATATAGTGAGAAAGACCGGTGTCCTCTGGATTCTCTTTATTGCTCCATGGGGAAGAATATGATATGTTGTCTTGGAACTCTTAGAAATCCTTTTCATTCCATAATGGCTGTCATCTGGAATTTGACTGATGGTGTTCCTGCCTCTGGTTCATAAGAATCCCCTTATAGTACCCAGATACCACCATAAACCTTTAAAATTGGATCTTCACAGGTGAGCCTGGACACTAGCTCCACAGGATATCCTAATGCACAGGCACATTTTGTGGTTTGGGGTTATACGGGGGTATCTTATTGGAGCTCAGTAAAATTCTGTTGAAGATGATGACAATAGTCATTGTGATAAGAAACAAGTTTTATAATGGGAGCTGGAATTTCTAACTTCTTGAGGCTCAGCATCTGAATCCTCAGCCAACACTCATATGATGAAATTGGCACAACCTGTGAAAAAAGAGGCTGAGGTTAAAAATGTTTGCTCAGGAGCTCCAGAGTCAAAACAGTCCTTATATTGAATGGGGTTCAAGGAACATTCTCAAATCAAATGGGCATTTTAGGCGTTGATTGCTAGGGAAAGTGATAAAGAGAAAAATTTGGTGAAATATATTGGATGTGAAGTCTTGAATGTATCATTCTGCTTAAGTATCTAATTTCAAATATTTATTGATCACTTACTACTACATGTATGGTTTTGTGACTTTGAGAATGCTGCAAAGATGATAATTCTGCAAGACTTTCATTTGTATTGTATATCAGGTGAACAGGGACTTTCAGGAGAAAATGTCAGAAACACAGGGAATCTATTAGAATGTGCATTTAGGTACCACCTGTTGTACGGCTGAGCTTACTGAGCTGAGAAACTGAACCACACTTTTGCTGCCTGCTAATCTGCCCTATTTTGGACTTCAATTCTGATGCCTAGTTTTGGGCTAGTGGTAGTGCATAGAGGTAGTCTGTGTGTGTGCATGAATGTGTGTGAGTTGGTCTCTAGTCCCCTTTCTTCCATAATTACTAAATTCTGTGTTATGGAAAACTGTTATTTTTTCAACCTTATGTAAAGTTCTATGCAAACTCCCCTTTCGACCATACTGCCTTCTTCAAATATATTTTATGTTGGAATTCTGGATCATGGCTGGTTTGGGCCCATGGAGTTGTTTTTCTACATGAACTTTCTGTCTCTTTTCACAGTCTCTGGCTTGCAATCTTTCTTCTACAGAGTAAAAATCTAAGCTTGAGCCCCATGTTGGTATCCACATTCCTTGCTGAGGGACATCCATGTTGGCTCTCACCTGCCTGGGCATCCATATATCTGCCATTCTCAGTTGTGCTGATCTACCCCATAAGGCCAGTACTTGTTAGACTCTCTAAAACCAACTGTTGGTCTGGTCTCTTGCCTTTCTCTTCGATACTAAACTCTGCCTGCTGGGCTGGACTTCCTCCAAGTATTAGCAGCTGGGTCAAGCTGCCTGCCATCTGTCCCACCCCAGGAGGGTAGGACTGGTTTTAAGATCCCGGCCCCTTCTCAGTCTTCAAGGCCCCTTAGTCCACTCAGTTAATTGAATCATATCTGGCTGTGTTTCAAAATATAACCCAGATAGAGGGAGAAGTTGCATTTAGTTTACAGGAGGATGGTTCTGTAACCAGTCTTGCATTGCAAGGACCCTTGAAATGATTTAGCCACCATTCCAAGAATGTTATCTGACACTTCAAAAGAACTCTTCATAAATTAATTCATACATGTTACTGCCATTACATCCTCCCCCAATCTTGATGATGTCACAGTCATCAGTATTCCCATCTTGTAGGTAGTAAAAACGATCTCAAGATTTTCCACTGTGAATCATTGCCTAAAGTTTATTTTACTGCATCTCAGTTCTCAGATTTATCTTGTTCCTGCAAAGAAGCAATTACACTTACTAGTGGAAGACACGCATACAGAGATCTTTTTCCAACTCTGGGCATACATTGTGTAATTAATAACAAACTCTTTCGGTATGCACAGTTATTTTCATTCCAAAGATTCCCAAAGCACTTTTTATAAGCTTAACTTGGGATAAATATCACCATTACCTCATCCAGCTCTGAAATGTAGCAACCTCTGGGGGAAATTGTGGCAGCTGCTTAACAATGCACAGACAGACTGTACTGTAGCATGAACACAGGAGCTGCCGGGCTCATAGTTTTCTTTTGGCAGGAGATGCAGATCAGGAGAACCGAGTCAGGAAATTGCCTGAGAGCACTACCACAGTTGTATGAATGTGTTCTTCATAGAATCTTAGATGAACAAAGCATTTCACCCAAGGTGCACATCCCAGCCAGACAAGTAGATCAAAAAAGGAAAAGACTAGACAAAAAGATATTTCTGGAAGGTAGCCTAGAAGAGTATCACTTTGTAAAGTTTTCTGGATATTGAGAATTTAAACTCATACAATTGGTTTGTGTGTTATTGGTGCTGGGTAGTTTCCACATTTCCCTCCAGATCTATTCTATACCTCTCTTCTCTGCTCTATCTCTTAAAATGCTGACTTTTATGGAGTGCCTCACTGGGGTTCCCCTGCCCTCAGTTTTCTGGGCTCAGCCAAAGATTGGAGAAAAGTCATGTTGTAGTATTTACTTCTGTGAAATTGTTCTTCAACCAAATTGTTCTTCATCCAGTCAGATGATCATTTTTTCCAGCTATAGATGTTTTTTGTGCATTACATAACTATTCCCTCTTTTTGCTCCTTAGACCTTCAGTGATAAGCGCTCTCTGATGTTGCCAGTTCCAGGTGCATCACTTTGCCCTTTTAGCTTCCCTTAATACTTCCTCATCTCAAGTCACCTTTTATAAAGAATCTATTTATTACTCTCCTGAGATACTCTGAGTGTGTTATCTACTAGAACTTAATAATTCACAATGAAAACAAATATGAGAATGTACAATGAAGAGTAAATACATTAATAATTAATTTTAATTGGGCCCGAATCAATTTACATGTTTTACATGTACAATGTCATTTATTTTATTCTTCATTCAACATATACTTTGATCATATCTGCATATCAGGTGTAACTCTAGGTTTTGGGTCTAGTGCTCAAAGCAGATGATATCTTTGAACTTGTAGAACTTAAATTTTACTGGAGGGGCTCATAAAGTATAAATTCATGTTCCAAATGCCATGAAAAAAAATCTGGGTGAGGAGAAAAAGGAATAAGGGAGTGAAGGGGAGGCTACAATTTTATGGGTGTTTAGGGAAGGCTTCTGTGAGATGGTGCCCTGAAAGAATATAAGGAAGTATTCTCTGTGGGAATCTAGAAAAAATGTGAGTGTAATTATTGTTTATGTTTGATGTTTTATTTAAAAAAAATGGGAATTTGAAGAGTTAAATGACTTGCTGAATACCATATAACTAAAAACTGGATTAACTTATTAGAAAGCCAAGCAAAGATTTCTCTAACCACTTATTTCAGGAAAATGGTAGGCCTCAATAGATACTTGTTGAAAAACTGAATGAATCAACTTTGAAGCCTGTGTCTTAAATCATAACTAATCATAACTGATTATGTGTTCATAGCTAATCTGAATAGCAAATTCCTGAAAACCAAATATAGGCCATTTATGCAACATGCTGAAAATCCCTGATATGCAAGATTAAACATTAGGAAACCAATTTATATAATTCACCATATAAACAGATTAAAAGAGGAAATCTAGATGGTAATATACATAATTGTGCAAAAAGTATTTAACAGAATTTAAGATCCATTCATGATAAAACTCTCAGCAAATTGAGAACAAGCAGAAATCTATCTAATCTGATAAAAAACATGTAAGAAAAACTTACAGCTGACATTTCTAATTATTGTGTCTTCATGAATAATTGAATGCTTTCACCCTAAGATAGTGAACAAAATGAAGATTCTATTCAATTATTTTAGTGGTGTTACTGGTCAATGCAATAAGGAAAGAAAAAGAGAGAAAAAGACATACATACTGGCAATAAATAAATAAATCTGTCTTTATTTTCAGATCAGTGATGATCTATGTAGATGCGATAGACTGTTTGTGTCCCTCTCCCCCAAATTTATATGTTGAAACCCTCATCCTAATGTAATGGTGTTTAGAGGTGGGGACCCTAGGAAGGTAATTAGGTCATGAGGGTGGAACCCTTGTGAATGGGATTAGTGTCCATATAAGGATAGGTCAGAGAGCTAGCTAGCCCTCTTTCTACCATGTGAGGATCTGAGAAGTTAGTAGTGTACAACCACAAAAGAAAGTTCACCAGAACCTGGCCATACTGGTATCCTGATCTTGGACTTCCAGTCTCCAGATCTGTGAGAAATGAATTTCTGTTTTTCATAAGCCACTCAGTTTACTGCATTTTGTTAGAACAGAGTTAACTAAGGCAGAAAAACTCAAGCATCTACAAAAAAAGTTTCTATAACTAACAGGAATTGCAAATCTCTATATAATTGTTAAAATGTTAGTTCAGCCCAATTGATCTATAGATTCAATATAATTCTGGCCAATGTCTTTTTTTTTCTTTTGGTAAAAATTGGTAAACTAATTCTACATGGAAAAGCAAAGATCCTAATATAGCTAAAGTTGGAGGATTCATACTAACTGATTTAATATAAAATCACAATAATCAAGATAGTGTGGTATTAATGAAATAATAGACAAATAGATCAATGGAATAAAAATAAATACCATACATAGACCTGCACGTGTATGGTCAAATGATTTTTGTCAAAGTTCCAAAGTAATTGAAGAGAAAAAAATAATCCTTTCAGCAAATGGTTCTACGATAATGGATATACGCATAATATCTTTCACTAATATCTCACATCATACAAAAAAGGGAAAAGTTAATATAAAGAATTATTGACTATAACTAGGGATTAAAATGACAATGGGTTGATTTGGAAGAATAAAAACTCTAAGAATAGAGGCACAGTATATATCAAGAACAGCCACAACCTCCAGGACCGTGATAGAGGGTCCAAAAATAGGCCCTTAGTCCCTGGGTTGAGATGTAGATCTTATTAGACAGGGCATGGATGTGGGTCCCTGGATGACAGAGAATTCACTATGGTGCTGTGTTAGAGAAACATGCCTGAAAGTTGCCCTCTAGAGCTTGTTCATAAGGAAGTGTCTCAATGGAGGTACTCACCCATGCAAATGCCCAGGGGCCTCCCAGGAAATGTTGTTGGCTACTGGGTGCTCTGACCACTGTGCACTGTAGAAGCCAGCCCTGCAGAAGCTCTGTGTGTTGTGGGAGCCTGTGGCATGAGCAATTAGAACTAAGAAGCAAAATCCCTTTCCTCTAGCAATGTCTTTCTAGTACCCTTTACTGACAAGGCTTCAGAACAAAAGGACAAAAGAGAAAATTTAATGGGCCCAGATCCATTTTCACAGAGAATGCAAAGAGGATGAATTGGATCTGAGAGGTAATAAATTGATAAAGGCACAGACTTAAATTTTTATCACTTCCAAAAGAAAACAATAAAGAAATTTGAGTGACTTTGGTTAAGCAAGTTGTCTAAGGACATAGAAAGCACAAATCATAAAAGAAAACAATTGATGTATTGGATCTCACTGAAATTAAAATACTTTGATTTTTGAAAGACACTATTAAGGAATATAAAGACAAATTACAGACTAAGAGGTTATTTGCAAACAGATATCTGAAAAAAGATTGTTTATGGAATATATAACTTCAAATATTATTCACCAGAAATTAAACAACCCAGTAAATAATGAGCAAAGATTTGAAGTTACTTCATAAAAAAATTAATAGATGACAAGCATATGAATGATAGTCAATATCACTAGTTTCAAGTAAAGGCAAATTAAAATAAAAATGATAATGCACATCATTTGGAATGGCTAAAATTATAATTAACTGACAATACCAAGTGCTGAGTGGGGATGCAGAGGAACTAGAACTCTCATTTATTGCTGGTGGCAATGCAAAATATTACACCCACTTTGGAAAACAGTTTGGCAGTTTCTTGTAAAGTTAAACATCCTCTTAACTTATGACCCAACAATCATACTCTAAGTACTTACTTCCCCCCAAAATAAAAACATATGTTCACAAAAACGCTTGTATTTGTAGCAGTTTGATTCATAATTGACCCAACCTGGAAACAGCTCTAATATTAACTGGTGAGTGGATAAACAAAGTGCGCTAAATTCACACAATATAATGCTACTCAACAAAAAGGAATGGATTACTGATATGTTCATTAAGAATGAATCTCAAAAGCATTATGCTGAGGGAAAGAAGCCAGACACAAAAGTTGATTATAAAATATGATTCTATTTATATGATGTCCTGGAAAACACAATACTATGGGAATGAGAATAAGGTTGGTGGATGCTAGGCATTTGGGAAGAGGGAATAGACTACAAAGAGTCCCAAGGAATCTTTTTGGAGAGATGGAAATATACTATATCTTGATTATAGTAATGTATTCATGTAATTGCCCATGGAACTGAACAAAAGGGTAAGTTTTACTGTATGTAAATTGTTCCTCAATAAACCTGATTTTTAAAAAAATCAGATATAAACATACTTACATACAATAAAATGTACAAATCTTAAGTAGAGGAGCCACCCAGATCACTTGGAGATAGTCTATGCTCTTATTAATTAACATTTTTCTAACCCTGTTTTTTTTTGTTATTATAAATATAGCTCTATGAAAACTCAGATGCAAGGATCTTGGTGGATATATACCCTTTATTCTTTTGGAATTGGAATATACTGTTTTTAAGTGGGAAATTGCTGGGTTAAAGTTTAGAAATACTTTTTGTAGAAACAACCAAAAAATTTCCCAAAGTGGGTATAATGCTTTATGATCTCATGAATACATATGAAAATTCCAACTGACCCAAGTTCTCTCCAATAGTTGTTTTTCAGTCCATGCATCTATAGTGAATATCATTTTGGTTTTAATTTGGATTTCCCTGATAAGAGATGATGTTGGGCAACTCTTCTGACACTTGTTGACCATTTGAGTATCTTCTGTAAAATGCCTTTTTAAGCCTTTTGATTATTAAAAAAATAACTTGTTTTCCTTTTTTTCCTATCAATTTTAGGAGTTAATATATTCCAGATGAAGTGCTTGTCAGATATAGGAGTTGCAATTATATTCTCAGGGGAAATTCTCACTAAATATAGTTTAGATAAGGGTTTGCTGAAAAACCAACAATCAGTGGCTAATGTGCATTAATTCTTTAAAACACAATAGGTAACATAGAAATTAAGACTTTGGCCAAAACCCCTACTCTTTACTCTTATCTTGATATAATGAAAATTGGCTAGATGTTCACCAAATTCATTTTTATCTTCTCATATCTACATGAATATATTCCCTAGCCTCCCTTTCGGTTAGCTGTGGCCATGAAATCAAGTTCTAACTAAAGGAATGAGGGTGAAAATGATGTCTCCTACTTCTTAGCCTGTTAATAAAAACCTCAGGCATGACTACCCACTTTCTCTTTTTTTCCCCAGTTTTCTGACTGACGGGAAAGAGCTTTGAAGATTTAGAGCATGGTGGAACCTTGAGATGAAGGGAACCTGGCTTCCTGAATGAAACAAATCTACCCTTTCTATTTACTTTTTTTCTTAACTACCAAATGTACTTGATATGTTAATCTGATATTTGGGATTTATCTCTTGAAGAAGTTGGTATTACTCTAATTAATAATACTTGAGTTTTTAAATATGCACGTCTATTAAATCTGTTTCTAATTGTGAAAATTCTGCTTTCTGAAGCAGTGGGGGTCATTTCATCCCTTCACTCCTAATCCATGGCTATCATCAGAACCTCTATTTCTACAGTTATTCTGAGATTCTACTTTTCATCATTGGAATCAGTTGGGGGAGGAGTGGAGCAAATAGAGGATTGTAGCCAAAAATCTCATCTAGTGGAGCTGAGGTAGGTGTGGGCATAGAATCCATATTGACTTAGTTTTGATTTGGTGCTGCAGAGGAGGTCCATGTCCAGGTGTAGGTGCTGTGTCTTGACTTTGACCACTTCCACTTGAGAACATTACCTGCCAGCCTGAAAATTATTATATTTTGCTGTCAGAAGAATACACTACCCTGTGGCTTCCTGTAATAGAAAAAAATCAATTATAGAATTAAAATTGTCAAGTGTCTGCCATCAGGTAGAGACTATGATCAGCTCAAAAACTTGCACCAGAAAGCATTATAGCCATTAGAAAATCTCTCTAAGAATAAAAGCAATAGAAAAAATAATGCCAACTATTAATATTAAACAAATAGTTTAAAGTGTATACCAAAACTCACCATACTCTGAATTAAAAAACAAATGTTTTACCTCCAGTTTCTAATCTGGCATATAGTCTGTCACTTCTTTCACACAGCAGGTAAAAAGCTGAACAAACTGAAAATCAATTATTCTTTTTACAATAATCAGGGAATTGAGGTCACATGGCAAACCACTGCCTTCAAAGGTAGAGAGAAAGGCTGTAGAGAATAACAATTTACAAGAATGCCTTCAAAGGTAGAGAGAAAGGCCGTAGAGAATAACAATTTACAAGCAGAAACCTCCCTGAGGATGAGTGCCAGGACAGGAAAACAAACTGTAATTGTTGAATTAATGGAGGCTCAGGATGGAATAGTCTGAGTTGGGAATCCCAGGGTATGAGAGTCCACTCTTAGGGTGGTACACCCACACTTTTGTGAGTTTTTCCTCCAGAATCTCTACCAGAATTTTATTTTGAAAATCAGAGAAAAATCCCTTATGGTTCTGGAAGTAGAGGGGAAAGTAACTGTTCAAACATACACTGAAGCATTAATTTTTCCTTAACAAGGCCTGTCCTCCAGAGAAAGTATTTTCCTGGAGCCTAGCCTATTGGGGTTTTATCAGAGCCTAACAAATCAGGAGAGAGGGAGACACCCAACTCAAGTTCCCTCTAGTCATCCTGTTCCATCTAAGAATGTGTGAAACTGAGAAGCACAGTCCAGGTACACAGGCTCCCTGAAAGACTGAGACCTAAGGCTATAAGGCTATAGAATGCTTCCTCTTCCCCACACCTTATCTCTAAAAGTCTATTTACCACTATTCCTTTTACCCACTACATCATATCACTTTTCAACAACAAATTACAAGGCAAACCAAAGTCCAAAAAGACAATTCAAAGAGAGCAGGCATCAAAACCAGAGTCAGACATGGCAGGAATATTAAATGATTAGATTGAAATTTACAACAATTATAATGAATATGGTAAGGTCACTAATGAATAAAGTGGACCATGTGTGAGAACATATCATAAATTACAAGAAAGAATCAAAGAAATGCTAGAGATCAAAACACTTAACAGAAACAAAGAGTGCCTTCAATAGGCTCATTAGTAGACTAGATGACACAGTAGCAGAAAGAATCTTTGAACTGAGCTAGAGAATATACTAATTGAAACTTCCAAAACTAAAAAAACAAAACAAAACAGAAAAAGATAGAAAATTATTACAAATAAAACATTTTAGTTTTTACCTTTTTATTGTTTTCCTGTTTTAAATTTATCAGTATTTCTTTTTTATTTTTCTTTTTCTGTATTTTTTCTGTTTTTTTTCTTTTTTTAGTTTGTTAGTATTTTTGATTAGCACTGTTAGCAGTAAGTACAACAGGCTGCAGGGCCCCTTGGCCATCTCTGTTGAGGAGGACACCCATACTGACAACAACCAGCTCCTCAAGATCATCACCAAGGATAAAATTACCAAGGCGAAGTTGGCCTGACACACCCTAACCGGGAAAGAGGTGGCCATGAAGATTATTAACAAAATTCAGCACGACTCCTCCAACCTCTAGATACTATCCTGTAAAATCCTGATCATAAAGGTCTTAAATCATTTCAACATTGTACAATTTGAGGTGATTCAGACCAAGGAAACACTCTACTGGTCATTGAGTACACCTGTGAAAGAGCGGTGTTCAATAAACCTAGTGGCTCATGACAGCATGAAAGAGAAAGAGGACTAAGGCAAATTTCACCAGATGGGGTCTGCTGAGCATACTGCCAGTAGAAGTATATTGTCCATAAGGATGTAAGCAAAAAGTCTGCTTTTTGATGCTGACATGAACATCAAGTTGTCAAGCTGGATACCTTTTGTAGCAGTCTCCCTTACACTACCCAGGAACTCTTTCAGAGCAGAAAGTCCAAAGGCCCCATGGTGGAGATAGTTTGGGAGTTATCCTCTATTCAGTAGGTACCTGCCTTTTAATAGGCAAAACATAAAGAAGCTGATGGAGTGCATACTTAGTGGAATATATGATATTCCCTTTTATATGTTCATGGAGTGTGAAAACTTGCTCAAGAATTCTTCATCTTCACCCCCATTAAAAGAGGCCTTTTAGAGGAAATTACGAAGGATTCATTGATAAAGACAGCCTATGAGGAGGAACTAATACCTTACATAGAGCCATTCCTTGACTACAAGGACCCTGGGCAGACTGAATTGCTGGTGTCTATAGGCTCCGCATGGACAGGAATCCAGGACTGGTTGTTGGAAACAGTATAATGAATTGATGACCACCTAAGTGCTCCTGGACTATAAGAGATCTGAATTGAATGGCTGCACCATCAGCCTGAAACCACTTTATTCAGTTAATTGCACCAACAGCTAGCTCTTCTCTTTCCCCATCACACAAGGTATAGGATAGGGTCTCTGCTAACTCAAAGCAGGAGAATTTCAGTGACCCTGTTCTTATCTTTAATCCTTATTCTGAGAATAGTCAAAGCAGCAACACAGAATATCAGTGGCTTAAAGAGGACCAGAGTTAGGACCAGAGAAGGAGAGTAGCTCAGACACAGTGCCTGCTAGTCTCCTATCCAGCCTAGAGAGGAAGACCACTACCCCAGTATGGCCCTGTGGCCTCCCCTCTACCAACTCATCAGCAGCAGTGGTGGAGTCCTGCATGGAACCAACTTCCTCAAGGTGTAACCTCCAAAGAAAACTCCATCCATGCTGGGCAACTTGGATGTGTGGGAGATCAGTAGAATTTACCTAGCCACGTGACCTCTGTCTCTCCCTTTGGCAGCAGCCAGGGAAAATAGCACTGGGAGTTTCCTTACCGTCAACCAAAGAAACCTGTGTTTCAGGTCAGCCAGAAAGAAGCATAATGAAGCTGAAAGCAGAGTGCAGAAGAGGAATCCTCAGGTAGCGGGCAGGTGAGGCAGTGACATAAGTGAGAAAGCATGTCAGGGGTTCAGGCTAACTCCCTACCCAGATCATGAAGATCACAGCTCCATGGAGCCCAGTGAGATGGTTCAGGATGCGAATAATTTCATTTGTGAACTAAGCAAGAAGTATAAGCTGCTGTGCATTCCTGAGAGAGGACTTTGTGCAGTGAGGTCGGTGGTGTACAACCTGCTTGTCCTTTGCTCCCACTGTTCAAAAAAGAGGATATCCAGGACTCCCATGACCTTGAAATGCATAGTTTCCAAGATGACTGCTTAGCTTAGAGGACTTTCATGGGACTGCATGGGAGACAGGAGGAGAGCCTAGCTGTAGATTGGCCACTCCACCCCACCTGGATAAACTTCAGAGTATGGTCTGTTTCCCATGGGGTACTTCATTCCCCTACTCTTCTCCATCTTGTCTTCCATATTAGTGGAAGAGTAGAAATGGCTCTGTAGAAGTAAATACAACAAAAATTATATCTGTTTATGTATGTGCTAAGTTATCATGCTTTATGGCTACAGCTATCATAAAACACTCAACTACCACTTCACAAGAGGAGGGCCCTGAATTTTTCAAAATTCTCTTGTGACTCAATTGAAACAGACAAGCATACAAACAAACATACAACATCCCTTGAAGGAAACCAAAGCCTGGTATGATCATCCTAAGAAAGAGACAGATGTTAGTGAATCGTAAATGGGACTACACTTGAGGCTGTGGTATTGGCTTTTCTTGCCGAGATAATAAGGCCTGACGGTCACATCTATAAGATGAATGTTGCTGTCAATCAACTACTTCAGCATTAATAAGCCTAAAACAATGGCACTGTATTTTTTCTCATGGTCTCATGGGTTGGCTGGGCTCATCTGGCTGGTTTCTTTGCTGCTGTGGTATCTGCTGGGCTTACTCCAGTGGTTTATCTAGCTGGTGGCTATGCTAAACTAAGCTGGCAGTTTATTGAAAACCTCTCTTAAGACATGGAATGCTTTAATGCTAACTGTGAGCTGGGATGGTTTAGTTCTCCATGTGGCCTCTCTTCCACAATAGGAGAGCTAGATTTCTCCTATAGCATGGAAGCTGGGTGCTGAGAGGAGACATTGTGAGAGAACAAGATCTAGTGGTCTAGTGCTTATCAAACTCCTGCTGGCTTCACTCTTCCTAATGTCCCAGTGGCCAAACCAACTCATATGGCCAAGCCCAGAGTCAATGGAAAAGGATCACACAGGGGCAGAAATACTAGGAGGCATGACTCACCGAGGGCCATCAGTGTAATGGTCTACTACATACAGCTATGTAGCAGAATTTAGAGATCTAGATGAAAATACTTTTGATGGTGAAATTTGTGGCTGAATATCTATACACAAGAGTGAAAAAGGATGCAGAATTTTATGACTAAGTGTATAGGCTAAAGGTACATCTATTGCCACTGTCCATGATATCCATCTGTGGTCATTCTGTGCCATTTTGTGCCATGGCTCCTTGGGAAGCTGGGTCTGATCTAGAATGTTCAAGTGACTACTTTGGTAGAGAGTGACAAATCTATTGAAGCCACATAATAGTAGATATTGATTTGTCATCACCAATATTTAGAGTAGCATCCAGCTTGGCCAATGCACAACTTTTGGTGCCAGTGTAGCTGTCATTAGTTTGGCTGAACTTCATTGACTAGGCAAGTGGGGGCTGCTTTTCAAGGACTGAGGCTTTGAGGGTTGAGCCATCATCTTCTATTTGTTTTTTAAATCTCATCTTAATCCTCACTTACTAGGGAAGTCTCCGAGACTCAGTTATTTTTAATTCACATTGGTATTCCCTTTCTCTCTCCTTTAGACTTACATAGTTTACCTCTTGTCTTCATTTGTTCAGAGCATATGCTTAGGTTTATAGGGAATAGTATCAAATTATGCCTATTGCCCAGTGATGTTATTAACAGTGCCCTCTCTTACCCTCCAGAGTGCTATGGTTTAGATAATAAATAGGTGATTTCTCTACTTGTAGCTCAACTGGTGATGCCCCAGCACTGTCTTTTCACACTCACCATGACCCATCAAGGCATTCTGCTCAACACAGACTTTTCTCTCCTCGAAAAATTTCCTGCTATTTTTTACTTTTTAAAAAATATATTTTTTTCAATTACAGTTAATGTGACTATTTTATAACTGCCAATGTGTACTTCTTAATTCCTTCATATTTTTCACCCAGCTCCCCAACCCCCCTTCCCGTTTGGCAACAATCAGGTTGTTCTCTATCTATGAGTTTGTTTCTGTTTTGTTTGTTCATTTATTTTGTTTTTTAGATTCCACATATGGTATATGTCGTTCTCTATCTGACTTATTTCACTTAGCATGAAGCTAAGTCCACCCATGCTGTCACAAATGGTAAGATTTTATTTATTTTTTATGGCCAAGTAATATTCCATTGTTTATATGTACCACATCTTTATCTAGTTGTCTCTTGATGGACATTTAGGTTGCTTCTTTATTTTTGTTGTTGTAAATAATGCTGCAATGAACATAGAGGTTTATATGTCCTTTCAAATTAGTGTTTTCAATTTCTTTGAATAAATACCCAGGGTGGGATTGCTGAGTCATATAGTAGTTCTATTTTTAATTTTTTGAAGAACCTCAATAACGTTTTTCACGCTGGCTAAATGAATTTACAGTTCCACCAACAGTGCATGAAGGTTCCCTTTTCTCCACATCCTCCCTGACATTTGCTGTTTGTTGATTTATTGAACATAGTCATACTGACAGGTATGAGGTGACATCTCATTGTAGTTTTAATTTGCATTTCTCTTATAATTAGTGACATTGAATATTTTATCAGATGTCTTTTGGCCATCTACATGTCCTCTTTGAAGAAATGTATATTCTGCCTATTTTTTAATTGGAGTGTGTGTGTGTGTGTGTGTGTGTGTGTGTGTGTGTGTGTGTGTGTGTGTGTTAAGCTGTATGAGTTCTTTGTATATTTTGAATATTATCCTCTTATTTGGTGTATCACTGGTGAACATTTTTTCCCATTCAGTAGGTTGAATTTTTGTTTGCTGTGCAGAAACTCTTTAGTTTGTTATAGTACCATTTATTTTTCTCTTTTGCTTCCTTTGCCTGAAGAAACGTAAAAAAAATATTATTAAAAGCAATGTCAGAGAGTTCATGACTAAGTTGTCTTTTAGAAGTATTATGGCTTTGGGTCTTATATTTAAGTCTTTAATCCATTTTAATTTTATTATTGTATGCTATGTAAGAAAGCTGTTTCGTTTCATGTTTTGCATGAACCTAATTTTCATAGCACCATTTATTCCCAACAACCCCATTGTGTATTTGTGCCTCCTTTGTCATAGATTAATTGACCATATAGGTGTAGGTTTATTTTGGGCCTCTGCAGTCTGTTCCATTTATCTATATGTCTGTTTTTATGCCAGTATCATGCTATTTTGATTACTATCGCTTTGTAGTATAGTTTGATACCTCCAACTTTGTTTTCTGCTTTCTTTAGACATTTTTTTTTCCTTACCATGGCAGAATTGTAGGAGAAAAGACCTGGCAAAATGCACTCTAGTGCTATCCAGGGGTCATTCTTGCCATAAGTGAGAAGTGCTTACCTGAAAATAAAGCCAACACAGAGGATAGTTAGAGGCAGGGATGAGGGAGTCAGATCATGTCCAGATGAGAGCATTTGAGCTCTTAGACACTATACTTTTCACTCAATTTTGCTGTGAATTTAAAACTGCTCTGAAAAATAATGTCTATTAAAATAAGTAACCATTTGCTCACATAAAGTGATTCTAAGCCACTTGACATGGCTGGCTGATAAGAAATAAATCCTACTTGACTCTAAGTAATTTTTTGTTATGTGTTTAGAGGTGGCATTGGTGAAAATATCCACCACCTAGGAAACTGTTGGAGCCCCATCTCAATCCTGTTTGAAAAGCTGGCATGGATCATTCAAAAAGGCATATTCATTGGCCTTTTTTTGGGTCATTTGTTCTTTTTCACTTCCACTCACTAATTGAATCTGTTTGCACTGATTCACAGTTGGCTGTAGAGAAATGCTCAAATCCTCCAATATTTAACATTTTGTGTTTTGCATTTGTAGTACTGCTCAGAAAGTCCATATTTCCTTCCAAGGTTAATATTATTAATATCAATATAGATGTTCTTTATTTTCTTCTAGCGATTTAAAACATGTAAATATTTACTTTATCAAAAATTATGTTGATATATTCTGTGAAGTATGACTATAAAATTTTTAAGTTGATATAATTTAAAAATTCTCTGTATTTCTTCACAACATTACTATTTTGCCTAATATTACATACTTTTCTATTGTTTTATATTTTTATACTTCAATATGATGGCAGTCTATTTAGTAATGTAGAAATTATAATTATTGAACCCTTTGTTCAGTTTTAATTATTTATTATTTTTCTAATTCTTGAGTTTTGAATAACTCACCTACATTATTACATCTTACAGTTAATAGAGCCTTCTATGTAATTCCTTCTGAGCAAAGCTTCGACATCATCTGTAAATTTTATATGTAGCTTTCTGGAATCAGCATTTTAATTGTTACAAGTTTTTTTTATCTATTCGGTTTTTATTTCTACATTGATCCAGGAGTTATATATACAGCTATCATAAATTTTCTAATTGCAAAAAATATTTATTTACAATTATCTCTTATTTTTATTTTTTATTAATATTTTATTTTTATAGTTTTGATTTTTTGAATATAGTTGACATACAGTATTATATTATTTCGGGTATACAACATAGTGATTAGGCATTTATATAACTTATAAAGTGATCACCCCGATAAATCCAGTAGCCATCTGACACCTTATATACATACAATACTACTGACCATATTCTCCATGCTAACTCTACATTCTCATAACAACTTTGTAACTGTCAATTTGTAACTCTTAATTCCCTCCCTTCTTCACCCATCCTCCCACCATCAAAATGACAACCATCTGACAACCATCAAAATGCTCTCTGTATCTATGAGCTTGTTTCTGCTGTTTGTTTGTTTCTCCTGTTCTCTAGGTTTCACATATGCCATTGGTCTTTGCTGACTTACTCTGCTCTGTGCAGTACCCTCTAGGTCCATCTATGTTGTTGTAGATGGCAAGATTTCATTTTCCACTCTGTATACATACCACTTCTTCTTTAACTGTTCATCCACTGATGGACACCCAAGATACCTCCACATCTTGGCTATTATAAATAATGCTGCAATGAACATATGGATTCACATGTCCCTTCAAAGTAGTGTTTTGGGTTTCTTAAGACAAATACTCAGAATCATATAATTGGGTTTTTCTTTGTATCTTATATATGTTAGAGGCTTTGCTTTAAAAATCTATTTTGGCTGGCATACCTATTGATATCTAGGTTTTGTTTGTTTTCATTTAATTAATATCTATTTCAACCCTTTACTTTCAGTCTGTTTGTGTTTTTTGGTCTGAAGTGAATCTCTTGTAGGCAGCATATGTAAGGGTCTTGTTTTCTCATTCATTGGCCACTTTATCTTTTGCTTGGAGCATTTAATCCTTTTACATTTAAAGTAATTATTGATAGATATGTAGTTATTGCCATTATATTATTCACGTTTTTAATTCTTTCTCCTTCTCCTTCTCCTTCTCCTTCTCCTTCTCCTTCTCCTTCTCCTTCTCCTTCTCCTTCTCCTTCTCCTTCTCCTTCTCCTTCTCCTTCTCCTTCTCCTTCTCCTTCTCCTTCTCCTTCTCCTTCTCCTTCTCCTTCTCCTTCTTCTTCTTCTTCTTCTTCTTCTTCTTCTTCTTCTTCTTCTTCTTCTTCTTCTTCTTCTCCTCCTCCTCCTCCGCCTCCTCCTCTTCTTCTTCCTCCTCCTCCTCCTCCTCCTCCTCCTCCTCCTCCTCCTCCTCCTCCTCCTCCTCCTCCTCCTCCTCCTCTTCTTCTTCTTCTTCTTCTTCTTCTTCTTCTTCTTCTTCTTCTTCTTCTTCTTCCTCTTCTTCCTCCTCTTCTTCCTCTTCTTCTTCTTCTTCCTCTTCTTCTTCCTCTTCTTCTTCTTCTTCTTCTTCTTTCTCTCCTTCTTCTTCCTCTCCTTCTTCTTCCTCTCCTTCTTCTTCCTCTCCTTCTTCTTCCTCTCCTTCTTCTCCTTCTTCTCCTTTTTCTCCTTCTTCTCCTACTTCTTCTCCTTCTTCTTCTCCTCCTCCTCCTCCTCCTCCTCCTCCTCCTCCTCCTCCTCCTCCTTTTGTCTGGGAATTTCTTTATCTGTTCTTCAATTCTAAATGATAGCTTTGCTGGGTAGAATAATCTTGCTTTTCGTCACTTTAAGTAATTCCTGGCAATCCCTTCTGGCCTGCAAAGTTTCTTTTGGGAAATCAACTGACAGTCTTATGGGACTTATAGGTAACTAACTGCTTACTCCTTGCTGCTTTTAGGATTCTCTCTTTGTCTTCAACTTTTGGCATTTTAATTATGATGTGTCTTGATGTGGGCCACTTTGGACTCATCTTGTTTGAGACTCTGCACTTCCTGGTCTTGTATATCTATTTTCTTTGCCAGGTTAGGGAACTTTTTAGTCATTTTCTTAAAACAGGTTTTAAATGTCATGATTTCTCTCTTCTTCTGGTATTTCTATGATGTGAATGTTGGTATTCTTGTTGTTGTCCCAGAGGCCCCTTAAACTATTTTCATTTCATTGGACTCTTTTTTCTTGTTGCTGTTCTGATTGGGTGTTTTCTGCTACCTTATCTTCTAAATCGCTGATTCTAACTTCTGCTTCATCTAGTCTACTATTAATGCCTCTAATGTATTCTTTATTTCAGTTATTGTATTCTTTATTTCTGACTGTGTTTTTTGTTTCCTATTTCCATTTTTATGTTTTCTTTATTTTAAAGTTCTCACTCAATTCATCAACTCTTTCCCTGAGTTTATTGAGCATTTTTGTAGCAAGTGCATTAAACTATTCATCTAATAGATTGCTTGTCTCCATTTTGTTGAGCTCTTTTTCTGGAGGTTTGTTCTGTTCTTTCATTTGGAATATGTTTCTTTGCCTTCCTATTTTGGCTGCCTCTCTGTGTCTGTTTCTATATATTAGGTGGGTCTGCTATGTCTCCCAGTCTAAGCAGAGTGGCCCTATGTAGCAAGCGTGCTGTGGGTCCCAGTGGCACAGTCTTCCCTTCCACTTGAGCCAGGTTTTTCAGGTGTGTCCCTTATATGGGTTGTGTGTGTTCTCTAGTTGTATTTGAGCTTTGGTTGCTTTTGCTTGTCAATGGGAAGGATTAATCCTCAGGCTGATTGGTTGTGATGATTGGCCATTACCAGTGGAGATGCTATTGTGCAGGACTAACCCCACATAGCAGGATTCCCTTTTGTATGACTCTGGTGCCTGCCTTATCTGCCATTTGGGTGTGTCATCCTCAGGTGTGACCCCAGGCAGTGCTCTGGCTCAGACCAAAGTTGGCCACTAGGTGGGGACTTGCCTCCTAGAAGGAGTCCTACACAGACCAAGGTCAGCCTCAGCCTGTGCCCTGCCCAGAGCTACCTGGAATGAGCCACCAAGCAATCTTCAGATAACCACCAACAATGCTGGGCTTGGAAGTGTCTTGAGAGGCCAAGTTGCAAACTGAGGCTGTCTGCTGCTAGTACTAGGCTTAGGGATGCTCAGCAAGAGTATAAGCCATGCTGAGGCCAGATGCTGCTTGTTTAATCATATGAACCTTTGAGAGATTTTAGAAAATTCCACAGTTTGAGCCAAGACAGGCCACAAGTATGGAAAATCCATTGAAAGTGGCTTGGATGAGCTCACTATATGGGAGGCGCAGGGTCTCAGGGACTCACCATGACAGGGTGACCTGTGTTACTCAGGTTGATGGAGACTCAGATATGATGGCCACCTGTGTCTGCACGCTAAGTGGAGGGAGCACTTAAAAAAGGTTAAATGGCCTCAGCTAGCACTTCTATTTGAAAGAAAGCTACCCCTCCAGTCCTTGCTCTGAAGCCAGACAACTTAGTTCCTTCCAATATTTCCCTGGTACCTGTCGAGCTGCGCCCAAGAGCTGGAGCTCAGAGTGAGTGAGTCCATTAGCAAGTATTTCAGTGTGCAGCTACCTTAAGAGGAAAGTCTGCAACTCTCTCAGCCCTCTGTCTCACTCAGCTACAATCTCTGCTGGTTTTCACAGCCACAGTTGTGGGGACTTCTCTTACTGGAACTGGAGCCCTGGGCTGGGAAGTCCAGTGTGGGTCTGGGACCACTTGCTCTTCCAAGGGCACCTCTTTAGCTGAATTATTTCTCTGGATTCTCAACTGCCACACACAGGTGTGGGACCATCCCATTTTTCATCCACCCCTCCTACCAGTGTCTAGATGGCCTCTTCTGTGTGTCCCTAGTTGTAGGACTTCTGTTCAGCTAGACTTCAGGCAACTCTCAATGATGTCTATTCTCTAGTTTAGTTGTAATTTTGATGTTGTTGTGAGAGAAGGCAAGCATAGTATTTACCTACTCTACCATCATGACCAGAGTCAATAGCTTCTCATTACCATTATCTCTTATTCTTTACCATTATCTCTAATTTTATATTATTTAAGACAGAATGTGTTTTTTCAAATAAACTGACACAACATATGTAGCTTCAAAGAAAATCATTTTAAAAATCTTTATGGACACTGCAAGCAAAGTGATCCTTTCTAATATTAAAATATATTTTAAATAGTTGCTATGCATTATGTTAATAAAATTTCTTATCTTTTAACATATTTGTCTACTTATTTGACAAAGGCTAAAAGATGTGTTAATGTCTTCTACTGTTTTTTTTTTGTCTTGTGCTTAATTTTTTTTAGGCTTATTTTATTTACTTGTTTTAGGATATCGAGGCTTTTTGATGCTGAAGTTGTCCCACTGTTAGCTAGGGAAACCTCTTCAAGTGCTCTGTGTTCTTTTAACACAATCTCAAGATGATCCAGGCTTACCTTGTAGATTTCTAGTTGTAGGAATCAGATCTGGTATAGGAGATTTTCCAAGAATGTCTGGTTCTTTTACATGGGCAACAGTATTTAGAGAAAACAATCAAGGCACATTATAATTTTATGGCTACAGATAATTAATGGGTTGTTTAGGTAAATTGCTTTGGTAAGAAATTATGCTTACTTTACCTAAGATTGCCACAAATAAACACAAATAAATATATATAGAGAAATGGCTTCATAAAAATTACTGTAAAACAATCTTGACATTTTTGTGGCATTGCTTTAAATAAGTAAGTAAAACTTAGGAATATTTAATAATAGAAAAGAGAAATCATCAAATAGCTATGTTACAGAATGTAAAATGGCTGTCTTGTTATAGGAACAAAAAGAAGAAACAAACATTTTTGCCATATAATCAGTAAGGTGCACATTCAAGAAAGGATGTGTTTTCCCTGAGCATCATAATTGCAATGAATTTCAGTATAGACAACTACATTATTGGACTTTGATCACAGGACCATGTCTTATTTGCCATTTATTCATTTACCAAACACATATCATGTGCTAAATGCTTTATTATCAATTAAATTTAAAGAGGTTAATAAATGTCCACTTGAGGGGGGGCAGAATAATTAGTTATTTATGGGAAATGTTTGCTCTATATTTTTTATGCCCATTATTTTTTGTTCAGTTTTATATAGTTAAAACTTGCCTCCTTGAAGCATTATTTTCATGTGTGATTTAAAAACACCGAAACTAGAAAATAAAGCATAAATTCAGGTCATATTTAGTTGCCAGATTAAATATTAAAATAATTAAAGATAAATTATTTGAAACAATGATTACTCCTCAGGAAATGCATAATAAATAAAAAGAACATTAGAGAAAGTATTTTTAATATGTTATCTTTTAAAAATTTCTTCCAGCCTTTGTTCTTAAGGAAACAAACTACTGTTTCACTTTCCTAAAGCCACTGATAAAACCATGCATGAAGATAAGAGAAAAAATGAATCCAAGATAGGTGCCATCCCCAAAGGAATGAAGCACTTCTTTGTTTTATATTTCCATTTGAAATCTGGAAATTTTGTATGCAAACATCTTATTTCTTGGCACTGCTTCTCAAGTTGAGAGATTAAATCTAGCACTGCATAAAGGTTTTTCAATAAAATAGTTTGCATAGTCTTCCGTTTGTGGAAAATTGATGCATCATATGATATGCTTTCAATTGCTAACTTTTGTTTTAAAAAAGCTGGAAAGAATTTCAGCCAACCATTATCTAATCAAGAAAATATTTTCTACCTATCTTGTCTTCAATATAACTTGCTGCCAAATATAGTTGTGACTATTGAAAATCACTATGCATTTTAACACACAAAATAGACTCTAGTTTTGTTTAAAAAGATGCAAATTATTAAAACTATTTATCATTATCAGTGGAATGCCCCCGAATTTTATGCATGTTGCAGAATGATTACATGACGTAATTTAATGTTATATTGGTTATACTACTTATTTAAGTAGGATGTTTGCAATTTTGAATTACAGGCAGGTCAATATAATAGCAATTTTGCTAGACCTTCTCATATTTATGCCCAACCCTGACTACAGAGTAAAGCTTGCCATTTGGATGTTTATTTAGCTATATCATTTACCATGACTTGTAATATCAAAATCCCACCTGAGTTCAACTTATATTAATTACAGGAAGAAGAAAACTAAATATGACTTGTGAGTTTTATTTGATGTGGTCTTCAAATAAAAAGGTTATCTCAATCAATCCAACTACTGATTCTTCATAGGAGCAAACATGCTAAAGAAAACATGTTTTAGCATATGAGAGCCCTGTATTCAGAAACGTTTATACCTGGTCTTCTGATTTGACTTGATTCAAGAACACACAATATGTGCTCATGAAAGAGGGTCTGGGCTAAAGGAAATTTTCAGAAAAGGCCCCTTGAATCTCTTAAAAAACATGTTCATGGAGGCAAAGAGAAGGTGGCTGAATACTCAGATTCTGGAACTGACTACCTGAGATTAGTTCCTGGCTCTGCCTCTCCTCTGTGACCTGGGGAGAATCTCTTTATCTCTTTGTGAGATTCTGTTAAATGAGAAAAATTTTTAAATCAGAGGTTTAAGTGAGTATCACATATAAAGTATTTGGAACAGAGCCTGGAAGATGAAAAGTTCAATCTACGTGACAGTTATTTTTATTTATTATACAACCTTCACTGCAGACCACGAACTGTCACCTGTGTTGTTCCTTCATTCATTCAATAAACATTTATTTGTGTTTACAGTAGAGAAATGTAATGTGTGTTTTTAGCTATGTGAATGCAACTGCATTATCTCAGAAAGAGAGAGAATGGTTCAGAAAGCAGTCTCAGCTTTTCACTTCATTAATGATTGCCCCAGAGAGAATCAGAAAACCTGAAATGGGTACACTGGTTTATGTGGGTTTAAGTCACTGTGTGAACAACAGGCTGTGACTCTGGGCTTGAAGTATCATCATTGCTTCTGGTGAGCACTGACAGAGAAAACCAAAGCTGAAGAGGATTCAAGTGACGTTGAAAGGATGCACACATGCACACACACACACTCACACATGCAATGCACACACTTACACACACACCACACACTTGCACACTCACATATGAATGCACACA
The DNA here is from genome assembly GCA_030015415.1 of Cynopterus sphinx. Lineage (NCBI taxonomy): Eukaryota > Metazoa > Chordata > Mammalia > Chiroptera > Pteropodidae > Cynopterus > Cynopterus sphinx. Next base: position 45,469,143 of record CM057391.1, on the reverse strand, counting down.
CACAATTTATAAGCATCATGTTACTATACTTATGATTGTCTCCTTTATACTCCTACTCTGGAATCCAGCTCTGGCAACTCCTGTGTGTTCTGTGACAGTGGTAAAGATTTGTTTTTCAACAACATAGTTTCTGTCCTCAGAAGCTAATAACCTAGTACAGATGTCCTCAAATTTAATGTATGTAAAAATTATCTGGGGTACCTGTTAAAGTGTAGGCTCTTGCATCCCCTCCTGAGAGTTTCTGAAAAGGGATTAAACACTCCAAACAAATATATGACGGATGAATAAATTTTAAAAGACATGACCTATCTACATGTTTCTTACAAGAAACTCATTTTAAATTGAAAGGCACATACAAACAAAGTGACGGGATGGAAAAGATGTCACACAGAGAAACTAAAAGAAAACTGAGTTAGCAATACTCAGTATTAGATAAAATAACCTTTTAAAAGGAATAAAAAAAGACATAAAAGGACGTTACATAATTGTAAAGGGGTCAATCCAAGTAGAGAATCTAATGATTGTAAATATCTATGCACCCAACATAAGAGCACATAAATATGCAAAGAAAATATAAAAAAACATAAAGGGAGAAATTCATAGTACTACAGTAATAGTAGGTGATTTTAATACCCCACTCACTATCAATGGATAGATCACCCAGAAAGAAAATTAATGAGAATATAATGGCTTTAATAGACATTTATAAAACATTTTATCCAAAAATTGTAGATAAACTTTTTTTTCAAACTTATACAAACTCATATGAAACATTCTCCATATTAGATCATAAAATAAGCCTCAAAAATTCAGGAAGATTGAAGTCATATCAAACATCTTTTCTGACCTCAATGGCATGAAACTAGAAATCAACTTGGAGAAGAAAACTGTAGAAAACACAAAATACATGGAAACTAAATAACATGCTATTAAACAACCAATAGATCAAGGAGGAAATCAAAAAAGAAATCAGAAACTACACAGAGACAAAATAAAACATGTTTTCAGAATTTATGCAGTGCAGCAAAGGCAGTTCTAAGAGGGAAGTTTATACCTATATATTGCAAAAAACAAATGAAAATCCTAAATAAGCAATCTACTTTTTGCCTAAAGGAACTAGAAAAAGAAAAAGCAAAAATCAAAGTAAGAGAAATAATTACAAGCAAAAGAGAGAAATAATTACAAGCAGAGTAGAAATAAATGAACTAGAAATTAAAAAAACAAAAATAGAAAAGACCAATGAAACTAAGAGCTGATTTTTTGAAAAGATAAATAAAACTGTCAAGACTTTTGTCATACTCATCAAGAACAAAATAGAGAGTTCAAATAAGTAAAGTCACATATGAAAGAGACATTATAAATGACACCACAGAAATACAAAGAATAATTAAAGAATACTATGACCAATTACATGCCTATAAATTTGTCAATCTAGAAGAAATTAATAAATTTCTAGAAATATATAGCTCCCTGAAAAAAATGGGATTTCCCTCCATCAATCTTCCTGGGAATAGGTGAACCCAGGTTTAAGGGAAAGCTTCTGAGGTGGGACATCCTGATGTTGCCTTCTCCTCTCATGGTCAGTGTGCCATTGGCCCTGCTCATGTCCACCACCTCTCTGCTCTCAGGGCAATGACACCTGACTGGGTCCAGCGCAGCTGAAGGGGCAGTTTCAGGTCTGAACTCACTATTAGAAACCTACTTGGCTGCAGATATAAGACATATTCTTCAAGTTCTGCTTTATAGGTAAGAAAAGATAATCTTTTGGCTTCTGTCAGCTGATGCTTTTGTCTGATTTTTTAAATGGTTCAGAACTCATGTGACAAAAAGAAGCACACTGTCTTGGGCCCTGTCAAACCAAAATACCAGAAATATAAAATGAGAGTTGAAAAATGAATCATAGAGAAAGTGTTCTGGAATTAGGTGGTAGTGGTGGTTCCACAAATCTAAATATACTAAACATTACTGAACTGTGTACTTTAAGATGGTGAGTTTTAAAGTATGTGAATTTTATCTCAATAAAAAGAAAATAAAAATTTAAAAAGTATTAAATGTTGAGTCATAGAATGGGATAAGGAGCACAATCTCTCTAGAAGCATCCTGGAGGTTTGGATCAGGATCTGAGGCAAGGAGACCCCCAAAGCTCTACATAAGGGCATACATAGGGAAGACAATCTTTGAGGGACCTTAGACAAGCCTTGGTAGGTGTGCTCTTTGCATGCCTCTATTTAGATTTTCATTAATCTTTGTCATGTTACTTTTATTTACATTTGAAATTCAATTAATGTCTCATAGAAAATTACAGTCTGATCCTTTTTATGTGTTTAGGCAATGGAGTAGAGTCTGTGCTCACAGTAGAGCTACATCTATGAGCAGAGAACAGGAAGCATGAGGCACCTAATCCTGAAACTGAGGTGGCCCTTGGAGGAGAGCAAACCCTTTTCCCAGAGAACAATGAAACAGTGTATGGAACCAGATAACTGGCTGAGGTGCAAGTGCCAACCACTAGAAGTCCCCAGAAACACCAAGAAAGGACCCTCAGACAGGGCTGAAATGACAAATTTGTGTAGCCAAAGTACCATAAAGATTGGAGCCACTGCTGTGTTGTTATCAGGCATGAAAAGAAAATGTCATCTTAATTTTTAGTCACATTTGGTGAAATCAGGTCATTTGCAGGATATACTTATAATTTAAATATGAATTTAATCCATATCACATTTACCCTCTAAAAATTATATTTTCCTCATGATAATAGAGATTACGAAGTAAATGATTCTTCATTTTATTTTTCTCTAACAATTTAAATGGCTGTACATTTTGCCATTATTTGAGATTACTATAATTTAAATGTTGTATGACACATATTATTTTTTCATTATTTATTTATTATTGTTATTAAAAATTATTGGGGTGACATTGATTGACAAAATCCAATAATTTTCAAGTTAAGATTCAACAACATGTCATATTGTGTGTTTATAATATGGAATGCTTCACAATTTTTCATGTCATTCTTGTGCAGAGGCCATGCTAAATTTTTTTGTATCATTCTAATTTTAGAGTATGTGCTACCAAAACAAGCACAACATATATATATATTTTTAAAAATTAAATATATTTTTGCATAATTCATGATTATTTCTTTAGCTTACCACAAAAGCTTCTCATTTCCACTATATCACTTTTCCTACAGACTCTTCCTAGGGGTCCTCAGGTAAAGCAAAAAATGGAATGAGAGCTTCCTGTGTTCTAGAGGACTCCCTATTGCTGGTCTGTCTCACACATGACCACACATATTTCTCTTATGTTCTGACTATGCAAAATAAGTTCCCTTGTGTTGTGTCAAGTAAATTCTGGGCGGTTTATTTTTGTGGTGTTTTATTTTATTTTTTTGACAATGAAACGATCATTATTTGGACACATGATATAATCCCATAAGAGGAATTGCTAAATACAAGTGAATAAAAATATTAATAGTGTATGTGTATGCACATATGCACATATCTAACCCACACTTAGTATACACAAAAAAACTTTTACCAGTTTCAGTTTATATGTACATTTCTACTTCTATTAGAAATGGGATTATTTCCCCAAACTTTTAGTTAAAGGTAGTATTTCAATGCTCTTTTATTGGCAATTTTTTTATAATTAATAAGATAATTTTTTTATATTGAGCTCAGTGCAATACTATGGTACATGTTACATTACTATACCAGAATTTCATAATTCTATAAGTATCCAGCATGTGGTTATGTTAGATTGAAAAATCATTATACAAATATTCTGTTAAGTTAGGAATTTCCTAAATTTGTGAGCAGCTGTTTTCTTTCATGAAATATGAGATGATATAAAACTAAATATTGCTCCCAGTTCAGGGATTCAAGGTTGAATTCTGTTCTGCACATTACAATGGAAATACAAAACTTGATATTGAGATCCTAATACAAAACATGTCATTTTATTTCAATTTAAATCAGGAACACTAAGTGAGAAGAAAATTATAAAATAAATTATTCTAATTTATCAATTTGTATTTTTTCTACTTCAAATTTAAAGTATTATCTTCAATATCACAAATATTTATATTACTTTTATAACCCAAAATTTAATAAAATGAAAATTTATATTATCATTTTAACAGTTTATTTTCTTTCAACCATTTTCATTAGGTGAAAATGCTGAAAGTATTTGAATTGTGACCCTGGGTACAATTAGTGTGGTTTTATTGATTAACTGGCAATCTTACTAAACTCTCAGTAGTTTTAATAATTTTTTTTTTCAGTAAGGTTTTGGGGATTCCAGAAGACATATAATAGCTAGCAAATATAACATTATATTTTTCTAATTTTTATCATTTCTATTTAGTTTTATAATTTATTTTAATAGCAATTTTAGATCAATGTTCAATAACAGTAAAATCAACATGATGATAATAGATGTTCTTCCTTTTCTAGATATTTTGTTTATACAATGGACTGAAGAGATCTCAAGAGTACAGCTGAGTGTGACAAATGTATACACATGTAAACCACATGTCAATCAAGAGGATTTTATATTTTGCTCCTGCTTGTCTCATTGAATTGGAAGATCGTCATGGGTTCTATTGCCATAGGACACCCCATATTAACAAGGAAATATCAGAACTTCATAAAAACCCTTCAGAGCTGAGGAAACCAGATGTGGCAATCAGCCCAGGACCTTGACATTCACCTTTTCCCATCTCCACCCATACCCCTACAAAATCCTAGAACTGGTGGATTGTTGTTTCTTTGCATGAGTTTATAGATGGCTTCTTGGCCCAGTAGTTGATTGGTGGAGTGGCAATAAAGAAATGATGATCAATGGAGTTTTGTGGGTTCAGCTCTTACTCTCCCTAAATTATTTAGTAGAAGGAGAGCTAGAGTTTATGCTTTGATCCTTACCCTAAACACATTACAGAGCAGAGTAAGTGATATTCCTAGGGAAACTTAAAGTTACAGGCCAAAAATCAGATAAGAAAAAAACAAAAAAATCAAGAGTGAAAAACATTGCAAAAAGAATTACTTGATCAGATGAGCAACAAATTAAAAATAAATGTAATAATATCTCCAAGGATAAGGAAAGGGGATAATATTAATATGAAGCAGAAAGAAGTCATAAAAAGAACCAAATGAAAACTATATGTTGACATAATAAACGTAATCCCATGCAATCCCAGTCAAAATTCTGGCTTGAAGTTTTATAATGAACTCAATTTATTCTAAATGTCTATTGAAATATAAAGATCTATGTATAATTAAACTTGAAATAGGAGATAACTGTGAGAAGAGAATGTACTCTGCTTAGTACTAAGGCATATCTCAAAGCCACGGAATAGCAAGAGAAAAGAATTGGAAACTCGGATAAATGTATAAATGTATAAAATGGAAATTAATGCATAATAAAAAAACTATTTCAAAGAACAAAGAATATAATCATTATAAAAAAAACTGGATGCTACCCTAAAATAGTGTACAAATGTAGCCTCCAGATGGATAAAAGACCTGAAAATAAAGATAAAACTAAAATATTAATAGAATTTTTATAAGGAAATATATTCATAACCTAGGGATAGAAAATTTATTTTTTAATAACACAAAGTATTGCTTTACTTAAAACTTAAAAATGTGCATCATTAACTACACTATTAGGATAGTATTAAACCTTTCTTTGTATATGTGTCTGCTGAGCAGAGTTCTATATATTTTCTTAAGTTAATCAAAATTATTTTTATATTACTAAAAATAGAGTAAGAAATTAGGGTATAGAATAAATTTTATATTTTGAATTTTCTATTTTTTGAGATATAACTCATATAAAAGTGCAAAAATCATAAGTATGCAGTTTGATGAATTTTTACACATGTATGCAGCTGTGTAATCAAAATATAGATACTTGACTCACTCCGGAGATTTCCCTTGTGCTCTTTTCTAGGGAAAAATTCCTCAACCACTATTCTGGTATCCACTAAGATCTAACACCACAGATTATTTTTACAGTTCTTGAACATTATGTAATTGTAAGTATATAATATATACTCTTTATGTCTGGCTTCTTTTAATTAACAAAATGTTTTGGGAATTAATATGTGTTGTGTACATTAGTTTATTTTCTTGATTGTTTTGTAGTATTTCATTGCATGCATATAGTAGAGTATGTTTATTCTTTCTCCAGTTGACATTGCAGTTCTTTTTCCCAATTTTGGGCTATTATGAAAAAGTTGCTATGGCCATTCTTGAATATACCTTTTTTAGAACACATATGATTCTTTTGGATTTATACCTAGGAGTTGAATTTTAGAGCCATAGTGTAGGCATATGTGAATATTATTATGATGCCAAATAGTTTTCCAAAGTTACACTTTCCCCTGCCTTACGTAACAGTTCCAATTACTCTACATTCTCAACAACATTTGCCATTTTCACTCTTTTAATTTTAGATATTCTGGTGGATATTTGTAATATCATTGTGATTTTAATTTGCATTCCTTTAATAACAGATGAGGTTGAGCACCTTTAAATATGCTTATTATTCATTTAAATACCCACCATCATGAGGTGCATATTCAAGCCCTTCTTTGTTTTTTAATAAACAGGTACCTATCTTTTCTTTTTTGATTGTAGAAATTCTTTATGTAATCTGTATATGAGTTCTTTGACAGATATATGGATTGTGATTATTTTCTCTGAGTCTTTAATTTGACTATTCACATTCTTAATGATGTTTTTCAATAAACATTAAGTTAATAATTAAAGTAAAAAATATTTTTGTATTATGTTTAGTTCTTTGGTATTTTTTGTTATGTGTTTATTATATCTTTGTAACCTCCAAAGTCATTAAGATGTTATTCTATATTTTCTCTGATAGGATCTAGATCTATGATCCACCATGAATTAATTTTTTTAGTATGATGTTAGGGAGAGAATCAGGATCATTTTATTTTTATGTGAATATATAATTGCTTCAGTACTGTTTTTTGAGAATATCATCTTTTAGCCACTGAATTGCGGTAGTGCCTTTATTATATATCAAGTACTAGTATATGTGTGAATCTGTTTCTGTATGAATCTATTCTGTTCCATTGGAATATTTGTCTATCCTTCTGCCATTGTCATTGTATTTAAATTACTATAGCTTTATAGTAAATCTTGTAATCCAATAGTGAAAATCCCCTTTGTTTTCATTAAGGTTGCCTTGGCTCTTCAAGGACCACTGCATTTCTCTATAACTTTAGAATTTTAAAATTTAGGAACTATTTACATAAAAGAAATCTGCTGAGATTTTGATTGTGATGGTCTCACTGTATAGATTAATTTTAGAAAAATTGCTTCTATTAATGATATTGAGTCTTCCAATCTATAGATATGGTGTATTTCACCATTACAGTGACTCCCAGGAATCCACCTCCTAGGGCTCATTCTTTTCTATAATCTCCTTTTCAGTGTGGGTGGGACCTAGGACTTACTTCTAACCAACAGCATATGACATAGATGATGAGCTTTCACTAAGGTGATTACATTATGTCACATAAGAGTTATTATCAGATTTACTCTTGCTCTCCTGATGACCTTAAAGAAGCAAACTACCATCCTGTAAACTGCCTGCAAAGAGGACCACATGGCAAGAAACTGTGGACAGACTCTAGGAGTTAAACAGACAGCAGACAGCCAGCAAAGAAATTCACAATTCTGTAGTCACAAAGAAATGAATTCTGGTAACAACTTAAATGAGTACAGGAGCGAATTTTTCTCTAGTCAGATCTGCAGATGAAAATGCTGCCCATTATCATATTGATTGCAACCTTATGATACACTGAGGCAGCAAACCTAGTTAAGCTGTGCCCAAACTTTTGATCCATAGAAACTGTGAAATAATAAATGAAATAATAAAAATGACTTTTAAGTCAAAAGTATGAGGTGATTTTGTACACAGAAATTGTTAACTATTACACCATTTATTTAGATAGTTTTTAACGTCATCACTGTTTTTCAGTTTTCAGTGTAAAGGTCTCATGAATCAGGTGATATTTCTAGATAATTTATATTTTTCATACTATTATAAACTCCACTTTATTTTATTGTCTAATTTTTATTACTATTATTTATAATATATAGAAATAATATTGTTTTGTGCTGACCTTTTACTCAGAAATTTTATTAAATTCACTTATTGATTATAATGGTCCAATCATAATATCTGAGAATAAAGATTGTTGTACTACTATATTTTATATTGCCAAATTTTACTTGCTAATATTTTGTTTAGAATTTTTGTCTTTATGTTCATGACAGAAATCATTGGCCTTTGTTTTCCTTTGTTATTATGTTTTATGTGGTAGTAGTATCAAGATTATATTGGTTTTATAAAATAACTAAAAGGTGTTTTCCTTTTACCCTCAGAAAAAAATTTAAATAAGATTAATTTTTTAATTTAAGTGTATGAGAAATTCACTAGTAATGTCATTTGGTCCAGAAGTTTTGTTTGTGGGAAGGTATTTGACTCATTTTATAAGGATTTAAGATATTTTCCAAAGGAATTGGTTCATCTCATCTAAATTTTCATCTCTATTGGCATAAAGTTGTTTATAGTATTTTTACATCATCCTTTGAAAATTATAAGATCTGGAATAATTTTTTTCATGCATGATATCGATAATTTGTGTTTTCTCCCTTTTTTTCTTAAACAGTCTTGCTAATTATTTATCAAATCTATTAAATTTTTTTTCAAAGAACTAACTTTTGGCCTGATTGATTTTCTGTATTATAAATCTGTTTTCTATTTTATTTGTTTCTATTCTTCATTTTATTATTACTTTTCTTGTACTTTCTTAGATTTAATTTGATTTCTTGTCCAGCTTCTTGGATTAAATGCTTAAATCATTAATTTCTTCTAGTATATGCATTTAAACTTGTAAATCCCTTCTAATTTCTGAAATATATTTTCATAATATTTCAGCTCAGAATAATTTCTAATTTCCATTGTAATTGTTTCTTTGGCTGATGGGTCATTTATAAGTGTGTGTGCTTTAATTTCTAAGAGGTTTTATACATATCGTTCTTTTTTAGTTCTAATTTAGTTCCTCATTCTCTCTCTTCCTTTTTGGTACTCCAATTATAATTATGTTAAATCTTTGACTATGTCCCCACATGGCTCTTGTCTTCTGTTTCTATGATTGCTTCTTTTTATCTCTTGCTCTATTATTTTCACTTAGCTATTTTCTATTGATCTATCTTTGAATTCACTAATTATGACGTCTTCTCTGTCCTTCTACTTGTTAATTTATCCATTGGTTTTTATTAATTTTAGATACTTCAATATTCAAATGTCAATTTGTTTCTTTTGGAGAATTTTAATTCTGTATTAAAATATCATTTTCAACCATTTTATCCATCCTTGTTTGTGTGCGTGTGTGTTTTTTTTTTAGCATATTAACAGTTATGTTAAAGTCCTCTCTCCAGGTCAAAAATTAAGATGAGTCAAATGAGTTGCCCAGAACACAATACTAAAAGAGGCATTTACTCTCAGACTCATGCAAGTTTGCACCCTTGGAACCTCACCTCACTATCACCTCAGTATTTGTTTTAGTCCTGGGGCATAGTCTTTTCTCCTGTATATGGCCTTTATGGACTTTGAGGTATTCACCAAGATCTCTCTACTCTGACTGAGCCAAGTGTTTTGGTTTCTCTGAGCAAAGCCAAGATGTTTCATGAAATAAACCCTAATTATCTCTTTCTCAACCCTGTGTCATCTGGCATAAATTTAGTGTAAATACCTCTCAGAATCTAACATTAGGTCAATTGCCTGATTTAGTTTTTATGGATATTTTGGGGAGACATCAATGGAGAATACACTCGAAGCTGCTAAACGGTCCCCTTTTCAAATAGATATCTCATTGATTTCAGTTATTATGATTTCAAAGGAATTAATTGTTGAAACCTTCTGAGTAGTATTTCCTTCTACAGCATTATAGGCAGAGTCATTGATCTCTTTACCTTTAAAATTTCTCTGAAATGTAAAGTATAATAAACATACTTTAAAAGTGAGGACATTTGATTCTCTAAACACCCAATAATATAAAATATGTAAGAATAGTTCTAATAATAAATATAAAGACAATTAAATAACTTGTGAAATGAACACAGCCTCGTCTAAATAGATTACCTTTATTCGTAAAGAATAAAGATGTCCATAGCCTCTAAATTAGTGTACTTACCTGAGTAATGCCATTCTATATAAAATTGTGAAATTTGAAATAGTTATTTCAAAACTTATCTGAATTAACATGATAGAATTTTTTATATATTTTTAAAATATGGAGTGAAGAGAAAAGCAAAAATTTATCCTAAATTTAAAATAATTAAAATTTGATATAAAAATAGCTGGCTCACTAGGTAGGTCATAACAGCCCATACATAGGCCCTAAAGTACATAAGAATTTTGAATATAATTAAAATATTATTACAGATCAGTGGGGACAGAAAAAATAATTTAGTAAATGTTGGTAAGAAGTTAATGCTTTACAAAAGAAAATAACTTTTCATCTCACACCCTATTTAAAAAATGAGCTCCTGTTGATTAAATAAATAAATGTTAAGATACAGTTATGCACTGCTTAGCGACAGGCAATTGTTCAAAAATGTGTCAGGCAATTTCATTATTGCGCAATCATCATAAGTGCACTTACACAAACATAGATGATATAGCCTACTACACACCTAAGCCATATGATATAGCCTATTGCTCCTAGGCCACAAACCTGCACAACATGTTATTATACTGAATACTGTAGGCAATTGTGACACAATGGTAAGTATTTGTGTACCTAAACATAGAAAAGTTACAGTAAAAGTACAGTGTAAAACAAAACGTGTGTGTGTGTGCATGTGTGTGTGTGTGTGTGTGTGTGCTTATGCGTGTTCAGGAGAAAGGGGAAGACCTATGGAAGAAGGCATCCTCAGAATGAGAGTAGATATCAGGAGGAAGAAGGGAGGAAGGGAGAAAGGGAAAAAATAGAAGGAAACAGAGAGCGGAGATTGAGAGACTCAGAAAGATGAAGCTTGAGAGAAGGGGGTTGAGGGCAGAGAGAGGAAGAGAGGAGTAGGGAGAGAGAGAGGAATGGGATTGGAAGGAAGGAGAGATAAATGGAAGGTGAGATAAGATAAATGGAGGCAAAGGAAGTGACTTTGTGTGCATGTGTATGTATGGGTGTGTGCATGTGTGTGCAGAGGCAGGTATGGGTTGGAGATTGGCTCCAGAGCTTCCCTCCTCCCTAGCCCACTCTTCCTGCTCCCTGGCCAACTTGAAGCTCCAACTTCAGGTAGGCATAGGGTGGGTACAAAGCATGGTGAACCTCTGTCTGTTGAAACCAGAGCTAACAGTAAATTCATTTTAGTCCAATCCAGCCTTTTCTTTCAATATCACAAACTTTTTGCTCATAATTCATTAAAAATTTTATGAGATGACGTCATACATGCAGTATATTGTTGACCTAAACATCATTATATGGCACATGACTATGTACTACCAAAAAGAGAAGAACATGTTTTAGTGAAAAACAAAATTTCTATAATTTAATAGAAAGGATATAGTCATTCTATAAATTATGTTAAATAGGGATATTATTTGTTGTGTAGATGACAGATTAAAGGTTAATCTTCATATTATGAGCGGCTTTTTATTCATTTATGTACTTTTCAGTTTTAAAATAATTTTTTTATTTTTCATGAGTAGTTTTTGATATTGATAATGAATAGACAAAACTCAAAATTCAAATAAAGCAAATAATTCAAATTATAAATCCAATAAACACATGAAAATATTCACCTTCCTCACATCAGAGAAATAACAAATTAAGATAATAATCAGATGTCATTTATAACTATCCCATTATAAAAATTAGTGAGTGATAATACCTGTGACTGCATGTATGTGAGAGAACAGGAGAATTTCATTCATTATAATTAAAAATGTAAATTGTTTCAGAACATTTTGAAAAGCAATTAATAATATCTATTAAAATTGAAAATAAACATACCCTTGACTCAGCATTGACTGCTGGACATTTATCCCATAGAGATTGTAAGCATGAAATGTAGTATGGAAAATGATATGAGACAAAGATGCTGATTACAGATGTTTATAATGACAAAAATCTTGGAAATAGTATAAACTAATGAATGGTAGCATTGAATAAATTTTGGAATATCAGTAAAATAGAATATTTTACAGTCAACAAAAGAATAAGCTTTATCAGCTAGCTTACTTGGAAGGATTTACAAAATATGCTGTTATGTGATATGGATGAGGGTGGGAATTGGCAGGAAATTTCAAAGCTGGAAGGTACTAAAAAGTTGTAAATGGAAAAAGTACAGCAAAAGGAGAAAGAAAATCTATTCCATAATGAATTATGTGTATATTTACCATGTCTTGAAACTGGGAAGAGAATTTAGCGTAAGGGAGAAGAAAAAGCGGAAAAGATGATTTTAATTCTAATCTATTTGTTAATTTTAATGCAAAACAGAAATTGGGTGGGAAACTCCAGCTGAAAGTGATGGGATGAAAGTATAAGCTGATTGTGTGTTGTCAACACTTTCATTCCCACGGAATCAAACCTGGAGCTGGGTGGGAATTTGCTGCTCAAGTGGAAAGCCATGGGGGTTTAATGCAGGGAAATTGATGTGCCCACATTTTGTATTTTATTTACATGACTTGAGCTTGGCATGATCTTCATAACATTATAGACATACAGAACAGAAATCTTTATAACAGAGTTGCTTTTGTTTTGGGGTCTCAAGAAAGAAAATTCATATATTCTCCTTACCCCAACTTCTACCTCACCAAGAAGCCTGAGCCATTGGCATAAAGAGGGTCATTTAATTCATCCTGCTCCTGGCTGACTTACAACCACCACACTTGAGACTTAGGTGAGACTGTTGGTAATAACTCATTCAACTACAAACATGACTAGTAATTAAATATTTTTCTTGAAGTGAGGGTCCCTGTGTCACTTTTGTTGCTATTTTAATTGTATTTATGAATTTGCTTAAAATGAAGCAGCAGTATAAAATAAGGAGCATTGGATCTGTGTAATGGATTCAATGTCTCTTATCTTCTGTAATAAGGCTAGCCTTAAAAAATTACTATAAAGATAAAATGAAATAATTTATCTGAAATCATGTTGCAAATGCTAAAAAATAAGGAAATAGAAGGTGTTGGTGTTAAGTATTATTAATTTTAACCTTAAAGAAATATTAGGCCAAATGACAGAAATAAAATCAAAGAATGAATCAATCTTTTAAACACTCAGATTATTATGAGTTTTGAGAGATTTCTAACCAACCCTGTTCATTAGTATACTTTGGATAAATAATGACCCTTGGTTCTGAATGAGCAGATGAAACTTAGAAAATACTATGCATAGTACATATATGTATATTATATTTGTAGAAATGAAAATATGTTCTTAGTCTGTAACCTCAGGCAATTGTTGCCTTCCACTTTTACATTCCAAAGTAAAGGGCTGATCATCTAACAATAACCTGGAAAGAAGGTGGCCAGAACCTAATTTTATGATCCTTAGCTCAACACTCTTCTGATGCTTATAAATGTTTGAGGTTGGATTTCTATACAGCGCTCTCAGGGACATGCTGTGATTTCTGCCCTCTCCCATGGAGAAAAATGCTTTCCCTAACTTCAGACCTAAAGAAAATACCTTTGAGAAAACTCCCCAGATAGAGTTCAAGGCTGCCTCCAGCAGCATAGGACAATAGAGGGCTGTGGTTGGAAAATAATTAAACGCTCACCTACATAGGGTGGAAGGCACAAGTTTCCTCTGACCAGATATGGGCCAGGTGTGTGAAGGAAAAAAACAGCCTGTTACTTTCTTAAAGGGATGGCCCCATCTAGGAGAGGTGATGGGACTTCAACAGAGAAGTCTGATTGGGTGAATGGGTGTGGACAGTGGAGAACTAGGAGCCAAAGTGAAGAGTATAGTAGGTCATCTTCCATGTTAGTGAACTGTGCCAACAAAATCGTCTTCTTAGAAGCCACAACATGTCACCTTTTAGAGAAAAGAGCCACTTTAAACATGCAATGTAGCTAGAAGCCAATACCAGGTTGGTGCCACTAGAATATGGCTGAGATATCTTATGTCATTGAAAGGAGACAGTGAAGAAGAATCTTGTAAAATTAAATTCAGGTATTTAAACCCACTCTCCAACATCAATTCAGACCAACCGGTCACATTCTTAAAATTGGGTCAAGGATAAAAGTAGCATGAAAATTAAGAACCAAGTCCAACAACAATGAAGACATTTCTCTGTTCACTGAGGTGGTTTCAATGACTGAAATTTTCCATTTCTGGAAATCACATCAGTAAAAGCAGTACAGCCAAGTGAAACAGGAACTCTGAATCCAAAGAGACTGTTTTGTGCTATGTTTCTGTCACTTTTAAACAAGTTACTGAACTGTCTGAGTCACTCTATGAAGGACACTGAATTATAATGTTTAATGCACAGGGTTATTATGAACATTATAAGAAGTACATTTAGCTTAGAGACACATGGAATAAAAGAGTAATGCATTAGGTACATGCCAATATAGCATAGCATAGCATAGCATAGCATAGCATAGCAAACAGAACATATATAATATGTGTTTTACTGGTTTATAATGTTTCTAAATTCATCTTTATATTCCTTCTTTTGTGATCAAATTATTTTTTTGTTTTGGAAATTTAAGTTTTTATATAAAATCATTTTTAATAAGAGAAAAGCTACTAGCTTAAATTAATTTATAAGTCAATTTTTTTGACTCAAGAAAATATAATAGATGAAAAGATAAAGTGTAACTGTATTAATAAATTAGAATCAAAGTTTTATTTTAGATAATTTTAGATTTACAGGAAAGTTTCAAAGAATATAAAGAGTTCCCATATATTCCTTGGCGACTTGTAGTTTTTAAAATTAAGTATAAATTATGTGATGGTCAAAAGTTATTGGACTTTTGAGAGAAACAAAGCCGAATCTCAAATAAAAGCCAATAAAACATGCAGACTCCCTTGGGAATGGGCTTGAGATTCATCTTTGTGTTTCTTCCACCTACCACTGTGGCTTATGCCACTCTGTACTCAGTGACAACTTATGGTGGTTTAGCTTTTTGTCAGCATATTCTTTCTGTATCATATGCGGAAAGTAATCAAGCATGCAGAAGTAGTACAAATGCAAGGAATTTAAAAATACGATCCCACCAATTCCATCCTGGGAATCTACATAGATACATTAAGTGAATTTATGTGATTTGACAGTATTGTAGTAATTGGAAGCAACAACAACAAAAAAGTGACTTCTTTAATGCATCAGATATCTTGCTTGTTTAATAGGAGCAGGTATTCATTAAACAATTTGTTGAAGCAGCTTTCACTGAAGTTTAGAAGATAAAAACGTGTCATCATGTTTCAAATATTTCAGTAATGTGAAATATTCCGGTCTGCTTTTTATTCTGAAGAATAAATTCAGTAGTTCTCTTCCAAATAAGCACACAAAGTTCCAATTCTCATGTTTGAATAAAGCTAAAATGTTTTAATGAATATAAAAACAAGTTTGTTTTGTGAGAATTTATGTGTTTTATCTCCTTTGAAATTTATTTGGTTAAGTGAAAATTAGCAAATTCATGTTTACCTGCATATATTTTTAAATGCAGAATATTAACAAGTAATGTCATGAATGACAAAGAGGTTTAGTAAAGGGACTAGAGAGAAGTAAATGGTCACTTGCAATCTTTCTTTGAGCACTTAGAACTTGTGTAATTGGTAGTGCTCTGGCTATTGGGAAACAAACAAGCCATCACTTTTTATATTCAGTCAGCTGAACTTTTCAAAAGCATTGATCAGAAAACTACATACATGATGCATTTTCCTGCTGTTCCTCTTCAGTGCTCTCTTTACAATGTAGATGTGGTCATGTTTGGTTTCTCATTTGACCTTGTTAGAACAGTCCAGAATGTTAATCATATGGAGAATTCCTGATATATGTAATACTAACCCTAATATATAAACACTAAATATATAAACACTAAAATAAAGGAAAGGAAAGCTAGTCTTTCTTCATGAACTATATCAGTCAAAGATGTAATGGGCAGAATGCTTCATTAGAGTGTCCTCTGTGAATATTCTTTCTTTCTTGCATAGACCATTACCTAACTCTCTTGTGACATGTGTACATTTTTTGATAATAGAGAGTTACTTTTGGAAGTTCTTAGTGAATGAAATAAGTGTGTATAAATATTGTGATGACTGATGTTTTTGACAAGGATTTATTATAGTAATCTAGAAATAACTATTCTAACTACCTCAAATTACATAGGATGCTTATTTTGAAGTAATAAAAGTTACAGCAAAAAAATTTGCCTTTTCTTACAAATTATTTTAAATAATAAGTTCAGTGAGGTTTCTAAATATAAAATCCACATGCAAAAATGATTATATGGTTGTATGTTAGCAACCAATAATTACAAATGCAAATTATATATATGTTATTATATGAAATATATTTATTTATTATAGTAACACTAACTATAAAGTAACTAGTAACAAAAGAAAAATTAAAAAAAAAACTCAAGAAATGGAGAGCTAAATTATGTTTTATTTTCAGAGAAGGAAAGATTCAATGGAAGTTCTCCCAAAATAAATGTAGAAATTCAATATAATTCCTATAATAAAGTCCGAACATAATTTTTCACTTCACAAGTTTATGCTAAAATTATAGAAATATTGCATGATCAAATATATTTAGGATTGTTTGGAACTAGTACAAATCAAGAGAGGTACATCTTAGTAGATATGAAGAGCTATTATAAAGCCAGTGATAATTAAGATAGTGTAGTGTCAATTTCAGAATAGACCAGTTGGCCAATGGAATAAAATAAAAAGTTCAGGAAAAAACCCTATTATGAATGTTTGGAAAGTTATGCAGGAGGTGGCATTATAAGCCAGTGAGGAAAAAATCAGTTAACTAATAAAATACTGGGTTTTCCACTTGGAATAAAAATAAAATTAGATCTATCCTCTTTCTATAAGCAAAACTAAAGTTTAGATTGAGCAAAGCAATAAAACCCTGAACTTCCACTCAAGATGGATAAATACATAAACACTGTGCTCACCTCCCCTATGACCACATCAAAAATGTAGAACAATTAACCTGGCGAACCACCTGAAGTCCAGCTGAATAGAACTTCTATAAGTAAGGATATAAATGAGAAGCTAACTCTGAGACTAGTAAAAAGGGAGATGACGCAAAATGGACTGGTTCCACACCTACATGTGGCAGTTAAGGATTAGGAGGGATATTTCAATTGCAGAGGTCCCCACTGAGAGCTAAGGGGTTGTACCTCTACACCAGGCTCCCTAGTCTGGACTACCAGCACTGTGAGAGGAGTTCCTAGAACATCTGCTGGGTTAAACGGAGGGCTGCTGGAGTGCCATGCAATCCTCTTAAAGTGTCCACACATGAATTTACTAGCTGACAGACTCATTCCCTCTGAGCACCAGAACAGGAGCAGAAGCTGGAAAAGTTCCAGGGACATACAAGGATGAATTGAATTATCTGGCTTTATAGTGAGGGATGGAGGTGCAGCTCTCTGAGATTAAAATGCTGGCAGGTGCAATTGTTCCTTTGCTGAGTTTTCCCTATACCAAGACTACAGGTGCAGGTGGGCAACAAATCTGAGTCTCCATCAAATTGCCCCTACTCTGGTGATTATCTGAGAATCTGCCACACCCAACTCATGCACAGGCTTGGGCTTCTTTTCGTAGCTGATACAAATGGCTGGTCTCAGCCCATGCTGTGAACTGTCCTAAAATCTTTGAAGGGTCCACAAACCCCAAAGAGCAGTTTCTGGCCTCAGTGAGCATGTATCTTTCAGGAGCCCAAAGATGAGCATTAGTGGCAGCAAGACTCGGTTAACAGCATAGCCTCACTAAGGCAACTTCAAACCTAGCAGAGGCACCTGCCATTTGAAAATCACTTTGTAGCTCCTACAAGGTGTCCCCAGGCCAAGAACAGGCAATGGTGGACCTGGGCCTACACAAGATTCCCTCCTAAGAGGCTCCCGAAAAAATACACCTGGAGGCTGGCTTCAGACCATAACCAGAGCACTACCCAATTAACTCCACAAAAGACACACTCAATGAGTATACTCCGTAGGCACCAAGCCCAGTTACAGTTAATCACACTCTGTGAGGTCAGCCTTTACACACTAGCTCATCAACTTTAGTCATGGCCGGTCCACAAAGTCAGTCATGCAGAAGGTCAGTCACACCCACTGATATGCCAACAGCAATCGAGGCTCAACTACAAAAAGAAGGCACACACAACCCACACAACCCTTGGAGCACTTGGCTCAGGTGACCAGGCAGACAGTTCCTCTGGGTTTCATAGGACACCTACTATGTTAGGTCACCCTGCTAAGGCTGGGAGATGTAGCAGATCTACCTAATACAAAGAAACAAACACAGGGAGGCAATCAAAATGATGAGACAAAAACGAACAAACAAACAAACAAACAAACAAACAAACATAACATGTCTTAAATTAAAGAATAGGACAAAACTTCAGTAAAAGAACTAAGTGAAATGGAGGCAGTCTACCAGATACAGAGTTCAAAACACTCGTTATAAGGATGCTCAATGAATTTAGGGGAAGAATAGATGAACTCACTGAAAACTTACACAAAGAGAGAGAAACCATAAAAAAGAACCAGTCTGAAATGATGACTACAATAACTGAAATGAAGAACACATTAGGTGGAATTAAAAACAAAGTAGATGATGCAGAGGATCCAATCAGAAATCTGGAAGACAAGGAAGAGAAAAACAACCAATTAGATTTATAACAACAACAACAACAACAAAAAATTAAAAAAATAGTTTAAGGGACTTCTGGGACAACATTAAGTGTAACAACATTAACTTATCAGGATACCAGAAGGAAAGGAGAGCAAGGAACTGAAAACCTGTTTCAAGAAAAATGATTGAAAACTTCCCTAACCTGGTAGATAGATGATATAGATATAGATATAGATATAGATATAGATATAGATATAGATATAGATGATATAGATATAGATATAGATGATATAGATATAGATAGATAGATGATAGATAGATGATAGATAAATTAGACATACAAACCCAGGGAACATAGAGTATCTCAAACAAAATGAACCTAAGGAGTCCTACATCAAGGCACATTATAATTTAAATGACAAAAGTTACAAACAAAGAGAGAATCTTAAAAGCAGCAAGAGAAAAGCCATTAGTTATCTGTAAGGGTGTTCCCAAAAGACCTTCAGTTGATTTCCAAGCAGCAACTTTGCAGGCCAGAAGGGATTGTCAGGAAACATTCAAAGTAATGGAAAGCAAGGACCTATAACTAAAATTACACTACCCAGAGAGAGAAGTTATCATTTAGAATCAAAGGAAATATCAAGGGCTTCTCAGACAAGAAAATTCTAAAGGAGCTCAGTATTGCAAGAAATGTTAAAAGATCTCTTTAAGAAGAAAAGAAGTAAAAAATATAAATAATAAAATAACAATAACTACATTTCTATCAATAATTATTTTAAATGTAAATTGATTAAATGTTCCAATCAAAGATTAAGGTGGCTAAATGAATCAGAAAACAAGCCCCATACATCATACATACATTGCCTACAAGATACCCATATCAGACTGAAAAACATTCATAGACTGAAATAATGGATGAAAAAAGATATTTTATGCAAATGGAAACAACAAAAAAAACTGAGATAGCAATACTTATATCAGACAAAGTAGACTTTAAAATGGTGGTTGTAACAAAAAATAAAGAACATTAGTAATGATAGACATCAATCCCACGAGATATTAGAACCCTTATGAACATTTATGCACCCAACATAAGAGCATCTAAATATATAAAACAAATATTAATGGACAAAAAAGGAGAGATTGACAGTAGCACAGTAATAGTAATATTAGGGCACTTTAATATCCCTGTGATATCAATGAATTGATTACCTAGAGAGAAAATAAACAAGGAAACATTACACTAGATGAATTTAACTAATATTTTTAAAGCATTTTACCTCAAAACATCAAAATATACATTTTTTTCAAGCTTACATGGAATATTTTTCAGGATAGACTACATGTTAGTTCACAAAAAAGTCTCAGTAAATTAAAGAAAGTTGAAATTATATCAAACATCTTCTCTAATCACAATGGTATTAAATTAGAAATCAAGTATAATAGGTAAACTGATAAATACACAAAAAGGCGAATAACATGTTATGCTAAATAACATATTACAACAAGATCAAGGAGGAAATCAAAAGATATCTTGAGACAAATGATAATGAAAACACAACCTTAAAAAAAAAAAAAAATCTATGTGACACAGCCAAAGCAGTTCTAAGAGGGAAATTCATAGCAATACAATTCCTCCCTCAATAAACAAGAAAAATCTCAAATAATCTAACTTTGTGCTTCACTTTGTGTTCATGCTGAGTTTCTACCTGATCTTCTTTCTGCTGCTGACCTCGATAGCATTTGTGTCCATGCTCTACTCCTGTGTGAAGCCCCTCTTCCTTCACACCATCTCCAGGAAGATCATACAGTCTAAGATGAACAGTAGACTTGTTGGGGTGTCCACCATCCCACGGGTGTTCCTGTCAGCTTTTTTCAACATTTTTATGTGCAACCCCAAAAACCAGCCAGGCCAATGCATGTCACCTGGTAGTGCTGGCCATCGACTACAATTCCTGGGTGAGAGCAGGAATTCTTCTACAGGCTCTATTCCAATTACAACTTCCCCAGTTACTTCACCTATAGTGTGATGCTCAGCACACTGGCCTACTCAGTTGCATCATTCTGGTGCTCATGCTGGCCATTGAGCTCATATATTTGCTCATCATTGAGCTGTTCAGTGTCACATTCTTTGACAATGACAATCTGCTGATCACTGCCAATGCCATAAGACTTCAACAACATTACCCTAAGCATTTGGCTAAGGTGGTGATGAAGTTGTCACTTCAGTGTTTGTGCTGGCCCTGTACCTACACACCCAGCAGGTGTAGTTCACTACTGGCTTCAACTTCCTCTGGAAACTGCAGGCCGTGGAGGAGAAGGAGGAGATGGAGGAGCTGCATGCCTATACCTGCTGACTACAGCAAAACATGCTGCCCATGGATGTGGAATCCCACTTTCTGGCCCATGAACTGCACAAAGATGATCTCTGCTATCAGTCCTAAGAGTTTGGCCATCATGTTCACTTCTATCTCAAATTTCTTTGAGTTTTATGTGGAGCTGGAGTCCACCAACAAGGATGTCAAATGCTTGCAGCTGCTTAATGAGATCATCACTGATTTTGATAAGATCATCAACACGGATCAGTTCAGGCAGCACCTATATGGCTATCTGGGTCCTAAATAATTCCACCTATGACAAGGTGGGAAAGAACCACATCCAAGCTCTAAGTGACTTATCCATAAAGTTGATGGACCAAATGAAGTACATCAACAAGCACTTTCTTAACAACTTCCAGATGAAGATCAGGCTCAATATTGGCCCTGTGGTAGCTGAGGTGATCAGGGCTACAAGCCTCAGTATGACATGTAGGGCAATACAGTGAATGTGTCATGGACAGCACCGGTGTGTCTGACCATATCCAGGTCACTAGAGACATGTACAACGTGTTGGCTGCCAAGGTGTGGTAAAGGGCAAAAATGAGATGATGACCTACTTTTTAAAAGAAAGGCCCCACTCAGTAGCTGCCAGCCACTGAAACCAGGTAGCCTAGCCTCCAGAGAAATGGAAAACACTTTTTTGTGTGTAGGGTGGGCAGGTGGAAGTGTATCTTCCAGCTCAGGTGGCCACACTGGTGAGATTTTCCTCTCTGACTCCAGAAACAGCTTCTGCCTTTTTATGTGGGCAGCAGCCTCTTTCTCAGGCCCTGAGGTATCAGCATCCAGAAAACATCAAGTTGACTAAAGATGTTTCCTTTTGTAGAAGACTCTGCTAGACATCATCTGAATCTTGAGTTTTCTAAGGGTGCTGCTGCTATGTGGATGGAAATGAGCTACTGGCATGCTGATTAGTGTGCGGCTTTCCAGAAGCTCGATGGCAGTGCTGAGGGAGAGGCCTTGGTCTCAGTAGGTGGGTAGGCATTGAGACTCTGGCTCAGAGAAGCTTAGAGCCCCTAATAGCTCTAATATTGGAGGCTTAAAATTTCATACAGAGCATGGGCCCCTGCTCCATGGAGAGAGATTTCAGGTAGAAGTACTGGCTTTGAAAGGACTGTGGCTTCTATCACAGCCCCCTCCTACACCTACACCCACAGAAATTACACCTTTTAAGGGTACAGAACTAGTTGTAAGGTGGAGGTGAAAGGACTGGAAGCAAAGAGTGGTGGTTCTGAGAAAAAGAAAATATTTATTAAACAAAACAAAAATCTAACATTACTTCTAAAGAAACTAGAAAAAGAAAACAAAGCCCAAACTGAGTAGAAGGAAGGAAATAACACACATCAGAGTGGAAATAAATAAAATAGAGTCTAAAAACACAATAAAAAAGGTTAATGAAACTAAGAGGTGGTTCTTTGAAAAATTAAACAAAACTTAGGAAGTTGTAACTAAACTCATCAAAAAAAAAAAAAAGACAAATGACTCAAATAAATAAAATCAGAAATATAAGAGAAGTGACAACTGAAACCAAGAAATATAAAGGATTAATAAAAAAATATAATGAAAAATTATATGTGAACAAATTGGACAATCTGGAAGAAGTGGAATAATTCCCAGAAATATATAGTCTTCCAAGACTGAATCAAGAAGATACAGAAAATCTGAAGAGATTGATAACTACAGCAGAAATCAAATCAATAATCAAAATACATCCAACAATGCAAAGTTCAGATGGCTTCACAGGTGAATTTGGCTAAGCATTCAAAGAAGAATCAACACCTATCTTTCTTAACTTATTCTCAAAAATGCAAGAGGAAGGAAATTTTCCAAGCTCATTTTAAGAAGCCACCATTAGCCTGATTGAAAAACCAGATGAAGACATTACAAAAACAAAAACAAAACAAGAGACCAATATCCATGATGATTGTAGATGCAAAAATTCTCAACAAAATATTAGCAAAAGGACTTTAGCAATACTTTAAAAAGATGACACAATATGATCAAGTGAGGTTTATTCCTGGGATGCAATGTTGGTTCAATATCTGCAAATCAATTAACTTGATATGTTACGTAAATAAGATAATGAAGGATAAAAATTGTATGATCATATGAATAGATACAGAAAAAGCATTTGATAAAATCTATCACAAATTTAAGATAAAAAGTCTCAGCAAAGTGGGAATAGAGGTAACATGCCTCAAATAATAAAAGCCTTATATAATAAACCCATAGCTAACATCATACTTAATGGGGTTTAAAAGCTTAAAGTGTTTTCCTTAAGATCAGGAAGGAGACAAAAATATCTACTTTCACCAATTTTATTCAATATAGTATTACAAGTCCTACGTACACGACAGGAAAAAAATAAAAATTATCTAAATTGGAAAAGTAAAAGTAAAACTGTCATTATTTGCAGGTGGCATGATATTATATAGAGAGAACCCTAAAGAGTCCATGAAAAATATTATTAGAAATGATAAAGAATTCAGTAATGTAGCAGGATATGAAATTAATATATAGACATTGGTTGCATCTTTATACACCAACAATGAATTATTAGAAATAGAAATTAAGAAAACAATCTCATTTACAATTGCATCAAAAATATTTAGGAATAAATTTAATTAAGTAAGTAAAATACCTGTACTTAGAAAATTATAAGATATTGAAGAAAGAAACTGAATAAGTTATGAATGAATGGAAACCTATACCAATGTAATGAGTAGGAAGAATTAACATCTTTAAAATGTCCTTACTACCCAAAGTAAGCTATAGATTTTAATGTAATCCTTATCAAAATGCCAATGTCATTTTTCACTGAAGTAGAAAAAAATTCCTAAAATTTATATGGAACCGCCGAAACCTGAATAGTCATAGCACAAAATTAGAGGTATCATGCTTTCAGTATCAAATTATACTACAATGCTGTAGCAATCACAACTGTATGAGACTGGCATAAATACAGACATAAAATCAATGGAACGAAATAGAGAAGCCAGAAATAAATATACACGTATATGGTCAATTAACCTGTGGTAAAGAAGGCAAGAATATACAGGGTAAAGACAGTCTCATAAAAAAATGGCACTGGGAAAACTGACAGATACATGCAAAGAAATGAAACTAGACCTCTTTCGTAAAACATAATGAAGAATAAACTCAAAATGGATTAAGGACTTAAATGTAAAATCTGAAATCATGAAACTCCTAAAAGAACACATAGGCAGTAAACTCTCTGACACTGCTTTTAGTAATTTATATATACATATACATATACACATACACATACACATACACACATACATCCATACATCCATCCATATATATATATATATATATATATATATATATATATATATATATATATATATAATCTCTTTGTGCTAGAGAAATAAAAGAAAAAATAAATACATTGGACTACACCAAACTAAAAAGTTTTTATGCAGTGAGAGGAATCATCAACAAAATGAAAAGAAAATCTACTGAATAGAAGATATTTGCCAATAATACATCCAATAAAGTGTTAATATCCAAAATATATGAGGAACTCATACAACTTGATACCAAAAGGACAAATAATTAGATTAAAAAATGGGAAGAGGACCTGAATAGACATTTCTCCAAAGACAATATACAGGGGGCTGATAGACATATGAAAAGATGTTCAGCATCACTAATCATCAGAGAAATGCGAATTAAAATCAAAATGAAATATCTGCTGACACCTGTTAGGATGGTTATCATAAATAAATCAAAGAACAAGTGTTGGCTAGGATGTCGAGAAAGGGCACCCTTTTGCAGTGTTGATGGAAATGCAAATTGATGCAATCACTATAGAAATCTATATGGAGATCTTCAAAAAATTAAAAATAGAACTACCATATGACCCAGCAATTCCACTTCTGGGTATTTATCTGAAGAAATCCACAATATTAATTTGAAAAGATATATGCATTCCTATGTTTATTACAGCATTATTTACAATAGCAAAGATATAGAAGTCGCCAATAGACAACTGGATAAAGAAGATATGGCACATGTAAACAATGAAATATTACTTGGCCATTAATAAGCATAAAATCTTACCATTTGCAACAACACTGATGGATGGACCTAGAAGGTATTAGACTAAGTGTAATCATTAAGAGAGAGAAAGACAAGTACCATATTATTTCACTTATGTGTGGAATCTAAGAAACAAAATAAACATACAAAACAAAACAAACTCTTAGATACAGAGAACATTTTAATGGTTGCCAGGTGAGAGGGAATTAGGGAGCTAGGTGAAAAAGGGAATGGGATTATGAAGTACACATTGGTAGTTACAAATAGTCACAGGAATGTAAAAAAATCACGGGGAATATATTTTATAATATTGTATGAACTATGGATGGTGTGATGGGAGTACTAGATTTATTAAAGGGATCAGTTTATAAATTATATAAATGTCTAACCACTGTTATATACCTGAAACTAATATAATATTAAAAATCAACTGTAATTGAAAAAAATTTTTTAAATGGAAGAGGTTTTCCAGGTGTATTGTTCCTCCTCTACCCATATAAATAAATAAAATTAAACTTTAGTAAAGTATAGGAGACTATCTGAATGATGTTCAAACAACCTATAATTTATTAAACTATGTCCAAAGAACAAAAACACACACAAAAAGATTGGAATATTTTACCCTGTATCAAATAATCTCCAAACTTGTTTAGCCAACAAGACTATATTTTTGGATAATATTGCACTTCCTTCTGGGCTTGGCAAAGAACTCTGCTCATTTCAGGCGCAAAGGCCGGGTCGCCAGGCAGCCACCGGTTTAAGATTGTCAGTGGTTAGTGAGTGACAGTGAGTGTGCCTGTCAATTCTATAAGGTCCAAGGAAATAGTCCATTTACATTTATGAAATGTGCCACAGAACCAATAAAGTGTTTGAAGCCATAGAAATTCTGATATTACTCTCTGAAATTCATAATAATCAGAGTTATCTTTTTAAACTACTATACATTAATGACTATTTTGCTTTAAAAATTACTCTATGTTCAGTAAATATAAGATTGTTTTCTCTCTACTCTTTACTTTATATGATTGAAATACAGAACTCTATACAGAACAGCTTTAAAGAATCTTAGGACAGAGGTTTTAGCTCAGTTCTGTTCTGAGACTTTGGGCCAGTGATTTTAATTTCCAGGCTTCACTTTTTCATTTGTAGAATTCCAAGCGTTCACTGTCCCAGATCCTAGCAGCATGATTGTTTGATATCTTAAATTTTTCTTTCTTTTCAGTCATCTCTAATATGGCTTTTAATTAGCTTAACTTTTCTTCTAGCCATGCAATGATATCATTCCTTTGAAGGCTGTAATTAGCTGGTGGAAGAAATCACCAAATAAAATCAATGACTGATTATTGAATGGAAAACTTGTTTTATGCAGTTTTGGCTTACTGATGAGTTAAGAATAGATGTAATAAGGATTGCCAGCCAAGAGTCCTCTGAGTTAATTTGGGTATCCAGTAAATACTACACAAAAGTCCTAACAGAATGTTTTCAGAGATTGCCAATTTTCTTTTATTAACAAGTTGAAGGGGCTAACGAGGAGGCAGGAGTGAAAGCTAATGGGAAAGAATTCTCTTTTTGAGCCTAAGAGGCAAACCAGTCAAGGAAACACAATATAGGTACC
Source organism: Cynopterus sphinx (assembly GCA_030015415.1). NCBI lineage: Eukaryota > Metazoa > Chordata > Mammalia > Chiroptera > Pteropodidae > Cynopterus > Cynopterus sphinx. The sequence goes on along the minus strand of CM057391.1, from coordinate 45,442,226 downwards.
AGGAGAGGTAATGGCAGTGCTCTGTGGGACTCAGAAGACAGTCATTGCTCAAGCTGTCTCTATGTTGCTTTAATCTCTTACGGTTGCCTGCAGCTCTTGGTTAAGATACAGCTAACTCATCTCTCTAGAATCTCCTTTCATGTCCAAGATTGTTTACAGAAGAAAAAAGGACCCTATAAGCAGAATTTGACACAACTTTTTTAATCCTCTTATAAAATAAATTCACATCTATGTGTATGGTGTCCTTACTATTGTTTCTTATTTGCAAGGAGGTACAAGTAGATTCATGGTTAGAGAAGGACACTTTTATTTTCCCCTGTGTTTTAAAAAAGCACAGGTGGAAGAATGTGTACATTATCAAAATATATTATCAAACTACTAGACCTCCTAGCCATTATGTGTACTTCTTAGACATACTTGTATGTTAATGAAACTCATTTTAGGCATAAAATTCTCAGCAGTTTCGGGACAGAAACAGCAGCCCTCCTCTCTAAGTTGTGAATCAAGTCTATACAGTGACCAAAGAAAAAGTCTTATTCCAGGAAAAAGCCAAGTGGTCTGACTTATTCACTGCCTCTGCTTATTTTGCTGGGCTGGTGTCAGCCCTCTTTGATGTCTGGGTTAGATAAGATTACTTGAGTACGCATCAAACAGGAAAGCAGAGAAGCCTCTGGAGAGACCCCAGATGCAGTGGGTAAAATCTCACCCTTAGGGCTTGAGTGAGAGTGTCGTTTTTTTTTCTTTTTAATTTTTATATTTTAATTTTTTTCATCTATAGGTCTTATTCAATATGATATTAGTTTCAGGTACACAACACAATAATAAGACTTTTTATATAATTTGTGAAGTGATCACTCCTCTTATAAAATAAATTCATAATCCAGCACCCATCTGACACCACACATAGTTATTACAATACTGCTGACTGTATTCCCTATATTATTCTCTATGTACCTATGACTATTTTGTAGCTACTAATTAGCACCTCTTAATCCCTTCCCCCCAGTGCTTCTTGCTTTAAGTATGAGCTGGATAGAATCAAAAGCAACTTTGCTTTTTCCAATATTAAAAAAGTTCTGCTGTGTACTAATTCTTAATAGACTTTATTTTTAGAGCAGTTTCAGGTTCACAGAAAAATTGAATGGAAGACACAGAGGTTTCTCATATATTTCCTGTCTCTGCACATACAAAGCCTCCCCCACCATCATCATTCCTCTTCAGAGCAGTGGTACATGATTATAATAGATGAATCTACTTGGACCCATCATTCTCATCCAAGGTCTATAGTTTACCTTAAGACTCACACTTGGTGTTGTATATTCTGTGGATTTGGACAATGTATGATGACCTGTACCAACCATTATATCATACAAAGTAGTTTTACTTCCCTTCTCTGTCCTCTGCATATTTGCAATAATTTTTCCGAAAACGTTAAGCATGGTGGTAATTTTTGTTTTATAAAGCTGTGTATGTATAAAAAGGTGAGGGAAGAAGAGGACTGAAATCTCACTTTTTTAAAATAGTGCAGTAAAGAATGCTATGGACTTTGTTGTATGCAGTTCTCACATACAGCTAGGGGAAGATCACATGCTTCCTCTTCCTGCGTGGCAGGTCCATTTTGTGTCAAAGCTTTTTGAAAGCTCATCTGTATTCTAAGTGCAGTCTGAATCTTGTGTGTCTGAATCTATAGATCCCGTCGTGGAAAACTGCCCTTGTAGCAACCTGGTTGAGCCCCAGATATGATGAAAACCTACTGCAGACTCTTCCATCCTAGTCATACTAAATGTATGTTAGTGTAACAGTGGGAACATGTGATACAAGTCATGCATGTGCATAGATATGTATTTAGTAGATATATGTATATGGTTCATAATAGAGACTGACTCCCTAACTGGGTGTGCTGGCTTTTTTGCAATGGTCAATTTCAGAAGTACAAATAAAGAATTCAAAATTCTTAAGTTAGATATAAAAAGAAATACTTTATTTCCTTATGTCTAAGTACCTAATTTTAAGTTTAAAATCAATCATGAAATAAGGAGCTTCGAAACAGGGCTATCAGCTATGGAAATATGACCTTGTTCTTTCCAAGAATAAGCACCTTAAGCACAGCCATGAAATGCAATCAAGAGCACATTTCAAGAAGGAATTTGTAAAGCAAAGATGGGTTTTCCAGAGAGAGTATATTTTTATTTTTATTATTATTATTTTCTTATCTGTAGTAGTACATTGTTACTTGCTAAGGCAAAGAAAGAAAACAAAACAGCAATGAAACCAATTCAACTCAACCCAAACAAATTATAACAAAATAAAACTTATCAGAATATGTCAGTGGGAACTGCAATTAAAACTTCATTATGAGCTAATGATAGTAATAAGGTCCTGGATTCTAAGTTCAAAGCACTGCCAACAGTATGGCCAGCCATCACACCAGAAGGCTTCCAGACAGTTTATAGGATAGAGAAGCAGCTTTGCCACCAAGCCCCTACCTTTACTTTAGGGGAGGCCTTGGAGAAGGGTGCTGTTAGGGGAAGGCTGAGCCTGTGAAAAAAGATTACTTTCTTCTCTCAAGAGTTGCATTGCGAATGGGGTTTGAATTGCTGTTAATTCCTCTCCCGTAATTTTGGAAGGAATGAGTATAAGAAGCACTCAGAACAGAGTTGCTGCTGCAAGACAGGGAGAGAGGACATTCACTTTCTGGTCAGACTATTAAGCCTGTGTAAATCCTAACCTAATTCTGGACTATAGAGAAAGTAAAAATAAGAAATTAAGAACTTATGTCATTTTCATAGACTTCTAGGTGCAGAAAAGCCCAGAATTATGCCACTTCTATGGCGTTATATTAGCTGAATGATATTGAAATGAGCAGTAGATGTAGAAGAGTTTGAGATTCAGGGGACCAGTCCGAGGCCTGGTGTGTTGCGTCCCCCTAGAAATGCAACCTTACCACCAAGTGCACAGAAGGGAATCCTTTGTCAGTAGGGTCTGTTGGGGCCACCATTGTCTCCCTCAGAACAAATGAGGGGCATATTATCTTTTCTCTCTCCTTTTACTGCTTCCTACGATTAAAGGGGCTTACATCTAGAAGAGTCTGAGGAAGAAACTGATTCTGTCCCAACCCTGACTACAGTTTTAGCCTTTATTAAGGAAGAAAAGAGCATTGAATTTCAAAGTTGAGTTTTTTTTTTTTTAATGACTGAAAGTTGCTGGAAAAAATATGGAGTTGGGCCAGACAACTTGTCATTATAATGGTCAAGATACAAAGATTTTGTAGTGAGAGATAGGACAGTATTTAAAAGAAATAAAATTTGGAGATTTGGTTCCTCAATATACCAGTTTCAAGGACTAAACTTCAAATCCAGTCTCTCTTCTGGTTCAGAGTGAGTGACCCATGTTAATGAAGTTGAATGTGCAGGAAACCTTAAGGACTCAGTAGCATTCCCTACCTGAGTTGAGACTTAAAAAAAATGATAGACCCAAAGAACGTATTTCATTTTTTAGTGTAGTATAGAGAATAAAACTTCATTTGCATGTCACTTCAGGGACTTCGCACTGGAAATCGTAATGAAATTTTATAGTAATCAAAATGTGCCAACTGTGGAATTAGTTACAGTGGGTCTAGTTCAGTCATTGGAATATAAAGAATCTATGCACCTCCGTGAGTAAGATACTATTACAGTTTCTGAGAATATTATGAACGACAGGGCCTAGATGAGTCCCTTTGTGAGACTTGTCCTATGTTGAAGAGAGTGCTTCACCAAGGTCATTCCACCTTCCCAGACATGTGCAACTTCCAAGGCTTAATTCAAGGCAACTTATGCCTGGTTTAAGAAAACTCTGCAGGACAATTCCAGCTCAGGTGCTCTCCGAGGACCAAGAGGAGTCCTTGCTGTGACTGCATCTTATTTCAATGTCTTTCTTTAAACCAAGTTGAAAAATTATAGCCCACTGGCCAGATCTGGCTTGTTGCCAGCTTTGGTATGGCTCATGAGCCAAGAATGCCTTCTACATTCTTAGATGATTAAGAAAATCAAAAGGAAAATGATATTTTGTGACATGTAAAAATTATATGAAATTAAAATTTCAGTGTCCTGAGTGAAATTTTAGTAAACACCGATCAGCTCATCATTTGTGTATTTTCTAGGGCTGCTTTTATGGTATAAGAGTAGCACTAAATTATTGCTTCAGAGACTGTATGGCCTACAAAAGCCAAAAGCACCTACTAGTTGTTTTTTTATAAAAAGTTTGCTGACCTTGCTTCCTTCCCTCTCCTCAGGTGTTGAGACATGAAACCTCTTTCTTAATAAGCCTCTGACATGAAGCCTCTTTCTTAGGATCTGCTTCCTGGGGTCCCTGACTGGGGGTGGGGTGTCATTCATGGTTACTAAGTTATCAAAACAGGACACTGCATTCTATAGTTTTGGATATCTTAACACAAGGAGTATTAAACACATTTTCAATAACAGTGATTTTTCTAACTTTCATCAGATTTCATTTATGGAATCTGCTGTTTAATTATCATAAAAAAACAATATTTAGTATATAATTATTACTATACAACTAAAATGTACTTTAGTGTCTTGATCTGCTTAGCATTTATTTCCCCGTCTGGTCAAACATGCTTACTGTGATGGGGGCCCTTTCTATCCCTGGTTTATGGGAAACCACCCCTGGCACAGAGGGTGGGCATGTGACCCTGGCTGACCAGGATGAGTACCACACCTCACATCCCCAAGACCACACCTTGACCACAGGCTGGGTATGTAACTCTGGCCAGGCTAGCAAGAGCTCATCCCAGGACTTTGTTCTTGGTGCTTTTGGAAAAGGTAACTCACTAAGATGGTGAGATGTAAGTCTGAAAATGCCATGGGCCATCATGATGAAGGCCAGGAGCTGGAGAGACAGTAGTGAAGTCCCAACAGAAGCGGGTCCTTTTAGCACCCTTTCCAACCTTGATTTGTCAACAAGTTCCTTTATTTGCATGAGTCAGTTTCTGTTGGCTGTTGGCATTTGCAACTGATGAAGTCACAACCACTACAGAGATTTCCTTCTGTCTTAGAGTTTTAATATACAGTGCTCCTTGATCCTCATGACATAGTGACCTGAGTATGTTCACATCTGAGGACACTGAGGCTCAGGGAGAAGTAACTCCCACATGTAATGAACCCAAAGCTTAAACTCCCACCATCTCACTTTAAATCCTGTTCTTTCACTGTAGGATGTACATAACTGCTCATTTCTCAATCACGCATTATAAAGCAACAGAAAAAATACTTGCTGAAATTAACAATCAAAAAGTAAAAAAAGCTCTTTATGTTGTGGCTAACAATGTATGGTGCTAAGACCCATTTTCCTTCATTTGTCAGCGAGAATAGAAAATTATTAAAAAAAATGTTCAAATAATTAAAAATATATCAAAGATCACTTAAAAATAACATTTTAAATATTTTATACTAAAAAGTTATAAGTATATGGATTTTATTTTCTTTAAAATCCTTAAGATCTTGAAATTTAAAACAGAGTTCTTGGCTTTTGTGTTTCCTTTTGTTTTGCTTTGTTTTAGAAGTCCAACTGCTCATGTAGCCACTATTGACATGAACTTCCACTTGTAGAGTGACAACAAATCTACCTGCTATAGAAATTTTATTATTTTTAAAAATTAAAACAGAGAGATTGATTTTTCTGGTTACTTAAATGAAACATACTGATTGTAAAATAAGAAAGAAACCCCAGAAGATTAAAAAAGCAAATAAACATTGTTCAACATTTCTGTCACCTACTGAGAATTACTGCTAATGTTTAGATGACACTTTCCAGGCTTTAGAGAATAAGATCTTCTCATTCTCTAACTTCCTCTGAGGAGGAGCATTAAACCCCTTATGTGAAACAAGCTCTTTGAGGTACTGCTGTGAGCTCCCTGCCAAAAAACCCAAGTGTTTGCTGCTTGTTTCTTTTTCTTGCTCGTGTTCCTTTTAGAATCATGTGCCTAGTTGCTTCATATGTGTGTCTGTATGCATGTATGTATACTTATATGCATATATTTGTTGATATGTACTCACACACAGACTTATAGGTTTTCTATTTGTCTTCTACTTCCCAGCTTTGTGATGATAGAGGACTCTTGAGGGACAGGCATTTCCCCTTCTGTGTTTATTCATAAAATCTATAACCTCTGTGCTTTCCACATTTTTTGACAGGAAAATCCTCTTTAAACATCAGAATGTCTCATTGATCCTCATATGAAGCAAATATCCTTTAAGTAAACAGTGACTGAGAAAATTCTACGAATCCACTTTAGAAATGAATCAAAACTACATCTATACATTGGAATTGGCAGGGAAGGATATTACATGGGGTAAGATATTATTTACTCAGTTTATAAAACATATAATTACTTACTCATACTAATGCATATATTCAATAAAATATATGTTGCTGTTCTTCATTATTCATTCTGCATATTTTAGCAGATTTAAATAAACAACGAAATGATGATGCTTATGTGATAAGGATTGTAGGTCTTTATTCACTGAGCCACAGATTTCTCAGTGCTCCAAACCCTGAGGTTGAGAATTACCATTCTGAGGGATTTTTTTTTCTTGTTAAAATCTCAACCCTTCCCTTCCACATACAATAGTTACTAGTTGAGTTGAGGGGAAAAGGGACTACATAAGTGCTATTTAGAAGCTAAGTCATCAACATGACACAAAACTTAATATTCTAAAATTTTAATGAAGTCCTTTGGAAACCACAAACTCTTCATCCTGAGAAGTCACTATGCACAGTGGAAAAAAATGATCTAAAGTCCTTTTTTTGGTTTAGCATGTGATGCAACATGGTTACTCTTACATCTATATAAATTTTGAACATCAATTTGGAATCAAAGGTAAAAAGTGGTAGAACCTACACCAAATGTGCTGCTGTCTCCAGACAGGTGGATGCAGTCATCTTGGCCACCCTTCCTCTGCTCTAAGACTCCTGCTATTCTCCAACAGAGGCATTACTACCTTTAAGGACAAAACCTTGTTGCCCTAGCACCAGGTCTCAGGTTCCTAGCTTCTTGCTCCTGAATCAACCCATTGTGTGAATTCTATAAAGTAATTTATACTCAAGTTTTAATAATTTTATTGACCTTAGTGGGGTGCAAATATTATTAAATGGTTTGTTTTTTTTTTAATGTTCTAACCATGGCATTTAGCCATAATCTATGGAGAGGTCTTTTGCCTCAGGCAAATCCCAAGGAGTCCAGTCTAGTACAGACCAATAAAAAAATTTTAGTCTAGGGTTTCTATCTTTAAGAGATTGATACTGAACTATTTATACACAAATAAAATTATGTCTGGGATTTGGTTAATTAAAGCTAGGGAGTAATGATAGGGAAGGGTATTGAGTGGGGGCATAAATGAAACAAGACTAGCATTAACTGTTAATAGTAGAAGCTGGGTGATGGGTATGGGGAAATTGTTATATTGTCTTTATTTTGAATATGTTTAAAAATTTTTTTTAATAAAAAAGCTCAAAAATTTTCTGCAACTATTGCCCTAATTATTTATGCATACTAAATTACAATAAATAAAACATTTATAATAAAGAAAACCATTGGTGAGGGAAAAAGTCCTTCAGGATCTTTAACATGCATATACAGAGAGAAGCATGAACTTTTCTTATGTTTCCTTCTTCCTCCCTTCCAGACCTTCCTGGGTCATTTCCAGATCTTTTGGTGTTGGGGTAGGGAAGAAAAATTAGGAAAAAAAGGGTCACATCCTTTCTTGAGTGTTTCTGCTTCTGGGTCCCCATTTCTTGCCCAGTTCTGGCAGGTATCCTGCCCTCTGGGTGGCAGGTATCCAGTTGCTGGTTTTCATGGGCACAAGTGTCAGTTCCTGGGGGCTTGATGCAGGCATATTACTACTGCACATTTTCTTTGCATAGAAGGTTCACTTATGACTTGGCCTTGCTATTGCCTGCTCAGTCACTATCCCTAATAGTTAACCCAAACAGTAACCACAGAACCGTCATTTTCCTGTTGTGCCATATATGCAGCACAGGCTTCCATTCCCATGTCTCCCTCTGACTGCTTTGTCTTCTCTTTTCATTGCTTTAAATAGGAACTATTGGTAAATCAGCAGTTCCATTGAATAGTGGAGGCATGATCTGCTCAGAGTGAGATGCTAGTTTACCTTCCTTACAGTGTCTGCCTTTAGTTTTATTGCTTGTTATTATTAACATAGTGACCATTATTGTTTATTGTTGTTTTGTTTTATGGTGGGAGAATAATCTTAGCCTCCTTCATGAGTAGGAGAAAGGACAGCTGCCCTACCTCCACTAAGCTGACTCTGAGTTAGGACTGTAAGCACTGCCTTCTCATAGGTTTTCTACTTATATTGCCCCTGGGCACCTTGAGGGTATGACTGTGTGGTGATTGAGGGTAGAGGAGCAGTTCTCCACCTCGGGAGAAGGCCAGGCACACAGGATTATGTCTAGTCCTCCTTTGGAATGTGAAGTACTTACAACCCTTCTCCTACTACCTTTGCTCTGGTCACCAGCTCTGGACCCACAGAAAGTTTTCACCCCTCTCCTCTTCCATGGGCCCAGGCATCCTGGAAAAGACCAATTGCCTAGTACTAAACTGTTGCCTAGGGTTCTGTGTCTTTAAGCCTCACCCCTGCTGCTCTTGCCTCCTCCTGAGATTTTGTTTCTGGGGTTCCATTTTACATCTTGGGTTTGTTACACACAAGGACAGAAATATGCCCTGCTTCACTCTTAAAGATTCCATCCCTACAGAGCCCATCTGCGTCAGCACATCCAGCCCATTCAATTTATCAACTACATCTTGGGCAGGGGTGTGGTCTTTCTCTTCACATTCACATTTCCAAATAAATTGTCCAAAGTCCTCAACTTCTCTTCAGAAAGTTATCCAAAGCTGAAGTGTAGCTGGCCCTGAGTCCTTTCTCTCTGCTCCCTGGGTCTTTTGCTTTTATCACTTACTTTTTTCCCACTTCAAACACTCTGCTCCTTCCCCATATTCTGTCATTCCCATGCCTCATCCTACCTTCTTGCAGACCCAGGGTTTTATAGTCCATGGAGGCAAGCATGCATCTGAAGTCCCACCCTCAAGTGAGATGTTTCTTTGAGTCTGTGTTCTATTTTCCTATAGAATGGGAGGTGGAAGGAGAGAAGGGAAATGCACAGAAAACAAACAAAAATGAAACTCTGACATTTATCCTTCCCTGGTAAAACCATAAACTAATTTATACTCAAATGATAATGTTTGGGATTTAATGTCTTCTAAGTACTTCTGCAAATTGGCACTAGAGGGTTTTTGCCTTGGGCTTGAGAAGGATTCCTAGACCTGGATCATGAGAATTAGGTCAGGCCCCAAGGGCATGAAAGAAGCCAAAAGACCACTACCTTAGCAGCATTACACTAGATTCGGGAATTCGAATGCTGTAGTTCTGTAGCAGTGTTTACTACGTATCAGATATTTCTGTGAACTTCAGTTTCCTTATCTATGAAAAGAACAAGGGTTGCTGTGGGGGTATTAATAAAGAAGAATGATATATGTAAAAGTGCTTTGGAAACTCTAATTCACTTCTGCAAATAGCAGTTATAAAAACCCCCTGGGGCCTCTGAGAACATGAGGTATTTTTACCATGGAGCTGATTTTGCTTAGCTAAACCAAGAGAAGCTATAAAAATTAGTAAAATATGTAATTTATGGGCTGCCTTTTGTGGCCTTGCTCCAACTATTTTATACTTCTAGTTCAAACAGCACTTCAAAGAGGAATCTGTTCATGGAAGTGCTGCATGGATGGTGGGAAGAATCAGTAAGTTTTTGACCTATTATCCTCTTCATATTAGGCTTCCCCTCCCTGCACAATTATGTAGTGAGCCGATCTCTCCTTTTACTACCATAAAGGCAGGCCTGACCTCTTCCAGGGAGGCTCAGGAAGCTGAATTCTACCTGGAATTTGCTTGTGACAAACCAGACAAACTTTTTACTTTGAGATGGGTCAGGCCTCCAGACTCCTTCATCTCATTATTTATTATCATCTGGCTCCAGGGCTTTATACAGTGCATAGAGTTCTTCCTCCTATTAGACTGGGTCTGTTGGTCACTATCTTTTTCATGCTATTTGCACTTGTGTGGAAGGACAAAAACACACATGCTGTTGCGGGATTCTTGAATGGAGAGAGAGAACACAGAGGTTATAAGCAGGAAGGAATGTTTATTGATGCCAGCACGGACTCAGCAGATTATTATGCAAAGGCTGAGCCCTGATTGTAACATGGCCGGCAGTTTTATAAAATCATGTACTTCCACATTTCTACACAGTTATAGATATTCCATATAAGGAAGGAGAACATAAGGAGAACATTGATTGGCTACCAAACTATAAGGAAACTGGCTTAATCATTTAAGTGGGTTTTTGAATTGCCATGTCAGGTGGGGAGTCCTGGGAAGGGGGTGCAGCGTCAGCCTGCCACAACACAGCGTCCCTTTTCTGTATGTTTTATGTAGTTACAGCGTAACTATTTCAGAGGTGGGCAATAGTGGGCTTTGGACAAAATCTACCACTTGGCTTGAATTTTAAGGTAATGTTGCTCTGGTCACTGACAGAGCAGTTGAAAGGTTAATATCCTTCCAGTGGTGTGTGATGACTATGCCTTTCAGAGTGAATGCTCATTTGTTCCACATATTCCTTATGAATTTTCACCATGTGCCCTCTGCCTGGGGTAATTGCTGAGAACATGATTGTGACTAAGACCAGGAAAGCCTTAACCATACAATGCTCATGGACTATCAGAAGACAGGCCTGAAACAAAAATTGTACAAATGTTTAATTACAATTATAACACATACTATGAATAGATGTGCCAGATAAGATATAAGAAACCCAGTTAAATCTAAATTTCAGATGAATATGTGCAACTTATTTATACCACTAAGTTATTTGTTGTTTGTCTGAAAATCAAATTTAACTCAGCAATCTGATGACCACAGATGAAGGGACATAGGATGCTGTAAGAACATATTTACAGTAAGTCCTAAACTTGTCTGATGTGTGATGCTTATGTGAATGACTCAGGGGTTAGATTTAAGAGTCATTATCGGTTAATTCTAATTTAACCTTTCAAGGAGAGAAATAACCCTTCTATGTAGCTAAAGAAAGAACATGGACATACTTCATCTGAAAAATGCTCCTAGGTGGGAAGCTTGTTTTTAAAGTTTAATATTGCTATACAGGGTGATTTATAGATTACACTATGGAAAGAATTTATGAGAAGTTTCCATGCAGAATTACATAGCTCAGATCAGGTGTAGCAAGGACCATGTTCCAAGAGTCAGGAATTGCTCTCCCAGACCAAGTACTGTCTAATTTTTTATTTGTGTCTACTACTTTTTCAGCTTTCCCTTTGTTCTTGTTGGTAAACATATGAAATTGTAGTATTTAATGCAATTTAAAGTTATGTATAGAAGAAAGCAGCATTCTCTATACTTAACTTTAAGAAAAGGACTGAAATTGTTCTAGCAATAAAATTCAAAAATGAAATTGTTTGGTGTTTTGATGTGTTCTTTAACTATTAGCTGTAGTTTTCTCCAGCAATGTGCTGGAGCAGCTCTTACCGTTTCTTGAAAGCCAATGTTGAATTTTCAGGAATTTCTGTGAGCTAGTTGTTACATACAGCTGTTACAGTGAGAGCCATGGTGGGAGTATTAACACCACAGAAATTGGAAAATGCCACACAGCTATTTTTTTTTCCTCAAGAGCTGTGTATAGTATTAAGCTGAACCCATTATTCTACACCTTCTCTTTCTCATATAACCAAAATTCACTTCCAAACTTCCCATGTCAATATACATGGTGCTGCTTCCTTTTCATTCTTGTAAGCTAGGACAACAGTGCTCAGTGTGTGATTTGAGAACCCACTGCAGTTACTGAACATCTCAGACTGACTGTGAAGGCCTTACTTTCCAAGGCAGGATTTTCTTCGTATGCATCAGCTAATACAATGTATCATAACAGATAGATACAGACCTAAAGAGATTAGCAAATATGTTAAGCATTAATTTTCTCACTAAATTTTATTTGTATGGCTATTTTTCATATGAAGGTTATTAATGTTAAAATGTAATGGGCTTGCTATTGTTATTTGTAAATGAATTAATAAACATTTTAACATTTCCCAGCTTTAATTGTTAATGCAGTAAGTGTTGACAGCTGTAAACCACATAAATGAAAGGTCTTTGGGGTCCACAATAATTTTTAAGCCTGAAAGGGAGTCTTGAGACTAAGAAAGTTGGAGATGCTGCCATGCTATTGGTGCGGTGGTTTAGTTAGAAACTCACACAGCCTCATCTTCCCAGAGACAAATTTCAGGGTAGAGTCAGGTCTCACAGATTGTAAAATTCTACATTATATTATTGTAAACCTAAGATTACCATGAGTCTTTCATGAGTTGAAGGGTCTTATAGAAGCTTTACTCTCTGTCTGTCAAAACATTTCTCTCTCTGGGGTTGGACAGTCTCACATGAGGGGTGTCAGCAATATCTCTGAGATGGAGCAAGTACCCCAGGGAACAGACAGGTGTTTTTAGTCTACAGGTACATTGTCTTTGTGAAGTTGCTTTTCAAGAGTCCTTGAGACAAGAGTCCTTGAGGTTGAGACATAAAAAATAGCAAGCAGTGCAAAATATAAAAATGTGAAGGGAAAAGACAAAACCAAAATAAAAAAAAATAATCTGAAAACTAGAATCATAAAATTGTGTTCAAATTTTGGGTAAAAGATTTATATGGGATGTATGTGTGTTTCCATATGTTTATTATGATGTAAGGTAGGGCCTTTGAAACTAAGGGTACCTAAGGTTTACTAAGGTTAGAGTGGAAGTTGTGTAAGATGCTCTGTACATATGGTTTGTATCACTGCTGTTACTTTGGCATGAGATGGTGGTGGTGGCGCTTAGATTTCTATTGACAAACACCTAGCCTTTCAAGATTACCTAAAGTTTTTTTTCTAAGCTTTTCTTAAAATCACTTTTCAAACTTGGCCTGAAGGTGGGAAGTGTAAGTGGTTTAAAAAGTGAATATGGAAAGCATAGGACCTACTACACCTGTGTGGCCCAGTTTTGGGTCACATGTATGTGCTTTAGTCTCCAAAGATGTTTTTCTAACACTAATCATCTTGTCAGTTTAAATGCCTCCTTGATCTTTCTTGGACATTCCAAGCACCTCCTGGTTGTGGCCTTTCTACTTGCTATTTATTCTGCCTGGAACAGTCTTCTTGCTACCCCAATCAAACTCACTTAGATCTTTACTAAAATTTCTTCTCAATGAGGCTTGCCCTGGTACACTACTAAAATTGAATCTCCTTCCCGGCACTCCCTATTTAGTCCCTTTTCCCCTCATTTTTTTTTTGGTGACTCTTTACCATATAGAATATTATCTATTTTCTTATTTATCTTGCTTTTCATCCTCCCTCCCACAAGAATATTCATACCAAGAGGGCAGAGATTTCTCTCTTCTTGTTCAGTGTTTTATCTCCAATGCCAAAAAGTTGCCTAGACATAAGAGATATTTAACAGATGTGTTGAATGAATGAATAAGATCAAACCTTACTAACAGGATATTATTTCTTCTGCTTTTCTTGCATAAGTCTTAGAAGAATTAAAGACAATAGAATACAAAGGTGCCACCTTGAGTACCTTGCTCTCTACAACATACTATGTCTCCAAGTTTCCTAGCAAATAGATGCTATAAAGGATCAAGGGGTGCAAGAATGAGAAGGGATAAAATCACTCCACTCTAGAGAACACTGGAAGTGATGATTCTTCTTGGGTCATCTGCCAGTGTGTTTGTGAGGGCAGAGAAAGTATGAGTCCAGAAAGGGCTCCTGGCAACAAATGCCTGACAGTCCAGAGGCACTAATGGTGGAATGTCTTCATGTTCCTTGTAGGAGGAAGATGAAGAGATGTTTTCTATGTGTCTCTATTTTGGGGCCACTACAAATTATGTTTTAGGGAATTTTGACCCTTAAAAGTGGTTTATAGGGTCCAAAAAGTTATGGCATAGCATTCTTTTTAGAGATGTATTGACAGATATCAACCTGTTCCAAGTTTAGCAGGTGTTATAGTTGATGAGGAAACAAAAAAGAACTGTCCTTGAGGCTTAACCTCAACATCATAAGTTTTCAAACTCAAAAGTTTTCAATAACTATCAAAAACTGAGTTTAGATAAATATTTATGGAGCACTTTGAAATTCATTTATTAATTTCTAATTGGATAAAATATATTTTTCCATCCCTTTACTTTCAGTCTGTGTGTGTCACATATATGTAAGTAGCATATATAGAGGATCTTGATTTTTATCTATTCAGTCACCCTAAGACTTTTGATTGGAGCATTTATTCCATTTAAATTTAAAGTAATTATTGATAGATATGTGGTTAAGATCATTTTATTAATTGTTTTTGATTGTTATTGTAGTTCTTTCTTCATTTCTTATTCTCTTCTTTTTTATGTTGATGACTTTCTACAATGTTATGTTTAGATTTCTTTCCCTTTATTTCTTACATATTTTATAGATTTTTGGTTTGTAGTTACCATGTGATTCATATGCACTAAGCTATGTTTATAGTGGTTTATTTTAATTTTATGGTTGCTTAAGTTCAAGCATGTTTTGTCATTTTTTTTTACTTTGTGTGTATGTGTGTGTTCGTGTATCCCTTAATTTATTGTTGTAATTACACATGTTTTTCCTACTTTTGCCTATCAATTTTTGTGCTAATTGGTTGATCCATTGCTTTTACAAAGTGTTCATTTTGTCAGTGAGAATTTTTTTCTCTATATTTTCTTATTTATATTTTTGATCTTTTCATTTCTTCTTAAAAAGTCCCTTTAATGTTTCTTGTAATACTGATTTAGTGGTGATGAACTTCTTTAGTTTTTTTCTTATCTAGTTTTATTATCTAGTTTTCTCTTTATCTCTCCTTTGATTATAAATAATAGCCTTCCTGGGTAGAACAATCTTGGTTGCAGGTACTTGCATTTCATCACTTTAAATATTTCAAGCCAATCTCTTACAGCCTACAATGTTTCTGTTGAGAAATCAGTAGACAGTCTTATGGGAGGTCTCTTGTAGGTAACTAATTGCTATTCTCTTGCTGTTTTTAAGATTATTTGTAACCTTTGGAATTTTAATTATAATTCTCTTGGTATGGGTCTATTTAGGTTCATCTTGTTTGAGACTCTCTACATTTCTTGGGCTTGTATGTCTATTTCTTTTGCTAGGTTAGACAAGTTTTCAGTTATTTTTTTCCTCAAACAGGTTTTCAACTTATACTCTCTTCTCTTTGGTACCCCTATGATGCTAATGTTGATACACTTGATGTTGTCTCATGGGTACCTTAAACTATCCTTATTTTTTAAAACTCTTTTTTTTTTTTTGCTGTTCCAATAGGATATTTTTCACTACCTTGTTTTCCAGATTGTTGATTCAATCATCTGCTTCATCTGATCTCCTATTGATTCTCTCTAATGTATTTTTCATTTTTGACTGGTTCTAATTTATAGTTTCTACCTCTTTGTGCAAGTTCTCATGGAATTCATCTATTTTTACTCTAAGTTTATAGTGTATCCTTATAACCAGAATTTGAACTCTGAATTTGGTAGATTGCTTGTCACCATTTCATTTAGTTATTTTTCTGAAGTTTTTTTTCTTGTTCTTTCATTTGTGACATGTTTCTATGTCTCCTCATTTTGGCTTTTTCCCTGTGTGTGTTTCTATGTATTAGTTAGATCTGTTATATCTGAGAGTCTTGACAGAGTGGTCTTACGTAGAATGTGTCTTATGGGGCCTAGTGGCTCAATTTTCCTAGTGAGCTGAGGCCAGCCAACACTTGTGGTTGCTTAGTTGATGATATATTCCAGGACAAGAGTGGCTGCCACTTATGTCAGACTTGGGGGTCACTTGATGGGAGTTACAATTGAATTTGAGACCAGTTGTCACTTGTGTTGAACCTGGGACCACTTAGCAGGAGCTACAAGGCATGCTGAGGGTAGTTACTGCTGTTTAGGGTTTGTAGACCTTTGAGAGATTTTAGGAAAGTCCACAGTGTGAGGCAAGGGCAAGCTGCTTGTGTGGAGTAACTGCTTGTGTAGAGTTTCTCCTTGAAGATAATTGAGCAAAGCAGGCAAGTGGGTGGGTAGGGCCTCAAGAAATTCCCAGGGCAGGGTGAATAGTGTTAACCAGGTTAATGGAGAGCTCAGATTTTGCACCTGTCTGCATCAGGTTGGCTTGATGCAGGGAGAGCTGTCCAAAGGAATAGGTGGAATCAACACCACCCACCAAATCAAGACAACATATCCATTACTACATACATATATGTATTATTCATCACCCCCATGCGTACTGTATGGTTCAATCTACATAAAATTCTAGAAAATACTAGCAAATTTGTACTGACAAAAAGCAGATCAGTGGATGCCAGGAAATGACAGTGATTGGGTGAGTGCTGAGAGGAGAGGAGGAGATTACAAAGAGCACAAGAGATTGTTTTGGTTCAGGATTTCTTTGCTCTTCTTGACTTTTTCCTCTCTCTTATAAATTTTAAAATGTTATTTTAATGTCACAAAACTATGTTTTGAAGTTTTGACTTGGATTGCATTAAATTAATATGTACATTTGGAAATATTAACATCCATACAATATTGATTTCCTGTGTGCATAAGTGTTTCTTTCTGTCTTTCATTAATATTTTACAGTATTCTCCATTATAGTATTCTATACAGTTTAAAATGTTCATTAGGTATCTTCTAGTTTTTTTGGTAATTGTAAATAGGAGTTTTCCTCTTTTACATTTTAATTGGTTATTTCTGACATATGAAAATGCTACTACTGATTTGTGATGTGGCTGTTAAAACCAGAAACCTTAAAAATCTTAATTTTACTAGTTTTAATAACTTTAATTTAACTTACTTTTAAATTTAATCATTTTAATAGATATGTGTTTGATATATTTTTAACCTTTCTATGTTGACAATTATGTTGTCTGCCAATAACAACACTTTTGTGTATTTCTTTTAAATCTCATAACTGTTATATCCAGTTCTTTTTTCATATTGGCTAGTACTTGTGATACTGCATTGAATTGTATTTTCCTCAATTTGAAGAGACTGAATCTACAGTTTCATCAAGATAATAAATAATACTAGATCAGACTCAGTTCAAGTTTGCCTTCTTTTTAGTTTCCTGTCAAACCATAAAACAAGCATTCTAGGAGATGAGTAACTCAATTAAGTAGATGCAGATTTCAATGACTCTTTTATTACTCATATCCATGCCCAAATTGTTGGTTAATTTCAGCTGTGAGGGATGAGAAACACATATGTCAAAGAAACGTGGAGTCATCATTTTGGTGTTTTCCATACAAATAGGATGGGAGAGGTGTCATGTTAGGCTCAAAGTCTAACTCTTACCACATAAGAAATTTCTTTTTCTAAACATTTTGTCACATTATTAAGCATTCTAATTTTACTGTATCATCAGACTTGGAGTGCATTTGGTTATGAATGACTATACTAGGTTAGAAGTATTATTTTATAAAAAATTTGCTAATTAAAAAGATTTAGTGTTTATATTAATATTTTATATATATTGAAATGAACATATAAATTTTAAAAATCTATTAGTAGGGTAAGTTATATTGACAGATTTTTTAATGTTGAAACTTCTTGCATTTCTTGGATAAACTTTGTAGTTTCTTCATTTTTTTCCTTCCCATTTTATTCTTTAGTAATTTACTCAGTAAATATTTGTTGGAATAAAATCTCCATTATTTTTGTCTCGTGATATCTTCATTTCACTCTCATAGCTAAGCAATATAATACCTTGGTATAATATCTTTAAAGATATTTTATACTCTTATGCTGTTCCTGGGAGAATTCTTTTCTTACTCTGTTTTCTTTGGTATGCATATAATCTTTTTTTCTTCTAGTTTTCTCTTTGATATTCTACAATTTTATTATAGTGCTTCTACATTGGATATAACTTGTTTGAGGACTAATGCATTTCTGCACTTTTAGAAAATTATTTTTCAATATTACCTTTCTCTTATTCCATATTCTTTCTTTATGAAATGCTCATTTGATATCCATTGGACCCCCCACCCATCTCTAATCTCTTTCTCTCTCTTTCTCCCTCTCTCTCTCATCTCTGTCTGTCTCTATGTCTCTGTTTCTATCTTTATCATCTCTCTCTCTCTCTCTCTATCCCTATCCCTATCCATCTCTCTCTTTCATCTCTATCTCTAATCATCTCTATCATCTCTATCTCTATCTCTAATCTCTATCTCATCTCTCTCTCTATCATTTCTCTCTCTCTCTCTCTCTCTCTCTCTCTCCCTATCCCCCCTCTCTATCCCTATCCCTCCCTCTATTCCTATCCATCTCTCTCTCTCTCTCTCTCTCTCTCTCTCTCTGTCTCTCTCTCATCTCTCTCTCTCTCTATCTCTCTCTATCTCTATCTCTGTCTCTATCATCTCTATCATCTCTCTCTCTCTCTCCCCCTATCCCTCTCTCTCTCTCTTTATCTATCTATCTATCTATCTATCTATCTATCTATCTATCTATCTATCATCTATCATCTATCTATCTATCTATCTATCTATCATCTATCTATCATCTATCTATCTATCTATCTATCTATCTATCTATCTATCTATCTATCATCATCTGTCTGTCTGTCTGTCTGTCTATCTATCATCTATCTATCTATCATCTATCTATCTATCATCTATCATCTATCTATCTATCTATCTATCTATCTATCTATCTATCTATCTATCTATCTATCATCTATCTATCTATCATCTATCTATCATCTATCTATCTATCTATCTATCTATCTATCTATCTATCTATCTATCTATCTATCTATCAATCATCTATCTATCTATCTATCTATCTATCATCTATCTATCTATCTATCTATCTATCTATCTATCATCTATCTATCTATCTATCTATCTATCATCTATCTATCTGATCATCTATCATTTGTCTCTATCTCTATCTCATCTTTATCTATCTCTGTTTTGGGTTAGAATGAGAACTTAAAATGTCAGTAAAGTCTATAATCACTGTTCCTGGTGACTGACAGCTTTCAGTGTCTTACTCCTTATATTTTTTCTTAATTATGTTTTTTTTCCCCTCTCATTCTTCTTGTGTCTTAGGAAAGCTTTGACAGAAAAACCTTTACTCGGGAAAATAAAAAGATACCTCATAATCCATTTTCCTACTTCTATTGCTATTGTTATGATTTTGACCATCAGAAATCACAAGAAACTGTTGCACCCTTTTCTGGTATCTGCCCTCCACTCTTGCCCCTTCTCTTTACTCTCAAGCTACATGGTGTTACTCTAGGGGCTATGTGGAGTTGTGGAGGTCTAGAGGCTGCTAAGAAGATTTCCACTGCAACCCTAGTGTGCCAACCAAGCACACCATATAGAGCACCAAGAGAAACCGACTGTAAAAGTTAGAGGCTTAGTATCCTTTTTCTCCAGTACTTTTTCTGAAGCAAAGTCAAAGGCTGTTCAAATCACCAAGGCCATCAGTAATATAATATCCATCTTTAATTACTTTCACCCACAATGCTCAGCCTGGTTCTCCACAGCTTCCAGATTTTCTGGTCCAACTAAACTTCCTTCTACCTCATCCTCTATTTACCTCTGATGAACATAAGTGTGGGGCAGAATTGCTGCTTGGTTCATGCCTGCCCCTGACGTGATGAAGGGGTCCAGAAAAACACTTCAGGGAAGTGCCCTCCCTCTATTGCTCTTTCACTGTATGCCAGACATGGCCCAAATGCCCCTTTTTGGGAACAAAGGTTGACTTAAACAAATGCCTATCCAGTGATCACAGTCAGTAATTTAGATAGAATGGGCAACTAGTGCAGCAGGTGTTTCTACCCAATGTGGCAAGAGATTCAGAAGCCCAAGGGGATATAGGCCAAGGCAGACAGCATCAAGAAGAAAAAAGATTCATAATGGAGGAAGAAATGCTAAAAAAAGAGTCAGTCTGGGATTGGCATATACCATCTCATGCAACTCTCATAATAATTTTGTGAGTGAGGCATAATCAGCCTCATTTACATTTTACAGATCTGTAGCCTCAGGGTAGTCCAAAGTACTTTATGGTTTGTTTCTTTGGGCCTGCATCTTTGCTTGGCTTCAGGCTTGAAGCAGACATCCTCACTTGGGAAACTTGTATAAACAGCAAATGCAATAAATTGCAATATAGAAGAACTGAGTGTATAGTCTCCCCTAAGTTGGCTTCTTTTCTAGTCATATTGGAGTCTTCTCTCTTCCTCTGTTGCACATGTAATCAGACATCAAGTTTTTTGACTCAACCTTTGAACATATTTTTGGAAGCTATATTCTGTTCAAACATTGTTTTCACTGACCTTCTTGAGATCCTCATCTTTCTTCACCCATTTCAGCAGCTTCCTAATTAGTGTTACTGAATTGAGGGTTTTCTTCACATTACTGTCAGAGTTATATGTTTGAAACATAAGTGAGAACAAGTAAGGCTCCTTTTAAAAATACATCTGTCTTCCCCTGGGCCACTCAAGCTTATTGTTTACAGTTCAGCAGAGGCTCTGTTCCTTCAGGAACCTATCTGTCCCCATGTTTCTTAGTTAGTCTTTCTATGTATACCCATATTATTTAGGGCACATTGCTATCATAGCCCAAATGAGTCCTGAATAAAAATATTGAAGTAAAAGTGAAAGGAAGAATTATCTTGAATATTCAGAGGTATGGAAGGTGCCTAAAAGTTATTTCATGTAGGAAATATAAAAACTAATTAAAAGAGAACAGGCTTAGTTTTAAAGATAAAAGGCTGAAATTTAAGTCTAAAATGAACAGGGCACTGGCTGAGAAGAAGAAAACCTTCTGGGAAACCAAAAATGACAGAGCAGAATGAAAATAAAGACTGAAAGCAATATAGAAAAAAAATGAACACTGCCAAAAATGAAAAAGACAGTTTTTGAGGATAAACTGAAGTACTTTTTGGATGTAGAAGAAAAAGGAGAAAATGATGGATTTGTTTTTTTGTGTGCATTTTATATGATATTTAATAATTAAATAAGTTGAAACATTTCTTTTAAATAAACTTATAAGTTAGATACCAATTGATGTTTGATGAGTATCATGTGATGGAAACAGTACTAGAAACAACAGTATTTTTATTTCTAAAAATTCAAATTATGTCAACAAAAACCATGATGAAAGTGAACAAGAAAGTAAAGGTGTAATAAGTTTATCAGTCTTACTAAGGAGTGAATGAAAATATGCATTAGTTTTCCACTTGGCCAATTGAATAAGTTCATATATTTTCACACAGATCATTACTACTACCATTAAAATATCAAATCTATACCTAAAATATCAAATAAAACCTAATATATAAAATGAATGCAAAAAATATAGATGAAAATGTATTTTTAAAAAAGACAAAATTTAAGCTCAATTGTTCTAACAGCAAGCCGACTTTGTTTAAATGCCATAATCAAGAACAACAACAACAACATTGTATAGCTTTTGTAGGTCTCCATTGCAAAAATCAAGGCCCTGATAGGAAATGAGTGGGACTTGGAGACCTGGAATGGAACATGTGAGTGGATGAGCAGGAGAATTTTGAATTCCAAACTCCCTTTTGAACCAATATAATTGACAGATGTGACCTCTTGCTCCTTAAGGCAAGAGACCAATTTCAACTTGAAAAGACTTCTGCTGAGGTAGAGGCCTTACAAAAAGATGTCTAGTTCCTTAAGGAGATAAACCAGTTTTTTAGCAATAATTTCCTTCCATTAAACCCTTTCTAGCAGGGATGTGGTTATGTCTTCTCCCCGAGCTGTGGATATAACTTTGTTTTTGTTTTTGTTTTTGCCATCACTGCCATCTGCCTATGGAATGCCAGATATATCAACATGAGATCTCACACAATTCCCTGGACCAAGTGATTGATTTCATGACAAAGGATTTGAAAAAAACCAGTACATGACCATAGGATCCACTCTTTCCCTCTCAGTGCCCAGATTTGGTAAAACCAACAGAATGTTGATGTAGCTTGTTAAGAGTTCAGCTAATGTGTCTGCCTGAGGATGATACTCTGTGGATTAAATGCCATCCTCCATGTTGCAGTAAATGCAGTAAACTATGGATGACACAAGGTGTTATAACTCTATTAGTTAGAATATATCAATCAGTTCAGGAACTGAAAGGTGGAAGTGGAATTAAACTCACAGTTATGACTATCATTGGGTCACTCTGGTCTTGGGGTAGTTGACCCTGATTGCCATGTAGAATGAGGGTTGCCACTACAATGGAGCAGGGGTATTCACTGGAACATATTGCTCCTGTGCCTGGCAATAAAATTGAATGAACATTTATAACAACCATATCCCGGCAAGGGCAAGAAAACTAAGTATATAGATTTATCAGTTATTAAGGTGTGGAACACCCCACCTGACCAGCAACTTAGAAGTGAGGGGAATGTCGAATGGCGGGTGTATGAAGGACATGGTGAATAGTGATGATGGCTCTGAGATCAATCAGATATAGCAAAGGTGCCTGCAGCCCATAGCTTATTCCACTAATTTTTTGGAATTAGTTTTTGAAGAGATTAAGTTGAACCATAACCATAAAGAAGACTCCATGACCGAATGAATTAATAGAAGGCAAGGAGAGATCTGAGTAGTATAAAGGAGTGGATATGTTGCACCTTTTGCACATTAATTCATATCCTCTTGCCTCTATTCTCTAATACCAGGCAGTTGTGCAACAACCAGCTTCACCCAGGTGTAACCTTATAACACAATCAGCTTCATTCACTTTTAAAACACTATGTCTGTCTTGGAATAGCTGCCATGTACCTCTTGCTTCCTGTCCTAGGGCTTCTTAGACATTTGTGTGAAATACTCAGGGATACTAGATTAGCACTCATACTCTGACAACCAAAAAATGCAGGGGGGCAAAGTTAGCAGATACAACTTTGACTAATAGGAAAAAGGGAGCTGGTGGCTGATGCTTTCTGCTTTTATGGACTGGGCAGACTGTTCTGAAAAGTGTTTTATAACACTCATCAGAAGGTCCCATGGGATCCCATAGGTGGGCTTAATTTGGTAACATATTGGTTTTCTTTCCCTTTATATTCACTTTCTGTGCATTCCTGAGATCTTGCTGCCAAATCAACTACCTGCACACAAATTTTTTTATCCCAGGCTCTGCTTTTAGACTAAGACACTTTACTGTAATAATTTTATTTAGAGACAATCATGTCATACAACAGTTTTCAAGCCTTTCAGTTTCAGGATCCTCTTTTACTCTTAAAAATTATTGACTTTTAAAGAACTCTTTAATATGGGTTATCTGTATGATATTTACAAATTAGAAATAAAAACTTGAAAAATTTACATTTTATTTATAAATTTATTAAAAATAACATTAATAAATTCGATCCATGTTGATATAAATAACATTTTTTAATGAATAAAAAAAACTATATTTTCCAAAACAGGACAAGAAACTTGTAAGAAAGGTGGCATTGTTTACATTTTTGCAAATGTCTTTAACTTCTGGCTAAAATAAAGACATCTGGAGTCCCATAGCTACTGCTGTGTTCAGTCTTTATAAAACATTTAGTTCAAGGATTCAAAAGAAAAATATTTCCAGCTTCACAGAAGCTATGTCACTAGAAAAGGGAGAGAACAGGTATTTAATCTTTTTATTTTTTAGATAAATGGGTATTCTTTTTTGATACAACACCAAAGCTCTACAAGTAGTAGTTCCTTAAACATTAGTTATAATGTGAAATCTGAACTTTTATCAATGTTATTCTCTGTTACTTAAAATTCATTTAGTTTATCTTACCCACATGTGATTTTATAGAACATGTATTAGTTAGACAATAATGGCTCACTAAGTTATTACAGATCTTTCAAATAACATTTGTTAAAAATCCACTGATCCCATCAGAAAAGTCTTTAATTATGGAGCGCTTTCAATCTCAATGTGGTATGTACAAGATTTCCAAAATTTTAATTTTAGTTTGAAAACTTCAGTATAATTATGGTTAACAAGTGCTGTCAGTGGTTTTTCTTAAAGTGACAGGAGTACCTCATTCATTTACAAGAAAATGTCTGAGAAATACCCTGGTCTGGATAATTATAGTTTTTCAAGTTGTCCTTTCAAGTAAAAATGGCACTTCATGTAAAAAGTGGCTAGTTCAGCGCACAGCTAAAACAATCATATGTGTTTTTCTTTGAGACAACCTTCCTACTTCTGTGGGTAGCCAAGTATTTTGTGTGTATTTCTCATATCAACACAGAGAATATTAGAGACTGAGTTGAGGTTAATAAAATTAATTATTTCTACTGCCTTTTAAGGACATTCTTATGTGAAACTGGCATTTTGTTTTAAATTGTGAGTATACAAAGGTGAAGGAACACTGGTTTGTGCCACTTGTTGACACAGCTTTGGCACCATTTTTTTGTGCACAATCACAGCAAATGTTAGCACAGTGAAAAGAGCAGGAATAGCTTACTACAAAAATAGTTTTGATCTTCAATACCTGCTGAAAGTTTCTTGGGGAATCTCAGGGGTCCATGGGCTGTATTTTGAGAACCACTGATCTGAAATATTGTCAATTGTTTTCCCTTTTCCATATTTTCTAAAAGTCCAGCAATTAAAACAAAATAAAACATACATGGATACAACTATTTTTAATGCAAAGTCTACTTATTATTTTGCTCCAAAGTCTCCAGTCAGCCATACTAGAGAAAAGAAAATTTTCACTCCATTCTTCATTGTGGCCAGAGTTTTGTATCTTTCAAAAAAAAAAAACACAGGTATTATCATCTTACTCTTTTGTGTAAACTTGCATAAACACTTCTTGAGATTTCTATTGCACTGACGTAAAATTAAAACTCTTTGGATGGCTTGTAAGGCTCTTTATGGGCTCCTGAACACTCTCCAGGCTTATCTCTTGTTTCCCCTCCCCACCCCCGTTGAAATCTTTGCTCTGGCCATAATTGATAGTACTTCTGCTTGAATAACTCCTTTCCACCTTCCAGAGGCCAACTTAGGTGGCTTTTCTGGTATCTCAAGGCTTACTAGGCCCTCTATATCCCCAACACTAGGATTGTGGAACATTTCATAGTGACTTGTGATTTCATGTTTAAATATCCATTTTCTTCCCTGCTCTGTAAGTTTAGGGGAACAGTCATGTTCTCTCTTGATCACTGTTATATTCCCACTGGCTGTCAAAATGCCTGGTGCAGAAATACCTAGCTTCTTCCACCTTTTGCATGGATGAGGATGTTGGCACTGGGGACTGGGTTGGGAGCAGGGATGCTATACGCATCTCTCAGGTTCTATAATTTCTGGAACATTTATCATTTTAAAATAAGTAATATATACTAATTATAAATACAACAAGGAATACACATATTACATATATGATAGTCACACATATATTTTAAATAATACAATCGTAATATATGATATTCTGAAACTTGCATTTACACAATAATATATCCATATTATTTTATGCCAATAACATAGATTCTCCTTAATAATAAGTGCTCTCTAACACTCTTTGATTTTATTCCATTGTAAGGAGAAATTAACTAGTTGTCTACTGATACATCTGTAGGCGATTTCTGATTATTACAAGTAAAGCATCAATGAACATTTATTTTTATGCACATATCTTTGTAATTATGTGAACATTTCTACAGAGTGAATTCCTGAAAGTGAGACTTCCCAATGTATATGCAGGCCAAAAAGGCTGGACCAATAAGCACTTTCCTCAGTTTTGCATGATGGTGTCAATTTTCGTACAATATATTATCAATTTAAAAATTATACACTGTTAAGTGAGAATGGCATTTTATGTTATTTTTCATTTATTTAGTTATTAATAGGTTGACTTTTACTTTCTTTGTCACTTACATTCTTTTTTACCTGAATTGCCAGTTAATACTGTAGTGGTGTATTCTTTTCCATTGGCCTTCTATAATAATTAAAAAAATATTTATATATTACAAATAATAACCCATTGTCTGTTATATTTTTCAAATGTTTTCATCAGTTCAAAAAACAGTCCTTTACTTAATTTATCACTTTCTCTCTGTTACAGAAATTTAAAGTTTTCAAATAGTCAAAGCTGTCAATATTTTCTTTTATTGTGATTTTATTGTGGTTTTTATGTCATGATTAAAGAAAGCATCTAAGAGAATCAAACATTCTTTTTTTTGTTTTCTTCATAGACAAGACTGTTGAGTACAATCAGCTTACTGGTAGCAAAGCCAAGACCAGAAGCCAAGAATCCACGAAGCTCATATTCCTTTCTTCTTGTGATGTGGGCACATCATGATGCCTTGCTTGCTAGAATGGCTGAACCAAATGCAACTGTTTAATGTTATCACAAACTCTTGCCATGACTTTCAATACTTCTGAGAGTTTTGCCCTAATTTTTTTTTTTAAATTTCTATTTTGGAACTGAATAGAAGTGTTTTGGTAAAAATTTGGGAAGGAGAAATAACACAGAAGACTTTTAATAACTTGAAAATACACTTACCTTTCTATTGAAGATCAAGCAAACAAGTTAGAGGTAAATTTTGAACTTTGAATTTTATTTAGAAATAATTACTTCTTAAAATTTTTAAGAAAAATACTTGATCAAAAAGTTTCATTTCCATTTTTTTCTTTAGTTCTAAAATACCTCATAAACTCAATAACTGAAAGTAGTAATTTTTACCACCATCATTGTAATTAAACATAATATGATAATAGTCTAGATTATGAATCACTCTCTTAATGAATGATGATTACATTGCTCATTATTATGGCAATTGCACTGATTATTATTTTGGGATTATGACTGTTCAGAAATGGCAAGTTTATTCTTAAAATGATTATTATAAATAAAAATAATGTAAATAATAAAATAACAACACAATCCATAACAATGTCCAAAACCTGACTTTCCCAAACTTGTTATGAAAAAAAAAATAGAATTCCATTTTTTCTGGCACACATTACTACTTTATACGTGAAATTCCTTAAAAATGCACCTAGCATTTTTTGTAATGAAGGCAAAGTAATACATGATGTATAAAGTCCAATAAGAGTGTTTCTTAGTACCTAAAGATCTTGTATACAAAGCAAAAGGGAAATTTATGAAATGCCTATTTATGAACTATTCTGTGTGATACACAATGCGAGGAGTTAAAGATTATCAGACATGTTCAGTTTCAAATTTCTTATAGTGATAATGGTGAAATTAAAAAAAAGGCGTAGAAGAGTATATAAGGTGATTTGTGAAGTGGGGTACACAGCATAAAGTCCAATGAGAATATAGCAAATGACATATAGAAAACAAGTCTCTTTCGTCCAATACTTCCACTCTTCCTCTCCCTCCTGGGAAGTTATGCATTTCCCCCATGATTTATGTGGGCTAATATGGAATTTTAAATTTTAATTAATTTGAGAAAGGGGTAACAGCAATCTGTTTTTCATGAAAATTCTGCACAAGGATTTGTATATATGTTCACATTTCACAATTTTAGAAAAGAAGCCTGCTTTATTATCATTAGACCTGTATTAAAACATGAAGCAAATAGACATATTTCATTGAATATTTGGCTCAGCTCTCCTGTTTCAAGCTCAAAATATTGTAATGTTTAATATTACAGAAAAAATATCAATTTTTTACTTAGACTTACACAGAAAAAAACAACAACACTGTGACAAGATAAAAAGTGCCCTGGTATAGTATATGAAGTATAAAGCTATAAAATAAAGGGAGACCTTAGAATAAGTAATATCAAAACACTCTAAGTTTTTAATTACTAGCCAAATGATATAAAGATGTCTCCATGGAAGAATAACAATAGTTCATACTAGTAGTGAATTTTGTAGTTTACATGGTCTCTAATAACCCACTGAGTTAGGTAGGGCAGATATTAGGCTGCCCAATCTGTGGATGAGAAAGTTGAGATTCTGTTTCAGCATTTCATCAAATGAGAACTAACAAATAGGTTTGCTGACTCTGATCCACTGTTCCTTCCAATATAGTCAGAGTTCTCCACAGAAACAGAGCCAATAGAATGAAGATTTTATATATATACACACACATATACATATGTATACACACACATACATACATACATACATACATACATACATACATACATACACATATATATGTGAGAGAGAGAGAGACTTATTGTGAGGGATTGTTTGGTTCATGTGATTATGGAGGCCAAGAAGCTTCATGATCCATCTGCAAGCCTAAGGCGCAGGGAAAATGGTGGTATCTTTTAATCCAAACCTGAAGGTCTGAGAACAAGGAGCACTGATGTCCAAGGGCAGGAGAAGATGATGTCTCAGCTCAAGCAGAGAGAGCAAATCTACTCTTCTCAGTCTTTTTGTTCTATTTAGGCCTCAGCAAATTGTACGATGCCCATCCACATTGTTAAGGGCAATCTTATGTATTCAGTCTACTGATTCAAATGATAATCTCATCTGGAAATATCTTCACAGACACACACAGAAATAATGTTTTACCACCTACCTGGGCATCTGTTAACCCAGTAAAGTTGGCACATAAAATTAAACTTCAGGGTAACCTACATAAAATAACATTGTTCGGCAAGAGCAATTGACACATAGTTAGCACTTACTATGTGCTAACCACTATTTTAATTTCTTTATATATATTAATTCTTTTAAGTCTCATAACAACCATAAAAGGCAGGTATTATTATCTTGCTTTTTGCATATGAGAAAACTCAGGTCTACATAGTTTAAGTAACCAAAGTCACATGACTAGCAATTGGTGGAGACAGATATTAAAGCTCCAGAGCTGATTAATTCTCAATACCTGGCACAATATCTAGCATATAACAGGCATGTGATAAATATTTAATGACTAAATTAACAAGTAATGGAATCACTTGGTAATGGTGGTTATTGCTAAAAAATTTCAAGGGCACACATAGTATACATATGATTCTATTTCACATTATTCTGTGTGTTCTTTCATTTGTTTATTCATTTATCAACATATATTGATTAAATACTTCCTACATTTGGAAACTGTGCTAGGCATGAGAAATATAAAAGTAAACAAAAACGATGTGATTCCTCTTTTCATGGATTATATAGTCTAATGGGAGCAAAAAGCTTCAATATTCAAACATAATTTAGTCACAGATTTTTAGATATATAATGAAAAATGTTTTTTAAAAATTAAAGAAGTGGGCAGTCGAGGAATGATTTTGGGGGAGGTGACATTTTATGTGACAGTTGAATGAAGTTGATGAAGCACTTAGTGAGGGAATGCTACAGGTGAAGGGCATTTGAGAAGACTTTAAAGCAGGAAAAACTGGTACTTTTAGGAGAATTTTTTTAAAAAGCCATTGTCACAGAAGCTAAGGAACAAAGGGTTTCAGTGGTCCATGGAAGAATACATAGAACCTCGTAGGATCCACAGCTGATCTGAAATGGAAGAATGGGCCCCAGAAAGTCTCATTCAGGAGAGTTGTGTGATCTAATGTGCATTTTAAACATCATTTTTCTTAGCTACAAAGAGAGCACATTTCCTAGCCTCTAGTTGTAAAATCTGTGAGTCCTTCTCCTAGAGATACAGTTCCAGTGATTAAATGTTTCTCAAATGTTAAATGTAAATAGATTTTACATTACCCTTTTTCTTTAATAGCAAAGATTGTAACATCTCTAGTATAATGACTAACTTTCATTACTACCTCTAAGGGTAGAGTTAAAAGTCTAAGCTAGGTATTTAATAATTCTTCATGAATTTTAATCCATTTCAATGTATTAAAATGTACACCTGCACACCTACACTCATACAAAAAACAAGAAGGTTGTGATCTTTGGTTAGACTTCTAGAAGGTTCTTTAGAGGGCTTATGCACAGGCAGGGCAGGCACAGGGCTGGAGGTCTTTTATAGTAAAGCCTGAATCTGCCCCACTGAAATTCCCACCCCTGTATATAGACTCTTTATCCATGTTAAGATAAGTATCTGATAAGAATGGAACACTTGCACTAATCTGAAGCTCACATTCTCACTGGCTGTAACTCTAGCCTTGGCCATAAAGCTTGAAAGAATGAGTCCTTCCCCTAATAAATGTTCTTGTTTGAAAGTTCATAAGGCACAATGCTTTACCTTGGAATTTCCTTTCAGTAAAAAAAAAATAACAATAATAATTCTGTTTTGCAGTTTTGACTTGAAAAAATTACAGACATTAAAGAAAACCCCGATTAATGAATCTGTTTCATTACTAAGGAGAAAGATGCAAATTACACATTCCAAGCTCAAGGCAATACCCATCACATGTCCAATACTCTGTAAGGAGAACTGGTGCTTAGACTGATAAAAAGAGGCATGCAAAGGGCCAATCTTTTGTAACTATCAAATGACAATGTTCAATACATAATAGTTACTAATGTGGACTAATGCATGTTAGAAGGATTTTTTCACAGGAGTAAAAATCAAAGGATTTGCCTTTGAAGCTTGAATTTACCAGTAAACTCAGTTAACTGGAAAGAGCATCCTACTCTCAAGATTTTTGATTAATTGATGGCCTGTTCTACAATTATTAAATTCTGGTACATGAATATTGAATATGAAAATCATAATTATCTAGCACTTATTAAGTCCCCCAGAATGGATAAATGATTACATGAAGCCAAACAAAAGAGGTGTACTGTCAGAAAAAAAAGCCTCTTCAAAATATGCAAACTAAAGTTTTGTTGCCATAACTTTTCTAATTCCTTTGTAACCAAGTTCTTCAATATACATGAGTTTTATACATTTTTAAATTAAACCATGGCATTAACAGAATTATTTGTAAATGACCTCCAAAATCATTGTAATATGATTTAATATTATATTTCATATGAATATCAAAGAAAAATAGCCCTGGACTATATTTTATAAATAAGTCAAACAAAAAAAATATTTGTGGTTTTAGGTATAAAGAGTTTAGCAGCACAAATTATGCCATGTACATTTTGGCAAAAACTACATTTTTTTTACAAAAATAAATAGTTGGGCATTGTTTTTCTTTTTTAAGATTAGAAACTCATGGAATATTGGGGGAAAAAAAATCTCAACAAGTAGAAGAAATGTACCAGAAGATTCATTTTCATCTGACTGTTACAAATGATAGAAATATTTTATAGTTTTCATACTAGGTGTGACCAGCAGGAAAAAGCTTATCTACCCACCTTATTTGCCTCATTAGTGCTCAGAGTTTAGATTCATAATTGGGGTAATTCAATAACTTAAATAAATGGCCTTAAAAAATTACTATTATTACCAAACATATTTCTCCCTGCAGTATTGCTAGAACTTAAAATGCTGCACATTTTTGTTGAAAATTCACTAACTTTTTTTTTTCTGCTGTTCATTGAAGCAGCAGAAGAAAGAGGAGTACAGCACTTTAGCCTCAGTTTCAAAATGATAATGACAGACACTTGGCTTAATTGCTAAGGACTCAGATTAAAGTTTGATATCTCAATTCATTTTTGCTGTTAGAAGACATATTTCTCAGGTCAGAGGAGGGATGATTCTTTGTCCATTTCTTTGAACTTGTGTTTACACTGAATCACTAAGATAAGAAAGTAGTACATCTCAGTGATGGTGACCCCTTACTACAGGAGCCATCACCTGACTCTTCTACTTAGGGTAGTCATGATAAATGACCAAGCTGTCAGAAAATTTCTGAAGCCTCAATACAGCATCCTAGGCAGCCACTGTTCCATGGACATTGACCATCAATTTTATTATTATTTGCGTACGTAATAAAGACTTGATCACTGTAAATAAATTAGCTTTTAAATCTACCTGTTTTAAACTGGGTGCAAGTCAATGACTTAAATTGTTCTTTTGGTAACGCTCAGCCTTGACTCTTGATTCTTAGTATTCTGTCTCTTTCAGTCTCTGGTTATTCTCTGAGGAGTTGTCTGGGTATTGGGGAGTGGTCTGGCTATGTGACTGTGTGGTAGAAGGTATTTAGAGGCCTCCTCCATTAGTTATTCAATATTCCTTGTATCTAGTTGGCCTTTCCCTATTGGCACCCAAGTCTGAAGTCTGACTGTGACTGTGAACTGTGGTCTGTTGTTTCATCTCAGCTGATGCTCTGTGGGAGGTCATCATTCATATCCTATGGCTGGCATGGTATTCTCTCTGTTTCTGGTGGCTGTGGAGCACCATGTCTCTGCCAGATCCTCTTATCCAGGCCCACATCTAGCGGTCTGCAATAGTGTAGTCCCATGCTGGCCCACTGCAGGCTACGGGAAGCTTAAAGGTGGCAACAAGGGCTCTGCCTATCTCACCCTACCATTCTACTCTTATATGGGCTAGAATACACTATGTTAACACAAGATTCTGAGCACTAATCATCAAGAATTCTGAATGGAGAATATGGGGACACAACTTCTGCCCTCTGAAATACCCTATTTATTTAATTTATTTAGCTCCCTGTGTTGAATTTGGGAAAGAGAAAGGTTGGGACATATATCTTTGTCTTACCATTTTCTATTGCTCTCCCTCTTGTTTCCTAAACACTCCAGGAAGAAGGCGGCAGGCTTTCTTCCTCTCCTGAGCCAAAATCTCTGGCATAGAGCCTAGGGGTCTTTAGTTTAACAAGCTCTTTAGGTGATTCTGATGCAGCTAATGTTTGAGAACAATTTACTTTTTTGTCTCTTTCTGCTCCCTAGGCTTTAATGGAAAATAGGTAATTTTTTCCCATAAAGAGAAATTTATGATCAGAGTCCTTCATAGTTAACACTTGATGTGTGGAAAGGGAAGAAAAATTTGAATAATCTCTATATTTTAAGGGCTAGAGATCAAATTTTGAATTAATTCTGTAACAAATCCTAATCTCTCTTTCCCCTACTCTTCCCTCATTCCCTCAACTAAACAGCTGAACCAATGAGTAAGAAAGTTATAATCTTAGAAAGGAAAAAAGAAAAGCACATTCATTATTTTCCTTTTTCTTTAGCCCTTATAATAAGTTTGTAACAGACTCTATGTGGCATCTAATATGACCATTGTGCTTCAAATCATGTTATCAGAACATACTGGGTAATGACGTGACCAGGTACCACTTAAGTGAACATTTCTATCTAATGCATCATCCTCTGACTTATGGACATTGTTTTGTATCCTGTACTTTTGGATTTACACCTTTGAAATTATCTACTTATTGCCTGACTATTAACTTTTATTATTAATTTCAAAGGATTCTGAGGTGTTCTTCCTGCAATAACTCATAGTTCACATCCCCTATGATGTAATAGTAAGGTTTGCCTTCCTCCTGTACACCATCTGAAAAAAACAAGAGGCTATGGCTTGCTTGCCTCCCAGCTCTGAAGCTCTTTCAACACTGCATTTACATGAGGGAAGAGGCTTATTGCTCCTAACTTTGTGGTGGATAGAACGCAGATTTCAGAAACTCTAATGAGAAAAAGAATTCCTGTTTTTTATACCTGATAGATTATTTAATATTTTGCTTAACACAATTTAACTGCCACAATAATCCCCTTCATCTTAGTTTTTGCTAATAACCATGTATTGACACCTGTGACTTATAAATTAATTATTTCTAACCTTGTTGATGTAGACCAGTGGCTCTCAAACTTGTGTGTATATTAAAATTATCTTGAGGGCTTGTTAAATCAAATGTAGCTGGACCTATGTCTGATTCAGTATGTACAGTAGGCAGATAATGTCCTGAATTATGTCTACATTCTGATATCTGTAAACTCTAATTATGTTTTCTTACATGGTAAGGAAGATTTTTTTGCAGATAGAATTAAAGTTGCTAAATGTAGAAAAGGGAAGCAGAAGAGGTCAAAGTGCTGTTACTCAACCCAGAGCTTCCAAGAGGAATGCAGCCCTGCTGACACATTGATTTTAGTCCAGTGAGACCCATTTCAGGCTTTTAACATCAAAAACTGTAAAATAATAAATTTGTGGTTTTGTAATCCACTGAGCTTGTGGTGCTTTTTTGTGGCAGTAATAGAACACTAATGCACTCAGGCTAGAGTCTGGACAGCGATACTGATGACATTGGTCATGGGATCACATTTTGAAAACCATAATGTACCTACTTGTACCTCTTACTCTCTGAGGGTTTTTTTTTTTTGTAGAGAATGGTCACCTGTGTTATCTCTACCTCCTAGTGTCCTCTTGTATAATCTCCTTTCATTGACTATGGGTTGGACCTGTACCTTACTTCTAACCAAAAGAATATGGCAAAGTGGTGAGATGTCTTTTCTATGATTTTTATATAAGACTGTCTTGCTAGAGGATTCACTTTTACTCTGTTGTTCTTTTTGAAGAAGCAAGTTGCCATATTATAAGAAGGCCTATGGAGAGGGCTACATGGCAAAGTACTGAGGGTGGCCTCTATGAGCTGAGGATGTACTCTAGTTGCTGACATACAGTAAGAAGTCAGGGCCTTCAGTCTTACAGCTTTAAGTAACTGACATTTACCAACACTTGAGCTTGGAAGTGGCTTAGTTTCTAAATAAGTCTGCACATGAGAACATAGCCCTATCAACTTTATTGCAGAAGGCTAAACAAGACCTAGTTAAGCTTTACCCAGACTCCTAATCCATATAAAAAGAATAAATGCATACTGTTTTAAACTATTTAATTTTTGGTCATTTGTTATACAGCATAGAAAACTAGTACAATGGTATAGTGCAGAGACTGGAATAGACAGAAGTAACCTCTGGCACGAGAAGAGTCAACAGATCTCAAAGTGTATTATGTCTGTTGTTTAGTTTGAACTTATCGTTATAAAACTACCATTATGGATCACAGCATTTTCCTGAAAGTTTTGTACCCACTACCTAAGGGAATCCTTGAAGTATATATTAGCCCATTGTACATAAGAGGAAATAGAGGTCCCAAGAGGTTAAGCAATATTCTGATGTCCCAGAGTTAGTAACAAAATAGGATTGAAATATGTATTTGTCTGACTCTAAATATTATACTCTAATCATTAATTCAGGGATACCACTCGGAAATGTCCATGACACTCAGATATAGTCTACCACTATTATACAGCTTCCCATTATAATTGTGGCCTTCTTTGTGCATGAGCTATGGTTTGGGAAATAGGAAATAATAGCTACACTCAGATTTTGTGTCCATTCAACCTGTAATCTTTCCTTTGGGTCCTGCTGGCCTCAAGATACCTGCAACTATAATGTATTCTACTATATCTTAAGGTCTGTGTCTGGGAAAGGGGCTGAGGTTAAAACACTCCATTCAGAAGTTTAGATCATAGGGAAATAAGATGCGCTGACTTTAACAATAAAAGAATACTTGTACAAGAACATTTAAAATCTGGAAAAGAGAATGTTTGATTAAACTATTAGTCTACATAAGCTATTTCCCTTAATTTTGCTTGTACTGGATGGTTTCTATACATTCAGGAGGATGGAGATGAGACTGATTTTAAACAGAACCACGTGGTTGTGACTACATTCATAACTGTCTCATTTATGAATCTCAGCATACCCATTGATTTTAATGAAGTAGAAAAATTAGCCCAGAGAGTCATTGGGCTCTATGGTTATATGCAAATACAATTAATGCACATCTCAGTACCGGTGTTGAGGAAGTATTCTTACCTAATATCCTATTCAGGCCAATCAACAGGACTTACCCAGTGCTTTGTCTGAAGAGACATCTAAAATACATCAAGGAAACAAATTAACTGTCAAAAACTTCATTTGTTCTACTGAGATTATAAAATGCAGCCAGAGAATTCATCTGAAAGATAGCTGTGGGAACTCAGAGAGAGTTGTGGTTAGTACCCACTATAGAAGGGACATAGGCACCACTGCTCCATGTGCTTATTATTCTTCCTTAGCAGCTCTGCTCTTCCTGGTTTAACTGGGCCCTAAAGCCAGAAATTCCACAAACTGTTCTCTTATAAGAAAATGATTGTCTCGACAATTCCTGCCCTGAAGATTCAAAGGGCTCAAGCAAACCTCTAAATTTGAGGAAGATTGGTGAACTTCCCCAAGTTCACTGAATCCAGGGAGAGAGAGCCCTAAAGGCTGACAGCAGCTCTCACCAGCAGCAAGGATTTATGTGCCACATTTCAAAGGACATGCATTTTAAGAATTTCTTGCTATGTGAGAAACCAATGGGACAAAATGGATTATGGGAAAAATATACCTGATTGTAATTAATTCTGACAGTAATCTCCAGTTTTTATTCTGAAAACAGCCAGATAGAAAAGTTGGAACTATTAATAATAGAAAATTATGCCATCCACAGTTCCTGGAGTCATAACTCTTTATGACTGTTTGGATTCCAGATCTCTACAGACTGGCCCAAGCCAGCTGCTACTCAGACTCTCCATAGCTATGGGCTGTATGAAAGGAATCAGAGAGGAAAGTTGTGCTCTTAGTTCCCCAATCCTGATGAGAAATCTATGTGTGCAAGGCCTAGAGCTCTCGAAAGAGAGGTAAGCAAGAAAATGGCAAGAAAATGTGGAGTTGGACTGGCATTGAAACATCTTAGGTAATAGTTTCCTTGTATGGGCCTTAGCCAGGGAGAAGCTCTGGAATGGTGTGGGGTCCCAGCTCAAATGAAGTTTAAGACTCACATTGGAAAATGATATCCTCCATTGGCCTGACAAATCTGGACCAGTAGAAATCAGAGTTGGGGTTGGGCCTAGGGTATTTGAATTGGAGGATGCATTCCTATTATAAGAGGGGAAAAAGTCCAGAAGGAGACAGCTTCCTGAGAAGCTGTCTTTCTCCCAGGAGCAGCAGTTATAAGGTCATCTCCTTTCTCCTTCAGAGAGACCTCCACAGAGCTGGAGAAGCCATGAACCCTGCTTGCCTTTGTGCCCAGTGGTTGAATATATCCAGGAGCAACAAGGGAAATAAAGAATAGCACCTCCCACCTCAACCCATGCTCCCATGAGATCTCAGAGAAAAAAAATTGGGTGCTAAAGGATTTTATAGCCCGAGAATGCCTAGGTCAGATATGCAACATCTGTGTCCACGGTGGCCTTTGACAGCAGAGAACAAATCCTTGGTCAAAGCAGGCAGAGGAAGGGTGCTGCTGTGAAAGCTCCATGCTCAGTCCCTTTCCTGTCCTTTTCTAGAGCATGGTGGGGATCAACAGCACTAAAGTCCTCTGGCTTTGTGGACATTTGGGGAGTTAGAATGGTTACAAGGACATTGGAGGCCATGCAGCCCTTCCAGAAGTTCAGCCCAATCCAGACAGGCCAGTCTAGGAGATGTGAGCAGACTCTTGGGAGGAATAAAGAGGCCGCAGATGTGAACCTTTTCACACTCAGAAAGAAGCACTTAGCCCTTAGGGAGCAGCCTGTGAGGCATTGAGGGAGGTGGAGGTTAAGCAACAGAGAAGGGAGGAGATAAATTTCAGCCACAGAATGAGAGTCCTGTGCTCCTGGAGAAGCTGCTACACAAGAAGGTGAACACTCAACTTTTCAGGCTCCTCCTACAAAGCTGCTAGAGTAGGAAAGCACAATAATGGAGTGCTCCCATAGGCTGCGGTAGAGGAGACCCCTTTAAAAATGAACTTACAATTACACTGAAATGTGTGGCTACACTTTAAGAATGGATGCGGAAGCTCTGTGTATTCAAGGATTTCAGGCACCGGGCTGGGTGAGGTGTCAAAATCCTTGCTAGGCTGGCAGAGATTGGTCTGTAAAGGTAGAAGAACTGAGAAGAATAGCAGATGGGGGAAAATATTCAAGCAAATACTACTGACAACTCAAACATAAAAAAATGGGGTTGTTTTTCCACCAAATATCTAGATTTAAAAAAACTCAACATGCCTTTATTTCATTCTCATGAATATATCCTAATAATTTTCACTGACAGTTGGGTAAATGGGAGAAAACGTGGGTGTGGAAAGCCAGGAATTAGGGATAGTCTCTGAATGAGATGTGCTTGGGCAGAGGAAGGGTGCTGCTGTGAAAGCTCCCTGCTCAGTCCCAAAGGACATTAAAAGTAAAAAGTCTTAGTAATATTTTAATCTGATCATTTTCAGACAGAAGAAAACTTTTCTTCCTCAAATAAAATCTCATGGGGAACTATACATAAATAATAGTAGAGTAGATCTGATCAAATCCAAGACCCTTCTTCCCTGTAGGCTTCCTTCTGTTCTGTGAAGTGGCCATAGATGTCTCTTGAAGAATCTAATGCCTGGAAGGAGCGGTCTGAAAATCATGGACTTCATCAACTTCTCATTTGAAAATGAGGAGGCTGAAGCAGTTTTTCTGGAAAAAAAAAAGAGGAAGAAAGACAAGTTAGAGGTGTGAGTGGGTGGGAACTCCTTGTGCCCTTCCAAATCATCTCTTCAGAGCCTTGGCCCTGGTTTGGGGCTCAGTTCACCCTTTGTATGGTGTTGGAACCACAGAGAGGAATTGGAATACATTTGCCTCATGGGTTTGCAGATTCCTCTATTAAAGTAGATTTCTACACATTACAAACCTGGCCAAACCCATGTCAGCCTCACAGCAGTTCTGCCTGAATGAGTGTACCAGGAGCATGTTGTGAAACCCCACGGGGACATCTGGTTGTCTCTGCTTGCTGATGCAGTTTTTTGAGCAGTGCCCTTTAACTCAGGTAATTATAGAGCCCAGGCCTACTCAGGAGAATTATATGAAGCAACAGCTCTTATTTCCTTTCTTTGCAGCAATAATAATAGGTAGTACCCCTGTGACATCTTTCATTAAAAGACTTCAAGATACTTCCCAGGCACTGCTTGATTGTAAATCCTTTACCACTGATTTGCAATAAAGAAAATAAAGAAGAATAAAAGTATTTCATCAACGAACAAGTATCAGCC
This sequence comes from Cynopterus sphinx, assembly GCA_030015415.1. Lineage (NCBI taxonomy): Eukaryota > Metazoa > Chordata > Mammalia > Chiroptera > Pteropodidae > Cynopterus > Cynopterus sphinx. Next base: position 45,403,290 of record CM057391.1, on the reverse strand, counting down.
CAGCAGCAGGAGTGGGGAGGCCTCTAAGATAAGGGTCTTAGCTCTGCTTCTCCAAAGTGAGAGACTGCCTGGACAACAAGTCTGAGGTTGTGGACACAGATGGGTAGATGGGTGGGGCTGAAGAATACAAAAGGTAAGGATGGGAATTGCTAGAAAGCCTCAGCATGTCCGCAGTGCCTTCCAGGTCAGCACCACCAGGCTCTAGGCTCATAGAGAGGGGTCTGAGAGAAACAGGAGAAAGCCTGGGATGTTTAAATAAGTTCACTGAGTTCAAAAAACCCTGAAGAGATTGGCTGACTAAGACCACAAAGCCATGGTTTTATAAAGGAGCCCATAGAGACCCACAGGAAACTGCAAGCCAGTCAATTTGATGTGAATTGTGGGACACTTTGAACTTCTTTTAAGAGTCAAAAGGAGAACATTTGGAAAGGTACAGATTGACTGCAGTGACTGGGCTGTCTTCAGGGAGGAAGGGGCATTAGATTTCAGGAACTAAGGGAATTCTTTATAGATCTGACTGGTCTGGCTGACAGAGGGGACAATTCATTATGCTTGGAAAACCCATCTCCCAGAGCCAGGCAGACAGCACCCATAGTACAACTGTGCTGAGAAAGTTGTGATAAGAAATGAAGACACTATAACAAATAGGAAGGATTTCAAAGATTTCTCTATCATGTACATTCTATTAACTTTTGCCATCAATCAACTCAGAAAACAGAATACATGGCCCTTTTTCCACAGTGCATTTCCAAAATGTGTCCTCATAATCCTGATTGTGTATGATGACCCTTAAAAATTATTTCATGCAAAATAAATTTGGAAATGCTGCAGGGTGCTTAGATTTCGCTCTTGAAGATGAATAATACATATTAGCTTGTTAAAGGACCTAAGAAGTTATGTAGGAAAGAAACATTTAAACTGTCTTTATCCTTGTGTTCCTAAAACTAAATTGGCCATAGGACATTTTTCCTCTTTTGCTAGCAGTAGTTGCTGTCTCACAGAATAACTCATCAGCAGAACACTACAGACCAGCACTGATATGAAAAAATGATGTCATGGCCTGTCCAGTTCTATTTACTTTTTAGGCTGTCGAAAGAGCAGAGGCTGTTGCTTGAGGCACGCTGGGACCATGTGGTAGCCCTGGGCAGGTAGGAGACAGGAGGGCTGGGAGGAGTCCTGTTCAGTAGTGTGAGAGAGGGTCCCACGGCATGCAACTCAGTCACAGAGGCTGGCTTCACATGGGACAGATGAGCAATCAATAAAACAATATTCAGAGAGTGATGTGAGCTCAGGTGTGGACTGGGCATGGGCATCGGTGAAAGGCAGGAACCAATTGTTGGAAGTGCTGATGAAATTGTCACAGTCTGAAGGAGCCTAGTAAGAAAGATAAAGCATTTGATTGTTTATTATGTGCTTGGAAATCGTCTTAAGCACTTTATGTGCTTGTATCTCACTGAAGCCTTTTAAGAAGGGCATTATGTTGATACTAGTAATATATCTGAGAAGTCAAGTGATTTGTCTAAAAACTGCACAGATAGAAAACTGTTGGAGCTCAAATATAAACCCAAACATCCGTCTTTTGAGCCTTTCCTCTTAACCTTTATCAGCGCTTGGCAAACTACCACTGTGGGTGAGCCAAGTCCAGATCACTGCCTGTTTTTGTAATGAGTGTTTATTGGAATATACTCATTCATTTACCAATTGCCTAAGCTGCCTGTACTTCCTCAGCAGAGTTGAGTCTTTGTGACAGAGACTGTAAAATCCTAACATATTTGTGCTCTGGCCCTTTATAGAAAGTTTGCTGATTCTGCTTTGTTCTATTCTACCTCTGGCTGGGGTCTGGGAGCACCTGGAACAAGAATTGTCTTCTGGGAGAATAGAAACAGTTTCTCAGGGTCTTAATAAAATGGTTGTCTATCCTTGAGCAAAAAGATGACTGGGCAGGTAATGTGAGGGTCCAGTGATACCTATGCCAGGCACTGAGTTGATGCTGTGGGGTAGGCAGAGGTGGTTTGTGACTTGGAGTATTACAGTTTCTTTTATTCTTTTATTAAAAGACTTTTAATTGAGTGTTTACAATATGTCTGACACAGCTAGAAGATCCCTGGTATATCACAGAAGAACACAACTCTGAGCCACACCAGAAAGTGGGTTTCAGCAGCTGATAATTTTTTGCCCAGTCTGGACTGCTGAGAGCTAAAGTTGTCCTGGGCCTGTAATTATTTTCTTAACTGCACCAAATGTAGCCTGCAGTTGAGTGTCCCAGCAACTTTAGCTCCAAGGAGCTGGAAAAGACAAGATTGATGCAAGAGGTAAAATTCTGGTCCCAGTTTGAGCTACAAGCCCCTAGCTTGTGACCATGAGAAACTGGAGTTCTTGGCCCATGTGGGAACGAACTCCTGGGTGGGTGCTGAGGATTAGCCTTGGGGTAATGAGCCTTGTACTACACTAACTATATTCTCAGTTTTCAAGTCATTTTGTCCTGTGTACTACAGGCCCTGGTGACTGTCTTAGAAATGGCGGCATATGCAAAGGCTGGGAAAATAAAGCAAAACTCTGCTTAGATATTTTGATTCAGTCTTTCCTTCTTTCTCTGGCCCTTGCCCAACTCAGGCTAACCTGCAGACCCTGAGAAAGAAGATAACTACTAAGAAGAGTTCCTGGTGGCTAATTGAGCTCAAATTAAAGCAAACAAACAAACAAACAAACAAAAAATCAGAGCCTAGCAGCCCTTTCTATACAGGGACTTCTCAAGCAAGCTACACTTCAGGGATAAGCCTGCACTGAATTGCCTACATGCAGTGTTTTTGCCATCTGAGCCAGCCCTTATAAAAGAGTTCTTGGAACTATATTTCAACCAATAAGACTGAAACATTCTCATTCAATGGGAGCTGCATCAGCATTTTCACCAACCAATCAGAGTGGGTCCATTCTTACCAATGGGGCAGTGCTTTTCAGATCAATCAAACTGGAAGGATTTGGAATCCTTATTTGCATGAGGACAGACCAATCAAAAACCAGAGGCACGTATTTCTCTCTCTATAAGTCATCCATCCTCTGGCTCAAGTAGTGTACTTACCTCTTTGATTATATACTGGAATCCCCCAGCTGGAGCTGAAATATAGAAGACCTTTTACAGAAGCAGAGTGGAGCAGACTGGCCCAGTATGGCATGAAGCAGTGCAGGGCAAGGCATAGCAGAGCAGAACAGAGTTGAGCTAAACTGAGCTGTCTAGCCAGAAAGGGTCCTTGCACCAGGGCCACCTCAAAGCAGTGCCGTATCATAATTGAGCTATAATGCTATTGAGCTGTTCCATAGCTGTGCTATATCATAATTGAACTGTTTGCACTGAATAAAGTTTCCTTCTTCACCTCACCCCAAATTAGGGAGTCCTACTGGCATTGAATTCGTACCAGTGACAATTGGTTGACACTCCAAAGGTTTTGCTTCATAGAATTTAGGGTGGAACCTGGCAATCTGAATTTCTGACATATAACTTGGCATTTCTTACAGTGTTGATTCTTAAACCATATTTGAACTATCTAGTGTGAGCTGGCTGCAGTTCCCCTCTCTGCACCTCCTTCCCATTCTGGCTTGCCCTGGCCCTCATCTCTTCCAGCTCTGCTCTTGAGGCCACCTTGATGGAGAGACCCCTCAGTCCTCTTTCATGTTGTGACCTTCATGTTATAAAACTGGATGCCTACATCATGGTACTCCAGATGCCAAAGACTTGATGTGCCACAAATTTTAGCATCCTCTCTCACCCTAAGTAAAAATTCTTGGCTTCAAACTCCAGCTTTATAAAATGCTATTTTCAGTTTGCTCCAGTTCCCACATGTCCTGTAAAAGTCATAGATCTGGGCAAGTACATTAAGGTCTACCATTCTCTGCCTGTCTCTTCTCTCTCTACCCACCACCCAGTGGGGCAGAAGGTGAGAGTCTAGCCATTGCTAACCCCAAACCAGAGGAAGACACCTCTCCTACCTATCAACTGACAGGCAAAGAGCCAGGTGCTGTCCCACACACTACTCTAGGTGTTGCCAGCTTTGACTTATATTCCCTCCTATGAGAATAAGGGAATTAGGTGAGAGTCTTAGTGAGCTGACAGGGTTTATCAAACAATAGCAGCTGTTTATGGGCATGTAGCTGTGGTATGAGGGCTGTAGAGCAAATGTTGTCTTGCAGCAACACTATGGCCTTCCTTCCAGGGACTCTTACAAGTGGGAAGTTTCTCCTTCTGTGGGGCCTTTGTGAGGATTCTGGTAACCCTAGAGCACAGACAATCCCACTGACCGAGATGTCCCTATAAACTTTCAACCCTGGTCAATTGGGAATTCACAGGCATTGCAGACCCAGTTCAATGAAGGACCATGAGAAGACCACAGGACAGAGCTTTTCTGTTCACCTATATTCTCTTAAAGCCTTTCAGGTGTTCCCAGTCTTACAAGATTTTCTTCAAAATACAGATATGCGTCTCTTCATAGAGACATGTAACTGCTGAGCTGTTGGCCTTTCTTTCTTGAGTCATCAACCAAAAAGGTCAGACTTATAATTATGGTCTTTTGGGAGGTGGAAATGAGAGGTTATTACTTTAGAATGTATCATGAATGTCCCATTGCAACATTCACATGTTTTTTTTTAATATATGATTTTTAATTTGGAGCAAATAAAAATTATATAATAATAATAGTCTCATTCATGTTGTCTTTCATCTCCTTCCTTGTAATGACCCAGCAGTATCCAAATTCATGTTTTTCCTGGTGAGTGTCAGCCCCTTTGGATGCTGCAGCACACTAATAAAAATGTAAGCAGAATATTTGAATATTTTATTATTTTAGTTCCTACTAAGGACTGAGATTTAATCAAAACAGTATGAGGCTTGTCCCAGCCAGAGATCCCATATTGATTCACCAGAATCTCAAAACACCATTTGATTTTTCTTGTACCTCTGGGTTGAATCACCCAGTACACTCTCTCAGTTTTCTTCCTCTTCTTCTTTCCCAAGGTGAGGATTTGCTTTATAAAGCCAGTGGCATCTATGCACACACTTTCCTAAGCACAAGACTCTTTGCTCTTGCCAAGGACTTTGAGCAATGGTGTGATCTGAGAAAAAAGTATAGAACAGGCAGTTTATGTCATGGCTTGGACACAGGCTAGCATAGAGACTGAACAGGTAAAAGTAGTCCCCTCATCTGAGGGGGTGGGGTCCAGGTTCCCCACTGGATGCCTGAAACCATGGATAGTACTGAACCATGTATATACTGTTCTTTTCTATATGTACATACCTATGATGATGTTTAATACATAAATTAGACACATTATAAAACATTAACAACAGTAGCTAATTATAAAATGAAACAATTATAATAATATACTGTAATAAAAGTTAGGTGAATATGGTCTATCGAAATATCTTCTTGTGATGATGTGTGATGATACAATGCCTATATGATGAGATTAAGTGATATGAATGACTTAGACATTGTGACAATAGCATTTGACTACCAAGACCTGACAATACATTGGAAGGAGGATCATTGAACTATGATGGTGTTTTTAGTTGGATACTAGGAACAGATGATGTTGATAGTTCCTCGATAGCTGAAAAATTTTAAAATATTTTCACAATGCGGGTGACTGAAACCGCAGAATTTGAAACCATGAACAAAGGGTGGGAGTGACTGCACTTATGTACTCTAATCCTCAGTTTCTTCATTTCAGAAATGGAATTTTTGGTAAAAATTGAAAATGAGGTAATATATATAAAGTCCCTCACCTGAACTATTTAAGTTGGCAAGTAAATAACCTAAACTATTATTTTGAAGACTAATATTATGACAATATATTTTGGCTTTCTATCTACTTCTGTGCTGCCTCTGGTCTGCTCTGATTGATCCAGGCTTGTGTCGATCCTCCTGCATTCAATAAATAAATTAACTCCTTTAACAACTATATATTAAAAGTCTGTTATACATAGATCCCAAGCTAGATACAAAAAATATAGTGATTTCAAGGAAAATAAAGCTGCATTTCTGTCTTCAGAGAGTGCTTAGACCAGTGATTCTAGCTTGGGGCTTGCTTTTCCTACATCTCAACAGCCACTGTCCCCCTCTTCAGTCCAGGTTCCCATACCCTACCCCACTAGGATATTCTGAAGCTAACAGCTCTATCTCTCATTTGCACAGCTGGTTCAAGGGTATGTCTAGTAGTAGCCAGCTAGGCCTGGTCTATCTGATCTCTGTTAAAGAAATGGGGGCAAAGAAAAGAACAACTGATAACATTAATGAACCTCCCTATGGACTGGTACTTTTCCAAGCATTCTACATGAATAATTCCATTTTTTTCCTTATAACTACTCACTGAGATGGGTACTATCTTTACAATAAGGAACCAGAAGTGTAGACATGTCACCTTGCTTAACAGCCTACAGCTAATTTTCCAGTAGAACCAGGATTTGAAAATATGACTTACTGTTGAATAGTGCACTTGAAACTCATTGGATTTCATTAACCAATGTCACCATAATAAATAATTAAAAGAAAAGAAAAGAAAAGAAGAGAAAAGAAAAATAAGAAAAGGAAAGAAAAGAAAAAAAAGAAAAAAAAAAGAAAAGAGAAAAGAAGAAGCCAAAGGCCAGCACCTGTGTCCTGAACTCTGCCTTACCAGCTGACATTATCATTTGGCACTCCTTCTTAGATAAAGACTTCCTTCCAACCATCCCCTGCTTTATTAGAGCAGCTGCTGCTTTTTAAATCCTTCTCTGTTGAAGAATGCTAAATGTGAGATGACTGCTTTCCCCAGCATTGATTCTTGCCTACTTTGATGGTCAGTGGGCAGGATCATAGATTTGGTGTCCTATTTTTTTTCCCTGTTATTTTTTATTTCACTAGGTAAATAAGTTGTCTCCAGTGTAAAGAAAGGCAAGGGGTCATATTTCTTTTAAGATGTTGTTATATTAATATTTCTTCTTCCAGTTCCCATTAAAATCCCTGAGAAGATTAACTACCCAGATAATATGGCAGATAATTAGGAGCATGTTATGTGCCTCCCCAAATCCTCATTGAAATAATTATGAAAATTGAGGGAGAGATAAAACATCCCACAGTACTGGAAATGAGGAATACAGACTAATGGTTTGTTAGATGCTGGGAGGAATTTCTACCAAATAAAGTTTGGTTGGTGCCTGTGGTAGACAAGTTGGATCAAGCAGAAAAATGTTCAGAAATTTCCATTCCATCTTACTGAGTTACGCAACCAAGAATTCTGGAGCCTTCACCAATTAAATGGTGAAGCAATTGCTCTCTGTCTTGACTAAGGTCATTTCATCCAACCAAATTCTTTCACTGGTACTTGTCTTTTGAACTCCATCCAGGGAGTACCGTTTGGTAATGCTAGAGAGTCAGGTCAGAAATAGTCAGATAGGGATGGGACACTGACAATAATAAATGAAGGAAATGAGAAAATAGTGAGAAGATTGTACTGTGGCAACAGTTATCTAAGCCTGCACCTGAAAAGGAAAGACATGCAAACTATCAAATTATCTATGAATGAATTCTGTTTCCCAGTATAAGATAATAAGGCTGGGAAGCACACCTCTTATCAATTCAAAAGGGCTATACTCTGTCATTGATATTTAAAGACTGAAAATTTAGATGGAGCTCTGCAATAAAGCAGCCTTCCAGTTTGGGGTGTGGAAAGAAGATCCTGATGGTGTTCAGATGGTAAACGATGAAATAAATGACTCCCTATATTTTTAAATATTGGCAAACTTCTGGCATGGAGGACCATCAGATCATTCAAGAATGAGTAAACTGGAATAGAAAATTCTTCTATAGGGCAAATGAAAAAATAAAAGAAATGTAGCATTAGTGTTAAGTTGCAAAAATAAAATGTAATTCTGAATAAAGTTTTGCTATAGGAAAATCTCATCAAATAAATTACCTGTATACAACTCTGAAAAATGTTCCAAGACATGTGGCAACTGATAATAAATTAAAATTAAACAGGTAGAGTGGGCAAGTAGTGGTACTGTGGAAGCCAAGTAAATACTATGTTAAGTCTAAATAATTGTTATAATTGAAATTAGAATGTTGAATGAAAATGTGAAAACAGAGGAGGGAAAATATAAATAACGTACCTAACAGTGATAACTATAAGCCTCATCAGAATCATGATCTATTCCAGAGAAACCAGGAAAGAGAAAAAAAGGAGGAACAGTTAAATAATGATCATTTGTCATCTTATTTATTAAATACAAAGGGTCAACATTTCTGCTTTTTTTTAATTTTTTTTTATTTTACAGAGTTGGACTTGGTTTGCTTCCTTTATGGAAAAACTGAAAATATAATAAAAATTAAAATAAAACCAGTTTTTTAAAAGGCAACTTCTGAAGTTTCTACCTCTTGCCTCTCCAGGGTGATGAGGCCCTGACCCCAGGGCAGCAAAAGAATGAGGGGTTTCTGTTCCTCCTCTTTCCCCATCTTTATCTCCACAGTGGAAGGGCTAGGAGGCACTAAACCTGGGCAAAACAGCAGGAACCCAAGGCCCTGTGGCCCAGGGAGGAAGGCTTGTATGCCCTTAGCCTCAAAGCTCCCGGGTTAGAGGGTGGATTTAGGCAGGGTCTCTCCTGGCAAGACCCAGTTGAGGTTGGGACTATTAGTTCCAGATATTGAGGAAGGAATCCCATGAGCCTGTGGCCACAGCCATGCCATTATCAATGACCCCGAGGCAGCTCACAAGAGTTGTTGTGGCCAGAGAAGACACCTGTACAATTGCCCCTCATGGCATCCCAGATGTTGCAATTGAAGTTGTGTTAACCAGGGAGCATGAAGGCCACTCTGGCAAAAGGCAACAGAAATGAGTCATAGATGATGTTGTCGTGGAAATACACGAGGATTTCCTGGTCAGCCTGCAGGTCAAAGAGGTGGTATGTGGAATCACTGGAGCCTGTGTTAAAGGCATAGGTGTTTGTGAAAAAAGCCACAACATTGATATCAGATTCATGGCTGATTAAGGTCTGTGGGCTAATTGAGTCCTACACATCCTACAGTTTGACAGAGGCATCACCGGCACCTGACACAAAGGTGGGGCTGTTGGGAGCCAATGACAAGGTAATTATATTTCCATTTATCCAGCAAAATCTACTGTCTGCTGGCCTGTCCCACAGGGCACAGGTGGTGTCCCCAGAGCTGGTGATGATTTAGTTGTTGTCCAGGAAGAACAGCACAACAGGTATCCAGTGTGACCAGGCAGCCCCCAGCTGACCCTATATTACCCTTATGGATCTTGAGACTATAGATGGTCCAGATGTTGTCTAACCACCCATAGGCATCAAAGTTGTCTGAGGGCGTATAGACACAAGTCATGACTCTGGAGGAGCGCAGCAGGATGACTTGGACCTTGTATAGCTGTCTCAGATAATGAGCTTCCTGTCCTTGGAGCTGCTGACCAGCAACTTTAAGTCTGTCCCTCAGTACATAAGCACAGATTTTTGTCAGGTGTTCCGGGAAAGTCCTCTGTATCCTCATCTGAATTATCCTTACTGCGCTAACCCAGCTGTGATCTGGGTCAGTGTTGAATCCCCAACACTGCTTTTCAGACATCCTAGATCTGATTCTGGAGCTGCTCAGCCTCCTGTCTCAGTTGCTCCAGCTAGCTTGTGACAATGGGCTTTTGGGGTGGGATTGGAGATGGCTGTGGGCTGTGGGATGGGGGCTGGGGGAAGAAGCTTCTTGCCTCTGGCCCAAGGCCTTTGTTGGTGAGACTCTGTGTAGGGTTGCCAGAGGTGTGCAGAAAGTCCTTCTGCTTCCTTTTTGAGAGAAAAACGTACCCTACAGCACTTAAAAATTTACTCTTGAATTAATTTTCACTGTACCTAAAAACAGAATATCCATCTTGAAAATCACCAGATTGCAGAAAGATTAGAAAATGTTTTCCTCATAATAAAAGGCTAAAAAAGAAAAGTAATAGTCACAAATTATAAAATACATAAAGCATAAAACAAGATAATAGAAGATGTACTATACATTACTAACAAAGTAAATGTAAATGGATTATGTTAAATATGGACACATGTGCAGGAGGCATAGTGAAATAAGAGAAACCGATATACATAAAATTTTAAATAAAAATAAAATAGAAGTGGATAACTATACGAACCAGAAAACTTTTTTATGGGGATGCTTAGAAAATATTAACATTTAAAGGCAACTATTTGTTTCTTATTAAAATATAAGAACTATTTTCTTTTCTCACCAACTCAATGAGTAGTATCTTTAAAAAAATCAATATTGAATACTATTTTCTTTGATATGCATGGTATTCTATAGCCCATAATTTTCTGTGACTTTCCAGTCATCTTTACGTCTCATCAACTGAACCCAACTTTGATTGCCCATGACCAAAAGTAAAGTGGGTTCTCATAACCCAGTTTGTAATTTTATAAGTTCTATCTTGGATACTAGTGTGCTGAATTGTTCAAGATCAAACTTTGGTATTGTGATTAAAACTAAGCTCATATTAGAGCCATTATTTGGTTGTTTGCACCTACATATAATCATCTTAGACAAAAAGTACTATGCAAGTAAAAATGTCAGTCATCATCAATATCACTGTGGTGTGAAGTAAATTCTGCAATTAGTATTTCATATACTGTACATTTTGTGCTTATTTACACCTTACTCAACATAATTCCTTTAGGTAAAATAGATCCTTATGTGATCTGAATTCCAGTGTGTTTCTAGATATATGTGAGAAAAAAGATTTGTTGCCATTATTTATTTGAATAGAATCCTTTTAATTGAACCAGTCTTATTTTAAAAACAACTACTGGTGTTCTAAAGTGTATGTCTATGTGCAAATATTAAAACTATAACCATATGTTTAATGTTAAAATGATCTAATTCTGATACTCTTGAGAAATTCCTTGAAAAATCTTTAAGCTTACATTTGCTTGTGAACTGACTCTTGGATTTAGGATCTGTACAGATGTCTTCAGTAGCAGCAAGGATATACTGACATTTGCTAATGTGTTAGATAATCACAGTTTGGGATTTACACTGAATTTGATCACAACACATGTTGTGTTGGTGTGACAAAAACATAATTTATTTTTCCACCAGTAATGCATTAACTAACTTTTATGTGCTAGGTACAACCATCATTGAGTTTATATTTTAGCTATAAGGAGCTATAAATTTATAAATTTCCTTATATATAAAGATCCAAGCAGAAAGTCCCCACAAAGAGAATCAGATAAAGGGCTAGGTGAATTGAGAATGAGTTCTGGTCTACAATGCTAAACCCAGGCTTCTGATCTAAATAGTTTGGGGCCCGACTGTGCTTTTATGCTATGGGTGGTTCAGGGATCAGATGGACTATGCTGACAAATGGAAGGTCTTCAGGACATGCCACTGACTGGAGTTGAAGAGTCAATGATTATTTTCTGCAATTTGCTCTATGTTTTGTTATTTTCTTTGTACTTTTCAAACCTCACAAGCATTTGGCAGTGTCTACTAAATGTTAGAGAGTGACGAAATGAAGTATATACAGAATTAAAGGGACACAGCTAACTTTAAGGATCACAGATTACAATGAAGAACACACACTAACAAATAATTTAAATGTATTTGGTGTATACAAGATACTGAGCAGAAAGGAAGGTTAATTAGAACAAACTGGTTGTTTATGGATGGTCCCCTGAGGGTAGTAACATTTTAGATTGATTGCTAAATGGTCAAAACAATGTAGTCAGGTGAAGAAATAAGGAAAGGGTGTTCCAGACAGAAGAAAGAGCAAGAGCCCTAAGACTAAATGATGTGCACAAATATTTGCCTACCATCCCCTTGAGCATTGCTTAATCTAGGTGGGCCTGTGATGAAGAACAGTGGGCTTACAATTGTGGTCCATGGAGCTGTTAAGGATAGAATCCATATCTTGAGGATAGTGGCCAAGAAACCAAGGGAAGTTCTTTAGTAGTATCATCTCACAATTGAGGGAGAGATATTGAGGAAGAGTCTCAGGGGCAGTCAGATGCAGGCTGTGGGCATCTTTTGAAGGAAGTAATGTTCAGCTTAGAGGTGAGTGGGTCTGCAAAAATGTTGAAGGAAACAGAGCTAGATAAAATGGAATTTGTAAAATTACTAGTGGTTAATGTTATTAGCGTACAGACCAGCAAAAAATGAATCCAAGAAGGAGGTGAGCAGGATACAAATAACAAGAATTTGCTCAGTGCTCTCCTTTACTCTGTTGGTAACAAGGGGTTTTTTTGTTTTGTTTTGTTTTGTTTTGTTTTGTTTTGTTTTAAAGGGGTCTAATCAGATCTGGTTTTTGAGAACATTTCGAGCTAAATGTGTGGAGAATGTATGAGAGAGGATGTGTAATGGTGGAAGACAATTTGGGGATGCTGAGCTAGGCAGGATCTGAAATGCTGAACTAGGTAACTCAGGCTGGGGCACAGAGACAGGATGTGTGTCTGTGCTCTCTTCCCTTCATGCTTCCTAGTGGGCTTCCTAGTTCTTCTGCCATCTAGGCATGAATGTGGCCTGCCATAAGGTAAGCCCCCTTAAGTGTCAAAACTAACACCCCCAAATTAGCAAGGTTCATAAAGATTAGTTCTAGTCTCTGTGCACACATTCTTACTACACCATTTTCAACAAGTGGCTAATGAGCTGCTTCTCAAAAACCTATTTCTCCAAACTTGATTCCTGGGATTCCTTTTCTTAACCAGTGTGCTTCAGATGTTCAGGAGCTGGCAAAGATCTTTTTCTGCCATAGGTTTTCATACATGCTCTCTCCCCTCCCCAGAGACTACAGGTCTGGATAAATGGGAAGCTATCTCTGACTACTTTTTCTAAGCATGTTAACTAAACCCTTTTATTCTCTACTCTTACACCATGTACCTTCACTTGTACCACTTGCAGTAGCTGGAAAACATAATCTACATTTTTAAAAATCCACTTATTATCATTTTTCCCCAAACTGTGAACTAATTACACAAGTGATGCAAGACAGGGAAAATTGAACTGAGCTGGAGAGAGACCAAGCCCTGCACCAAGAGAGGAAGGGGGGTCCTCTGGCAGAGAGTGCAGAAAGAATTAAACACACATGCCAAAGTTAGAGTCAAAAGGAAAGTTTATTAGGAAAGGGCTAACATTACATAGTCAGAGCGTGGTCTCCTGTCAGAGTCAGAGAGAGAGAAAGAGACCCTGAGTCTGAGAAATTCAGTTTATATATCATTCTTTAGTTCCTATTTCCTTTGATAGGGACATACAATAAGGAAGTGGAAGGAGAAGAGTGAAAGCCTGTTGTCAGTTCCCAGCCTTTAATCCATAGGTATCTCATGGTTTTAGCCATAGGGAATTAACAATTTTATTTGTGTAAGGCAGCCACTTAAAGACTCTGTTGTTCCTGTTTTTTTCCCCCTTCACAGGTGTGGAGAATGGGTTGTTAGTAATCCCAGTAGAAATCTTTCTTTGCTCTGAAGGTGTCCTCCTGGCCTGGCTGCAGGGCTGATGAGCATATTGCAGCCTTTGAATGTAGCTATATAACATTTTAATTCTCTTGACCCTTCTCTACATTAGAAGAGCATGGAGTATATTTGTTTTATGCATAAAGAATATCCAACATTTTTCCATAGATCTTCATCGTTTTGAAGATCTTAAATGTGAACCTAAATAGTCTATCATCTAGTATCTAAATCTAGTTTATGATATCTCCTTGAGGTCAGCTCTCCAGCTCTACAAGTTCTTGGTTTCTGACCACTGAGGAAAGCTCACTGGGCAGAATGAACTCTCCTCTGGTCCCTCCAGTGTCCTCCTAAGTCCTCAGGGATCAGCAAGCCATGACTGAAACCTATACTGGACTCTGAAAGCAGATCTTGCTAATTTAGATCAATTTTTTGCCTCTCAGTAATAGAACTTTTCACCATTCAAAAGATCCTGAGCTTCATAAGGGAGAAGGCTCTGGTCTATTACTTCCAAATTCTCTCTCTGAGGATATATCCAAAATAGAATGCTAGAATTATGAGGATGAAAACTCTGTTTGGTTATAGCCCAATAAAAATATAAATCAGATTATCAGTCATTTATAATTACCTCTTGATCTGATCCTCCTGGGGAAGAAGGAGTGAATTATGTTCCCTTTAGAGATGAATTAACCCCTTTTCGGCTCCTTATTGTGATATAGCTGTAATTTTCTAAGTGCAATAATACTTGCAGCAAAACAGTTCAATTATAACATAAATGCAATAAATTTACTTACTAGTAGGATCTTTGCCTTTATTCATATTTAGGAGGAGTCAAACATTGGATAGAGCCCTTCTCTGTTATAACCACTATGGCCAACATCATTAGAATGTGGTTGAGACTTGTTTTAAATTCAGAATCTCTAATAAGTCAGGGCCCAGCCATCAGAACAAAACAGCCCAGCTGGACAGCCTCACAGTACATGGTACTAATGGCCTGGAGCCTGCAGCTAAGAGGGCCAGTGGTACAGATCTGGTCGTTGTCCCTCTTCAACCCAAACTATTGGGCCAAACTATGGTGCTCTGAGAATACGGCTCAGCATATTTGTGGTCACAGCCATACCTGTGTCTTTTTGGAGGCTTTTACAGATGGGTCCAAGGATAAAAGTGTTGTGGACACTACAGGGTAGGTGGAGGACTGAGGGGGCACAGATCATTTGGCAAAAAAGAAAAATGGTTCACATCAGAAAAATGCCTTCAAATACAGCAAGATTTGGGGACAGAGAACCATAGGTCATTGATCCAGTGTTTCCTATAAACATGCTCTGACAAAGACTCTACCTGGGGAAAAACCACTCAACACAGTGTATGGCTACCTGGAAACTTGGCTGTTCTCACAGAGCCCAGGAGCCCATCAAGGAAGGACACTCAGCTTCCCCAAAAAGGGGTCTTTGGCATTGCTTGGATGGCACTGAATAGCTTTCTGTCTTTTTCTTTTAATCCTTATTAAGTGGGCAGAAAATACAGATCACAAATTGTAGTGATAAAAAGCAACAATTGTCACAATGGCTTTGGGTTGCAGTGAGGTTAATGGAGGGTGTAGATGACTTTGGTCAGGCATGGAACTGGTTGTGTGAGGGTTTTCATCCAGCTCCACCCCTGTATCACTAGTTGCTAGTCAAGGAAAACCCTCCATTCCTCCAAGAGCCCCAAGCTGAGTTGGAGATGTGGAATCTAAAAAAGCAGGGCTGGGTGAAGGGTTGAGTGGCTCAGTCTATCAGTGAGCCAAGGATCTGGCCCTTGCTGGCCATGACTACTCCATGAGGAAACCCCTTGCACTGGCCACTATGGAGTTTGCTGCCTGCTGCAGCACTCGGGCCTGGTTGGGTGGCCTTGTCTGGTTTCTATCCTCTCCAGCTTTCTGGCTTTCCCTGGCATCTTGTTATGGAGGAGAGGGGTTATACTTTCTTATTCATTTGAGGGGGTGCTTAAAAATTTTTGCCAAAGATTACATAAGGGCATTGAAAAGGAGGAAAGGAAGCAAAAATGACACTAGGGATAACACACAGATATTTGATTATATGCTATGCCTTTTCCTTCTTAACAGATGGTCTTCCTTTCTTGGATCCTCACCTCCTGACACCACTCACCCTGGCCAAGGGATCTATTTTAGCTCCTTGTTTATACAGGATTGTGCTCACAGTTACTCTCTGTTCTCTGTCATCAAATGAATCACAGCCTCAAAGATTACATATTATTGAATAAGAGCTTCATGGGCATGTCTTCTGCCAGTCACACAGTGCTAGGTGCCAGACTCCCCTCCTCCTAGTTGGAAATGCAACGAATGCAAAGAAAACTAGTAAATTTCAAGTCGAGGCCAGGCTAAATAGAATTTAACAGAAAAGAAGGTTAATTGTATCTGGAGCAGCCCAGAAAGTTAGATACTGGAGGGTTGGTGTGAAGTAGCAGATAGTGGGGAGAGGGTGTCCTATGAAGAATTAAGACATAGGCAAGGGCAAGACATCTGGAATGATATCTGTTCCGGAGTGAGAGAGTATGAGTGGCTGGAGTAGTGGCCTTTGTGTGAAGGTCAGGGCTGTCTTTTCTCATTGCAGCCAAATAATGGAGCTGCTGCTTAGGAGCTGGGGAACCAGATGTTGAGAACCACATGGGGAAATAAAGAGATGTTGAAGCTAGGCAACAGTCTTCTGAGATAAGTCTTGGAATATTGCTTTAAACAGTCAAGACACTTTTGTGAAGGGCAAGAGCTGAACGTTGAATGCAGTTATCAGGATCTGGGTTGGAAGCTAGTCCAGAAAGATGGTCCTAGGTGGGCCAAGAGTTTGACATCTCTTCACACCAATACTTTACATTTGGTTTAACATTTAATTAGTGTGTGTGTGTGTGTGTGTGTGTGTGTGCACGCGCGTGTGTGTGGAGGGGGTAGGTATAAACTAATTTTTATAAAAATTTTAATTCCTTTTTAAATTAAAAATAAAAGTTTATTAAATGAACTTTACCAAATACAAAATGAACTTTTAAAAATTATCATTATTTTATTTTTTATGTTACTCATAATCAAACACTTTCATTGTTTTTATTTACTAAAGATATATTTATAAATTGGTTCTTAAAATATGTTGAAAGCTCCTTTCCCCCCCTTAGAGAGGAGATCTGTAAATTCTGCATGGATTCAAGGGATATAACACACTCAGGTTACAGCACATTATAGTGATAGGAAATGATAAGGAGGAGAGGAAATGTAGATTTTTCAAGGTTTTAGTCTGGAAGAAATCACTGCAATTGAGTTGAGTATTCTCTTAAAAGAAAGACATAGGGAGATTACAGAGGGAGAGGAGGACAAAGGCTGTGCTCATGTAAGGGTATCAGGTAGGGCTAAAATTCACCTACACGTAATAGGAGTGATGGTTTAATCAGCCCTGGTTGCTAGTAGAGAGGTCCCCATGATGACTTTAGTGGTCCACATTTCTTCAGTTTTTCTTCACTACTACCCTTACTTGTGGCTCATGGTCTTAAGATGGTCCCTGCACCTCCAGGTGTAGTGAGTGCCCACATTCCAGTCAGGAAGAAAAAAGGAAGGGCAAAGGGTTAAATTGCCAGATCAACAAATAAAAGTATAGGACACTCAGTTAAATATTCATTTCAGATAGATAATGAATCATTTTTTTAGTGCAAGTTCTGTATTTTATCTGGCAACACCAGTGGAGGACAGAAGGCAAACATCTGAAAAAAATACAGACTGAGTCTAGCTTCTTCTTCAATATTCCTGAATGCCTACCCAGGAATTTTGCTCACACATTGTTGATGTGTGTGAGACAAGAGTCACATGACCATTTCTGGCTTCAGTGTCCTCTGCTGAGGTGTATATTTTTAACCAGACTCATTGAAGTCTTGGATGAAAAGATTCTGTTGATGAGAAAGAAGGGGGAAAAGGTATAGGGCAAACAACCAGCAGTATCTGCTAGAGGGGAGAAACTGAGTCCAGAGGCAAAAAGAAGCAGAGGATCTTATAACATTTCAAAGAGCTAATATCTCCTGAATACTTAGTATTGAGCAATCACTTTTCTAGGTACTTTACACTAGAATACAACTACCTCTAAAGGGTAGATATTATTATCACCTTCATATTTACAGAAGAAGAAATTGAGGCACAGATGCATTAGACAATTTGCCCAAGTCCTCCAGATCTGTGTGACAGAACCAGAATTTGAGTTTATGTTTCATGGAACAGGTGTTCAGGTAACATCCACATGCTTGAAACATGTGTGTCAGACCAGAACAGTGGGGACTGACAAAGCTCTTCCTGCAGCAGGTCCAACAGCTTCTCTCACAGTCCAAATGTGAGAAACTGCACAGTTTGGAGCACATGCTTCCTCTGGAATAGTGTGACCACGTCCTGTTTTGTCTAGGACTGAGGAAGTTTCTGAGATGTGAGAATTTCAGTGCTAAAGCTGGGAAGTCCTAAGCAAACTGGAATGTGCTGACTATCCTATTCTGGAATAAAAGACTGACCTTTCCATGGAACCTCACCTTGGTCCTAAATCCTAATGGGGAGATGGAGATCTAGGTTAAAATGACTCCAGTTAAATAAATATCCTCATGAAACTTTTTAAAACTGTTTCAATAGATCTAGTGGAAAAGACATGACCTAAAAGTCGGGGGCTTGTTTCCACCTCTGCCTCTACTTTTAGCTTAATATAGGACCTTGAACAAATTTCTTTATTATCCCAGCCCTCACTTTCTTCATTAGCAAAATAAGGAAGGTGAATCTGGTCCTTTATATTCTCAAATTTTAGAACTAGATAGTCCCTTAACAGGCGACTAAGACTGTGTGAATTTTTGTTTAGAAACAAGTTATTCCTTTGTTCCTCAAATTCCTTTAGGTTTGGAAACAAGTTTATTATGGCCATCAGGAAAGGAAAGGTAAATTTAATTAGGAAATTTTGGTTAGATCTGATGATCTGTGAAAAGTCATAGCACCTGCTCAGTGGCAACAAATGAATAAATATGGAAAACCTAAGGTAACATATTTGCTTTCTCTTTTCATTGACCCCTTTCCAAAGAATGAGACTTAAATGACCCCTTCTTTGGAGTTTTAGTGTACTAACTGTCTGTAGTAAGTATTTAATGCTTAATCTATATACTTTGTGTTACATTTCTAGCTATGTTGTTTTTGAAAAGTACACTATGTGTTAGGCTTCTACTATGAGGCTGCATTGGGGTACCAAAAGCACACCATATAGTTTCTCATCTCAAGGAATTAACTGAGAAAGAGCTAAGATTTATATACACTGCAGAGAAGATAGAAAAGAATATGAAAAAGTACAAAAAAGAGTATCCAATAAAAGTCAAAAATGTATATGTTGTGAGAATTGTATTTTCATGGACAACCTCATTTTCAAATATTCTATCCTTTTGTTCCTATCAAAATATCCCAAGCATAACAGCATTTTTTAGCACTGAAGTTATAATTTCATCGTGTCCCATATCCCAAAGTAACATAAAATTTCTGTTAGATTGTGTTATGATTTTTGGTATTGAAATATGGACCTAAGAATGGAAGAGATTAGTATTGGCTAAATTTATATGAGTGTCTTCATAGAAGAAGTAGGATTTAATTTAGGGAGTGTTAAACATAGGTGAAATTTCAGAAATTTTGTAACCTAGCCATACTTTGTATAAGCCAGGGAGATGAATAGGCATGCCCAGACATAATTCTAAGAAGTAATAGAGTCAAGGATGGAAAGCAGAACTTTTGACTTTCAATATAGGTTTTGCAGAAGTGCCATTCCCACAACAGGCTGTTTTTATTAATTTAAGATATAGTGGCTCTGTGCCTACTTCCCACCTAATAGAATGAGTGATAAGAATACAACCTTGTGCTTGTTCATAAATAATGACAACATGTAATAGTACATGATAAGGGCCTAAGTGAGATATATTTGGAAGATTAGGAAGTGGCAATAAGCAGTAATTGGGAGTGGAAGGATATAAAGAAGCAGTGATGGTGATTGCAGACAGCATTAGATGGAAAGGAGAAGCTTTACCATGGACAGCCTGGAATCCAGAATGAGGAGTTGGGACTGGACTGCCTAGGCAGGGTCGAAGGGTGGAGTTAAATTTTCTGGGTTTAAATTCTGGTTCTGGTTTTAAGATCTAGTTTGCTTATCCACGAAATGATAATCTCCCCAAAGAAGGATCTATGCAAAACTTTATGATATGGCATGATACTAGACACATAGAAAAACTCAATAAATATTTGTCTTTTATCATTATTATGTATAAGTGCTAGCAGTATTTTTTTTTGAATAGAGAATGAGCATGACAAAATTAGTTCATTTCTTAAAAAAAGATATCTAAGATAAAATTGCCCAATGTTTCCTGGGAGAAAGTTGTTATATTTCCTAAGAAGAAATGGTATAAAATGTAAGGATCTGAAGATTCTATAAACAACTACTGCTAGCTTTCCTCCATGAAAATCATCCACTAGGTGATGTGGAGAGAACAATGCAGGATAGGGAGAGGAGGAACAAGGGGTAGGTAAGAGAATAGGGCTTCCAAGTGTGGCTGACCAGGGTTAATATTTCACAGAGTCCTGTGCAAGGAAGACAAACATGCACAAGGATTTGGGGCAAATAATCAAGCAGATTCTGGAATTAAAAAAAATGAAAGATAAAATGAGGTCCACTAAGGAAATAAAGTTCTGATGTCTGCCTGGGCTTGTGTTTGGTTTCTACCACTTATTCACAAAATTCCTGGTGGCTCTTATTAATCAAAGAGTTTCCCCGAATCAAGTGTTTCCATGAACCACATTTGAGCCTCATTAGACACACAGATCTGGGATTTTGATTTTGCAGTTCCATGATAAGGCCCAGGAGTTCATACTGTAACAAATTTCCAGGTGGCTGTGATTCAGGCAATTGTTGGGACAAACATAGAGAAATTCTGACTTACTTCTTCTGAGCCTCACAAAGTCTTCATCTTTAGAATATAGGTAATAATATGACAGCCATACACTTGTTGTGCGTTGAATTTTGTCCTCCCAAAAGAAATGCTTAAGTCCTAATCTGTGGTATCTGTGAATGTGATTCTATTTGAAAGCAAAGTCATTACAGATGTTATCAAGTTAGGAAGAGGTCATACTGGGTTAGAGTGGGCCCTAATTCAATGACTGGTATCCTAATAAGAAGGGGAAACATGATACCGATTCATGGAGGCCATATGAAGATGAAGGCAGAGACTGGCATGACGTTATCTACAAGCCAAGAGTAGCCAAGGATTGCCTGTAAGGACCAGAAACTATAATAGTCAAGAAAAGATCCGTCCCTGTAGCCCACAGAGAGAGCGTGGCTCTACTGTTATCTTGATTTCAGATCCTATACTCTAAAGCTGTGAGAAAATAAAATTTTTTGTGTTTTTGTTTGTGTGTTTGTTTGTTTTTAACACCTACAGAACCCGGTCTTCATAGGTGGTCTCCCATCCAAGTACTAACCAGGCCCAACCCTGCTTAACTTCTGAGATCAGATGGGATTGAGTGTGCTCAGGGTGGCATGGCCATAGGAAATTCTCTTGTTTTAAGCCACTCAGTTTGTGTCACTGCTATGGCAGCCCTAAGAAACTTGCATAGTTCCTCACAGAAGGTGGAAAAAAATCAAATGAATTGTTGTAACAGTAAATCAGTACATTGTATGTAGCTAATATTTTAAGGAAAGAAGGTAGAAAGCATTTATTTAATTGCTTGTCACATGGTGTCAATTTTAACATGGTGGAACATCATAGATAAAAAATTACTTAGTAATTTTGCAACATGTTACAAAGGGAGAGTGACATCAATTTTGAAAGAACATTTAAATAGGCATTGAGTTCTAGTCTCAGGTCCTCTATCCACTGGTTGTTGACTTTGGCCATGTCAGGCAAACTTCCACCTCTCAGTTTACCTATGGAGATGAGAAAATGTCCTCCTTCCAGGGCTGTTGGAAGATGAAATGATTTAATAAATATACAAAGTCAAAAGCTCTTAAACTCCAAAATGCCATACAATTAATTTTTCCTTTAACTTTCAGTAGGATTATATTTGGAAGCTTACTGAAGGAGTCACCCTTGAAATACTACTTAATTTGTACCATGCAAATAAAGCAAGGTTCTTTTGAGTTAGGATAAATATCAAAGCTGGCAGTTTATAGAACCACAGGGGTCTGTGGGTGATGGGAAGAAGGAAGAAAAAGAGAAAGGTGTTTTGTGAAGGGGCACTTGTGACTTTGAGAAAAGGGGTTTTGCAGATATCAAGGTGTCTGTCTCAGGCTATTCCAAGGCCTCTGAGTGGGTCTTAGAGAGGATGAAGACAGAAGCAGAAATGGCAGGGCAGACATCACGTACCATCTCTGTGAAGTTAGGGCCAGCCTGCCAAGGTGTAACACATAAGGGCAAGAAATCTGGTTACTCCAGATGAATGACCTTGACATTATGTGCCACGAACACGGATCAATTTGGAGATGAACCACAGGAAGCATCTCCAGGGATAGTAGGAATGTGTGCATGTGTCAGCCCATGAGTACCTGACCAACAAAAGGATGCCAGGTCAGGACAGGAGACAAAGCAGGTTGTCAACCCTGTACCATGATTAAAAGGCTAGTCCAAGGATTTTTCTGATCCTGAGATGTCTGTCAGAAAAGACTGAGATATAAGGATGAATGTAAAGTTTGGGTGAGTGAGAGTGAGGGGAACAAGTCTGTATCTAAAATAATTCTCTCCATGCCTGCTTGTTATAGCTCAACTATGCCCCTCAAATCTACATGTTGAAACGCTGATCAGTCGGTACCTCAGAATGTGACTTATATGGAGCTTAAAAGATGTAATTAAGGTAAAATGAGTCCTTAAAGTGGGACCTTATCCTATCTGACTGGTTTTCTTAGAATAAATTTAGATACACAAGAGAGACGCCATGCTGTGTGCATGTATGGGCACAGTAAGAAGGAGGCTAACTGCAAGTCAAAAAGAGAGACCTCAGAGGAAACCAAATGTGCTGTCTCCTTGATCTTAGCCTTCTAGAGTCTAGAGCTATGAGAAAATAAATGACCTTTGTTTAAACCCCACAATCTGTAGTATTTTTTTATGGTAGTCCAAGGAAACTAATATGCTCCTTTATCTTTATTCTCTATTAGAGCCTAAAGAAAATTTTCTTCCCAGAGAGAAAACTTTCAAACAATGATGAGACTAGCATCCTCCCTTTCTTTTTAGTCATCTCTGAGATGCCAAGGAGAGCTATTGGCCTCTTTGTAGCTTGTGATAGTCCATAGAGTGAACCTAGAATTCTGAGTGAATGTACAAATGTGCCCCTGCAGGGGTTGCGGACCATAGTGAGCTAAGGCAAGCACTTCTTGATTTTGTAATAGTTTTATCTGATTCTTAAATTTACAAGAGTATAAAGAAATTTTATAAATACTTCTAGAAAGACATATCTATTATTTACATGCTTTTGAAGTTTCACCTCCTAATTTGTTGTAGAGGTATCACTGGTTGTCTACTTCACAGCTAGTTACTTCAAGAAATTCAGAAACACCCTTTCTTAGGCTTCCATTGTAACCAAATTGAAAAGAGACATGAGATATTTTATCTTAGAATGTCATAAAGAAATGTATGTTTGAGATTTGAGATTGGAAAGATGACCCTAGCAAACAGAAGTAGGAAGTAAGAAAGAGTGATATAGGGAAGTGAGAGAAGAGAACCGATACTGTGTTGATGAGCTCTTTACCTCTATAAGCAACTGGGCTTGGTTCCTGAGCCTCTGAGGATCCATGGAAAATTCAATTTAGGATTGTCTCACCGAAAGTTGGCAGGCTGGGTATTTATTCATTAAATCCCATCTTCCACTACTTAGGGATATAGCTGGCAAACTAACTTTCCTGGAAGGCTGCACTCAGGCTCTGTGGCTTTCTGTGACTTCAGAGAAATTCCTGTGGTTTCCAAGCAGAAGGATGCAGTGGTAAGCTTATAATGTAGGAGTTGGAGACACGTACATGAAACAGTTCATCAGAGCTGTGTTGAAATCAGGTGGATTGAGAACATGAAGCATGGTGAGGAGCATTCCAGGCAGAGCAAATAGCCAATGCAAAGGCCCTGAGGTGAGAGCATGCCCGAAACATTCAAGAAACACCAGAAGACATATGTGGCTGAATGGGATAAGCAAGAAAGTAGCAGGAGTTGCAGTTAGAGATGCATGGAAGGGCTATCCTAAGGGAAGACTCTGGTTTTTACTCTGTGAGAGATGTGAAGCCTTTGCACAGAGTGTGACCTGGTCCAATTTATGTTGTGATGAATGTAGACTTGGGTTAGGTGAAGGGTAGAAGTGGAGGCTGTTTAATAATCCAGGTGAGAGATAATAGTGGCTTGTACTGGAGTGGAAACAGTGAGGTGGCAAGGAATGATACACATTTATTGATTTCCTCAATAACCCAGCAAGATATTTTTATTTTTAATCCTCAGAGTTCAATTTTTTTTGAGAGTTTTAAATCTCTTAGAGTTTATAAATAAGGTAACCATGAATCCTATATGTTAGGAAACTCATACAAGTTTCTTGCCCCCAAAAGTGGTAATACTTAACTTTCATCCGGAACTCTAATTTCTGACCCTCCATACTTTCTGACTCTTCCCTCCAAGATCTCAGAAAGCCTATTTACTCTTTGTCTCCTACATCATTAGCCATTAGATTAGATATGCTTACTGACAAGCAGTAATACGGGATAGGAAGGGTAAATAAAACAACAAAAAGTCCATACAGTTTTTATAACAGAGAGCCCACTTTTTGCCTCACATTTCAAGATACTGAACAAACTATATGCAAGACCTCAGAAATTATATAACAGCAAATTATTGAGTTGGGAAGTGATAATTAGAAAGGAAATGAAGAAAATGGACATTGGGGGCCTTAATGTGAAATATGACATTGATAAATCAAAGGAAGCCTTGAATTAGAGATGTGGATATTTCAACTGATTATCCAGGATAACTCATATCCTCCATTAACCTCGTCCATCTTGTTTTGCCTTTGTGAGGACAAAGAGAGTCTTTGCAGATTGCTAGGCCACAGGATTGTGTCTCCAAACGTTTATTCGAAGAGGGCAGTTGAAAAATAATTTGCTTGTTAAGCAGCCTAGTGGAATGTTCTTTTTTCCACTGAGTCTAGAATATTTATGGGTAAGATAATAGAGAAGCTTATGATAGATTTTCATAGTAAGTCAAAAGTAGACAATCAGTCCAGTCCAGAAAAATTAGATTCATATACTTGTACTTTTGATACTTTTCCTAATAGTTGAATATAAACAAAATGTCACATGACTGTGAAGAGTAAAATTTGCTCAGCTGCTTTTCTTCCTGATGATTCCAAAGCAAATGGTGTTTATTTGGAAGACTTTGTTTTTATCTTTTCTTGTCCTAAAATGTGACTAGGGACAAAAGCCATGTTGGGACATTAGTGTGACCACGTGTCTCCAGATTGTTTTGATTCATGTGATGAGAATCTAAAGGAGACCAAAGAAGTGGGAATAAAAAAGATCTGACTGGATAATTTCATTTTAGCCACTCCACCCTTCCTGGCAGGAGAGTGTCCGTCCACAGAAGATGTAATGCCCAGCCTTAGCTAAATATCTCAGTAGTCTGGAAACTCTGACAATATGACAGAAATTTGAAATGGAGCCAGGAGACACCTCATAAAACCTATTGGCAGAGTTAGAGGATTGAATTTGTTGTGCATGAGTATGTTTCTTGGGTGTTTTATAAGTGCTTTGGTGCTTGTTTTATGGCAGGTGACCTCGTGCAAGATCCCAGAGAATCCCTTTTGACCTTTTTCCAGACCTGTGACTATTTCTCTGTTCTATCAGGCATTGCTTTTATGACTAGAGCTGTCTAATGTCAGGCTTCCTGGGAAGTTGGTCTGATTTTCCAAGCAACCTAACAACAATTAGAGATTCTTTGTTCTTGCTTAACTCTAGGAAACAGGGTCTGATTTTACAATAAGCATGAAGGCCTCAGGTCTTCCAGAGCTGACATATTGTGCCACCAGAGTATTACATGTGGTATATTGGGACTCTTTCTCATTCTCAAAATTAGCTCTCACTTAATTTCTGTCAGCCTTCTTATCATTTTTTACATATGCACACTTTTAATCTTCAAAAATTTTTCATGTGACACTATCCTAATTTTTACTTTCATTCTTATTATTTATATCCAAAATATATGTGACTCTCTTGAAGAATTTTTCTATTTATGTTTAATAAATGTTGAGAGTTATGTAACTCATCATTTTTCCCATTTTTTACCTTGGTTTCTTAAAAATTCAGGGTGAAAACTAATGATTATTCTTAGATACCTATTAATATTTTACTGATAGATTTACTTGCTTTTTATACATATTTTTTCCTTTTTCAATTTTAAGTTTTAAATATGTATATCTTCTATTATAAGCTTTCTCATATTTTTTTATTGAAGCAGCTGAGACATAAAGCAAAAATTATCACATGATATGGTTCCCACCTAAAAAAATCAACTCCACCATATCTGGAGTAGTTGTGATATCTTGCAATGGGCAGCCTCAGCTATTTGTCAGCATAAGTGAGCCAACAGCAAGAGTAAGTCTACAGCAAGAAGGCACATGGCTATTGTCTAAGGTCAATAGGCATCCTCCAACCCTGTTGCTTGGTGCATTTGCCAATCCCATAGTTCTCAAAGTTCATCCCCAGACCCAGAGCACCAGAATCATCTGACTACTTAATAAAATGCAATTTCTCAGGCCATACCCCACACCTACTGAATCAAAATGTCTGGGGAGGATCTCAGCAATCAGTGTTTTACTGAGTCCTTTAGTTGATTCTAATGCATGTTCAAGTCTGAAAACCACTTGCTAACCCATCCATTACATGTCTATTAAGACTATTAGAGAAAACTCCTTTCTGATTCTACCTGCTCAGTTTGAACTTTGATGTACCAGCCACTGAATTTTCATTTATTTCTCTTTGTACTTTCTTTCTCAGTCTGAGTTTCATTGATTCCTTTT
Source organism: Cynopterus sphinx (assembly GCA_030015415.1). Taxonomy (NCBI): domain Eukaryota; kingdom Metazoa; phylum Chordata; class Mammalia; order Chiroptera; family Pteropodidae; genus Cynopterus; species Cynopterus sphinx. The sequence goes on along the minus strand of CM057391.1, from coordinate 45,376,759 downwards.
CATTCACCTAGGGGTCATTTCTCTGTGTCCCTTTTGCTTGTCCCACATAAATAAACACTGAACTTAGTTATATTTTGGACCCAGAAACTTCTTTGTTTTCTTTAACTTACATGTTACTGAGACTTCATGTAGATTCTAGGTCTGTGTGCACACACTCCTCATTAATTCATTCCTTGGTGGCCCTGCTGATTCACACTATTTTCATTCACTGTTCTTATCATTTAGAACTTTAAGAAAGGTATGAGCCGGCAGGGAACTTTTAGGTAAGTGGCCATGAAACAATCAGAAGCAAAATTCCAAAGCAGAAATTAAAAATTGTGAGCCTTTCCTTCTCCTGGCTCATGGCATTTGCTATAGATACAGGAAGCAACTATTGTGTAAAGGGTTTCTGAAAAATGGGGAAAGTCAAGTAGCACTCAGCCTTGAAGTTAGCTCTTCCCTGCCTAAAACCAAGGATGTTTGTAATACCCTTTTTACTACATAAGTGCAAAGAAGGCTTTATTTTTTCTTAGCAGACATTTGACAGAGAGCAACCACAATGGAAGAAAGTTATTCTCCACTTATCATCATTGCACAAAAACATTAGTATGCTCGTTTATTTATTAGGGATTCTGAACAAATAGCCATCCATGACTGAAGTAAAATTAGCCATCAAGGACAGAAATAGTTTAAGGCCTATATGAGTGAAAGCAGTGAGACAGGCAGCTCAGATCACCTGCTCAGAGTAGGGCTTGTTGCAGTTTAAAATGTATTGCCATATGTGAAATCTCTGCTCTTATTATCTGTGACATTTGAGTGCCTTCCTTCAACTTCTCATCAGGATTTTGTCTTCCTTCTCTTTACCACATTATTAGCACATAATCCTCAGGTATTCTGAATGCCATGATGCCAACTCTATTGTTAGGATATAAGAGTTGCAACATCTTATATTAAGTAAAGAAGAGTAATCTCATCTTACCTGGCTAGGCATTTTAAAGTCTAAGCCTCAATTTCCTGAGCAGTTGCCATCATTATACCTAACCCAACATTTTTGTGAGGTTTAAATGAGATAATGTGTGTGAGAGGGATCTAATTTGTCTGGTGTAGTATGCACTGAATACATTTTACATTTCTTCTCTCCAATCCTCAGGGATCAAATTGCTATATGAATATTTCTTTACTAGGCCATGAACATAATGGCATTATAAGGGTCAAGGCACATTGAGGCCAGCCATTTTACCATGGAAATGGCAATAGGGAACATTTTGTTTTTAACAGGAATTGGCTTCCTCATTAATGCCATTTTTTTCTTTCAAATGCTTTCATTCCAGACTTTTATAAACAAACCCCTCTAGATGCCAAACATAAGGTTTCTACTGTTTTGTTTGTTTGTTTGTTTGTTTGTTTTGCTTGTGGATTTGGCCAAAGCAATCTAAACTGCAATGAGGGTAAGAAGAAAGGTACCTACTATTTTATTTTGGGTTCTGAACAAATAGGCATCAATGTCTTAAGTAACTGTTATAAATCATGGTTAGCCAAAATTATGTTTAAAAAATCTTTAACAGTTGAGATATCACCACTACTTTCATTAGCATGATCAACACAGGAAACAGTACGTTTTTATGAAACATAATAAAAGATCAGGAATGTGCTCTGGTTCCTAGCTGAATATGTAAATCACATATCTTTTTTTAAAGTTTATATACATTGAAGTATTCTTGAACAGTTATGAGCAAATAGGCACAAATCAGATTTTATAGCTACCCTGTTCTGTGAGTTTGATGATACTGAGTTGATTCAAAGCAGACATTTCAAAATTTCAGAACCAGAATTCTTTATTCTAAATGTTAATCATGTAAACAGAACTACTCAATCGATGGTTATTCACAAGATTTTAGATATAAATCTAGGTACCATTCCTATGTTATAACATTTTTTCTCTCCTTTCTTCTCAGTGAATCCACTTAATCCAAGACTCCTTCCCAGTGGATAGTCACTAGTAGAAATTTTATTCCATGGATAAGGAGAAAATAGACAAACTCAGGGAAACTATTACATAGGCTTATTGGGGGCTTAGAAAGAAGTTTACTGTAAATAGAAGAACTCACTTCAACTCCTTGAACTAGGAATACAGAGATAATGAGGCAATTGGTTTCTCTTCAATGGAAATTGAAACTTTCAGAATGCCATGTAGGAGAGGAAATTTATGGTGGTTGTAATGGGCCATTTGCAAGCTGAACTGACCAGGGACAGAAGCAGAAGATATACAGTACAAGAAATATGTAGAGTAAAAAGTATAGATACCTGTTGACAACTAAACAGTAAAAAACTAGATGCCCAGAGGGGCCGAGTTGTATCAATCAATCTTGTAACACTAGTACTAAGGTGGACTCCTCCTGCTAATGTTTTTAGAGCATCCCTACACTCAAGGCTCCTCCCGTCTATCGTCCATGATACTTTCTCCAATTATAACTCCTGGTTACCCACTCTCTGTTATTACCCTCCATGAGTTTTTGTTTCTCTTATCACTCCATGTGTGTCCTTAGAAAATGATTTGTTAAGTTAAATTATTTACTTGAGTGAGTCTCTTAAACTTGCAATGAAAAAAGGTAATCATATTTTATATCTTAGCTGCATGTTTAGCCACATTAAAATATTAAATATTATCACAGATTTAGCCTCTAAGCTTTCCTTACCCCTTTCTTTTAAACAAAGAAGAATGCTTCTCTTGACTTCTAGAAAGCAACATAACAAAATTTTAGCTGAAAATCCATGATAAATTTTTTCACTTTTTACAAACAGTAATCTCCATTTCACCATTTTTCTATAATTCTTCTATAAATTGGGCTTCATGGTTTCAAGTCTTTCTGTGAATTTTCTTAGCTCTGGTTTAGGCTGGCTCACATATCATATTACAATGGCTCAGAGCACTTTTATTCTTAGTGTCATCTTGCCTCTTGTAGAAGAAGACCACAATGAGGTCAAATGCTATTTTAGAAAGGTCACCTTTAAAAGTAATGTCTTATATTTTTTATTAGAAAAGTTATAAATACTTACCAAAAAGAAATGAAGACAGCAGAAGAGTAAACAAAAAAATCCTCCATAATTTCAGAAAAAAATGTTAAAATTTTATGTTTTATTTTTATTTCATTGTACGTGTCAAGAAATAGTTGAGATCGTATGGCACATACAGAACTGACGCCTCATACTTCCCTTAACATTATAATGTAAACATCTTTCTAAGCTTTAGAAAGCTCTTTGTAAACATCAGTTTCAATGGCTGGACAATAGTCCAGCAAATAGAAATTCATCACTAGTGTTGAACATTTATTTATAGTATTAGGCTAATATAAATAATTATGTAATGGACACTTAATTCATGTTTTGGATGATTGTTTTCAGGTGGATTTCTAAATGTGCAATCACTGGAAAAGTTTGCTATAGCATTTGTAAGCCCTTTAAAGGCTCTTTTCAAACTTAGAGACATTTGAGATTAAACAGTGTGTCTTCTGAGGAATCATGAGCTATCATGAAAATGTGGTCGCTGGATAAATATCACGAAACTTAGATGTCAGACCCTCTGATGGCTAAGACTGCTTCTATGCCTACCTAACACTATGGTTTAGAAATGAGACTTTTGGTCAAGGTGGTGGAATGGGCAGGCACTGTGTTAACCTCGTCCCATGACCACATAAAATTACAACCAAATTACAGAACAACCATCACTGATAACTACCTAAAAGTCTTCAGTTGAATAGAAGTTCTATAACTAAGGATATAAAAAAGAAGCCAAAACATGGCTAGTAGGAGAGGCAGAGAGGCAGAACGGGCAGGTCCCACATCCACAGTGGCATGGTTAAGAAATGGGAGGAATAACTTGGCTGTGGAGGGCCTCCAGAGGAGTAAGGGGTTCGAGCTCCACATCAGGCTTCTCAGGCCGTGGCTCAAGTACCATGAAGAGGAGTCCTCATAACATCTGGCAGTAAAAATCAGTGGGTATTTTGGCTGAGCAAGATGGAGGACTGCTGGAGACCAAGAGCTTCAGGACTTAACAGGAGGGTGCACAGACTCACTTGCTCACAAACTCACTTGTTCTGGGCTCTACTTCTGGGATATCAGCTTAAAAAGTGGCAGGAATTATGGAGAGGAGTTGAATTGACTAGCTTCAAGGTGAGGGTTGGAAGGGCAGGAATCAAGGTAGCTTGCTCTGAGGACAGAAGCACCAGCAGGTACCATTGTTTCCTTATTGAGGCTTCTCCCTTCCTAGCTGGAAGGCCCAGGTGGTGCCAAATCTGAGACTCTGGCTACCATTGCTCCACTTGCCTAGAGGATTCCCTGAGACCCTGCCCCATCCAAATCACGTGCCTGTCTCAAACCTCTTTTCGTAGATTTTCCACATGAGTAGCCTTTCTTGGATTGTGCTGTGGACTCTTCTAAAATATCTCAACAGTTCACAAACCCTAAATAAGCAGAAGCTTGCCACAGCCTGCACTGTATCACTTACTAAGAAGCCCCAAGCTTGGCACTAGTGGCAGTCAGCCTCAGTTCTAATATAGGCTCTCTGAGGTTCCTCTGAGTCTGGACAGGTGGCAACTAACTGCAGATCATTTCAGAGCTTTTACAAGGTGGCCTCTGTCCAGGTACAAGCAGCAGTTGACCATGGCTTGCACCAGGGTCCCTTCAAAGAGGTCCCAGAACCAACATATCCAGTGGCTACCTTGAAACCACAGAAGAGCACCACTCAAACAGTTCCACAAATGACACATCCAAAGGGTAGACTTGACAGGCACCAGAGACATGCTAAAATGAATTTGACTCAGTGGGATAAGCTTTTACAAATTATCTTATCAGATATAGTTGCAGCCATTTCTCATTAACACTCTGCCAGAAGGCCATTAATTTCCACCGACATCCCAGCAGTAACTGAGGCTCCAATTGAATAAAAAGGGCATACAAAACCCACACAGGAGACACTTCCGGAGCACCCAGATTAGATAACCAGTGAGACCATGCCACTGGGCCCCATAGGACACCTATGCCAAAACTGGGAGACAGAGAAGATTGACCTAATACAAAGAAACAAACACAGAGAGTCAGCCAAAATGGGGAGACAAAGAAATATGTTTCAAATGAGAGAACAGGACAAAACTCCAGAAAACTAATTAAAGAAAATGAAGACAAGCAATCTGCCAGATGCAGAGTTCAAAACACTGTTTATAAGGATGTGCAATGAACTTAGGATAAGAATAGGTGAACTTAGTGGTTACTTACACAAAGAGATAGAAAAAATAAAAATGGAGACCGCAAACATAAAAACCAGCTTGAAATGAAGAATAAAATAATTGACGAATACATCAAAGGGAATCAACAGGAGGTTAGATGAGGCAGAGGACTGAATCAGTGATCTGGAAGCACAACAGTAGAAAATACCCAATGAGAACTGCAAAATAAAATAAATTTTAAAAAATGAGTATAGATTAAGAACGTCTGGACAACATCGAGCCTACCAACAAATGCATCATAAAAGTACAAGGAGGAGAAGAAAGTAAAAGATTGAAACCTATTTAAAGAAATAACCAAAAACTTTCTCAACCTGGCAAAGGAAATACATATACAAGTCCTATAAATGCAGAAAGTTCTATATCAGATGAACCCAAAGAGACCTATACCAAGACAAATCATAATAAAAATGCCAAAGTTTATAAACAAAGAGAGAAAATATTAAAAATAGTAAGAGAAAAACAGTTATCTACAAGGGGGATTCCATAAGACTGTCAATAGGAGAACATAACTCTCATAAACATCTAATACCTAATATAGGAGCATATAAATGTATACAGCAAATATTGATGGATATAAAGGGAGAGAGCAACAGTAATACAAGAGGACTTTAACACCCCATTGAAATTAAAAGGTAGATTTTTCAAACAAAAATTCAATAAGGAAACCATGGTTTTAAATGACACATTAGATCAGATGGATTTAATTGATATTTTTAGACCATTTTACTCCAAAGCAGTAAAATACACATTATTTTCAAGCAAACATGGAACATTTTTCAAGATAAACCATATGTTAGGCTGAAAAACAAGTATCAATAAATTTAAAATGATTGAAATCATTTCAAGCATCTTCTGTGATCACAATGGTAAGAAACTAGAAATCAATTACAAGAAAAAAAAACCTGGAAAACAAAATAACACATGGAGGCAAAATAACATGCTGCTAAACAATGAATGAGTTAACAATGAGATCAAGGAAAAAATCAAAACATACTTTGAGACAACTGAAAATGAAAACACAGCAACCTAAATATTTCTATAAAATATAGCTAAAACAGCTTGAAGAGAAAAATTTATAGCAATACAGGTCTACCTCAAGAAACAAGAAAAATCTCAAATAAACAATATAATCTTACACCTAAAGAAACTGGAAAAGAACTAACAAAGCCCTAAGTGAGTGGAAGTACGGAAATAATAAATAGGAGAGTAGAAATAAATAAAATAGAGTTTTTTAAAATAGAAAAGACCAATAAGACCAAGGGCTTGTTCATTGAAAAGATAAACAAAATTGAAAAACCTTTAAGCAGACTTATCAAGAAAAAAAGAAAGACCAGAATAAATAAAATCAGAAATAAAAGAGAAGTGACAACTGACATAACAGAATTATAAAAGATTATAAGAAAATACAAAGGACAATTATATGCCAACAAATTGAACTACTGAAGAAAGATAAATTTTTAGAATCGTAGTCTTCCAGACTGAGTCAAGAAGAAACATAAGATACGAACAGAGAAATAACTGTAGAAATCAAATCAGTAATCAACAACTCCCAATAAACCAAAATTCTATGCTAGATGGCTTCACAGGTGGATAAACCAATAACTGCTAATTAAATTAAATCATTAATCAAGAAATTCTCAACAAATAAAAATCCTGGACCAGATGGCTTCACAGGTGAATTTCACCAAACATTCAAAGAAGAATCAATACTTATTCTTCTCAAACTATTTCAAAAAATTTGAAGAGATGCAAGGCTTTCAAGCTTATTTTACAAGGCCAGTTATATTCTAATATGAAAACCTGACAAAGACCATTACAAAAAAAGGAAATTATAGGCCAATATCCCTGATGAACACAGATGTGAAAATCCACAACAAAATATTAGCAAACTGAATTCAGCCATAAATTAAAAAGGTCATACACTATGATCAAGTGGGGTTTATTCCTGGGATGAGGATGCATGGTTGGTTCAATATTAATAAGTCAATTAATGTGATATACCACATAAACAAAATGAAGGATAAAAATCATATGCTTGCATTAATAGATGCACAAAAACATTTGACAAAATCCAGCACCCACTTATGATAAAAGGTCTCATCAAACTGGAAGTAGAGGGAACATATTTTAACGTAATAAATGCCTTATATGACAAACCCACAGCTCAAATCTTACTCAACAGGGTAAAGCTACAAGTGTTTCTTTGAGATCAGCAACATGACAAAGATGCCAACTTTCCCTGCTTTTATTCAACATAGTATTGGAAGTCCTAACCATAACAATCAGACAGGAATAAAATATAAAAGGCATCCAAATTGGAAAGGATGAAGTAAAACTGTCACTATTTGAAGATGAAATGATACTATATATAGAACCCCAAAGATTCTTCCAAAAACTATTGGAACTGATAAATGAATTCAGTAAAGTAGCAGGATACAAATTAATATTCAGAAGTTGGCTGCATTTTTATACACCAATAATGAACTATCAGAAAGAGAAATTTTTAAAATCTCTTTTACAATTGCATTAAAAAAATAAAAATAAAGTACTTAGAAACAAATTTAACCAAAAAGATAAAAGACCTGTACTCAGAAAATTAGAAGACATTCAAGAAAGAAATGGAAAAGGATACAAGTAAATGGAAGCATATATCATGCGCATGGATAGGAAAAATTAACAGTGTTAAAATGTTCATAGCACACAAGCAATCTACAGTCTCAATATAATCTGTATCTAAATATCAATGGCATATTTCACAGGACACATAATCCCTAAAATTTATGTGGAACCATAAAAGACTTTGAATAGTGATGATATGGAAGTTCCTCAAAAAATTTTAAAAAAGAACTATTTTATGACCCAGTAAATTCACATCTGGGTATTTATTCAAGAAATTTCAAAACATTTATTTGAAAAATATATTTATGCTATGTTTATTGCAGCGTTATTTACAATAGCCAAGATATGGAAGCAACCTAAGTGCCTATCAATGTACGATTGGATAAAAAAGATGTGTTTAATTTGTACAATGGGTTATTATTTGGACAAAAAAAGAATAAAATCTCACCATTGAGATGACATGAGTGGACTTGGAAGGTATTATGCTAAGTAAAATAAGTCAGATGGAGAAAGACAAATACCATATAATTTCACTGATATGTGGATAATAAGGTGGCTGGAGGACTGAGTGAAAATGTGAAGGAATTAAGAAGTACAGATTGGTAGTTACAAAATAGTCATGGGGATGAAAAGTACAGCAAAGGTAACATAATCAGTATGTTGTAATAATTATGTATGGCGTCAGACTATTTTTATATTTAGACTTATTAGGACCATCATTTCATAAGTTACATAAATGTCAAATCAATAGTGTGTGCACTTGAAACTAATATAATATCGTACATCAACTGTAATTGAAAAAAATATATATATATAAACCCAAAATGTCATAGAATAGTAACCTAATTTTCTCCTCAGAAAGTTTGACTAAGTGAATAGTCTTGGTTAACCTCAAGTAGGAGTTTGGTGGATTAGACTTCTGTGTTGTGTTCTGTTCAGATTATTATCAAAAGTAAAATAGAATAAATCAAAAGTTTTTACATATGTGTATACACATTATAAAATAGCCTCTTTCATTTTTAAGACTGCCTGCTTGGCAGTAGATGTGGGGAGCTAGAATTGAAAAACAAATGCTCAACCTACCTCAATCTCCCCTCAGCTTCAACAAGAGGACTCTGCTTTATCTTCTATATATCTTCCCTGTAGATGAACTACCTTTTGGAGGAAGTTCATCTACTTGGAGTTTGGGGGAAGCAAGAATTCCAATCTTGAGGATAAGTTCACAAAAGAGAAACTGGAAGAGTTTATATTCATTTGAATCATATTTTCAAACTTATGTGAAAAATGCAGCTTTTAATGCATGTATCAAAATCCATAAAGGGAAATATTAATGATAGAGGACTAATTATGTCATTTAGTTTTTTAAATGCTTCTATTTAAATCACCTTAAAAATACTTTGTATTATAGATATGGACCCTTAGAATACATATCTCTAGAAATTCTAGAAATACTGAGCCATTGTGGAACTTATAGTCTTCTAGAACTATTCTTAAAACTAATCAACCAACCAAACAACCAACCAACCAACCAACCAACCAACCAACCAACCAACCAACCAACGAAATCAATTAATGTAAAATGAAAAAACAAACAAAAAAAGAAATACCAAAAGCATCTCACAGAAAAGAAGTTACAGAAGCTGGGGTGGCTCTTTTATTTAGTCAACAAGTCCATCTTGAGGACCTACTATGTACCATGTGCTGTGCTAGATGCTGAATATGCATTAATCAATGCCCAGTTTCTGTCCTCAGAAACTTATAGCCTAGTAAAGGAACATGCATGCCAAAAATACAGATACCACAGGGTAAGCATTAAAATGATGACATCTATGAAGTATAATGAGAATAGACAAAAAAATAAATAAATAAATCTAAATCTCTTAGTGAAAAAATGGGGAAAGTTTCAGAGGAAGAGAAAATGAAACTGAGGACAGGTATGGCTTCATGGGCATGTGACGATTGCTCAGGCTCCATGTTTAGAAGGTCTATGGTTTAATGTTCTGTTCTCATTTTGAAATTCTTAATAATTTAAAAAAAAGAAGCCCATATTTTCATTTTATACTCGACCCTGAAAATTATATAGTTGGCCATGGCTGAGGTGTTTGTCCAGTGAAATGGGAGAAGTTATTCCAGGCAAACAAAGTAGCATATTAAAAGATATGGACTTGAAATAATGTGAAATTTCCAAGTATAATGGAAAAGTAATAAAAAAAATTAAACAAAAGAGAAGGAACGGAAAATGTAAAGTCTACTAAGAGTCATACAGTTTGAAAAAGTTACATGTTAGGTGAGGCTAGAGTGTTTTATGTAAAGATAAGGTAAAGCAAGTTGTAGGACCTGGATCTTGAAGACTCTTGAGTTTGTGGGAAAAGAGATTAGATTTTATGCCATATGGGAAACAGAGGAATATAAAATTTTGACCAGCTGAGTAGCAAGATGACATTTTCATATTTACAAGTTCATTTAGGTGGCACAGTGGAGATAAATTAGAAAAGGGCAGAATTAAAGGAAGGGAGACTGGTAAGAATTCCTTAGAAAAATCTCAGGAAACAGAAACCAAATAATAGTAGAGGAAAGTTTTTTAAAGATACAGGAAGGAGATCGAATAGATGTAGGAAGAATGGAAGGAGATGGACACTGGTTGGTTCTAGGAGATAAGGAGGAAGGAGAGAAAAAGAATGAGTGTGAGATTTCTGACTTGAACAAATAGATGAATTGGGATGAGATCACTTGAGATGGGGCATACAGAAGGAATCACAGTTGCAGAGTAAAGATGAGGAGCTCAGTTTTGAATATTAATTATGAGGTAACCATAGACATTCATAGTAGATTAATATGCTGGTGTACTATTCACTAGAAATGTAGAAATCATTAAAAATTGAAGATTTTCAAGAAAAAATCTGATTTTCTCTCTCTCACTTGCTTAGATTTCATATTTGTAGATTCCTAGCTGACATCTAATTCTTGACCACAAACCAAATCCTGATTTCCCTTTACAATTCCAAAGTAGTTTTTGACATGGCAAAGGAACTTCATTCTCTTAATTGGCATTAGGTTGGAAAAGAATAGATAAAAATTCAGGCTGGAGGTTGATTTACCACCTTTTTGTCATGACACCATGACTTTAAACCAGACCAGATTACTCACGTACCACGCACCTGGCTTCACACTGCATTTTTGCTTTTGTGTTCAATTTTCGCCTCAGTCTTTCCGTTGCACCTCATATCCTGCTTTGCCTATGCAGCTACCTGCTTCCTGGGCCTCCTAGTCTCGTCAGCTTTCTGCATTCACACTTTGGGTTTAATAGCAGAAGCAGCATCCCTTGGTATTCCTTAGGACATTCCTTACGTTCACCTTCTGGTTATTTACATTCTTGGCTTACCTGACTTGGCTTAGCTGAGTCTTTGGATCCCACTGGAATAATTGCTTACCCAGTTGGAATCTCCCCACTTGGTTTGCTATCAAAGACTCTACCTGCCATGATAATGACAGATGCTTTCCTTCTTTTGCTGTTTTTCCACCAGAGTTAAACTCACCATTTAAATTAATAAAAGACCTATGTGATCCTCTTCTTTTCTACACCTTGACATTCTCCACAGGAATTTACTTTACTACAGTTCCTTCAAATCACACCCTGAGACCAAATGTAGGATACTGAGGCACTTGGGGTGGGAATTCTACATAGTAAATGTCAGCCTTGTCTGTATTCACTCTATCTTCTGAGTTCTTGTGTGACTCTGATGGGTAGATTCCCTGTATAATCTGTGCTCCTATATAAACCATTTCTCAAGCAAAAATCCGCTTCCAAATGATTTGCTTTTTAGCTTTTTGGTTCACTTTTTAGTATATCATATTAGCTTATATACATATAGTAATTTTAGGGATATCTATTTCTCACATACTTATTTGATAGTAATTTTAAGGAATTTTGCAAATATTTTCATTAAACAGATCCAAATGGAAAAAGAAAGCAAACAAACAAACAAACAAGCAAAAAACACTATAGAAAGTCCTAGCAAGGAATCAGGACAGCAGTCCCCAATATTTTTGGAATCAGGTACTAGTGCTCCAACATTTTTGGCACCAAGGACTGGTCCTCCTATGAAAATCTAATGCTTAATCATCTGAGGTGGAGCTGAGGCAGTGATGCCAGTGCTAAAGAATGGCTGCAAATACAGATGAAGCATTGCTCACTCACCTGCCACTCATCTTCTGCTGTGCAGCACAGCTCCTAACAGGCAACAGTCTGCAGCCTGGCTTAGGGTTTGAGGACCTGGCATTAGGTAACAAGTACTTGGTATCCATCTACACAGACTAGTATGTATATCTGGCTGTGATACAAGTTATACTTTCCTAAAATAAGGTTTGAAACTGTTTAGCTAGGAAGGAATGAAAGACAAGACAGCATTTTTTAAAACAGCATATTTCGGTTCCTCAGTCTAGCCAGGCTTCCTATTCAGTTGGAGCTGTGCTAAGCTGTGCTAAGAAGCTGTTTTGAGAGCATGCATGTATGCAGGAGGGTACAGGGCCAAGAAGTGGCAGAGAGTGAGGAACAGAGGTTATGTCAATGGGAGGACTCACTGAGATTTGCCACACTGAGTTAGCTGATTGAATCTTTAGAGGTCATATAGGGGCATCTGCTTCTTCGGGTTTAGAACAATGAAAAGTCTATGCTTTCTTGATTGTTTGCCTTGAAAAAGAAAGAGAGCTAAATGTTGGCTCTCCAGAAATAGTATAATCTCCTACTTCTTTCTATAGCATAAAATATGAGGTGAAAAAAATCAACCTACCTGAAATTTTTTGCCGATTTTAAGTATACTCAGGGCTTTTTATAGTAGCTACCTGGAGCTGTGTGAGAGGACAGTTAACAAATACCCCTGGGATTCTGTATTGACTCATCCCTTAGAGATGGCAAAGAGCATATCTTTTTGTCCTGAATACCTCACTGCTAAACTCCTTTTGGTGTCCATATGATAGAAATGTGCCTCCTCTGTAGAGTGTGGTCATCTACTTCTTGTCCTCATTCCTATTCTCCTTTCAGTTGTGGAATTTAATCTGCTCCTGGTGTAATATTTGGTTCTAATACTGTTTTCTCTGATCTCACCGAACTTCTAATAGTTAGAACTTCAAGAAGTTATTATTAGGCTCCTACTCTCATATAATTCATGATTTAATTTGAGTAAACAGTAAGATGAGATATACAATATTTATAGCTTAAAAATCATGAGCTATTTGCCAATATGTGACTCTTTGATGTATCTGTTACGATTTGGTTAAACTATATATTCTGAAGGTTCATAGAAATCACTGCATTCATGCAAATAAGTTACTTAGTTCTCAAATTACTTACGACCAAAATGGAATTATTTAAACACAGTTAATAAATGGCTGCCAGTAGGTGAATTATATACCTTAAAATTTTTTCCCTTACTTGTGTATTTATTATAGGCTAAAGCCCATGATAATAATATAAGACATTACCTTTTGGAAAAAAAATTATTTATATTTTTCATTCACTGATTTATCAAGGAAGACTACCCCAATGCTCTGTTCCTCCTTCATGCATGAAACAAATTATGAGAAAGAATGGACAATAGAGGCACCTAGCTCAGTTACTAGCAATTAATTCTAAACTCAGTGCCCTGGAGTAAGTCTTTTTCTCTTTCTGCAAGATTGGAACAATGTGGTTTCCATCATTTAAAAATTCTTTTTAAATTCACACTTTAAAAGTACTGACAATGCAAAATACCCATCCAACGAAAACAAAATAAAGTAAAACCAGACAAACCCCTTGAGTTCAGTGTACCTGGTGGAGGAGAAAGAAATTTTTCTCTACCTTCAAGGCTGTTTCAGGGGGTCTAATAATCAAATAGACACGAGATAGATTAGCAAGAGAAAATAACCAAATTTAATACATACATATGCATGAGAACCTCAAATACATGAGAGAGTCAAAGTTCCCACATGTTAGAATGTATGATTGAGGTATATAAGACATCCTGAGCTAGGGATGAGTTAATGCCCCTTGGGAGCTTCAAAGGGTCATTTCAGGACAATAAGAAGAACAGATATTTGGAAAATAGATGCTTACCCTGCCCTATGTATAGGTCAAAGAGGTTATCTTTGATAATCTCTTATTATGAGCAAGGCCTCTAACTCAGGTTCTTCTAGGTAATTAAGGGAGGAGCAGAAGTTTCTCTTGATCCTATGGCTAAAGTCACCTTTGGCTCAAAACAACCTACATACCATAGGGCACATTTTGGGGTAACTCATTCTGAACCCTTATCACCTAGAATAAGAATTAAAGTTTAATTTTTGAGGTGATGGTATCATCTACTAAAGTGCCCAATTTTTTACTTAATTAAAATTAATTTATTTGCATAGTCCCACTCTATAAGCAACCAAAACACATAGGTCCACTGGTCATGTATGCCTGTTGAACCAAAGATGGAGGCAGATACCACATAAGGTCTCCTATGTAGGCTGGGGCTGTGGACAGGAAACCAGCAAGTCACAGGTTCCTGTTGCAATGTGTTTGGACTTGAGTGCCTAGGACATTGCTTCAAAAGAGGGACCCCATTTCCTTTGCAGTTCTTTTTTAAAAGTGGAATGAGAATTCAAGTGACCTGGTGGTCAGGAGATTAACACTTGGGCTTGAGTATCAGAAAGTCTGGGCCCAGATGCCAGATGTGTAGGAAGACGCTGAGAAATGTCAGCAGCTTTGAGCCTGGAGATGTGGAAGTCTAGGGCCTAATGGACACTGAATTGGGTGCAGTCCTTCCCCTGGCAGACCTGGAGACCTGGGTATAGCTATGCTCTGACTAGCTACCTAGCAATATCTTTGCCCCATCTGATATTAAAATTGATCATTCTACTTTTGTTTTTCTTTGACAAAAAATCTTTAATTTGTTATTTTGTCTTTGTAAATTTCTCTTGTATTTAGTCAGAAAAATATGAAAACCTGTAGGCTTTGCCTTATAAGATACTTAAACTATTTCTGAAAAGTTTTCATGTAAACCGCTAATTAAAACTAACTCGAAAGAGATATTTTAATAGCTGCCATAGTATTTACAGTAATAATAATTATAGCTAACTAACATGTAGTACTTACTATGTGCCAAGCCTTGAGCTAAGCACTAAATCCAGATTATCTTTTTAAAAACAAAAACAGGCACTATCACAACAGGTATTATTTGATGAGAAAACTGAGGCATAGAGTATTGAACAACTTTGAGTGTGGAGTCATCTTCACAGGAAGCTTCCTCCCAGGTCTCTTCAGGTAGAAGTCCAAGCTTGCAAGGCCCATGGGGATGAAATCTATAGACTAATGTCAAAACAGAATGGAATATTTTGTATGAAATCATGGACATTTTAATGAGAATATCAGTAACTATTAGCATGATGCCATATTATTATTCTAACACCTATTGAATTAAAAAAAATAAAAGATTCCATGACCTGTAAGTGTCCAACCCAGATGGGGGATGAGGACACAATTGTTCATCTGTTTGCCCTTTTAGCAATGACTCCACAGGGTAAGGCCAGCCCCTGTTAGGCAGTGAAATAAACGAGTGCCAGAAAGTATCAGCAGCAGTTCAGGAATGGCAATATGAGTTTTGTGGAGGTCCCGATAGGCCCAGGAAGGTGAGGCCCATGGCAGTGAGGTCCAAGAAGTGTCAGGACAATGAAATGTGACAGGCCTTTCAGGGGTGAGGGCTCTGAGTAGTTTCCCCAGGATGGGTATTACTCAGAAGAAAAGGAATATAAAGGTCTAGCTGTCTCTGCCAGGCCACTAGGGTGGCTTGGAAGGAACAAGTACATTATTTCTAGGAACATTCGCCCCCTGGGCTGCCAGCCCCACAGTACTTTGAGAATGGGTCACGTTTATGGGAAATCAGTCTCCCTGTGTCTCTCTGTGCTGTTGTGACCACAGTCGGTTCGATGCTCTCCAGCCAGATAGCCACATTCAAGGCCAGCCTTTGACAAGGTGTCTCCGGGAAGCAGCAGCAGACACCATTCTTACCAGTGAAGCCCCTGAAGTTCTTGCCTCTGAGATCCCAAGGTTCCTTAGTCTCTTCTTGAGGGCTTAGGGACTCTGGCCTCAAAAGGCCCCTCTCTGCAGAGTAAGTAATTTTCAAACTGCCAAGCTGAGTGTCTAGCCATCTCCTGTCAGGTGACTTCAAAAGGCCTTCACTGTGTGCTTTGGCTAGTTTTCAACACCCTAAATCACACGCTCTCAGGCAAGGCAGTCTCCCCGGAAAGGCAACAGGATTTATTGCAATGGGCGTGGTGCATGCTGCTCCTGAAATGAAAAGAGGCTTTGAGAAAACGTTAAGCTTTTCACTTGACCTATTACCTTTCAAAGTCTGATTAATGCATCCACAAGCAGAGGATTAACCTAGGCATTTTCAACTACTTCTGGTTATCTAGCCCCTCCGTGAACACCGAGACGAACTCTGATGCTCTCTTTTTCATTATGTGTCTCTGGAGCAGGCAAATCTGCCCCCAACACCCAGGTCCAGAAGCCAGACTGGCAATGCTTCCCATAAGACAACTCTGTTTTGAGCCACCGTTTGAAACTATCCCCAAGGCTATTGCGTTCAACCTTTGTTTAAAGATCATTTCTATGAGGCATTAAACGTCTGCTGCTCCTTTGGGCTGCTGTTTAAGACAGGCTCCACGGTATTTACTGTTTATAGTTATAAGGTGACAGCTATTTAAAGGCAAGTGATTTCAGCTACCACCTCTTCACAGCTTTTGCCACCAAAGCATTTGCCAGACAAAACTAGCTGAATCTTTGTGGAACCAAGGATACAAATTTTACATGGCACAGGAGAAAGAGTTTAGAATTTGGAGTTATTTTCCTACTGATATCTCCTGCGTCCTCTGTTCCATTGAAATGTAGGGGAGGGAGAGGCTTGTTATTAGTGGCCTCTGTATGGCTTACAGTAATAATAATTTATTTGTCATGCCTCTGGGGTGGTTGGCTCTGCTGGGGTCACATTATTGGCTGGAGTGAATGGGTGACTGATTTCTGCTCCCCAAACCTCTAAGCCTCCAGCAGGCTAGCCTGGACATGTTATCAGAGTGAAGGAAAAGTGCAGCAAAAACTTTCATGGTTTCTTGAGACCAAGGCTCAGAACTGGCACACCCTCAAGTATAAAGAATTCTTTTGGTCACAGAAAGTCTCAAGGTCAGCCCATTTTTAAGTCATTGGAAAATGAACTCTGAAAACTCAGAAAAGAACTATAAAGTCACAAGACAAAATGGATCGATACAAGGAGGGTTGAAATATTGGTACTATCAGTCCAATCTAGCACAGTTGTATGTGTGCCTCTCCCCTCTTCCGTGGAGTTCTTTAACTGTGTCTAATTCATTGTTCTTTGTGCCAGTTCCTAGGACAGGACTTGTAGGTAGTCATTGCTAAGTAAGTAACATATTAGTTTGAGCACAGCTGTACCCAGAATAGGCTCTGATGCTACAAGGGCATTTTATGCTTTTTCTTATAACAAACACATCAGTGTTAGACATGCCTCATTGTCTTCCACCCACACCTAATTCTGGTATTTCCTCTAAACATTTCCCTATAACATGTCTAGTCTGAATTCTTTTAATTTATCTATTTGGTATCCAATAGGGCTTTTCATATATTTCCTCATTTTGAGAAAATATTTAATCATTTTCTCTTTGACTATTTCTTCACCATTCTCTCTATTCTCACTTTCTGGAAAGTTAATTAGTTATATTTCAGACTTTTCTCATTTTATCCTTAATGTTCCTTACTTCTCTTGTATATTTATCATCTCACCATTTCTTTTTCTCCTCTGTCTCGAGCTATGTCTAGTTTGATTATTACTATTATTTGTTATTTTCTCTTTTCAGCTATATCTAGTAATTTATTCAACAAAGTACTTCACAGTATTGGCTGCATTTTTGAATCATTTGGCAAATGAAAAAACACATTACTGCTTCTTCCTGCCCGAGAGTTTCTGCTTTAGTTGATATGACTCAGGAAATGGACACCAATATTTTTTAAAGCTTGAAGGTGATTACGTGTAACCAGAGTTAAAAACCATAGATGACATCAACTACTATTAAAGAAAAAAAAGATAAAAACATTTTTTCTATTTTTTTCAGTGACCATATATTTTATGTTCAGCATTTCTTGTTTTAAAAAAATTCACTGATTCTTATTTCATAATCTTTGTTTTGTTTTGTGGATACCATGTCTTCCTTACAACATTTTAAATATCCATAATTTTATTGTTTTAAAAATTATTTCATTATCTGTAACTTTCAAAATGGAAATTTCCCCATTGATGGCATCTGTCGGTGAACTTCCTCACCATCTTTGTCATTTTTGACTGTGGGTTCATCTTGCATCCTGTGCCTTGGGATATGAGGACCTCCTAATGGGCTGTTTTCACACTTGCTTGTAGCTCGTCTTGTGAATTTCACTGGCTCCAAGTCAAATTTTATGTAAGTGTATCTTCTTGGGGTTTATATTGCACATACAGCTAAAATTCACAGTCTGCGTGCGTGTAGTCACACATGGGCTTAGTATTCTGAACACACACAAGTTAAAAATTTCATATTTACTACCTAAGGCAGGAGGCTAATTTCAAGTTGGGAAGATAAAGATATCTGGGCTTTTATTTGTGAATTTACAATGTATTTCTGGATTCTAGTTCACATGCAGAGCCCAGTTCTGTCTTTTTTGGCTGGTGTTCCTGATGGGTGTCCCTAGGCCTAATTTCTGGGCATTGATTTGGCCATCCATCTTCAAAGTCTGCGTACAGCTATGGGTTTCCTCTCATTTCTCTCATGTGGCAATTTGCCTTTCTTGCTCTTAAGATAATGTGTATTCTCTTAAAAAAAATTCTATTTTATTATATTTTTAGATTTAGGGAAAATTGCAAAGATAGTGCGGAGTCCCTATATATTCTACCCTCAGTTAACCCCATTCTTAGCATTTTTATTAGCATGATACATTTGTCACAACTAGTAAATTAATACACTGTCATAAAGCTACAATTCATATTTTATTCAAATTTCCTTAGTTTTTACCCATGTCTTTTTTCTGTTCCAGGATCCCATTCATAATACCACATTGCATTGAGCCATCATGCCTCCTTAGGCTGTTGGCTGTGACAGTTTCCTAGACATTTCTTGATTTTGATGACCTTGACAGTTTGGATGTGTTCTGGCCAAATATTTTTATAGAATATCCTTCAGTTGGGATGTCTGATGTTTTTCTCATAACTGGGGCGGAGGGGGGGATGCTATTGGTGTTTGGAAGGAAGAGAGGTGGCATTTTATCACATTGGCTCAAGGTTACATACTATCAATATGATATAAGGATATTGATGGTAATCTTGATCTCCTGCTGAAGGCAGTGCCTGTAAGGTTTACCCACTGTTAAGTTACTTTCCTCCCTCTTTTGGGAAAGAAGTCACTAAGCTCAGTGGACACTTTAGGAGCATAGAATTATGCTTCATCTCCTCAAGGGAGGAATGCCTGAGTAAATTCTTTGGAATCCTGCACAGAAAACTTTGTCTATTCTTCCCCATTTTTTTTTTTATTCAGTCACTAATTTACTTATGTCAGTATGGCCTTGTGAATATCTCACACTTTGGGTTATAATCCAATACTATGTTATTTATTTTTTTCTCAAAATGTTATTGTTTTTACTATGGGGAGCTGTTTCAATTGGCTCTTATTTCTTTGACATACCACCATCACTGTATTTTTTTTTTTATTTTGAAGAACTTACTTTCTGGCACTACAAGATGCTTCAGACTCATTGTACATAGTCTCTGTGTTAGTCCTAGAATAAGCCATTTCTCCAAAGATCCCTGGTTTCTTTTATTGGAGAGTGGTATCAGAAAGCAAGATCTGGAATCCTTGGTGTGCTGGTTGCCCTCCCAGCTAACAGAGCAAGGAAATGTATGTGTGCATACATGTCTATTTCTATATGTATCTATTTCTCTGTATATGAAACTAAACATGAGTTCATATATACTGAATGACTCAACTCTAATTCGTTGCTACATAGATCATTCTCGCCTGAACATGTATGTCTTTACCTCCTGCCTGATTCCTACCATCCACCATCCATTAATTCAGTTGTATACTTTCAGTATATGTGTATACTGGTTTCAGAATTGTTTACCTGTATCTCCCTGGGAAATAATTTTATCAGCCCAAATATAGCACATATGTACAGTTCCCTTTGCCTTTAGCTTCACTTCTTTCCAAAGCTACTTAGGTTATCAGCTTTTCCCGCATCCCCTTCAATGAGGTTATTTTATACATTTGTAATAGATTTAGATTCTTTTGTCACAATCTGCATTCATCTCTTGGATACAAGACCTCTTAAATGATTTTTTAATTGCATACAAAAAGATTCATTCTGTATTAAAAGTTCTATAGGTTTGACAAATTTATAGAGTCAGGTATCCATCATTCTGTCATACTGAATAGTTTCTCATTCTAAAAAATTCCTTGTGCTTCATCTATTCAACTTTCTCTTCTACCCAAGCTTCCACTACTTACCTGTTTGCTGTGTCTATCATTTTCTAGACTGTCATATAAATAAAAACATAGTATGTAGCCTACTCAGAGTGGCTTCTTTCACTTAGTAATATACACTTAAGATTCATTCATATTTGTATGTAGCTTGATACACAAATAAAAAAAATTTAATGCTGAATAGTGTTTCATTGTACAGATGCACCACACTTTATTTTTTATTCACCTATTGAAGGACATTTTGTCTCCTTCTAGTTTCTGGTGATTATAAAGATACTATAAACATTTGTGCGCAGGTTTTTGTCTGTATGTAGCAAATGTTTGTCTGTTTTAAAATGTATATGGACATATTTGCTTTAATTGCATCTGTATGTGAGTTTGTGAAATTTAACCTATGTTCATTCTAGTACCTTGATACAGAAGCCTTTGAGAATTAGTCCAACATTCAGATCTTGAAATCTTAAAAGGGTTCCATACTCCGTAAATAATTGGACCTATAGTGACAGAAAATAAGCTGTTTATATATGGTAAGTTATACTCAAAAGTTGAAGTTGTCATGTTTCACCCGTTTAAGCATGGTCATGTTAAGCAAATAGACCTGTATGCAGACAAAGGAGCTCTATAGTGGGAGAATGATAGATATATAAAGAGAAGCAAGGCAAATAGAGAAAGAAATGGAGAAGGTGTCTGTCTCAGTTTCTGATTAGCTTTCTAGTTTTCACTGTACTTCCTGTGGTGTCCTGCTATCCTTTCTGTTTATATTCTGTGAGATTCTTCTTCTTTTGTTCCGTAATCTTCTTTTTTACTTGAGTTAGCTTGTGTTCTTTGCAGCAAAGAAAAAAAGACCCCCCAAAACCCCCAAAACTTTGAGAAGAATAATTTTATTGGTTGTGTTTTTTGATGAGATAAAGAAAGAGAAAGATTACTGGAATCTCCAATCCCCAAATCCTTACCAGTTGCTGTTTGTGGTTAGAGATACTCTGCTGGTCCCTGAGACAATCTAAACAGATTACTTCAGGGACTCCAGGGACACTCTTGATAAAATTAGAGCATAGCCCTTAATGCCTCAGTGGTATTTTCCCCTTGTTATCTAGATAGTGCTACTTTTGTACCTCAAGAAGCTGATTCATTTACCTGCTTTATTCTCTTTCCTCCAACTCCAAATTAGTTCTTTTAGAACTTCTAAGGATAAGTTACTCTTTTTCCAAGCATCCTTAGCACGTGGCTATATAGGAGCTACAGGAGTGAGCAGCAAAAGTCAATAAAAAGAAACCAAGAGAAATAATTTTTTTTTTAACTTTTGAGTCTCTTAGAGTAGTCTCCAACCCCTGAACATATTCTACTGTTTTTCTCTTTTACATTATTTTACATTTCATTTTAATGAGGAATAACTAACATAGAATAAAGTTCACTAATCTTAACAGTACAGCTAGGTGAATTTTTACATATGTACACACAAATCTTACTACCACCAAGATAAAGATTTAGAGAATAATTATCATTCTAGAAAGTTTCCTAAACATCGTGTAAATGGAATCACATAGTACGTAGCTTTTGATATTTCATCTATATTGTTGTAGGTATCTATCAGTAGCTATAATTTTATTGGCTGTGTAGCATTCCACTATGTGAATTATCAAAATTTATTTATTCAATTTTCTGTAATTGCATATTTGAGTATTATGAATAAAGTCATTTTGAGTATTAATGTATAAGTCTTTTTTGTAGGCATATGCAATAATTTCTTTTGTACACACATATACACACACATGGGTGGAATTGTTGGAAATAGGATATGTTTAGCATTCTTGCCAGTTTTCCAAAGTAGTTGAACAAATTTATACTCTACCATCAATGAATGACAGTTCCAATTGCTCCACATCTTTGCCAATATTAATACTGTAAGTTTCTTTAATTTTAAACATTCTAGTAGTTGTGTAGTGCTATTCCTTCTCTTTTCTCCTTGATCCATATCATGATTCTTCCTCTTCAGACTTAGTTCTTTCCAAAGGTAGCTGGTCTGGCAAATGAGATTCTTCTTCTATGACAACTTTCTTGGATTAATAATGGATTCCTTTGGAAGGAGAGACATGATTGATTAATGATGCTTTTTACCACTCAAAAGAAAAAAACTTTGTAATACATGTAAAGTACTTATTGTCCTGAGATTAAATTATACCACTAAAAAATTCTGAGGAGCTATGATGTGATCTGTTCTTTTCTCCTCTAATATCTGAAAGCACACAATCAGCTCTAAATCCACAAGATCTTGTTGGATTTGTTAATAGACACCTCACAGATATATTCCATATTTTAGAAATTGAATTATTAATAAATGTGTGAAGAATAACCCCTACCATTTTCAGGACACTTGTTGAAGAACATAATGTAATACCTTCACTTATTATCTTTTGATGCTGCCTATTAACTCTTTCTGTTAGATCAGAGAAAATTTTCTCTATTAAACACAATACTCACAGACAGAAGTTGAACCATTATATATATTCAAAAGTAAGTGGCAAGTAATCAAATAAAACTAATTAACAGTGCTATTTTAATCATGAAGCTTTAAAAATATATCTTAAATAGTTATATATTTTTTTCAAATTCTGAGTGATATTTCCAATGTTGATCTATTATGTGTGCCATTTTAGGTGTAACAGTAGGTGTAAATAAGGTAATATTCTATAGACCTTCAATATTCCCGAGAGATCAAAACCTAGACTTTTCACAAATATGGAAATTAATGATTTGAAAATATATAATTTGTAAACATTTTCAAATCACACTTCATGGGGCTTTTTTCTTATATTCTTACATTGTACATAAACCACATTTTAACTTTTCTAATAGAATTTTTGAGGGGAGGTCACATTATGGCTCAAAATTAGTTTATTTCACAAAATCATGAAGTAAGTAATAAAGAGTGAAGAAAGGCAAATTCAGGTAGCTGTCTGTGTTCTTTCTGAAAGTAATGCTCACTTTATATGACCACCAAAAATATTCAAATTGATGTCTCAGGAAAATTTAAATTATTATATTTCCAAAAATATTTGTTAAATGAAATAATGAAAGGTATTGTGATGGACTTCTGCCAGGCTCAGACACAAGGGCCCTGAGATATCCACACAGGTGACTTTATCCTGACCTCTACCTTCCCATAGCAGATTCACCACCTTGACAATGATTCACACCTTCACAGACAGTACATTTCATCTGCTAATCACTGAACCACTCCTATTCTCATGAGGTACTGCTACATTAATCATATAATAAAATTTCTACTACAAGGGATTTGATGCATTTTTCTATATTGTTGTGATCTGAAATAATACACCAGAAAACTGAGGTAGCTCCTTACATCACTTACATCTTTATTATAAATATGGTATATTATACCTCTGCACAATTTTCCTTGGCTTAAATATCACCGGGTAGCTTGATAAAAACCAATTTTCCCCCATTGACCAACAAAGCTAGGCTCTCTTAAGAGGGAAATGGGGCATATATGGTTCTAACAAGCATTCTAGATAATGGTTATGAAGTACTAAGTTTTGGAAACACCTTTATAGTAGCAGAACTTTGATTTTCCCACATTTTACATACAGTGCATTTAAATCATGGCATCACCACTTAAAAAAAAATTCCTCTACCTCTCATCTTTCTCTTTATTTCTTTATTTGTCAGAGCATCCATCCATCCATTCATGTATTTTTGATTTTTTTTAGTGTTTTAATCAATTAATCATAATTTTACTGAGTTGTTAAAAAGACATGACAATAAATTTGTGTGACTTTGGGGAAAATTAGTTTCTTTGAGACTCAGCTTCCTCATTTATAAAATAAAATGAAAATATTTATATTTCAGATTTTTTGATGGTGAAATAAAAAAGCATGAGTAAATGCAAACAGAACTTCAACAAATGTTAATTCCTTTCACCCTTTCACTAAAGAATTATAAAGCTTTATGGAAGCACTTCAAATAGTGGTCTACCTTTACTATTTAGCATTTAATGGTATTAATTTTCCTCTAAACATTGATGAACTGCATCCCACAGATTTTGATATACTATATTTAAATTTTTGCTCACTTTGAAATAATCTCAAATTTCTCTGTGATCATCTCTTTATTTGGAATTATTGTTTTGTTTCCATATATTTGAAGATGTCTCTTTTATTTTTTTTGTTACTGATTTCTAGTTTAATTTTTTGTCAGATAACATAATTTATATAATTTTAATTGTTTTAAATTTAAGTTTTGTTCTATGACTATGTCATCTATCCTGTATGTAACATGTGCACTTAAAAAGAATATATATCCTGCTATTGTTCTATATCCTTGTTGATTTTCTGCCTACTAGTGTTATCAATTACTGAAAGAGTAGTTTTAAAGTCTCTAATAATGTGTGGATTCTTCTATCTCTTTTCAGTTTTTTTTATCTCTTTTTATTTTTTTTTAATCTATGTGTTAGGTACATGTTTAGGATTTTGATGTTTTCTTGGTAAAGTGACTATAAATATGTAATGATTTTCTTTATTCCTTGTAATTTTCTTTGCTCTCAAGTCTAGTTTCTCTGATATTAGTATAGCTACTCCACTTCTCTTTTGTTAGTATTTTCATAGAATATCTGTATCCATTATTTAACTTTTCACCTATCTATATCATCATATGTGAAATTAGTTTCTTATAAAGAACATATAGTCAGTCATTCTGACAAACTGTCTCTTAAGTGATATACTTTGACCATTTATATTTAATGTAACTATCATGTTAAGATTTTGTCTTTTGTTTTAATATTATTTTCTGTTGTGGGTTGATTGTTCTATTCTTTAAATACTTAAAAAAATGCCATTTCAAATCTATCTGTATTAAATAGCTCTTTATAAGGAATCATAATCTTTCAAATGCTGTTTTTATTAATATATCATTTTTCTTTGGCTGTTTCCAAAATATTTTCTTTGTCTTTACTTTTCTTTGATTTAATTAAGATATGTCTGAGCATGATACTTTTGTATGTGTGTGATTTATGTAGTTTGGAGTTCATTCACCTTTAAATTTTTTTATTTTTATTTTTCTTATGGTGACATTGGTTAATGAAATCTAGTAAGTTTTAGGGATACAATTCAAAAGTAAGGCATATATATATTGCATTGTGGGTTCACTGCTCACAGATTTCTGTCTGTCACCACATATTTGACTTTTTTACTCCATCTATCTGCCTCTCCTGCTTTATTTTCTACCCTCTTGTAACCACTAGTCTATTGTCCATGTCCATGAGTCTCTGTCCTCTTTGTTGCTTTTAGGTTTATATCACACATATAAATGGTATCATGTTATTTTCATTTTTTTTGTCTAGCTTATTTTGCTTAGCATGATTATCTCAAGGTCCATCCATGTTGTCATAAATGGCAGTATTTCATCTCTTCTTATGGCTGAGTAATATTTCATTGTATATATGTACCACAGCTTCTTCAGTCAATCATTTACTGTAGGACACTTTAGTTGCTTCCATGTCCTGGCTACAGTGAATAATGTTGCTATAAACATCAGTGTGCAAACATTTTTTTGGATATATGAGTTTTCAAGTCTTTGAGGTAAATAACCAATAGAGGGATTACTGGATCATGTGGTAGATCAATTCTTAGATTTTTAAGGAACCTCCATACTGTTTTCCATAGTGACTACCAAGTTGCAGTCCCACTAGTAGTGAATGAGGATTCCTTTTTCTTTGCATACTCTCCAACATTTGTTATTACTTGTTTTGTTGATTATAGCTATCCTAACAGGTGTGAGATGGTATCTCACTGTGGTTTTGATTTGATTTTTCCTTAACATCTAGCAATGTTGAGCATCTTTTCATATAAATTTTTGACCATTTGTATGTCTTCTAGGGAAAAGTGTCTGTTCAGGTCCTCTGCCCATTTTTAATTGGATTTTTTTATTGTTATTGAGTTGTATGAGTTCTTTCTATATTTTGATCATTAGGCTTATATCAGAGGTGTTGTTTACAATTATATTTTCCCATTGGAATGGTTGTCTCTTTACTTTATGAATAGTTTCTTTTGATGAGCAGAAGCCTTTTAATTTGGTATAGTCTCATTTATTTATTTTTGCTCTTACTTCCCTTGCCTTTGAGGTCAAATTCATAAAACCATATTAAGTCCAAGGTCCATGAGTTTAGTCCTATGTTTTTTTCTATGCAATTTATTCATTCAGGTCCTATATTTAGGTTCATAGTTCATTTTGAGTTAATTTTGGTTTGTGGTGATAGACAACAGTCTAGTTTCATTCTTTTGCAGATTACTTTCCAGTTTTTCCAGCACCATTTATCGAAGAAGCTTTCCTTTCCCCACTTTGTGTTTCTGGCTACTTTATCAAAAATAATTTATGTGTATACGTGTGGGTTTACTTCTGGATTTTTGACACTTTTCCACTGATCTATGTATCCGTTTTTCTGCCAACAATCAAAACCATGGTGTTTTTATTATTGTCACTTTGTAGTATAATTGGAAGTTGGGCAGAGTGATGCCTCTTGCCTTGTTCTTTTCTCTCAGGATGGCTTTGGCAATTTGGGGTTGTTTGTGTTTCCATACAAATCTGATGATTTCTTATTCTATTCCTTTAAAAATGCCAATGGGATTTTGATGGGGGATAGCATTAAATCTGTATAATACATTAGGTGACAAGGTCATTTTAAATGTGTCGATCATTCCATTCCAAAAAACAAGGAATAGCTTTCCATTTCTTTGTATCTTCTTAGATTACTTTTAATAGGGTCTTATAGTTTTCATAATATAGATTCTTCAATTGCTTTGTTAGATTTATTCCTAGGTATTTTATTCTTTTTGGTGCAGTTGCAAAAGGAATTATTTTTTTTCTACTTTTTTTTTATGATGCTTCATTATATTAGAGTATAGGAATGCTTTAGATCTTTGAATGTGCATTTTGTATCCAGAGATTTTACTGTATTTGTTTATTGTTCCTAGCAGTGTTCTTGTGGACTCTTTAGGGTTTTCTATATAGAGAATCATGTCATCCACCAATAGTGACCATTGGACTTCTTCATTTCCTATTTAAATGCTTCTCATATCTTTTATCTGATTGCATTCACTAGGACCTCCAATGTTATATTGAATAACAGTGGCGATAGTGGCCAACCTTGCCTTATTCCTGATCTTAGAGGGAAGATTTTTAGTTTCTCACCATTAAGTATAATGTTAGCTGAGGCTTTGTCATAGATGGCTTTTATTATGTTAAGGTACATTCCTTCTATACCAATTTTGTGAAATGTTTTAATCATAAATGGATTCTGTATCTTGCTGCAGGCTTTTTCTGCATCTATTAATATGATCATATAATTCTTATTTTTTAATTTGTTTATGTGATGTATCACATTTATTGATTTGCATATGTTGAACAATCCCTGTGCCTCTGGGAGGAAGCACACTTTCTTGCGGTTTATAATCTTTTTAATATGTTGCTGTATTTGGTTCACTAGTATCTTCTTTAGGATATTTGTATCTGTGCACATGAGAGATATTGGTCTGTTGTTTTCTTTTTTTGTGTGTTATCTTTACCAGGTTTTGGTATCAGACTAATATTGGCCACAAAAATGTATTGGGAATTATTACCCTCTCTTGGATTTTTTAAGAAGAGTTTGAGGAGAATAGGTATTAAATCTCCTTTGAATGTTTGGTAAAATTCAATGATGAAGCCATCTGGCTCTGGGATTTTACTTTTTGGTAGGTTTTTGATGATTGTTTAAATTTCCATACTACTGATTGGTCTATTTAGATTTTCCAGCTCTTCTTGATTCATCTAGGAAGGTAGTGTTTTTCTAAGTACTGGTCCATTTATTCTGGGTTATTAAATTTGGTGTTATATACTTTTTCATAGTGTTCTTGTATGAGCCTTTGTACTTCTGTGATGTCAGTCATAATTTCCTCTCTTTCATCCTTGATTTGTTTATTTGTGTCCTTTCTCTTTTTTTTTTTCAGCAAGTCTAGCCAGAGGTTTGTAATTTTAATAACCTTCTTAAAGAACCAGCTCTTTGTTGCATTTATTTTTTCTATTTTTTTTTGTTGCTTCAAATTCATGTATTTATGCTCTAATTTTGGTTGTTTCCTTCCTTCTGCTGATGTTAGGACTCTTTTGTTCTATCTTTTCTAGTTTTTTTTTTTTAAGATGAAGCATTAGGTTGTTTATTTGGTCTCATTTTTGTTTTTGGAGATAGGCCTGTAATGATATGAACTTTCCTTTTATGAACACTTTTGTTGTATCCCAAAGTTTTGATACATTGTCCTATCATTATCATTTGTTTCTATCTATCTCTTGATCTCTCTTTTTATTTCTTCTCTGACACAGTTATTCTTCTGTAGCATGTTGTTTAATCTCCATGCATTTGTGGCCCTTCCTGATTTCTTTCTGCAGTTGATCTCCAGCTTCAAAGTATTATGATCAGAGAATATGGTTGGTATGACTTCAACTCTCATATTTGTTGAGGCTATCATTGTGTCCCAATATTTGGTTGATTCTTGAGAATATTCTATGTGCACTAGAGAAGAATGTAGAAGCAACTGTTTTGGGATGAAAGATTCTCTCTCTAAATATCAATTATGTCCAGTTGGTGTAATGAGACATTTAAGGATGTTGTTTCCTTATTGGTTGTCTATTTGAACGATCTGTCCATATCCAACAGTGGGGTATTTAGGTTCCCTACTCTTATAGTGTTTTGGTCTGTTTCTCCCTTTAGTTCTGTTAGTAATTACTTTACATATTTTGGGGCTCCCTGACTGGGAGCATAAATATTAATGTGTTATGCATACACACACACACATATTTGCACACACACATATACATATACAGTCGCCCATTTTCTGCATGTGTCTTATCTTTATTCCTCTTTGCAAATTTGGATCTTTGAATCCCCCTTTTCAGTCATTGTTATCTCAATTTGTTCCTATGTATGCTGAACAGTCATTACTATCTTGTTATAACAATTCTTTTATTATTATTATTTAAGCTTATAATGCTCTGTTCTTAATAAGAGCTGTACTCCCCTGCTTCTATTTGCCCAATAGTCACTTTACTCCTAATTATGTATTTTTTTGTCATTTTGTTTTAGGTCAATTGACCTTTTTTAGTATTTCCTGTAGTGCAGGCCTCATAGTGGAGAATTCCCTCAATTTTTGTATGTCTGAAAAGGTCTTAATTTCTCCTTCATATCTAAAGAAGAGCATAGCTGAATACATTATTTTAGTCTGGTAGTTCCTTTCACTTAATAGTTTAAACATTTGATTTCATTTCTTTCTGACAAGTTTACGCTGAGAAGTCTGAGGATAATCTAATGGGTTTATCTTTATAAGGTACCATTTTCTTTTCTCTCTGGCTGCCCTGAGAATTCTGTCTTTGTAATTGAGTTTAGATAATTTTAATACAATGTTTCTTCATAAAGACCCTTTTGGGTTGAAATAGTCAACATTCTGTTGACTTCTTGAATTCCAAGCTTCAGTTAATTCCTTAGATTTGGGAAATTCTCACCAACTATTTGTCTGAATATTCTTTCTAGTTCCTGCTCCTTTTCCTTGACTTTGATAATGCCCATTATTCTTATGTTCCCTCTCCTGCTGGTGTCAGCTAGTTTTTGTATTTATCTTCCATTATTTTTCATTCTTCAGTTTCTCTCTTCTTCCTTCTGATTTATTTCTAGATTTCTGTCTTCGATATAACTGATTCTTTCCTCCATTTGTTTGACTCTATTTTCAAAGCTTGTTATTTCATTTTTCATCTCTTGCATGGTGTTTTTCATCTCCAAAAGTTCTATTTGGTTCTTTCCAAGGGTTTCAATCTCCTTGTTCTGCTCATTTAGTTTTTTTTTTTTCAATTCCTGAAGTTGTTGATATGACTAGTTCCAGAACTCACTGAATTTTTTTAGGAATACCATCCTGAAATTTCTGTCATTTAAGTGGCATATTTCTATGTCTGTAAACTTATTTTCTGGAGATTTTTTTTATTTATTTCTGAGCTGCCTTGTCACCTTGGTTGTTCATGGTGTTTAATGTACTATTTCTCCTCCTGGGCATTTTTGAAACTTTGTTTTTATATATTTTAACTAATTTGAGATGTATTAAGTCAATATTTATTTAAATATTTGACTGCCTTGTGTGCTTTTTTTTTCTCTTTCTAGAACTACAATACCACATATTAGACACCCCCCAACACACACATAGCTTTCTAGTCCTTGTTCACATTTTTATCCCCATTTTTTCTCTCTTAGCTGTTCAGATTGGATAATTTCTACTGGTTTACCTTCAAGTTCACTAATTCTTTCTTCTGTCTTCACTCATGCAGTTTTTTTTTTACAATTGTTATATTTTTCAGTTAACATTTTCATGCGTTCTCTATATCTTCTATTTTTTGCTGAGACTTTTTTTATCATTCCATTTATTTTATTATTTCTCTGAGCTTTTTTATAATAGTTGATTTTATATTCTTGTCAGATAATATGAACGTCTATGCTCTCTCAGATTTGGTATCTGTGATTGTCTTTTACCTAGAGTTGAGATTTTCCTGATTATTTTTATAATGAGTAATTTCTAATTGAATCCTGCACATTTTGAATATTACGTTAAGAGACTGAGCTATTTAATCTTATGGAGAATGGTTTTTTTTTTTTTTTTTCCAGGCAATCAGCTTTGGTTTAGGCTGAAATCTATGATCATTCTTCTGTGGGTTGTGGTTTTAACGTCAAGTGTGTGCCATTCATTGACTAGTCTGGGATCTGTGTACTGATCTATACTTTAACGCAGTTCTCAAAGTATTTTGTATGTATTTAATATCAGATCTATACACGCACATTTCTGGAGTGATCCCAGGAGTTCATCAAAAACTTTATGAAGTCATGTTCCTGATGTCTCATCCCTCCACTATCTTCTTGGTATTTTCTTGTCTCTGAGACTCTCTTTTTTGGTGCATCAGCCAAAGAACTGGAATCATCTCTCTATTATATACTTCCTATAAACTATACCCATGTCTAGTGCCAAGCAGCAGGGAGACACAGAGAGAAAAATAGCAATGAATTTTCTGGAGCCTCTTGAAACCATAACTCCTCTGATTACTCCTTCAGATATGAGGAGCTTATGGTCTTCTGCTGTTACTGTTATTGCTACCACCATTGTTATGGGATTTCATGGGTTTGGGATGTGAGAGAATGGAGAAAAAATCTTGAACAAAAACAAGGGTCACCCATCACTCTTTGTATTTTAGAACTTTTCTTTCTACTTTTTGAAGTAGAAGCGGTGGGGGTTCCCCTGGAATTCTATCAATTTGTGTCCTGTTACCTACCACCCTGGTACTCACTTTGAAGTTTTGGGCTGTGTTGAGGTTAGCTAGTGGGATACTAAAGAAAAGATAAATATGTTAGATTTATGGCTAGTCCAGGTTTTATAGCTGCATTCATTGTGGAGGATAGCAGATAAAGCTTATTTCGCTTTACCCTGAAGAAATGTCTGTTTTATTTTGTTACCCCTCCTTTCTACGTGTATTGCTGAGGTAGCTCATCAATCAGCAATTGGGTAACAGCCCACTCTCTCCCTCCTACTGATTGTGGGGAGCTTTGTTGTATCAGCCGTAGTGACAGGTGGTAGTGATAGCAACTTATGTTTTTATTTTTAGTCTTTCTTAAAAACCTTGCTTAAATGAGTCAGTAGTACTTTGCATATTCGCGTCATGTTTGTGGACTATATTGTAAATCTTTTTCTTTTAATTCACCTATGTTGATACAATATGTTAGAGCATGTTATACATAATATACAGTATATAATATCATTCTTTCACTTGAATATTAATTTTTTTTACTTTTAAATTTATTACTCAGTATATCAAATTCTCACCTTTTTTCTTTCACATTTTCTCCCTTGATCTCTTTGCTAGATGAGATCCTCTAGTAGATTGTTCAAGAAGGGCTTATAATTTCAGAATTCATCAAGTACTTAAGTATTAAAAACTGTTTATCTTAATACTTAGAATATATTTTGAATATAAAATTCTTGACTTGTATTTTATTTCCTTGAACTTATTTTAGTGCATGATTACTGTTGTTTGTATGTGTTTTTATGAGAAGGAGGCTTGGACAATTTTTTTTTTTTGTATTTAAGATTTAATTTTTTTACCTGATTATATCTAGAGATTAATCTTTGTGTGCTAATTTTCCCTTGTACACAATTTTTCAAAATGCTGGTGTGTGTTTTATTTTTATAGTATTGTCTTGGGTTAAACTTCTAAATATTCTTTTTCATTGTTTTGTTTTTCCTACTCAGGGTCTTGAATTCTATGTTAATTGGATCATTTTTTTCTGTCTTCTACTTGAGACACTTTATCTATGAACCTCTCTACTTTTCCTACTTTCAGTCTATCATTTGGTTTATGTGTTTCTCTTTTATTTCAATGCCCTTTATTAAATATCTATTGAAATCCATTTTTTCTTGGGTACCATATAATTTCTTTATTATTTGACATTTTGTATTTATCTACTATATCTTTTACGACTTTAGTCAAATCTTATTTCCTTTCTTAATGCTTTTTGTCTATTTTCTTGTTTTAAAAATTTCCAAATGCTTTTTGGAGAATATTTAATTCAGGCTGAAGTGCTTGTTATCATTTTCTTCTGCTTTATTATTTTTATTATTTATTTAAAAATTGACAAATAGCACTAAAATATACAATATTTATAATTATATAAATATAAATTTAGCAAAAGACTTATAAGAACTGTACACAGAAACCTTTAAAACATTCCTGGATGACATATGTTCTCATACCAGGAGGGGTTCACTAGCTGAAAATTTTGATTCTCATTTCTATTAAATTCTATTTTCTGTTTATTTTGTTGTATTTTTGTTCTTTTTATGATCAATACATTTGAAAATTTTTAAATTATGGTATTTAATATATTAATTTCAGGTATATAGCATAGTGGCTAGATTTACAAAGTGATTTCTTTGATAAGTCTAGTACTCCTCTGACACCATACAAAGTTATTACAATGTTATTGACTATATTTACTATGACATACCTTACACCCCTATGACTATTTGTATTTTTTAATTTCTTCACCATTTCCACCCAACCACCCATACCCTTCTCACCTGGAAATCACAAGTATTTTCTCTGGATCTATGAGTTTGTTTCTTTTTCTTTGTTTGTTTAATTTGTGTTTAAGATTCCACATATAAGTGAAATCATGTGATATTTTTCCTTTTTCTGTCTGATTTATTTCACTTAGTATAATACCCTCTAGGTCTATTCATGTTATTGTAAATGGTAAGATTTTATTATTTTTATGGCTGAGTAAAATGTCATTGTATATATGTACCACTTCTTTATACAAATGTCTGTCGGTGGACACTTAGTTTGCTTTCATATCTTGATTATTGTAAATAATGATACAATGAACATGGGGTGTGTATATCTTTTTGAGTTAGTGATTTGAATTTCTTTGAATAAATACTCAGAAGAGGGATTGTTAGGTCATATGGCAGACCTATTTTTATTTTTTTGAGGACACTCCATACTGTTCTCCATAGCAGTTGCAAAAATTTACAATCTCACCAACACTACACAAGGGTTCCCTTTTCTCCACATTCTCATCACCACTTGTTTTTGATTAATTGTTGATAGCCATACTGACAAGTGGGAGGAGATATCTCATTGT
Source organism: Cynopterus sphinx (assembly GCA_030015415.1). Classification (NCBI taxonomy): domain Eukaryota; kingdom Metazoa; phylum Chordata; class Mammalia; order Chiroptera; family Pteropodidae; genus Cynopterus; species Cynopterus sphinx. The sequence goes on along the minus strand of CM057391.1, from coordinate 45,342,637 downwards.
GTTTTAATTTACAGTTCCTTGATGTTCAGGGATCTTAAGCATCTTTTCAAATGTCTATTGGCCATCTCAATGTCTTCTTTTTAGAAATGTCCATTCAGGCCTTCTGACCTTTTGAAAATTAAATTATTATTATTATTTTTTTGGTGTTAAGTTGTATGAGTTTCTCATATATTTTGGATTTTAATCCGTTATCAGATGTATTATTGGTGAATACATTCTTGATTCAGTATGTGGTCTTTGTTCTATTGCATTTAATGCTACTGTTTCCTTATTGAGTTTCTATGAATGTTCTATTCATTGATGTCAATGGGGTCCCTACTATGACTATATTACTGTCTGTCTCTCTATGTTCATTAATATTTGCTTTATATTTTTGGGTGCTCCTATGTTGGGTGTGTAAATGTTTACAAGGTTATATCTTTTAGTTGGATAGATCCCATTATCATTATATCCTTTTTTTTATTTCTTGTTACAGCTTTCAATTTAAAGTCTACTTTCTGGTAAAATTTTGCTATTCCAGCTTTTTAAAATTTTTATTTTTATGAAATATCTTGTTCCATATCTATTTTCAGTCTCTGTGGGAGTTTTGATCTGAAGTAGATCTCTTTTAGGTAGCATATGTATGGCTCTTGTTTCTTATCTATTTTGGTATCCTTTGTCTTTTAACTGGAACATTTAATCCATTTACATTTAAAGTAATTATTGATAGGTATACAATTATTATCATTGTATCATTCATGTCTCTTCTTTGTCTTCTCCTCCTCCTCCTCCCTTACCTCCTCCTCCTCCTTCTTCTTTCTCTTCTTCTGGAAGTTCCTTTAACATATCTTGTAACACTGATTTTGTGGTGCTGAAGTTCTTTAGCTATTTTTTTTTTTTGGTCTGGGAAGCTTTTTATCTGTCCTTTGATTCTAAATGATAGCTTTGCTGGGTAGCGAAATCTTGGTTCTAGGTTTTTACTTTCCATTACTTTGAATATTTCGTGCCAATCTCATCTGTTCTGCAAAGTTTCTGTTGAGAAATCAGCTGACTGTCTTATGGAAACTTCTCTGTAAGCAAGTGACTGTTTTTCTTTTGTTATCTTTAATATTCCCTATTTGTCTTTAACCTTTGGCATTTTAATTATGATATGTCTTGGTATGGGGCTCTTTGGGTTCATTTTGATTGGGATTTTCTGCTTCCTAAACTTGTTTGTATTTTTCCTTGAGAGGATAAGGAAGTTTTCAGTCACTTTTTCTTTACCCAAGTTTTTAATGCCTTGTGTCTCTCTTCTCCTTCTGTTATTCCTATGATACAAATGTTTGCATGCTTGCTATTGTCCCAGAGGCTATTTAAACCATTCTCAATTTTTTGGATTCTTTTTCTTTCTGCTGTTCTTATTGGGTGTTTTTGTTACCTTGTTTTACAAATAACTAATTTGATCCTCTGCTTCATATAATCTGCTACTGAGTTCATCTACTGTATTCTTTATTTCAGTTATTGTATTCTTTATTTCTTCTTTTTGTATATATGTATATATGTACATACATATATATGCAAATAATTTTTAACAAAGGAGTCAAAAACATACAATGGACAAAGGAAAACTTCAATAAATGGTGTTTGGAAAACGGAAAAGCCACTTGAAAAAGAATGAAACTAGACAGCTATCACCATGTGCTAAAATTAACTCAAAATGAATCAAATATCTGAATAAAAGACCTGAAACAATAAATTGGATAGAAGAAAACATAGCTACTGAACTCATGGACTTTTATTTAGAAAGGATTTTATGAATTTGACCTTAAAGACAGGGGGAGTAAAAGCAAAAATAAATGATTGGGACTATAACAAACTAAAAAGCTTCAAAAGAAACCATCAGCAAAACAAAGAGGCAACCATCTGAATGGGAGAATGCATTTTCAAACAACACCTCTGATAAAGGCCTAATATTCAAAATATACAAACAACTCATACAACTCAACAATAAAAGAGCAAATGATCCAATTCTTAAATGCTCAGAGGACCTGAACAGACACTGTTCCCCAAAAAGACACACCAATGGTCAACAGACATATGAAAAGATGCTCAACTTCACTAGATTAGGGAAATGCAAATCAAAACCACAATGAGATGCCAACTCACTCATACCTGTTAGAATGACTATCATCAACAGAACAAATAATAAGTATTGGAGAGAATGCAGGAAAAATGGAACCATCATACACTGCTGGTGGAAATATAAATTAGTACAGCCACTATAGAAAACAGTATGGAGGTTCCTCAAAAAACTGAGAATGTATTCTTCATTTCTGATCTTTTTTTTTTTTTGGTTTCTATGTTGCTTTTTATGTTTCCTATCTCTTTGTGTAAGTTCTCAGAGTATTTACCTATTGTTCCCAAGTTTCACTAAATATTCTTATAACCAGTGTTTTAAATTCTGTATCTGCTGGATTGTTTTCCTACATTTTGTATAATTCTTTTTCTGGAGCTTTGTTCTATTTTTTCATTTGGAACATGTTTCTTTGTTTCTTCATTTTGGATGCCTCCCTGTGTTAATTTGTATGTATTAATTAGACCTGCTAGATATTTCCATTTTGGCTGGGTAGCCTTATTTAGTAGGTCTCCTGTAGGACCTAGTCATGCAATTTCTTTGGTCACCTGAGCTGAGTGCTTCAGTGCTGTCCCTTTTGTATGTTGCGTGTGCTTTTTTGTTGTAGTTGAGCTTTGATTGTTGTTTGCATGCCAGTGCATGAGACTGACCCTCAGGCTAACTGACTGTGAAGACTGGTTATAACTATAGTAGACAAATTGTTGTGTGGGAGCTGACCCCACAGAGTGGAATTCACTCTAGTGGTACTCTGGTACCTGCTGAGTCAACCCTTTGGGTGTGACATTTGTGGAGCTAATAAGGTAGTACTCTGGTGTGGTCTAAAGCCAGCCACCAGATGTGCTGGTTCTGTGGGGGCTCTTGGGAGGAGCTCCAGGGCAGGCCAAGGTAAGCCCCTGCCTTTGCCTGGCCTGGAGCCACCTAGTAGGAGCTATAAAGTGATTTGCTTGTGCTGGGCTTGAATGCACCTGGGAGAGGTGATACTGAGAACCAAGGCTGGCTGCCACTAGTGCTGTGCTGAAAGGTCCTTACCATGAGGGACGGGGCATGCAAAAGACAGCTGTTGTTGTCTGGAGTTTCTGGAACTTTCAGATATTTTAGGGAAGTCCATAGCAGGGGCCAAGGATAGCTGCTTTTAACAATTGCTGAAAGGAGTTCTTGCCTGTGCGAGAGGTGGATGGGGTGGGTTCTCAGGGAATCCCCATAGCTAGTTTGATGGAGACTGAGATTTGGCTTCTGCCTGCACCTGCAGGCTGGGTTGAGGGAGGGCTCAACAAAGGAACAAAAAAGCAAAGAGAGCTGCTCCTCAGTTCTTGTTCAGAAGTCATACAATTAAATTTCTCCCTGTATGTCCTTCGCACTTTTTGAGCTGCTGCCCAATGCTGGAGCTCAAAGTGTGTGTGTCTGTGAGTAATTTCATGTTTGAGCCCAAGAGGAATGTCTGGGACTCCAGCATCTGTCAGCCTTACCCAGAGAGAATCACTACTGATTTTCAAAGTCAGATGTTCTGGAGACTCCCCTCCCTGGCACTGGTGGTCTGGTCCAGGAAGCCTGGTCTGGGTCTGAGACCCTTTGTTCCTCAGGAGGACCTCCACAGCTGAGATATCCCTCCTGATTCTTAAATGCCACATGAGGTTGTGGGAGCAGTCTTTTTCATGTCTCCATCCATCCTACCAGTCTATACAGTGCCTTTTTCTTTATATTCTTAGTTATTAGAGTTCTCTTTAGCTAGTTTTCAGGTGTTTCTCATAGTGATTGTTGTATAATTTAGTTGTAATTTAGTTGTGGTCATGGAAGGAAGCAAGCACTGCTTTTATCTGGTTTGCTTCTCAGTTTTGATTCTAATTTTTTATTTGCTTTTTATATTAGTTTTATACAAATGAATGTTGCTTATGTCTGCATTTTGCATTCAGGTCTATTGATATTGCTTAATTTATAAGATTACTAGTTTGAGATCATTCTCTTTTGTTAGAATAGTAAAATATAGTTTGTTTACCTATTTTTTTTTTTTGCTTGATAAAAGAAAGGGATGATCTTAGGTCCATATTTTGATATATATATTTTTTTGTTTTGCAAAATCCTAACTATGTCTCTTTCTTCTTTTTTTTCTTCACTGCAAAATTTCTAAAGTGCTTCTATTGCTTTTGTTTCATACTTGCCTTTGCATAACTTCTTCCTTGAGATTTTTGAGCCTCTTTTCCTATAACCTGAATTCATCCATCAGGATTCTTTTTCAATTTTAACACACTTAGGGTGCACTTCCTCTTCTGTTAGTGATTTTATATCAATCTTTGGCTTTCTACTGTCTATTCTCTTAATACTTCTGCATAGTTTTCCCCAATTGCCCTTTCTCTCCAGTGAAGCTCACAGAGGAAGTGCTAGAGATAGCTTCTAGAGATACAGTGATTATATATGTATTTGTAGGATATTAGAAGTGTGGATGTTCTTTTTTATGTGAGGGGTAGGTTTGCACAGTTATATTTTTCCTTATTTTATTTTTTTAGAAGATAACTTGAAATTTTTTGATTTATATCCTTATATCCAAATATCCTTACATTACACATTATGGTGAATATTGAACATTTCCATAATGGTTGAAACCAAGTATGAGTGTTCACTTTCATTACTTTCTGGAGGACCTTCAATGCAATAAAGTGATACAAAAAATTAAAAGTAATGTGATTGCAAAAGAAAATGCAAACAGTCTTTATTTTTTCAGGGATCACATGAACTTTTATATGAAAAAAACTCTGAAATATTCAAAATTAAGGCTAATATTTAAAAATCAACTGTATATTGATATACTAGAAGCAAACACTTAGAAAATGAAATTAAAAACAATTTAATTTATAACAGCATGAAAAATATCCATTTATTAAAATTTAACAAAAATCTTGTATGAACTATACATGGAAAACTATAAACAGTCCAGAAAGAAATTTAAAAAGACATAAATAATGAAGTGACATGCATGTTCTTGTACTGGAAACTTGTATTTAAGATGTTATTTTTCCTCTAATTGATTTATAAATTTAAAGCAATAGCAATTAAAATCTCAATGCATTTTTTTTTGGTAAAAATTAACAGGCTAATTCTAAAATTTATATAAAAATGCAGTAACCTATGGAAATTCAAAAACTTATATGGAAATGCAATTAGAGTGAGTATTCAAAAACAACAAGTAAATAATAACAGAGCCTTGAAATAAGTGATATTGCAAAACTGGATAAATGTAAAGAAAATTAAACCAGATGTATACTTCATACTCCATCCAAATATTCCTCCAAAAAGATCATAAACCTATATAAAAAAGCTAAATATATAAATCTTTTGGAAGAAATTATAGGAGGATAACTCAATGACTTTAGCAAAAGAAAAGATATTTTTTGGAGCATACAAAATGCAGGAAATTTTTAATAATTTAATAAACAAGACTACATAAAAATTAAAAGTGTTTCCTCAGCAATATACAAAATTAAGGTGAATAAGCAAGTACATATTCACAATACGTACATCTTAACATATACATATATATTGTAAACAACAGTCAAATATAGAATATATAAATATCTTAAAAATTAATAATAAAAGACAAACATCTCAATTAAAAATGGGCAAAAGAATCAGACAATTTACAAAAGAGATAGGAATTACCAAAAAGCACATGAAAAATTGCTCAATATCACAAGTCATAAACAATACTGGTTAAAATTATAATGAGATGCTTCTTTAAGTCCAGTATAATGGCTAAAATTAAAGATTGCAACCAAAAAAAAGCACCCCTAAGTATTCACCCAAGATAAATGAAAACATATGTCCACCAGAGACTTTTATGTAAGCTTTAATCATTAGAACCCCAAAATGGAAATAACTCAAGTGTATTTAAACTCATGGAAGTAAGAAAGTTACCTAAGACAAGGAAAGTGAGGTATTTCCCAGAGGACTAAAATGAGTAAGTGGAAGTATGTAGTCAATACATTTTTTTGCCTAATGAAGCCTTTTACTTACTCAAATTAAGTGTAACACTATTTTTCAAAAATACTTTCTCTGTGCCTTCTATTTCTGCATCTGTCATGTACTACTTTGCTTGTTTTCGTTAATCCAGATGTGGACTCACCTCATCATCAGTTTCACAAAATTCTCCTTATACTAAATATTTTGTGAATTTGGTAATATTACTTACCTCTTTTATTCTTCCTCATTTCTCTTTTTCTCTTTCATCATTGGAGAAACCAGAGTATTTCTCCTATCTATAATGTGCACAAAGGTGCTATCTACATAAGCATCCCTTAGAATATCATTTTCTATTAGCACATGTGTGTGTAAATATTTGTGTGTACGTGCATGTTTTAGAAAAATATAATTTTATTTCTAAGAGAAATATGGTGACGTCTTGATTTGACAGTAATTTTCTGAGCATGTTGCATCTATCTACCTCTTTTCTACAATATCTATATTCACATATATCATGCTATTTGGTAATGGGTTGACCATGACACTCTGACTGTCTGACATGCTCATAGTCCTTTCTTGACCAAATAAGAACTGCAAACAGTTCATTTCATAATGTTAACCCTGCTGCCCTGGCTAGCTGGAGAACATGATTAGTTTCTTACGGCTCTACACTTGAGCACCCATTAAATGTTAAGATTGGCATTTTAGGGAGCTTGAACAGTAAACTCTAGAAGATAGGTGTGGAACAAATGGTAAACAGAGAGGAGACAAAAAGGGAAAGCCATGAGGTGGCAAAAGGCACAGGAAATTAAGCCCTGAGGTGAGTTTAAATCAGTTTATGTGAACTGACCAGAGAATAGCTGCAGGCTAGAATAAAAGGGCATGGAAGAACTGTAATTGACAACCACTAAAAAGATGATCAAAGAGCCAGGTTGCTGGAGCTTGGTGACTGCTTAATGATGTTCTCTAGAAAGCTTGAGTTTCAATTGCAAGTGTCATTATCACTCTATAAGACCCAGCTTTAAATCTGGGCATTATTTATCTTCTAGCTAATTCTCTTACCTCCTGCACTCAGAAGTGTCGTGAGGGTCTCTCTGTCCTTTGCAACAAGAAAAGGTATAATCAAGGCAGAAATTGAAGAGCCACTGAGATTTAGAATTCAAAGAATCTGTCCATTCCTAGTGATTCTGGTTTATTTTCCCTTCCTTCTTTTCCCTCCCTCTGTTAGGTATCTAGTTAGACATGAGTGACAGGGGAAACAAAAGAATAGGGGTCCAGCCTAGAGATTGCCCAAAGAACACCCTATTGGTAATTAGAAAATTCCTCCTGTATGCCAGAGACAAAGGACAGGAGGCCTAATCTGGCTATGGATGCCTGTGCAGAAGATGCTACCCTAATTTGCCTATAATTTAAGCTTTATTATAATATTATATTTATGCCTGGAAGTTCATTAATCTAATTGTAACAGACTGTATTCTGGATAAGCACCTGCTCACTATGCAAAGAGTTATAGAGCAGCCAGTTTTCAATCAATAAATTTACTTGCCAAGCACTTAGGAATGCCTTTGGAACCACCCATCACATCCCAAACATAAGGCAGATATTCCCACTTTGGCTCCTTTTCTTTTGTGGCTTTTTTGTGGCCCGCTTTTTTTTTTTTAATGGCTTTTTGTGTAGTTTACAGCGCTAGGACCATGCACCTCCTTGGGGGCATTCTTTGTCTTTCTAAAATATACTTTTAATAAAACTGTTAAATCTCAATGACCTGTGATTCTTCACTGTATTACTTAAGGAAGAACAGAGGGAAAATGCTAACTACACTTCTGCATGATCGTTATCCCTCTCCTTCCCTGCTGCCATTGGGATGACACTAAACTCTGATTGGCCCCAATGGTGACACCTTCATCTCCTCTTCCTCTTCCTCCTCTAACTTCTCTGTGTGCGCTCTCTGCGCTCTCTCATTCTCTCTCTCTCTTTCTCCCTCTCTCCCTCTCTCCCTCTCTCTTTCTTTCTCTCTCTTTTTCTCTCTTTCCCCATCTCCTCTTAGAAGCAGACTTTTCTTCCTTAGCTTCTTAGGCATCTCCTCTGTGGCCATATATGAACAGAGCAGGGATGTTCCCTTAACCAGAAAAAGCCTTTCTCATTACTTACTAAGATTTTATTCTGCGATTATTCAGGCTCAAGGGAGAGAGCATAAACTCTGACAAAGTTTTTCTCAGAGTCTTGATGCCCAGGATCTCATTTCTGCTCCAGGATTCCTCAACCGTCTCTGTTAAAATGGTAGAGCATAAATATTTTCTATGCTCTCCTAACCCCCAAATACACACATGTGCACTCAGGCCCTTCACTGCAGATTAATAAAGTCTCTTCCCATTCTCTTCAGCTCAGATAGCCTCCTTGTTCATTCTTTCAGCTGTATCTTCTTCTGAAGCTATTGCAATTCTGCATAGCTCTGCCCAGGCCCTGCTCCTGCCTCCCTCTGGCCCTAATGCTCTTCTGTGACTTCAAGGTATGTTTTCCTGCTGACTTACCATCTTCATCAATGCTGACACCTTTCATTGTTCCTGGGCCCATACAATGCAGTTATGCACAGAGGTGACTGGACTTGGCAGGGATTAATAACTCCTTCAGACAAATAACTTAAGGTCTTACACTTGGTCAAATTACTTATACTTGGTCAGACAACTTGATGCAATGTTACAGGATACTATGACTTTTGAAGAGTGCCCCCTTATCAACCTTTGGTTCCCCAACTGAGAACTGTGACTAAAGGCATCTTGGGAGTGCCCTCTGGGAAAGGTTTCCTTTGATGAATGGAGTGGGGAACAGGCTTATTTACTCATGGAAGGTTTAGTTTGCTAAGTAGCTGAAGTCCTTAGGATTCTTTTTGTAAAACATTTGTTATATCTGTTTGCTTTTTGTTCTCATATTTAAATGAACCTCAGGTTTATGATTATAACCTTCCTCTTCTCTTTTCTCTGAAGACCTGGTGTATTTAGTCCTATCAGGACTTTTTACTCATAATCTTATCCTAAGATACTATATAAAGATGAATTTCATATAAATCTCTAGTACGACTCTAGTTCAGAGAACCTATATATCAAGTGCGTTTTCTCATAAAATGTTTTTTTTTTTTGTATAGTAAGAAAAAAATAGAAAGCGTGTAAAGGAAAAAAATTAAAATTAAAATAGATCAAATGTGGCTAGAAACATTTCTGTAATGCCACAGGAAAAATTGCTAAACTTTTCCTATCTACTCTAATTATTACCTTCCATTTTACTACAGAGGCTAAATTATTGTTGTCATACCACATGACATTAAATTATCATTGGAAGCTAGCCAGCTAGGCAGAAGTTGAAGTTTGGTTGAAATGCCAAATGGACAAATATTCTAAGCTTTGTGAGAAGAAAAAGCAAATAGGAAATTAACTGGACTTGAGTTTAGGCATGTTTATTTTGACTTACAATTTTACAAGATTGAGATTCCATGTATGGATCCTTCTCACAGTCTGATCATTGCCAGCTGAAAGACAGTCCATGCAAACTTGTTAGTCCACAGATAATCTTTGAGGAAGCATGAGTAAGGATTACCTTAGGAATTCCTTATGACACTCACTCCTTCAATAATAAACAATGACAGGAGCCTTCTAGGGCCTGCTGTCATGTCCAAACCTCAAACTCTACGTACCAACTAGAACATCAGTCATTTAGTTGATTCTTTCTTGTTTTTCAGGTTTCAGTTGAGACGTTCCTTCTTCGAGGAAGTCTTCTCTGACAGCTTTAGTCTAGGTTTTTTGCTTAAATTCCTTCATCTTCCTATCTTAGCCCCATGTGTTTTCCTTTTTATATCAGGTATCAGAACTCACTTAAAATTATTTTATTCAGACCAGATTGCAAACTATTTGAAGTTAGAGACCATGCATTTTTTTATTGTTCTTGGCCTTTAGTGGGTATATTCTGTTCAATTTCATAGAGAAAGGGATTGCATATAATGAAATGTCTTAATGATATTAATTTATCATCTGGATCAGAGCACACAACACTTGGTGGGAAATTTGAAGGGGAGAAAGGAATTGGTGTGATGAAAAGATAGAATTTACTTTTATAGAATAGCTATCTGTTCCAAGCAGCTTGCAAGCTACTTTATACATGTCGATTGATTCTTTACAGCAACCATTAGAGATCATCTAGTCTAACTTTTCACAGATGAGAAACTGGAGAGAAACATAAAATGCCCTTACTTATGTATATGTGTATATTTTCACACCTTATTAAATTACACCTAAGGCTTTTCTTGTTTCTCCATTTGGTGTGCCCTTTATATATTAGTCACTCACAAAGTTTACTTTATCCCTCAGATTCCTGTTCAAGCATTTCCTTCACTTTAAATCTTCCTATGAGAGGCCTTCCTACTCTACTACCAATCCTTTCTTTCAACCAGAATTAAAGATTGTTTCCTCTGAACCTCTTTCTAACTAGAATTCCTATCAGATACATGAATACAGTTGTTCAACACAGGGGCTTTGCACTCAAATCCCTGAGTTTAAATGTCCTTCCCCAATGCATTAGCCCTATGACCTTGAGCAAGTACTTAACCTCCCTAGCTTTGTTTTTATTCTCTTATTGTATCAGGGTTCAACCAAAGAAGCAGAATTAGTATGGAATATATATTAAGAGATTTATTGCAAGAAATTGGTTTATGCGATTGAGAAGGCTGGTTACCCAACTCAGAAATTTGTAAGGCAATACTGTGAGAAAGAGCAGTCTGGAACTCTAGGACACCAGTTAAAGCTGTTATCCAAAGTCAGAATTTCTTCTTCATTAAGGAAACCTCAAACTGATTAAATTAGGACTGTACACTGTAAGCTGATTAAATTAGGACCACCCAGATTATCTAGGATAATCTTTCTTACTTAAAATCAAATGATTATGGATTTAATCATAGCTACAAAGTATCACCATAGTGACATCTAAAATGTTTGATTAAATAACTGCAACTATAGCCTAGCAAAATTGACACATCAAAAATCTATCACAGTAATAAAGAAATATGAGGAAGGGAAGGAGTAACAATAGAACCTTCCTCATAGGGCCAATATAGAGATTAAATGGGTTTATCCATACCATGTATTTAGAACAGTGTTTGGTAAGTGAAAAGGCCTCAATAAATGTTGACACTTAATAAAGTGCATATTATATTATGTTATCATCATTTTTACATGTATACTTTCCTTCCTAGACTTGAATTCTTTTATTATGTGTGCACCCCAAGCTTTGCATTAAGCCTGACCTACAGTATGAAATAGTTACATTCTTTGAATAAATAATCAATTTTATTTCAATTTTTAAATGGCTCACAGACAACCTAGGAGAGTGCCATATGAAAGGTCCATAAGGCATAGTGTCAATGAAGCCTACTCTTCTTTTTGAAACTTTTTCTTTGCATTAGAGACTAAAGAGATATAACATTTTGTGCCATTTTTTAAAGAAAGAAGAGGCATGATGTTATCTAACGAGTTCCACAACTTCCTTTTTAATATTAGTTTCTAATAATATTACAGAGTGTTAAAGTTTTACATCAGATCAGATAAAAGAAGGTCCACCCATTGGTCTAGGAATTTGAACAGTATTAAGCTTAAGAAAGAAAGTTATTTGATTTTCAGTAAAGTCATTGTGCAAAAATTATGAAGTGACATAGCAAAAAAATGTTCTACTTTCTTTTATGTTCCAGAAAGAAATTTACCTCACCTATATGTTATACCATAATGAAGGATTTTCATTCCACATAGATTAAATAATGACTAAGGCTAAGGTCACATATCTCCAAAATAAAAAAATTAAAATAAAATTCATAGAGGTGCCCCAAACTTGCGGAGCATCATTTCTTATATCTCCTCGCTTCACATTCTGGAGGGAGATTTGTTTACACAGTGTAACTTATTATAGTAGGAGGCTGAAATTCATCAGTAATCTCTTCTTTTGTGTGGCAAGGATGTTCCACTATCTAAGATCCAAAGGTTATGGTTGCAGTACAGGGGATTCACATTAATTCTTCATTTTTCATATTCTTTGGATTTTATTTTCATCTGTAGGAGTTACTTAGACTTAGTGTTTGTGTGCGGATATCACCCATAAGCACAGTTGCGAAGATATCTCACTGGGGTGGCTTTAGAATGATCCTGTTTGGAAGGCTAAGTGTAAGCACTATTGGACATTTAAGAAATGAGGATCAAATTCAGGTGCTGGTAAACAGTTTATGTGTTTATTTGAGCTGAAAGATCAGATGAAAGTGTACAGTTAACTTTTCTTATTATCCAACAGTTTGCAGCAGTTGAGATAGCATATATGTGCTCTATACCAGTTTAGGTATGAGTTGTCACTAAAGAACTGAAAGTATGCATCAATTGTATTTATCCAGGTCATGTGTAAATTCCATTCTTCACAAAATCTTTGCATATTATATATCTATAAACAACAAACACATAAAATAAGTGTGATATAATTCTTAATTTCCTTTGTCTTAAATAGCCTTTAAACAAAATATTTTCAAGATGGCTAAGTTTTGTAAAAAAATTTGTTTGAGAAGTCATTCATGAAGGTCCTAAATTTGGTATTAACTACATGAAAAACAGATCATTCATTTACTCATTTACTTGCTAGACATTTATCTAGTGCCTACTAAGTGCAAGAAAGGTGATAGGCATCAGTAATACAAAGAAAAATAGAAATTCCAGTCTAGTAGACAAGCTTTTCCAATAGTACTAGGTGAGGATGGAGTACCAGAGGAGAGCATTAGAGAGGTGCCTAGACTCTAAATATTAGAGATAGCTACCTGGAGGAAATGACATCCACACTGAGACCTGAATGAATTTATAAGGTGATGTGTGTGTAGGAGTGTGAGCACAGAAAGAACAGAATATGCAAGGGCTCCGTGACCAGTAGGAGCATGGTACATTCCATTTTTACTGTATTTAGTACAACTGAAATATAGTATATTCCCAGCACGTTTGTTAGAGGAGAGGGCAGAAGAGATGAATGGTAAAAAGACTGGAGAAGTAGAAATCTAACAAAGGAGAGTGGTAGATAGATTTGAGAGATATTTGAGATATATTTCAGAATTTTATTAAAGATATGATTTCAGTGGTAAGGGAAAGGATAAATTAAAAATAGCACTCAAAGTTGTAGTATGAGTAAGTAGATAAATGGTGTCATTTACTTGAAAAACAATATAAAACAGACAGACAGACAAACGAACCAAGCTGAGGAGGTGAGGTTCTCAAAGAAAGACAACAAAACTGGGTAGGATTTTTAAAATTTGAAATGCCTGAAGGATGTCAAGTGGAAAGGCCTTACTTAGATATATGGCTTTCACTAGAGAAACACATTTGGGATTCATTATCATATAAACTAGGGTTTTTTTACCCTGACACTTTTGACATTTGGAACCAGATAATTATTTGCTGTGGGGGCCATACTGTGCACTGTAGGATGTTTAGCAACATCCCTGACCTCAACTAACACTACCTACCAGTAGCATATCTCCCAAATTGTTACCATCTGTTTCCAGATGTTGTAAAATATCTCCTAGAGGACAAAATCAGCCCCAGCTGAGAACCACTGATATGGATGGTACCTAAACCATGAATGTAGATGAATACGGAAATTAAGAGAAGTGATCTCAGGATAGAACGCTGAAGGACAACACACCATTTAGGGACTAAGAAGAGAAAGAAAATCCCACAAAAGAGACTGAGTTGGAGTGGTCAGAGAAGTAAAGTGAAAAACATGGAAGCTATGGGGAAAAAATGCTTCAGTAAGAAAGACGTGATCCCTAGCACCAAATGTGTCTTAAGAGATTAATTAAAATAAAGCCGACAAAGCTGTTTTCTGTTTAGCAGCTAGAATGTCATTGACAACCCCAGTAAAAATAATTTTGGTGGAATAGCAAGTAGAGACTAGAGGGCAGTGGGGTGAAAAGTAAATAAATTTATATTGTATTGATATATTATTTTATCTGGCCAGGCATGACGGCCTAGGTAAGAGTATATGGACTTTTTTAAAGGGTTTGGACTGTGGTTTCGAAAGAGGGTTCAAGGGACAGTCCAGTGGCAAATAGAAGCTGACAATATTGACAAGAGAATGATTGAAGTGGAGGACCATGGAATGTAAACTGGATAATGAAATAAATGAATACAAGAGAAAACTGACATAAGAAAGAATTGAACACAAGAGAAAAAAATAGAGTTTAGATTCAAGGCCTCTGTGAATGTAGGTAAAGTAAAAATTACCAAGGGAAAGATTTGAATTGTGCATCAGTAGATCAATCATTAATGAAATTGAGCCTTGTTTTCTTTATCTCAAAGTTCAAGAAGTTAACCTAGATGCTCCCAATATCCCTTCAAATTTGATAAATTTAGAACAATAACAACTTTTCTGATTACATGTGATATAAATATGACTGTAGAAAATGAAAGCTTATTGATATTATAATTCTTAGTCTTCTCTTTGATTTGGAGGCATCCTAATTTTGATGCTATAAATTTAATGCTATAAATTGGAGTATTTTGTTCTCAAAAATTAGGTCTAATTGACTTTGATAGATTCTTTAGTTTAAAAAGAAAAGCCTAGATACATAAAAAAGATTGGGGTGGATCAATAGCTTTATTTGGAGAGAAGCATAATTCCAAAGAAATACAAACATCAGAGAACCTTGGGTTTTGTGGGCTTTTTTTCTTATTAGCATACTTTTATTTGTGGTATTCATCTCCTATGATCCTTCTGATAGGTTAGCAATAATGAAGGATTTGTGTTTTATAGAAAAATAAGATCGCTGTGAAACAAAGTCAGAAAATATGAAAGACATGCACATCTGCTTTGTTTTCTGAACAGTCAGGTCAGACATCACTAATTGAATTCAGCACTCTTTCTTCCAGAATCTGGACATGTGCTTACAGCCATAATTCTTATCTCTGTCTGAGAACCAGAATCACTTGTAGAAATTAAAGAAGGAAAAAGTTTCTCAGGCTTCATCTTAGATTTACTCAATCAGTAACTTCAGTGATTCTGATGTGTTTTGTCTAAGATAAATTTTTTACACATGGCTCCAGGTAGATGGATTGAAGTTGGCACTTGAAATGAGATATATTATTTAGCTGAACATTAACTGCCAGCTTTCACCCTCCTCCCTCATCTCTGTATTTCCACTTTCCAAATTGGAGAAGCATTTAACTTAAAAAAAAATTTAATTCCAAATTAAAACAAAGTAATTAAGAAAGGATCTAAAGCAAGACTGCAGCCAGCCCCACTCCCATCTAGTTATTATCCTTAAGGGTAACAACATCAACCAGGTCAAAGAAGGATTATTCCATTGAGAGCTGATGTGGTGACTGTCTTCTTTCTTGGGAGGATTAGAATTTCTAGTGCTTTCCTGTGAAAAGGGCAGTTCCTATTTCTTAATAAAATTTGTTACACTTTTATTGGGCTTTTTTTCGTACTATCCTCCAAATCTTTGACTGAATTTTTGCCAAATTGACAAATTATAAGATCTTGTTCTTAGCAAACATCTCCTCTGAGAAAAGTGGTTATCCCGTGTTCATGTTTCACCTACTTTCTTGAAAGAAAGCTGAGGCAGATTTGATAAATGGTTTGCTGGTTGCTCTTTGGAGTTACCTGAATCAGGGCAGTATTCGATCCACAAAGGGGAACAGGTAAGAAGGAAGCTGAAAGGACTGAGGTTCCCCATTGCCACTTCACAGAAGAAAGCTCTGGATTGTATTTTACCTATTAGTATTTCAAACAGTTGTTAATAAATATTATACTCTCCTTAAAATGTGTGAAAACAGAAACAACAACAAAACAATAAAACTAGAGTCCTGAAGCTAAAGAGAAATATTCTAGAATAGTGGTTTTCCAACTTCAGTGGCATCAAAATCACCGGAGGGTATGTTAAAAAAAAGGTGGTGCTACCCTTAAATTTTCCAATTAGTAGGTTTGAAGTGAGGCCAAAATTTACATTTTAACTGGCTTTCAGGTGAGGTCTGATATTGCTGGTTCTGTGATTACACCTTGAGAAATACTGCTCTAGAAATATGAAGCTATAAACAGTATTTATCTTGTGATTTGTGGTTTCAATAAGATGTTTTTAGTGTCATCTGAGATCTGTATGTCCACAGACATCAAAACTTCATGTAGCCCTGACCTCAGGCCTCTCAACCAGATGTTAGAAACTCACTTGCCAAATGAAAGTTGTTCACATTTTAAAGTTAGATTTATATTCTATGAAAGATTTCACATACAAATATAGATTTCTAGCTTTTGAAATATCAGACAGATTAAAGAAGATGTGGTACATATATAATGGAATCTTACTTAGCCATAAGAAAAGATGAAATACTGCCATTTGTAACAGAATGATAGATATTGAGATTATCATGTTAAGCAAAATAAGACAGAAAAATTGAGATCTATATGATTTCACTCATATGTAGGATATAAAACTAAAAGCAAAGAATGAAGAAAAACAAACAAACACTCATAGACATAGACAACAGTTTAGTGGTTACCAGAGAGAAAGCAGGAGGAAAGGAGGTAAAGGTAGAGAAAGTCAAATATATGATGACAGAAGGAGATTTGACTTTGGGTGGTGAACACACAATGCAACATATAGACGATGTATTATAGAATTGTACACTTGAAACCTATATACTTTTATTAACTTATGTCACTTCAATAAATTTAATTAGGAAAAAAAAGAAAAATCAGAACAACTAGCATTACTGTGCCTCCATTGCCACTCAGCAGCCCTGTGCTGGAAAGGAGGTAGCTGCTGCCCTCCTTAGCTTCTCCCTCAGCCTCCCTGAATTCTCAAGAAATCAGGCACACTTGTATTCAAATCTCAAAGCCTGTTGGAAGCATTTTTGGAGTTATGCAACCAAGCATTTAGGATTATCCCCCTCCCCTTACTGCCATTGTTGAAAGGCGTTTGAATAAATAATGATGAATGAAAGGCATTTCCTATTGTGTTTGCTATATACAATATGGTATATTATAGTGTTAAATGTGAATATATTTGCAGGGAATTAAGCTTATCGTAAATTTACATGAAATATATTATTCTAGGTGAAAACAATACCTCAAAACTTCTAATGTGGCTTGGAAGCCTGAGCTAGTACTTGATACAATATTTCACTTGGGGGTTTTAAAGAAAATTTTAAAAGAATATTTCACTTGGGGGTTTTAAATTAAATTCTAAGCATTTGCCAATCCTGGCTACTCCCAGAATTCATATTAAAAAATGAATCTGTAGCATAATGGCTAAAAAAACAAACACATTTAAAATTCTTAGACTATTTGTAGAGTCTATTGCTGCCTTTGATTCTGATATCTTTCTAAATTTTTTGGAACAAAGTCCTAGCTTCCAGATCTTTCAAAGAAGAAATTTGCACTAAAACTAATATTTCCAGGTTCATGCTCATCAGGATTAGAGGCTGCCTTTTCTGTTGAGGTTTCTTAATATTCACAATCATTTCACAATTTAATTGGGACTGTTTCTCGAAATTCAAAGGCAGAAAGTTTCAATGGAACTTGCTTTGTTTAACAAAAGAAGCTTTCTTCCCCGAACCCCTCTGGCTTTGGTGACATGGAAAATCTTATTAGATTAAAAAAAAAAAAAAAAGAAAAAGAAAAACCAAAAAACATCACGACCAACTCTGGGACTCCAACAGATATTTGTAGGCTTGTGAAGAGCAGGAACCCAATTAGGCAGCTCAGCTGCACAGGCCCTGGTGTACCGTGACAAACCCAATGCCCTCACACACCTAGCTCAATTCTGCCCGGCTGAGCTGCCTTTAAGCTATCTGTCAAAATGGCATGAGTCTGAGTGATTCATTTCCCAAACACAAGACAACAGTGGAAGGTAAAGCTAATGCATGCTGGAAGTAGCCGGATCAGGGAGATATGACTCTGATATCTAAACAGGGATTTGGATAGAGCTGAGGCGGGCTTAAAACAACTTTCTATAACAAAATAGAATGGCTAAATGTAATAGCAAAAGCACTTTCTTTTACCCTTTTGTCCTTAGGTTCAAGAAGAACAAATATGTTCTATTCTCTTTACTAGATCTCTTATCTGAGAAAAAAAAAATGACCCTTACCCCCAAGAATAGTGCTGACAAATCTTTTATAGGTCTGATTTGACAAGAAATGAAGTTAAGGTGGTGGTTGAATCTGCAGAGAAATCTGGGGAATTTTAAGATGTCCCCTTTTGGAGGACCCAGGAGAGAGATTTTGGCCAGGAGGGGTTTCCTGGTTGGAGGCCAACTTCTCCATGCAGGAGCAAGGACAACTTGAAATATTGAAACTTAAGGTTAGAGGACTGAGACTGGAAGCTGGAGCAGATTTTTCCCGTGATTCCTATATGCTAGTGTTACCTTTAAAACACTTTGAAACATATTTTAGAAGTAAAACCACATAACACTTTATTGAAATTTGTGTTACCCCTGCTCATGTGAGTTTCAACAACTTAATTCAAATCAAAATCCGTTTCCCATGAAAAATAAGCTTTTGAGCCAATTTAAAGTAAATAATGTTATAAATATAGTTATTCAATAACTTGAGACCTTGATTTCTATGATTTTTTAAAATCTTAATTATCCACTTAATTTCCATTTGTTATGTGTTTCTCTGTATTGTCTTGAATGAATTCATCCAATATTTTTCACACCTGCATTCTGTCTTCTGACCTGGGTTTTTAGTACCTATCATATGTCAAATAATCTATTAAATACTATGAGGCAAACAAACAGTTTTTTAAAAAAGATGTTTTACTTTATTTTTTCCTCAAAGGAATTATAATTTAGCTAGGGAAGTGAATCTAACACAGGAAATATTAAGAAAATTTACAGGCAGATAGGATTCACATATAAGCTTTTTCCAGAAGTATTCCTGATCTCTTTCTGCTTGGGTTATAGGAAATGGTCTGTTTTCTCAGACTTGCTTATGTTACGACTATATCATAACACATGTCACTTTGTAATTGCTTGTTTACTTGCAATGGTACTTTGAGCTCATACTATAATTTTCTCTACTTTATCCTCCACAAAGGACAGCAAGGCAGTTCTAAGCTCATTTGAAAAATAGCTTGAGAGTGTAGAAAAAGATACTGGCTTGAGTTTTAAGGTGGTTAGAGTGCAGAGTTGGGCTGAGAGTTCTAGAGGAGGCCAGAGGCTTACAAGGTCTGAACCTCCCATCAGCGCCAAAGGAGGAAGCACCTGTCACTGAAGCAAGACAGGATCTGTGTACCTGTCTGAATTTAGGCCAAAAAAGAGATACGTGCATGTTTTGCAGCAAATAAATTAAGGTTTATTTAGAGAGTTGCAAGTCCAGGAGACACAGGCAAGCTATTGCTCTCAACAATCTGACCCTCCGGGAGTCTCAGGAGTACAGATTATATAGGGGAAAATCAGTAGTAATGGAAATTAAGGGAGTTGGAGTCATGGGGGTTACTGATTGGATGATTAGATGGTGAGGGGATAAGTGATCATTGTGTTGGGTTGTGGAATCAGTCATGGCACAATCCAGTCTGTTCCTATGGCAGGTGGGGTTGTCCTGCCTCAATGGGCCTAGCGCTAAAATGCATCTAAAATCAAGACCTAAAATCTAACTGAAGCCTATTGTCCTTATGTTTATATCCTTGAGGCTCAGTTAATCTTAGGTTCTAAAGCTTAATGATTAAAAGAGCAAGGATAAAATGTAGAAGTATAAGGGTGGAAAAAACAAGTAAGCCACAATACCATTATCTGGGCAAAACCAGCTTGAATCAGAGGAGAATAATTCTATATTTAAAAAAATGAAGTTTGTGTATGGTTACACACCTGGGCTTCCTCATCGGCTTGCCCAAATGTGGAACAGAAGGAAAGAGAGAGAGGTGAGGCTCAAAAGCCAATAGCAATCAAAATTTTAAAAATTTAGTTAGACTCTATTCCACAGAGACAATGGCAAACCCCAAACACAGATCAAGACAATTATTGACTTAGTACTAGAATCCTGAAATATCTCTAAGGAATAATTTCCCTGTGCTGCAAATATAACATTGAGTCTTATACTGGTGCTGTGAGAGAGTAGGTTCAGGGAAAAACTAAAAATTTTATATAGGGAATATTTATAGGAAAAGAAATAAGAGTAAAAAGAGAGAGGAGAGTGCAGAGAGAAAAATTTTTTCAAAAGTTTAGTTTGCACACTAAAATTCTAAATACAGACACTTGTATGCTATCTTTCTAGTACTAACAATTTCTGCTTCCCCTTTCCTTTTGGACATTTGCTCCTTAGAGTTATATATGACTTTCATACTGAAGAAGCTGCGTGAAATCTCAATGTTTTGTTTCCATTTTATGGTAAACATTGAAGATGAATTTTGGGTGGCAGTGTCATAAGAGTGGTAGAGTGTTCAGAAACCCAGATCTCTTAGTGACTACAATTTCCCTGCTGAGATACATAAAAGAGAAAAAAAAAACTTTTTTAGTTGTTCTTTTACATAGTAATACATGTTTGTTACTTCGACGTGAAGAATAATAACCTTATAACAGTTCCGAAATTTCCCTGGGAGACAGGGTGAAAGCTCACCTTGGGTATTCCTTGACAAGTCCCTAGGTCTACACAGAAAGAAACTTCTTTAGATACTGTTATCCATGGTCTCTTCTTCCACCCTCAAGAAGACCCGTTCTTTCCCAAGGTTTTGCTTGGCCACATCTAGGGTGGTGATCATGGAGCATACCGTTTTTGGGAGATATGTAGACCTTAATGATGCCTACTGTTCATGAAAGATTGGGTGTAGGGACAAAGGTTAATTTAAAATTCAAGCAATAAAATTTATCCCTAATCCAGGTTTGTGGTGTATTTAACAATTAAATTCACTCAGAAACTTAGAAACTCCTGATTTTTTTGTTTCTGGTCAGCTTCTTATGCCAATAATATGCCTACCTTTCTTTAGGATGTAGTTCTCAAATATGTTGTTTTCTCTATTAACTGTATGCCTTTCTCACCTAACTTAATGTCAGACAACCTGAGACCAGATGAAACCAATAATATCACACTATATTCTGTTTCCTACTTTTTACATTAGAATATAAGTAGGTACTCTGCTTTCCACATTACAATAGGAAAAAATTTTATTAATGTTTTGTCAATGTTTATTATGAATCTGTATCTTTCTAGGCTTTCATAATGGCATTCCTAGTATGTGCTGCCAGAATTTTTCATAGACTAGACCTTTAAATTTAAGAAAAACATTGACAGAACATTTTTCCAGAAAAAATAGGTATTAAGGCTATAGCCATTAGAATAAACATTAAGAAATTCTTTAAGATAGGAGGAAAGCCCGACTACCAAATTTCATGCTAAATATGGCTGCCTTTAAGTCCTTCCAATTATAAATGTCTCCTGATCATCAATAGTGATAATAATAATAACACAAGATTATATTGTATTGATAAAACAATTTTTATTTTACTAAGATCTTTTTTACAAATAAATTTTAAAAAATTAATACATTTTTTAAGAAAAGTTTTAAGTTTACAGAAAAGCTGAACAGAAAGTAGAATTCTCATATAGCTCCTTAACTCTCTCCAGTGTCCCCTATTGTTAACATCATGCATTAATGTGGTACAGTTACTATAATTGATGAGTTAATATTGATAAATTATTAACTAAAGTACATAGTTTACATTAAGGCTCACTCTTTGTGTTGTACCTTCAATGGGTTTTGACAAAGGTATAATGACTTCTCTCTATCATTATGATATCATACAGAATAGATTTACTGCCCTAAGAATCTCCTGTGCTCCACTTATTTATCCTTTCATGTCTTGCCCCTGAACCTCTGGCTAAAAGCTCCTTAAAGACAAATCAAATAAATTAATGTTTTCTTACCTACTTACAGTAAAGTACTCAAACATTTAGTGCATAGCCTGACAACTATTCACATATGTTCATTGGAATTATCCAAACAATATAAAATATATGAAGGTGAAAAACTGAAAGTTAAAAGACCCAATTTTGAGCTGGCTACTATGAATAATTCAGTGGGCATTGTCCTAAACATTTTTTTTCTGTATAAATGGACATACATATATAAATACATGTTTATAGAAATGGAATTACAAGACCTATGCTATTCTTTATCCTGCTGTTTAAAAGGGTATATATATTTTTTAATGGAAAATTATTGGAGTGACATTTATTAACAAAATTGAATAAGTTTTAATTGTTTCATTCAATAATATATATTGCATTGTGAGTTCACCAGTTAGATTTCCTTTTGTCATGAAATATTTGACCATTTTACCCCTATCTACCTCCCCCGCCCCCTTCCCTCTGGTAACCTCAAACGCACTGTCTGTGTCCATGAGTCTCTGTTTTTATGTCATGTTTGTTTGTTGCTTTCAGTTTTATATCCCATATGTGGGTGATATCATGTGATGTTCAACTTTTTCTGTCTGGCTTATTTCGCTTAGCATGATTATCCTGAGGTCCATCCATGTTGTCACAAATGGCAGTATTTCATCTCTTCTTATGGCTGAAGAATATTCCATTGTATATATGTACCATAGCTTCTTTAGCCAATCATCTATCATAGGACACTTTGCTTCCATGTCTTGAACACTGCGAATAATTCTGCTATGAACATCAGGTATATGTAACTTTGCAGATAAATGTTTCCAGGCTTTTTGGGTAAATACCTAGAAAAGGGATTGCTAGATTGCATGGTGATTAAATTCTTGTTTTTAAAGGAACCTCTATATTGTTTCTACAGTGGCTGTACCAATTTGCAATACCACCAGCAGAGTATGAGGGTTTCTTTTCAATACTTGTTATTCCTTGTCCTGTTAATGAAAGCCATTCTAACAGGTGTGAGGTGGCATCTTATTGTGGTTTGTATTTCCCTAATAGCTAGTGGTATGATTTGTATTTCCCTAATAGCTAGTAAAGCTGAATGTCTCTTCATCTGTCTTTTGGCCATTTGTATGTCTTCTTGGGAGAAGTGTCTGCTCTGGTCCTCTGCCCAATTTTTAATTAGATTGTTGTTTTATTTTTGTTGTTGTTACTGAGTTATATGAGTTCTTTGTATATTTTGAATATTAGGCCCTTATCAAAGGTGTTGCTTGCAAATATATTTTCTCATTCAGATGGTTGTCTCTACCTTGCTGACGGTTTCTTTGCTTAGCAGAAGCTTTTTAGTTTGATGTAATACCATTTATTTATTTTTGCTCTTACTTTCCTCAACTTTCGGGTCAAATTCATAAAATTTTTTTAAGCCCAAGGTTCTTGAGTTCAGTTCCTATGTTTTTTTTTCTATGCATTTTATTGTTTTAGGTCTTATATTCAGGTCCTTAATCCATTTTGAGTTAATTTGGTGTGTGGTGATAGACAACAGTCTAGTTTCATTCTATCTAGTTTTCTCATCATCACTTATTGAAGAGGCTTTCCTTTCTCCACTGTGCATTTTTGGCATTTTTGTCAAACATTATTTGCCCATATAAATATTGGTTTACTTCTGGACTCTCAATTCTGTTCCACTGGTCCTCATGTCTGTTTTGCTGACAATACCATGCCATGTTGATTATTGTCACTTTGTAGTATAATTTGATTTCGGGCAGAGTGATGCCTCCAGCCTCATTCTTTTTTCTCAGGATGGCTTTGGCAACTCGGGATCTTTTGTGCTTCCATACAAATCTGATGATTTGTTATTCTATTTCTTTAAAAGTGCCGATGAGATTTTGACCTCAAAAGCAAGAGAAGTAAAAGCTAAAATAAATGAATGGGACTACATCAAACTAAAAAGCTTCTGTTCAGCAAAAGAAATTGTCAAAAAAGGTAGAGACAATCATTCAAATGACAAAATATATTTGCAAACAACACCTTCAATAAGGGCCTAATATCCAAAATATAAAAAGAACTCATACAACTCAATAGCAACAGCAACAAAAAACAAATAATCCAATAAAAATATAGGCAGAGAACCTAAACAGACAGTTTTCTCTAGAGGACATACAAATGGCCAACAAATATATGAAAAGATGCTCAACATCACTAGCTATTAAGGAAACACTGATCAAAACCACAATGAGATACCATCTCACACATGTTAAAGTAGCTATAATCAACAGGACAAGTAATAACAAACGTTGGAAGAAATGCAGAGAAAAAGGAATCCTCAGAGACTACTGGTAGGACTGCAAATTGCTATAGCCACAATGGAAAACAGTATGGAAATTTCTCAAAAACTAAGAATTGATCTACCATATGATCTAGCAATCCCTCTACTGGGTATTTACCCCAAAGACTTGAAAATCCATATCCAAAAAGATATTTGCACACGGATATTCATAGCAGCATTATTCACAGTGGCCAGGACATGGAAGCAACAGAAGTTGCCTTTCAACAATGGCAGTAAGGGGAGGGGGATAATCCTAAATGCTGTGGTACATATATACAATGGAATATTACTCAGCCATAAGAAGAGATGAAATATTGCCATTTGTGACAACATGGATGAACCTTGAGATAATCATGCTAAGCGAAATAAGCCAGACAGAAAAAGTTGAACATCACATGATATTACTCATATGTGGAATATAAACTTAAAAGCAACAAATGAGCAGAACAAATAAACAGAGACTCATGGACATTAACTATAGACCAGTGCTTATCAGAGGACTATAGACTAGCAGTTACTAGTGGGATGGGAGAGAAGGGAGGAGGTAGACAGGGCAAAGGGGGTCAAATATAGGGTTTAGGGGAGGGCAAAGTGGGTCAAGGGGATCAAATATACAGTAGCTGAAGGAAACTGGACTTTGAGTGGTAAACACACAGTAGAATATACAGATGTCAAATGATAATGTTCACCTGAAAATTATATAATTGTATTAATTGTACCTCAACAAACTTAATTTAAAAAAAGCAAGGATTCTAGTTGATGGTTTGTGTCCACTTTAATACACTAAAAATAGGAAAGCAAACTAAATACAAAGCAAACAGTAAGAATAAAAGAACAAAAATCAGCAGATATAACTAAAATTAAAAACAAAAATATAACAAAGAAAATTAACAAAAGCAAAAGCTAGTTTTTAAAAGTATCAATAAAATTGCTAAACTTATAATCAAACTAGTTAAAAAAGAGAGAGAAGACACAATTACTAATATCAGAAATAGAGGATGAAGCATCACTATGGATATAACAAATGAAAACAAGAACATTAATGGACCATTATGAACAACATCTTACCAATAAAAAAGACTAAAATTAACATTTTTTGAGAGACACAGCATATAAAAGCCTGCTCAAGAAGAAGAAAACCTAGATGATCCTATATTTATTAAATAAATTAAATATATAGTTAAAAGTCTTCCCACAAGAGAGATAGGTAGGTACGTAGGTAGGTAGGTAGGTAGGTAGGTAGGTAGGTAGGTAGGTAGCTAGGTAGATAGATGATAGAGAGATAAAATTAAAACCTCAGGCTGAGATAGCTACACAGATGATTTTTTAAAAAACATTTCTAGAAAAATAATATCAGTCTATAACATTATTTTTCAGAAAGTCAAAGAGAATAAAACTTTTTCCAAATTATTTAGTGAAGTCAGAATTATACTGATATCAAAACCAAAGACATTTTATAAAATAAAACTACAGATCAACATCTTTCATGAACATTGATATAAAAATTCTCAGCCAAATATTAGCAAATTAAATCAAGCACTGTATAGAAAATAATAAATCATCACTAAGTGGAGGTTAGCCAAGAAATATATGACTGATTTAACATTCAAAAATAATTACCAAATCAGCAAAAAAGTAGATGTATGTGTATATGGACATATATATATATATGTGTGTGTGTATTCAACATCCATTTATGAAAGCTAGATATAAACTAGAAACAGAAAGAAAGTATTCAACCTGAGAAAGAACATCTATAAAATATATCTTGTTAACTTTATACTTCATGCATGGTAAAAGACCATATACTTTCCTCTTAAAATAGTTACCTGTTCTTATCACTCCAACTCAACATTTTTTTTGGAGGCTCTACCCAATGTAACATTGAAAGTTAAAGAAAAATAAGACCCTGGTAAGAACAGAAGAAGTGAATTGTCATTTTTTGAAAATAATATGATGATGTACAGGTAAAATACTAGTAAATCAACCTCAAAACAGCATATTTTAATAGGATTTAGCAAGGTTTGTACACTAAAATTTTTTGTATATTCCCATAGCAGCAGCAAACAATTATATATGCAATTTTAGAAAATTACATTTAAAAGTATCCAACACATTAAATATTTAGGAATAAATTTAACAAAAGCTATGTAATATCTTTATACCTAAGAATACAAAACTTCCTAAGTAAAATTAAAGGAGATGTAAATAAATGGAAAAATATAGTATGTTCATAATTTGAAAGCCTCATATAAATGTAGATGTCAATTCTCCCCCCAAATAATCTATAGATTCAACTTAGTTCAATAAAAGTCTAAGCAGGCTGTTTTGTAGAAATTGATAAGAAAACTTTAAAATTTGCACGGACAAACAAAATCTTGAAATAGAAGAACAAAGTTCTGGGCACCTATTGCCCAATTTCAAGGCTTTCTATAAAGGTATATATTAACATAAGTGTAGTATAAAGATCAATGGAATAAAACAGAGAATCCACAAATAGACACAAACATATATAATCAATTGATTTGTGTCAAATGGTGCAGGAACATCTAAAAATTTACATGCAAAAATATAAAATTTAATCTATACCTTACACCATTCAAAACTTAATTTAAATTAATCATAGACCTAACTGTAAAACATGGTATGTTTTCCATATAAACAACCTGTTTTGGTCCATGCTGTAGGCTTTTCTAAAATTTCTCAAAGATTTACAAAACTTAAACAAACATCTGGTCTTGGTGTTCCCCCTACTTCTTGCTAAGCATCCCCAAGCCCACCAACATCCAGCCTCAGTTTACAGCTTGATCTCTTGAGGCATTTCCAAGCACAGCATTTGTGGCTTCAGGCAGGGCACAGGATGCAGCTAAACTTGGCCTATGGCAAGGAATCTCCCAGGAAGCCTGAGCCTGCATGCTCAGTGGCTGGCTTTGGTCTGAGCCAGAGCACTACCTGGGGCCACATCTGAGGATAACATGCCCAAAGAACAGACAGGGCAGGAATGAGAGCCCTGCTAAGGGGAATCTGTTCTGTAGGGTCAGTGCCTGCACAACAGCTCTTCCACTAGTCATGCCAGTCATCACAACTAATCACCCAAGATTTAATTCCTTCCATTGGCAAGGAAACAGCAACCATGGCTCAACTACAACTGGAGGACACATACAATTTATATAAGAGATATACCTGGAGGATCTAGCTCAAGTGATCAGGAAAAACTGTGAGGCTGGGAACTATAATGCACCTACTACATAAGGCCACTCTGCTAAGACTGGGAGATATAGCAGTCCTACTTAGTACATAGAAAAAAATACAAGTAGAGAAGCAAAATGGGAAAAAAACAAAACATGTCATAAATGAAAAACAACAACAAAAACGACAGTAAACCCTCCCTCCAAAACCAAAAAAAAAAAAAAAAAAAAAGCGAAACCAAATGAAAACAAGCATTCTATTAGATGCAGACTTCAAAACACTGTCATAAGTTAAGGTTGCTCAATGAACTTAGGGGAAAAGTAGAAAACTCAATGAGAACTTTAACAAAGAGATAGAAAATGTAAAGGTAGAGACAGAAAACATTTAAAGAAAAAAACACTTAGAAATGAAGACTACAAAAACTCAAATGAAAAATACCCCAGGAGGAATTAACAGTAGATTAGTTGAAGTGGAGGATTAAATCAGTTATTTAGAAGATAAGGTAGCAGAAAACACTCAATCAGAACAGCAATAAGAAAAAAGAATCCAAAACATTGAGGATAGTTTAAGAGGCCTCTGGGATAGCATTAAGCATACCACCATTTGGGATACCAGAAGGAGAAAAGGGAGAGCAAGGAATTGAAAACATATTTCAAGAAAACTTCCCTAACCTGGTGAAGAAAATAGACTACAAGCCCAGGAAGCACAGAGAGTCCTAAACAAAAGGAACCCAAAGAGACCCACACCAGGACATCATAATTAAAATGCCAAAGGTTAAAGATAAAGAGAGAATCTTAAAAGCAGCAAGAGAAAAGAGGTTAGTTACCTACAAGAATGTTCCCATAAGAATGTTAGCTGATTTCTCAACAGATATGTTGCAGGCCAGAAGAAACTGACAGGAATTATTCAAAGTGATGAAAAGCAAGATTATTCTACCAGCAAAGCTATCATTTAGAATTGAAGGACAGACAAAAAGCTTCCCAGACAAGAAAAGGTAGAGTTTATCTTCACCAAGCCAGTATTATAGAAAAAGTTAAAAACTTCTTTAAGAAGAAGAAAAAAAATAAGAATAATAAAATGGCAATAACTACACATGTAGCAACAATTATTTACATGTAAATGGATTAAATGCTATAATCAAAAGATAGGGTAGCCAAATGAATAAGAAAACAAGATTCTTACATATGCTGCCTACAAGAGACTCACTTCAGACTGAAAGACACACACTGACTGAAAGTAAAGGGTAGAAAAAGATGTTTCATTAAAATGGAAACAAACAAACAAATAGCTGAGGTAGTAATAGTTATACTAAACAAAATGACTTTAAAACAAATTCCATAACAAGAGACAAAGAAAGACCCAGTTATCTCACTTCTGGTTATTTATCTGAACAAACTCAAAGCATAACTTTGAAAGGACATGTGACTGACTATATCTTCATTGCAGCATTATTTACAGTAGCCAAGATATGGAGGCATCCTGAGTGATCATCAATGGATGAATGGATAAAGGAGCAGTGGTATACATATGCAATGGAATATTACTCAGCCATAAAAAGAATGTAATCTGTCATCAACATATATAGACCTAGGGAGTATTGTGCTGAGTAGAGGAAGTCAGACAGAGAAATATAAATGTCATATGGGAATCTAGAGAACAGGATAAACAAACAAACGAACCACAAAAACAAGCTCATAAAGAGAGCATTTTGATAGTTGTCTGATTGGGAGAATGGGGAAAGGGAGAGGGCATCAAAGGTACAAACTGGTAGTTACAAAATTGTCATGAGGATGCAGGGTATACCGTGGGGAATATAATCAATAATATTGTAATAACTATGTATAATGTCAGATAGTACTGGATTTATTGCGGCGATGACTTCAAAAATTACATAAATGTCTAATTACTGCTATACATTTGAAACTGATATAATATTATATGTCAGCTATAATTGGAAAATAAAATATTAAAAAATAAAAAAATAAAATGAAAGAAGCCTTTCTACATGCCCTTCCTCCTCCCCTACCCCTCTTATGCCCCAGGGCACGCTCTGTCTACTTTACTTTTCCAGGTGCTCAGAGTCTAGCAGGGTCAATTTAGTCTCCTTCCAACCACCCTGCTGATCATCCATCAAGACCTAATCAGCCATGAAGAGATATATGTTCTTCAACATCTATAAGATCCAGGAGCTCTAGATGAAAGTGCCTGGAGGTAGAGGAGAAGATAGAAGAATGGAAGGTAACATTGATGACTTCCTCATTGGTGGAAATGCCTCCACTGAAGAACATGAGGGTGGAGGTACCTGAAAGCACAATAATCACTGGTGTTGATATTATCATGCATCATCACTTGCAGGAAAACAGCTTCACAAAAGAAGCCTATGAGAAGTCTATCAAAGATTACGCGAAAGTGAAGAGAAATTTGAACATAGACTAGAAAGAGTATAACTTTTATGACAGGGGCTGCAGAAAAAGTCAAGCACATCCTTGCTAATTTCAAAAAAACTACAAGTTCTTTATTAGTGAAAAGATAAATCTAGATGGCATGGTTGCTCTGCTGACTACTGTGAGGGTGGTATGATTCCATATATGATTTTCATTAAGAATGGTTTAGAAAAAAAAATGTTAACAAATTTGGCAATATTAATTTATCGTTGGTCATCATCAGAACTGGCTGCTGCTTTTCATCCATATACCAGAAGTCAGACAAAGAGGACTGATGTTCTTTTCAGCTCTTTATTTACTTGACCTTAATTTATTTGGAGTGGAGATGTTGTTTTTAAGAAAAACATGTCACATAGGTTGTCAAAAAGTACAATGCATTTAAATTCAAAATGTAGTGGAAAGAGGATAAAATACTTCTGAAATGTGTATTTGTTAAAGTAGATGTTTTAACAATATATGAACTATTATAGAGAAATAAGAAGACAAATGACCAGATATTTTTAAATGGGAAAAATATTGGGATAGTTATTTACATAATATATAGATGGAAAATAAGCACATGAGATGGTTAAAACTGTTAGCCATTAGAAAAATGCAAAATAAAACTGTAATTGTATACCACTACACATCTACTACAACTGACAAAAATAATACAGCTGATATTACTGAGTTTGGTAAGTATGTGATATAACTGAAAATCTATATATTGCTGATGGGAACGCAAAATGATACAACCACTTTGCTAAAATACTTTGTTATTTTCTTGTACAATTATGTATGCTCATCACATGACAGTCATTTTTTCCTAGTTATTCATCCAAATGAAATGAAAACATATCTACACAAAGACTTATACATGAATGTTTATAGCAGCTTTTTCGTAATAAAATTCTAGAAAGAACCTCATTGTCCATTAACTGGTGAACAGATAAACAAAGTATGGTCCATTGGTACTATGGAATAGTATTTAGTAAAATAGAAAGAACTACTGACACATGTGAAAACATGGATTTATCTCAAATAAGCTAAGTGAAAGAGTCCAGATAAGTATATGTAATATATGATTCCACTTATCTGATATTTTTCAAACTGTGAAGCCATAGGAACAGAAAATAGATCAGTTGTTGCCAGGAACTGGGATTAGAAAGAAGGGAACGTTTACAAGGGGTCATGGTTCATGAAGGACCTTTAAAACTGATGGAAATGTTTTATATATTGATTTTTGTGCTGCTTACATGACTACACATTTGTCAAAATTTATCAAACTGTAAATTTGATAAAATTGGTGAATTTTATTGTCTATATATTATACCTCCATAAATTTAAATTTAGAAAAAGCAAGGGAACAGTAAACTCAAAATTCAGTACAGTTGTAAAACACATTTGACCTCATTCAATATTCTATTCAGGGAGGTTGTTTCTTCTACCTTAAGCTTCAGTGATTCCAATTAAGTGGCTTCTCAACTATGCCTTTTTGCTCTCAATTACCCAAACCCTAAACAAATGAGTGCATTATGTTAGGATTACTAGTAAGGTAAGACATGGGTCTGATAACATGGGCAGAAATTCTAATGTAAAAATTTAAACTAATCCTATTTTAAATATATATTACTGAAAAAGAGTACAATCCTTCACTCTAAATTGCAAATGGACAGGAAAGGATAAAAAGAACTGAAACTTCATGTAGAAAGCTGATTATTAGAAATACTGATTATTAAAAATTATTAGGATTTTTATCATTGAATGTGTATATGTAAGCTTTGGGAAGAAAAATTGGCCCTTCTTTCTTGGCTTGTGAGCATCAAGCAAGAGGTTACCTCATGGGAGAGTGGGTAAGAGAGAACTTTGGGGAAAACCAAGGAATTGTAAAAAGTGAGGATATAAACAGAAGCAAAAAAAAAAAGGATAGGATGTTTTCAATAGAAGAGAAGAATGAGATGCAGAGATTTAATAATTAGAAAAAATACTACTAAAAAAAAGATAAAGACAGAATTCTCTGAAAGAAAAATAATATATGACTTCAATGTAATGATGATTATCTTGTATAGAAAATTAGAATAAATCTACTTAAAAATTTTAAAAGAAACCAGGTTTTATCTTGGTCTGCAGACTCATAAAATGGTTTTCTGGTGTGGAAAGCGCATATTAGCAAATCCCAAACCTTATTAAGGGGGATTTTGAAATATTTTAGATTCTTCTCTAAAGTACAAATATTTCCAAAGAAATGTCTTTACTGGGAAAAATGGAGACTGAGATAGATAAACATAAAATTTTAAAATGCTTTTACAAAGGTAGGTAGATTAAGTTGCATATGCAAAAGTAATTATTTATGCTTTTTTTGAAAAAGATATTCTCTTACATAAACACAAGATCTTTCTCACATTCCATAAAATTTTTTGTTGAGATGTAACTAACATACAAAATTGTATAAGTTTAAGGTGCAAATGTTTTGATTTGATACATTAATATTGCAATATGATTGCCACCATAGCATTAACACCTCTATCACATCACATTGACTACTTTTTGTGGTGAGAACAATTAAGCTGTAGCCTCTTAGACACTTTGAACTTTATAATACTTTATTGTTGGCTATGTAATCACTGTATTGTGTATTAAATCTCTAAAACTTATTTATCTATTAGTTGCCGGTTTGTACCTTCAGTAACCATCATTCTACTCTGTTTTTACAAGTTCAGCTTTTATAGATTCCACATATAAATAATATCATATGGTATTTGTCTTTTTCTGTATGACTTATCCCACTTAACCTAATGCCAGCAAGGTCAATGCATATTATCACAAATGCCAGGATTTCCTTTTTTTCCATGGCTGAATATTGTATACCACATATTTTTTTATCCATTATCTATTCCATGTCTTGACTATTGTGAATAATGTTGCAATAAACATGGGAGCACAAATATCTTTTTGATACCCTGTTTTTATTTCTTTTGGATATATACTTAGAGTGGGAATACTGGATCATATGTTAGTTCTATTTTTAATTTTGGAGGAATCTTCATTTTTTTCATAGTGGCTGAGTCAATTACATTCCCACCAATTGTACATAAGATTTTTTCTCTATACACCCTTGCCAAGTTTTGTTGATTTCTTGTCTTCTGAATCATAGCCATTTTCACATGTGTGAGGTGATATCTCATTTGGGTTTTGATTTACCTTTTCCTGGTGATTAGTGATGTTGAGCATCTTCATGTACCTATTGTTCATTTGGATGTCTTTTTAAAGAAACGTTAGCTCTTTTGCCCATTTTTTTCATCAGAATGTTTTTTTCTTTTAGTTCGTGATTTAGTTCTATGAGTTCTTTATGTATTTGGGATATTAACTCCTCATCCAATATATGATTTGCAAATATTTTTTCCCATTTTGTAGGTTGCCTTTTCATTCTGTTGATTTTTTTTTTTTTTTTTTTGCTGTGCTGAAGCTTTTAGTTTGTGGTAGCCCACTTATTGATTTTTGCTTTTGTTGCTAGTGTATTTTGGTGTCACATACTAAAAGTTATTGCCAAGGTACACAGGACAGAAAATGTTCCTTGATGAGACCCAGTTTTACCTTCTTCTTCTATTGCTCTCTGCAGACCTTGATTCTGCCTTCTATTCTCTTGGCTTTATCCTCCGAGAAGTACATTTTCTGTTCAAATGGCTGTGCCTACAGTTAAATAGT
Source organism: Cynopterus sphinx (assembly GCA_030015415.1). Classification (NCBI taxonomy): domain Eukaryota; kingdom Metazoa; phylum Chordata; class Mammalia; order Chiroptera; family Pteropodidae; genus Cynopterus; species Cynopterus sphinx. Next base: position 45,309,067 of record CM057391.1, on the reverse strand, counting down.
TCTCTCAACCTGCTTCTTGCACATAGAAAATCAAGGGCCTATAGGTCTGTTTGTATTTTGAATTGTTCTAGTCCATTTTACTCCAAGCTGCTTACGCTTTGTCTAAACTCATTTTCTTAAAAACTTTTTGGGTTTTCTATGAATATTTTGGGGTTTACTCCATGCACTAAAAGCCTCATCCATAATTTCTGCCAAATGAACCTTTCTACTTTTGGTGTGTCATGCTAACATGTGACAATATTTTTAAGAATCTAGAAGTCATTTTGCCTTGTTTAGAGGGTATAGGAGACTTCCATAAATCTTTCAGAATTTTAACAAGCATCTCACATCTACATCCTTAATTGGCTTTTTACTTTGAGGACATATTTTACTTAAGATATCTTGGATTTGATCTTGGCCCTGAGGCAATATCTCATTTTTCTCTCTGGAGAGACTGTCCAGGGCCTTCTAGATTTTCTCTGGATTTTCTTGCACACCTTATATTTCTTTCTTTAGCTCATTTCTCTCACATTACCATCACATTCTGTTGAAAGAAGCCAAAATACATGTTAAATATCCTGCCCAGAAGTCTTCATAACTAAATCCATAAATTCATTTGATATGTTTCTATCTATCTCATTACCACAGGAAATGTTATTGCCAAAATTCTTTCTCTACACATCAGGGATTGTCTTGTATCTAGCCTCTATTAGTAACTTTGTCCTTGCTTTTCCAGCCTCCATTGACAGTTGCCTTGTCACCCTACCAGTCTTTGTCTCCTTCTTAGTGTCAAGACCATGTGTCTTAGGGAATTTATTTATTTGCCTACTGACAACAGCAGTATTCTAGTTCTAGTACCAATTTCTGTTTTAGTTACCTATTTCCATGTAAGAAACTACCTCAAGACCTAGTAACGTAGAACAACAATCATTTATTTACTCATGACTTGTAGTCAGTGTAAGGTTTGCTGGGGTTAGATTACCTCTTTTACCTATGGTGTCAGCTGGGCTTGCTCATGAGCATGGAAGACCTAAGATGGCTTCACTTTCATGTTTGATGCCTCAGCTGGGTGACTGGGAGAGCTGTGTCTCATTGGTTCTTTCTTCCTTTATAATTTCTCATTCTTCAGAGCTTCTATAAACATGGCCCCCTTTTTTTTCAGGAGGGTAGTTGTACTGTTTTATACTATTGACTTCCATGGGGTCAAACACAAAGGATACAAGGATCCTGAAGGTTTATGTAGAACAGGCACGATGTCACTTCCAGCACATTCTATTGGTCAATGCAAGTCACAGGGTCAGCCCAGAGCTCATATGAGAATGGATATGGGCACCATCCCTTGATAGGTGGGGTGGTAAAGAATTGTGGCCATTTATAATCAGTGATAGTTACTAAGTTTGAACAGCCTTAAGGAACAATTGAGATGTAGTTTATCTATCATAAAGTGATGCTCTATATAAAAGGAGTTACTACTAGAAGTCTGAATCTTCTAGTCATCCAATTTAAAAATCAATTTCTTTTCTAACTTTGAGTTGGACACCTTGTTCTTTGCCTACTTCTGGGCAGCCTTTTTCTCTCCTTTCTTTGTCATAAGCTTTACACTCATTCATCTTGCATTCTTTCTACACCCCCACTATGGATTTCACTTTGGCTCACTTTCTAAAAAGCCTCTGGGACACCAAAATTAAAAGCCACATCAATATATTATATGCTCATTAAAATAAATGTAGTTAGATAGAAGTACGGGAACCCATGGTCATGTAAATACATGTTTATCACAGCAAATTTTACTTCACATAACTATGATTTCAGTAATGATATGTAAATACTATGCTGTAATTTATGTAGCTGTGTCATCAAGATTATATAAAATAGTACAAAGCATTTTCATGTAGGTATTTGATACAAGAACTGTTTAATATAACCAAAACTAAACCATTAAAATTTCAGATTTAAAGATATTACCAACTAATTGATTGTTAATTAATTAGACTAGTTATTTATTATTCAAAATAATTAATTGTTTATTAGTTACTAATTAGTTAATAAGTTAGTCTAACTAATTATTACCTAATTATCAATTAATTCAAAATTTAACTAGTTTCTTGGAAGATAAAGAATGGGGTGCATCTCATGTATAGGTTGAAATTCAGAGATGAAATGAGGAATGGTATAGTCTTAGAGAAATGGTAAGTATGAGAGAAAAATAAGTTATGAGATAAAGCACAGGGATGAGATGTTAGTTCAGTAGAAATAAAATTCAGAAAGAACTGATATTCAATTATATGACAAGGATCAGGAAAGTTGTGCAAATTACCGCATACTAAATTAGTATTATTATTTATATTTTTGTCATAATTTAAAAAAACCTTGAGAAACTCATCATAAAGTTATAAAATGCTTTTCTACTACTGCCCATTATCTTTCACTCATCCTGCTCATCTCCATACTGATGCCTCTCTCTTGCCATTCTTCCTCTCCACCAGACATATTCCAGCAATCCAATAATGTCTGCTCAAGTGCTGACCTTTTGACACCTAGACTCAGTACCACTTCATTAATACTGGCCTTGTCTGAAACACATAATTGATCACATCAGTATTTGTTATATCAATCTATATAATGTACTACTACTTTATTTCTTTATTATTTCATAAATGTGTCCCCTTTACCATATCTAGATTAGAAGCTATTCCTTTTGCCTAGTAGATGCTCTACAAATATCTTTTGAATTAAATGCTATTAGATTGCTATACAGAATTGACTAAACAAAAAAAAATTTATTACATTGTGCACTGTACCTCTCTGATTCTTCAATTAAACATTTTAATTGCAAAGAAGCAGAGTGGTAGAAAAAAAACTCAACCAGTTCTCAGAAGTTCTGGATTCTTGCTTTACCTCTCTCATTTACAATCTTTGTGGGTATCAGCCACTCTTGACCTTTCAGATTTTCTCCTTTCATGTTACTCTGGCTCTCCTACTGAAATGCATTACTGATAAAACAGGTGATGACTATGAAAAGACTTTGAAAACTCTAAAGCCTTACTTATCGTCATGTCACTTGTTGGTAGAAATCTTCATTTACTCAACTTGTGTACCAAAGTTTCTAACAGTACAAGATATACAATTTGGGTTCTATAAAAGTTGTTTTAATTGAATATACATGTAATGAATACCTAGATTTTTCTAATCTATATTAGATGCTCCTAAATCTGGTCCCAACAAACTGCTTTCTGTCATTTGTGGTTTTAATTCCAAACCACTATCCCAACCAGCTCAGCAATACCATCTTAAATACTCTCAATCTTTTCTATGTCAGTAATCTTTTTTACTTGTTCTCATATTTAGGGTTTCATCTTGCTCTTCAAACCAGAAACTTGAACATGTTTACTTGATATTCTTCCCTTGAGTACAATAAAGACATATTCTCAGTTAATAGTCCTATTTTATGCTGCCTCTCACTTCAATATAGATAGTCGCCTTAATTTGGCTTCTCTCAGTAGACCAGAAGTAAATGATTAAAGGTTATCTCAGGATTGGTAGGGGAATAGAAAAGTGACACAGGAAAGGGTATGTTCCCAAGTTAGTGCTACTGTGGTGAATGGGAGTGCAACCCTAAAAAAGAACTCTGGGGGAACAAGTGGAGCATCTGCCTCTGAGTTATCCCACCTAAGAACTATGGGTGGTGGAGATTTATTCATTCCCGTAGTCATATGTGAAAGGCTGCTAGGGTGGGTGTTGATATTTTCTGAAACTTCCAGGATTTTGTGCCTTTGTACTGGGTGGGTTCCAGTTGCCAGAGAGAGCCCTCAGACGGTTGGAATTTGGGCTGTCATGCAGTTGAATTCTGTTTTGGGGTAGTATATGGATGTTCAGTTTATTAGAAACACTTGTTGAAAAGATTATCTTTTCTCCATTGTGTTGCTCTTGCTCCTTCGTCAAGATAGATAGATAAATTAGATAGGTAGATAGATAGATAGATAGATAGATAGATAGATAGATAGATAGATAGATAAATGATAGATATGTTTCTCTGGAGATCCTTGACAAATACTATTGGGAAGTGATTAGATGTTTGGCTGATTTAAAGAGGAGATGGAATAAAGGAAATTAAAGAAGGACTGAGAAGGCCTAAGCATGTAGGGTCTTTTAGGTCATTCTAAAGACTTAGCATTTAGAAAGACTTTGGATGGTTTTGAATTTAAGGTGACTTACATTTTAAGAGGATCATTTTAGCTGTTATGTGAACAATAGTCTGAAAGGAAGAAAACAGAATAAGGAAGCCCAGTTCAGAGGCTATTTAAGAGTCTAGGTGACAATAGTTATGATGTAGCATGAGGAGCTGGTGAAAATTTGCCAAATTTTGAATATAATTAATTTAAAGATAGGTCTGACAGGGGTGTGCGGTGAATGAAAAAGAAATATTAAGATGAACTCTAAATTTCTTGTCATAGCAACTGAAAGAATGATATTTCTATTCATTGAAGTGGACAAGAATAAGGAAGAAGCAGGTTTTGAGGAACCAGGGACAACAACAATTTGAGTGGAGCCATGCTAAGTTTAAGAATTTTATTATTAGACATCCAAGCCAAACAGAGATAGGCTGTGACAAAGTTAAGTACATAATGATGAAATTCTGGGAAGAGATCTCAAAGATATATTTTGAGATACCAGAGTATAGGTGGTATTTACTGCATGAAACTAGATGAGATCACCAAGGAAATGACAGAGTCCTGGGGACTCCAATGCTTATAGGTCAGAGAGATGGGATCCAGTAAAGAAGCTAAAAAATGTGCTGTTAGTAAAGTGAGAGGAGAACCAAAATGGAATATATTCATCAAAACCACATGGAAAACCATTTCAAGAATCAAAGAATATTTAGTGTTGTCAAATGCCATTGATAGGTCAAGTAGAATTAGAATTTGGACTGACATCTAATCACTGGTTATAATGATATAGGGTCAGAAAAGATCTTGAGAAAAGCTGTTTTAGTGGAATAATGCATCAAAAAGTTTGATTGGAATCAGTTCAAGAGAAATGAAGAAAGAAGACTAGAGGCAAGAAAGAAATATAATTTTCTGAAAAGATTCTCTAGAAAGGGGAGTAGAGAATCGGGCTGTTAATAGTAGGGAAAATGTTTATTTATATGCTGATGGGACTGATGTAATAGAGAGAAAAATTTGATGATATGGGGTAGGGGAAAGATGAAATGTCTTTAGATGTGCAAGAGGAGATGGGAACCAGTGCCCAAGGGGAAAGGTTGGCTTTGGATAGAGAATAGAACTATTTATTTGCAGTAATAGGAAATAAGACAGAAAATGTAGACATTGATATAAGTTGTTAAGTACCTGTATTAGTAGAAGCTTGTGAAAACCCTCTGCTAATCACTTATATTTTCTCAGGGATGTAAGAGAATTGAAATTTTGGAGAGACAAATGGTGAAATCTAGAAAATACAGGAATTAAAACAGTGACTAGATTATGGAATTGTATTATTCTAATGTTTCTAACAACTTTAATGTCTAGCTTAGAGTTGTCAATAATAAATTTAAAGTGAGATCAATGAGTATTGTCATACGTCTTTCTTTAACTATAGTTAGCTCTAGGTACAGGTATGCCTTAGGCAGAGTTGAATTAATAAGGCAATGGAGTACCAGGTAAGAAAAATGAGGGGGAGTGAGACAAGGGAGGTGAGGATTATGTGAAAGAGCATTTATCAAAATGGGCATGGAATCTCTGTTATGCAAAAAAAAAAAAATAAGTAAATAAAAAAGAAGAAGACTTTAGGGAAAGAGAGTTATAAAACGTAGTAAGATCACTATCTTGGTCTTGGCAGTTTGAACAATTGTTGAATTGAGAGAGTGAGCTTTACTTTTATTTCCCTGTCTCTAATCCTCTACATCCACTTTATCAGCAAGTCACATTGACTCTACTTTCCAAATATATACAGAATTTGAGCATTTCTCCCCATTCTCCAGATCATCCTTGGCCATCATTTCTCACCTCGATTATTTCAGTAGGTTCATAACTGAGTTTCCTACATTCATGCTTGCATCCCCTGAACCACATCTCAAGGTAATTTTCCACACAATGTCTAAAGTAATTCCTTTAAAAGAAAAAAGACCATTCCTTTTGTTCAAAACATTCCAATAACTAACCATCTTAGTGTAAAGATCAAGGTATTGACAATGACTTCCAAGGCCCAATATGAATTGTAAATCATGTCTCCCTGAACTCATTCCCTGCCTTTCTCCTTCCTTATTCTGCTCCAGCAACATTCATGTCTTTACTGTCCTCAAACACACCATCACACTCTTACCTCAGGGCATTCACACTTGACTTTTCTTCCTGGAAAACTTTCACCGGCATGCAATCATAATGGTTTACTCTCTCATTTCAAGTCTTTGCTCAATTTTCACCTTATCAGTGAAGCTTTTTCTGACCATCATGTTTAAAACAGTACTTTCGAAAGGTCAACAGAGATGTCCAATCACTATGCTTTGATTTCATTTGGATGGCGTTGAATGGCTAGATTTTCTTTATTCTGTAAAATGAATTAAGCCAGCAAATTAAAAAAACAAAGATGATATTTTTTAACAGAGAATTTGCAAACACTGTATTTATTCCACTTGATTATTCTCTACTTTGTAGCTAATATTTTGGAAGAAAGGTACACAGATAGTGATATAATTGGTTTAAAACAATAGTCACATCAATAAATTCCATCTATTTCTCATAAGAAAGCAAAAAAAAAATGTCATTTTATGGTTATATTAGTGGGCCTTAGTAATTTTTTCAAGGGTCAATCACATAAATTCTGTTTAAATTTTCAGGTTACTTTCCTTTATCCACAAAACTTTATAGGATTACCCACTGTCTTCTGGTGATTTTTCTTGTAAAGGGAAATATAAAGTCCATTTTTTTTGTTTTACTTGTAGATTTTATATGTTATAGGTTTTGTATTATTTTGGGAATTAAATATAATTCTAGAATTTACCTAATTGTGATTATATTTGTATTTATCATGATTATGTTGATGTTTTTAATTTGTATCCATGATTTTTTTCAGCTCATGAAATTTTCCTTCAACTGTGTTATCTTAACTATTTCAGTTGCAATTGCTGTGGAGCGTTTCTTAGAAATATCTGTAATTCTTTAGATTGTACCTCTGATTCATAATCCCTGTACCTATCATATTTATTTTCCTTTCTTTTGTCCCTTTTCTCTGAATCATGGGAGATCTTTGTCTTCGACATAACTGCAATGGTTTTTTACAATGTCAATTCTGCCCTTTATTAAATAAAAATTATATTTCTATGATTTTATTTTAGTTGCTTAATAAATTATTCTTATTTCATACATTTTCTAATTTTTATTTGCATCTTAGCAATATCTTTATGTCTTTAACTTCCTATATGAAGGTAATGCCAAACAGTTTTCCAATAATTTCCCCTGGTTTCAGTATTAAATGAATTTTAGAAGTCTGTACTTCCAAATTATCAGAATAATATTTTCTTTCTATGGTTCTACAGAATTAGCTCATGGGTGTTATCATTATATGTTCCAATGCTCACAGTTTAAGAGACCTGATAAGACATGTCACTCAACAATAGGCAGATTAGGTGAGTTGATTCTGTGTCTGGTTGTTTTGGTATTGCACATATTACCTAGCTTTATTCCTATTGTTCAGTAGGCCCTGCTGACTTTGAGCTGGTGCAGCAGAGATTGCCAGTTTACTTATAATCCCTATCTTATTCCTCAACATTTTTCAGTTGTCCTTGTAATTAGATTGATGATGTTATTAAGTTCTAGGCAATAGCATGTGAGTTAAAGTGATATGCAACACATTGACTGGTTTCATAATTGTGTCCACGATCTTTTTCACATGCATGCGCGCACACACACACACACACACACACACACACACACACACACACACATCTGGCTAGAAGATAAAATGGTAGGGCCACACAGTAGAAAGAGCATAAATCCCTGAATTGCCACTTAGAGCAGAGTTACCTTGAAAAGTTACATGACTCACATCTAACTGTGATATGAAAAAAAATACTGAATTTTTTGGATATAGATAGAAATAGATATAACTTTACCTGTAGACTTTCAGTCTCTTCTTCTCTTCTTCTAATATATTGTTGATGTGGATTTGTAGGACCTTCTGAATATTGAAAATCAGGTTCTAACGGAGAAAGAGTGGAGAAAGAAAAAAGTAGTCCCAAGGCAGTAAAGAAGTAAATGCCTAAGTCATGATTTTGTTTTCTGAATTGAGGTGGAGAGATAAAGTTATTTTTCTACCAAATTTCAGTAAGATGGGATAGAAGTGTTACTATGTCTTTTAATCTAGCACTCAGAATTTTTTGGACCTTCATAGAAACTTTTTTAGTTACTTTTCTGTGACTTAACTTTTAAATAATTTCAGACTTACAGAATAGTTGCAAGAATAGGGAAAACAATCCCTTTTTGTTCTTCATAAATTTCTCAATAGTTAATGCTTAATTGCATATGCTTTATCATTTTCTCTTTATATGTACAGATAAGATTATTTTTTCTGAACCTTTTAAATAAATAAATGTACATAGTATACAAATAAACAAACATAGTATAATTTTTATAATAAAGAAAATATCATCAATATAACACTATTATCTGAGAACTTAATCCACATATTTACAATGTCCATATTCTTAACAACTGTGTGTATGTGTGTGTCCGTGTGTCCCTGCTTGTGTGTTTATTCTACCCATCTTCCAGTTTTGGATACAATCTGGAATTGAGCACTGATCAAACTTTTGCATTAAGTTTTCATGTCTCTTTAGTCTCCTTTAAATTGGGACAGTTTCAGTCTGTCCTGTGTACTCTTGATAGAGCTGTTTTTGCAGTCTGTCCCTCTACGTGGATTTATCTGATGATTCTTCATGATTAGATTTAGGTTATGCATTTGTGATAGTTATTTTATTTATCAGTTTGACTGGTTCATGGGGTTCCTAGATATCTGGTTAAATATTATTTTGGGGTGTGTCTATGAAGGCTTTTTCAGAAAAGATTAGCATCTGAATTGGTATAGTGAGTAAAGTTTGTTGCCATCCCCAATGTGGGCGGGCATCATACAATCCGTTGAGGGCTTAAATAGAAAAACATAAAGGAAGGGAGGATTCCCACTTGCTTTCTTTCTTTACCTGACTATTGAGCTGGGTCATTAGTCTTTTGTCCTTGATACTCTTGGTTTTTAGGCCTTCAGATTTGGATTGGAATTTACATCATGCCCTCTCTAGTTCTCAGGCCTTCAAACCACAGCAACAGCTTTCTTATGTGTCCTGATTGCAAATGGAAGATTGTAGGACATCTTAGCCTCCATTATCATGCAAGTCAATTTCTTATAATAATAAATATCTCATTATATATGATTTTATATGTATATAATTGCAAAATTGCCATTGAAGTGATCCTGTGTTCATCTGACTTTCTAAATGCATAGTATCAAGAGGCCCATGATGAAATTTGTCCTAATTCCTGTGCTTTACTTTTATCATGTGGTTTATACTGCCTGTCTCTAAACTTTATAAAAATAATTGTTATTTTTTTATATGTTGATTAAACATTATATTTATAGGTTCATTTATAACTCGTGTGTGTGTGTGCACATGTGTGTGCAATAGTTCATTTATTCCTAATGCTGAATAGTATTCCTTTATATGGATATATCATAGTGTATTTTTCCTTTTTTTATGAACATCTGAGTAGTTCCAATTTTTAATTATTATAATGTTAGTAAAAAATTATTTTTTATATTTTTAGGTACATTTTCACCTTTTTGTTGGTTATTTATTCAGGAGTGAATTATCTGAATATAAAACAGAATCAAAATCTTACTGCTGGGTCAAATAGAACCTTAAATGCCATCTGAAGGGTCCACTCTAAATATAATGTTTTAATTTAATCTACATTTGGATAACTGTAGTTATGGAGAATTCACCTTATCCCATTCCTTCTGGAGATAAACTTCATTCTAAGGAAAATACAATTTATTTATACCTTCCATCAATTAGTCTTAGGACCATTCTTCACTTGCATAAAAACAATTTCATTTCTTTCTTAAAAATATCTAAGTATTGGTTTTCAGATTTTCTGCAACTTAAGTAGGACAAAGGTTAAAATTCCTTGAACAGTTTTTTATAAAATAGATACTGATGTAATTTTGAGTTACTTTTCTTTCCATCAAGTTTTCTTTCTGAAAAAATTATGTTTTTTATATATTGAACATTAAGTTGACAGTTTTTTAAAACAGACAAGCTTAGTATGCAGAATTCCAACTGCAAAACTAAAGTGCTTTTTAAAATATAATAATTTGAAAAGGTCAATAATTATTATCAAAAATATGATATCCTGAGCAAAAATAGCCTTATTACTTATAGGCAAATATTAAATAAGCTTAAAGCAGGATAGCTTATTTATCTAATAAATAGATTTCCCTTCTGCCAGATTCTGTGCTTTGCTTTGGTGATTCAGTACAAAAGAAGACACAGCTACAACCTCAAGGTGCTATTCCTGGGAAAAAAACTATTCCAGGGGAACTAGCAATAATAGTACAGTGTGTTAAAGACTATAAAAGGAGATACGAAGTTCTACAGAGAAAAAGGCCAGCTATCTCAATAAGTCATGGTGCTGAGGGGTACAGATGTCAAGAGGAGGGTGTATGGGATTTAGCTGATAAAGTGGGCCATGGTGGTATTGTAATTGGAACAGTTGCATGGTGTGGTTGAGATCCACCCAGAAGAGAGATATTGAGACAAAGTTTTACAAATGAGAGAAGTGACATATTCAGAAAACTGCAATTGCTTTTACATGACTTAAAATGAGGAAGAAGAGGATAAGAAGGAGAAAAAAGTGGGAGAAGAGAGGAGAGGAGAGAGTTAGAACTGGAAAGTAGAGAGAAAGTGAAGATGAGAATGAAGAGCTAAGGTCACATTATGAACGTCCTTGTCAAACTTTATCTTCAGGGCAAAGAAAGAGCACTGGAGGATATCAAAGGGATCCTTAGTTTAGAAAGATCACATTGAGGTAGCAGCTCTGACCTGGAGATATGTGAGAGAATTAAAAGTGTTCTACGAAGAAGAATCCAGGTAAGAGGAAGAAAAAAAAAAGAATGTCAGTGCTGATATCCTGGTTTCATCTTGAGCAGCCAGATACATAAAGGTGCCATGACTGAATTAGGACACAGAAGACAAGTGGTGGATCAAAAAGAAGATAAAGCTTGCTTTGATTAAAGACCATGTTAAGTTTGATGTGCTTTGGTGGGAATTTGAGTAAAATATATAGTGGCAGTTAAAATATATGAACTAAAGCTTAGGAGAAAGTGTTAGGGGTAGAGAGAAATTTCAGAAGGTCAACATTTGAGTAGAAATTAAAGCACATGCATGAATTTAATTGCCCAGGAAGATTACAAATGGAGCACAAGGAAGAGTCCTTATAGAAAGTCAGATGATCAATAAAGGGGAATAATCCAGAGTAGCAGAAAGACTGATTATAGAATGAAGAAAAATGTGTCCCAAAATAAAGAGGGGAAAAAATCTTTCCAGAAAAGGTAGTCATAACGAAGAGCAACTAAGCAAGCTCCAAAGAGGCTGAATGGCTTAGTAATATAAGGACATAAAGGTAGTGTCTGGACTTAGTGACCAGCGAGCCCTTGGAAACCTGGAAGTGAGTGTTTTCACAGTGGTGGTAGGGGCCAAAATTTGCATGCCTTGAAATGTGGATGGAAGATAAGGATGTGCAAGAAGTTAGTGTAGGCAGCACTCATAAGAGCGTGGCTGTGAGAAAGGAAAGCAGAAGCTTGAGAGAAACTTGGGATTGAGATGAGGGCCCTTGGGAATGGATGGGATTCTGGCACATATGAAAATGGAAAGAAACCAGGAAAGGGTGTGGAGCTCAAGATTCAAGAGAAAGATAACAATGATGGAGGGAGATCTCTGAGAAAAGAGAGAGAGATGAACTCCAGAGGACAAGTGGAGGCTAAGACTGGAGAAGGAGAAAGAGATTGCCACTGTCAAAGGAGGGAAGGAGAAAGAGGTGAATATGTTTGCGGCTAAGTTTGTTGCAAAACGTTGTGTGTCTGCACTGTGACATTGAGAGGGCATATCAACTTGCATTCTCTGAGAAGCAGATATCAAGATAGGAGTAGACATGCAGAAGATTTATTGGAGGAAAATGCTGGTGATAGATAAAGGAAAGAGAGAGCAGTAGTAGGTTGTGAGAGCCTTAGTGTGATATAGTCTGACACATATCAAGAAAAAGGGGGGAAAAAGGATTGAACAGGAAGAGCTCCAAAATGCAATATAGCTCTGAGAACATCTTGGGCTGAGTGTTGGAGAGTCCTCAAGGAAAGGCTTCCTGTTAGAAGAGTCCTACATTAGACCCAGATGTCCTGTCTCTAGTAGCTCACATATTTAGTCAAAAGCTGCATGTGGAGAGAGTGCTAACTTTAACATGGCCACCATAGAAGAGCTGAAGTCTGGGCAGTTGGTTGTTCCTTGTAGCTTCTCTCCCCAAGACCACCACATGGGGCATTTCCTGAAAGAAAGGAGGATACAGCAACTCCAGCTTCTGCTCTCTGCAGTATCTCCACCAGTAGCCAGAGAAAAAGGCCAGCTATCTCAACAAGTCATGGTGCTGAGGGGGACAAATGTCAAGTGGAGGGTGTATGGGACTTAGCCATGTGGCTCTGGCTTCCAGGCTCCAGGTTCCAGGGTCCAGTCTCCTGTTTGATTCTAGTTACCAAATGCCTGTCTCTGGCAGCTTCTATCTTCCCAAGGTCTCTCCAACCCTGAGTTGTGCAGCTTCTTGTTGTTGTTAATCTCTAATTGCATCATCTTTTTCTGTTTGGCCTCTTAACTCTTCTATCACTGTGTAACCCATTCCATGCATGAAATCCAATCTGTGTGAAAGACTAAAAGTGATTTCTTTTCTGGATGGACCATGAGACAAGGTATCCTATATTCACACCTCCCCACTTTCCCTTCTTCCCCTGAAACATGACATAGAGTTACTTATTTTGTTTTGTGGTCTCCTGCCTACATTAAATAGGAGCAAAAAGTACTAGAAACCTATCTAAAATGACTGGTTCTAGCAAAAATTTAAAATCTGGGGTTTTAAAAGAGGCCCAAACATTGTAATTGGAATGAATACAGTCACTAAATTTTGGCCATTATGAGCTGTGTTTCTTGGTAACATTACTCAATTCCCATAACACAATCTCCATTTATTCCTCACATCAGGGGCAATGCTCTTCATATTTCTTTCTTGTTTCTTCAGTTCTGGAGAATGGAATATGTCTGTTAAAAATACACTGGGGAATAATAACTTTGTGTTCACTATCTTCACAACTAAATATGTGCTTTGAATATTCCTGCACAGTGTGCCTAGCTATGCAGTATGTTGAATTTTATTAGGCACAGGGAAAGGGTAATTTTTCTCCTATTATAACCAACATCTAGAAGGAAGAAAAGATACTCTTAAATACAAGATCATTCTGGGGCCCACAGTAAGGGCAGGGAATGATATACTTTTTCTATTACTTTTTATTCTTTGTTTTTCCAATGAAATGGCTATATTAGGTAAAAAGCTATAATTCCATCCAAATATAATTTGCAGAGCCATTCTGCAAGGACTGTGGGTTATATTATCCACACCTGGCAGTATAGCAGCTGGCCCTCTCATTTGCTACTGTCAGTTGTAATGAGGACTTGTGTGCCAGCAGCACCTTTTTCTAATCATATTTTATCAAATAAAACAAGGAGAGGTGGATATTTATTCAGTGGCTTGCACAAAAAAATCTAGTTGTCTGGGGTAGATTCTTATAATAATGGCCCCAATGTGTTCATGCCTCTCTGCATGTATGTCACCTTAAAATGTGACTTTGCCCACAAGAAGTGAAATACTTTTCTATTCCTTGGCCAGAGACTTGCTTTGATGGATGTAAGAAAAGTAATGCAAACAGAGGTTTGAAAGTCCTTGGCTCTGGAACTTGCTCTCTTGTGTCAGGATCCTCTGTTGCCAGGAGAGCAAGCCCAGGCGGAAAGGTTGCAGGGTGAGGATCCTGTGGAGAGAGCAGACCAGCCAGCCCAGCTGAGACCCTAGACTAGAGAAACCATAATATTGCAATGTGAGCTCTCATGGATATTTCCTTTTCCCTCCAGACTGAATTCTCTTACTTTCAATGGATATTTGGTAAAATTTTTAAAATACTGTTCAACATTATTTCTCAATGAAATTAAATACTTAACTTCTTGTAGATAGTTTCATTTTTAAGTCTTCTTGTTTCACTAGCAGAGTTACGTTACCAGTGGGATATATTTGTATACAAGCCCGTTTTTTTGCTTTTTAATAGTGTATAAAATCATGAAGATACATAATATTATTGTTGTTCTGATTCATTAAGCTTTGGGTGATTTATGAGGTAGCAAAATCTAATAGTGTCTAAGTGAGATAACCTATGTGAAATGCCTAACACAGACCTAATGCATACTAGGCATTCTATACTTGTTTGTTGGAATGATTGCAAGGATGTCTAAGTCATTTGTAAAATAGAAAATGAAATATTTCTCCAGCCTTGAGATTTTCTTAGAAGAAACTATAGAGTACCTCCATTTACTTCGTATGTTTTTCTTAACCAAGGTAAGTTTACAGATTTTTACTCGCTTATCTAAGGGAATATTTGAAAAGGGTAGAAGAGCAAGAAAAGGATACAGAGCAGAAGGAAAAGTAGAAAGAGAAGTTTTTATAGTGCGGTCTGGCTCAGCTACAGGAAATGAACACAAAACAAATTGGGCTTTACAGCTATTCTTAGGAATAGGTTTGGGAAAAAGAACTGAAAGACATTTAAGAACTAAAGGAATCAGGTACCTCTGCTACAGTCTTGTGTACAATTAAGATAGAGGTAAAACTGTGTTTATTTCCACATTTGGGAGAGAAGTTGAGTAATACCTACTCAGCTCTGACAATATGACTGAGTTAAATAAACATTTCCCAGGTAGATTGTATCTCAGGCTTCCAAATTAACTTCAGTGTGAGCCCTTAAAGGCATGTTTCAACAACTCTTAAGTATAAAGCATTGAACATTTTAATGAAAGACCAAGAATAACACAACAAAAGAAAATATCAAACAAGTGTTTGATAATACAAGTATTCTGTTTATATTTCAAAGAAGGAAGATCTTAAAATATTTCAATCACACAGAACAGAAGTTGGCAAACTACAGCCCACAGACCAAATCCAGTCTTGTTCCCTTTATTTTAAAGTTTTATTGAAATACAGACTTGCTCATTCATTTACATGTTGTCTTGGCTGCTTTGGGACTACAACAGCAGAGATGAGTAGTTCTGACATAGACCATATGGCTTGTAAAACTTAAAATATTTACTATCTGGCACCTTTATAGTAAATGTTTACCAACCACTGACATGGAAGAGGGTAATGCTAACTGCACATATCTATGACTAACAGTAATTGAAGATGTTGAAATATAATAATATTTTCCTTAGCTATCTTTGTTGTTTTATGTTAATGACATTGTAATATGGGTTCCAACTTGAGCACAAGCCTCAAACATATCTAGGTAGGAAAGTGGGAGCTCCAGAAATCTATTTTTTATGGGGACTGAGAAGTATTTTTGGAGAACTCAAAGTGATGCAAGACAGAATCAGGAACCCTGAGCCCCAGTAAAAAGTCATTGGCTAGGTGACCCTGAGATCCACAGAGGGAGAGAGGGACAGGACAGGAGGGAACACCAGTGGAGCACAGCAGAGCATGGGCCACACCACTCACAAGGGAGGGGAAAAGACCCGTCTACAACTGGCTTCAAAAAGCTCAAGGGCAACTTCTTTCAAGGTTTCAGAGGGGAAAAAACAAGGGCAGTTAAAAACACTTCCTCATGCTAAATTGAAAAATATGGCATAGATGACAGAGGCTCTGTTCATCTCTCTGGTGACCAAATCAAAATTGTGATGGAAACAAAAAGCAGCAGCAGAAAAAAGTGCCTGGGATCTAGATGAATAAGCCATACAACTATGGAGAAATCCAAGAAATCACGCTGCAATGGCAGAAGGTAGGACGGGGTGAAGATGTGGGGCTGCTCAGCTCCCAGTGGCTGAGTGAGACAGAGGCTGCAGCAGTGGCAGTGGCAGTGGCAAAAGCCTCTTAAAGGGGCTACATCAGTGAGTGGATTTTCACAGTGATGGACCGGCTCACCCTAAGCACCAGTACCCACTGGGCTGTGTGCAGGGAGCATGAGGGACTTGCAGAGAGATATTGTTGGAGTGAGGGCCAAAGAGAAACTTGCTCCTTACAGAAGTGCCAGCGGTATTCATTGCTCCCCATTGAGCCCACCCCACTACGACAGCACCACCATAGCTGTGATGTCATCAAACTGGATAACAGAGGTCACTCCACCCAGAGAATTCCCTGAAACCTCACCTCCCCCAACTCAGGCCCCACTCAAGCCACATTCAGGTATATCCTCAATGAGTCAGGTACTCCTTGCTGAACAGCATCTTTACACACATTGAAGGCAGCTGGCCTCAGTTTCTAGTGTGGCCTTTTGAGGCAACCATAAGCAAGCATCTGTGGATTGCCTGCTGAATCTTGACAGGTGACCCCAGAGGGGTAGAAGCTTGGGCTAAATTTGGCCTGCAGCAGAACCTCTCTCAAGACTGTGCCACTGGACACCTACTACATAAATACACACTAACAAGACTGGGAGACTTAGGAGTTTTGCTTAATACATAGAAACAGACATGGAAAGACAGCCAAAATGGGAAGACAAAGAAGCAGAAACCATATGAGAAAACAGAACAGATATCATGGAGTCAAGTAATCTAACAGGTGCAGAGTTCAAAACACTGGTTATAAAGATACTCAATGAACTTTTGGGAAATGTAGAGAACTCCAACAAAGACATAAAAATGTAGTTGAAGATTATAAGAGAAAACTATTCTGAAATGGATAACACATTATCTGAGATGAGAACTATATTAAATGGAATAAACAAAGAAATAAACAAAGTGAATAAAGAAGAGGATCATGTGCCTTATCTAGAAGACAGGAAAGCCAATCAACACACAAACAGAATGGCAAGAAAAAGATGCCAAGGCTATAAAGATGATTTAAGGAGGATAAAGATTAAGACTCCAAATATTCTTCTGATTGGCATAAATAAAGAAAATCAAGATGTTGAACAGCTGTTTGAAGATATAATGATGGAAAATTTTTCTAACCTGGTAAAGAAAATGGACATTAAACCACAGGAACCTCAGAGGATTAAAAAAATCAGAGATCCAAAGAAGCCCATACCAAGACACATCATAATTAAAATGCCAAAGATTAAATACAAAGAATGAATTTTAAAAGCTGCAAGAGAAAAACTAATAATTACATATAAGTGAACACCCATATGACTGGCAGCTAATTTCTCAAGAGAGACTATGCATGACAGAAGGGCTTGAGAAAAAAAAATGACAGGATAAAGATCCAGGATCTATAACCAAGAATAATTTATCCAGCAAAACTATCATTTAGAGTTGAAGGACAGATAAAGAGCTTCTCAGAAAAAAATAAACTAAAGGAATTTATCACCACCAAACCAGAATTACAGGAAATATCAGAGAGACATGTTTAAGAAGAAAAAACATGTATCAAAAACAGGAATAAAGAATGGTAATAACTACATTTCTATCAATAAATACCTTAAATGGAAAAGAATTAAGTGCTCCAGCCAAGGGATGGAGTTGCTGAAAGGATAAGGAAACAGTACCTCTACGTATGAAAAGGAAGGGAATGGAAAAAGATATTGCTGTGATGAACTTAGAAGGTATGTAAGTAGTATTTAAGAGCATGATACACACTATATGATTTCATTTATATGTGGAATTTAAGGAATAAAAAGACATACTAATCAAAAACAGACTCATAAATATAGTGGACAATTTGGTGATGGACAGTATGGAGGGGTGTTTGAGGACCTGGGAGAATAGGGTGCAGGGTTAAAAAATTACAAATTAGTAGCTGGTGGATGGTCATGGGTATGGGAAGCACAGCATACGGAATGCAGTTAGCATTAATACATTGGCTAGGTGGAGGGTCAGAGGAGGGAGGGAGCAATTGAGGGAATCATTTTACTAACTATATAGATGTCTAACCAATATGCTGTATACTTGAAACTAATTTTTTTTAAAAGTCATTGGGTGTCATAGAGGGGCTTGACCTGATTAAAATCACAAATGACACACTTAAAGACTGGACTTGGCAGGCACCAGAGCCACTGTGGGGTCTATATCCTATTCTGTGGTGTCAGCCCCCATTGTGGCCAGTCTTAGTAGTCAGTCAAACTGAAAGTCAACCCTACTCACTGATGAGCAAACAGCAATCAGGGCTCAACTACAAGAGAGCAAACAATCCACACAAGGGAAACTCCTGGAAGACCCAACTCAGGTGACCAGGAAGACTGTACCAATGGACACACAGGATATCTACCACATAAGAACACTTCGACAAGACTGAGAGAAACAGCAGATCTACCTAATGCATAGAAACAAAAAATGACAGGAAAAAATTCTAGAAAAAGAACAAAACAAAATGGATAAAAGCAATCTAACAGATACAGAGCTCAAAACATTACATATAAGGATGCTCAATGAACTTAGGGGAAGAATAAGTCAACTTAGTGAAAACTTTAACAAAAAGATAGTAAACATAAAACAAGATATAGAAATCATAAGAGAGACCAGTCTGAAATGAAGAACACAATAACTAACATGGAAAATACACTAGAAAGAATCAAAATCAGATCAGATGAAGCAGAAGATCAAATCAGAGTTTTGGAAAACAAAGTAGCAAATAAAGCCCAATCCAATTGCAAAAAGAAAACAGAATAACAAAAACAAGAATAGTCTAAGGAGCCCAGGGACAACATGAAACATACCAACATTTGGATCATAAGAGTATCAGAAGGAGAAGAGCAAGAGAAAGGGTTTGAAAATTTGTTTTAAAAATAGTGACTAAAGTGACGTCAGCAACATGACAGAGTGAGAGACGTCCCCAGATCTCTCTCCTTAAAACAGAAAATGCTGAGCATCTAAAACTCAACAAAAACACCCAAACTGCACTCCAACATGTCTGAGCATGGGATCTGTGCATAAGAGCTACCATAGGTCAGAACCCCAGGAATTGGGTGGTAGACTGGGAGAAACAAAGAAGCTGCCTCTTGGAGTCATGCAGGATGAGGAGCAGGGGAGAAGGTGCTGTGGGTTCCTTGAAAAACCCTGCTGTGAGTTCCATGCTGCCAATGGCAGTGCCCAGAGATCATGGCAGAAAGCAGAGAAGTAGAAATGACAGAGAAGTGAGGATGGCAGAGAAGCAATTGATTATTACTAGCTGTGGCTGCAAAACACAAGGCTGAGCCACAGTCTCCATCTTCCAACCCAAGAGGCCACTTCCCCCACATCCTCCAAGACTGAACACTGTGGAGCCCAAGGGGAATCTGAGCAAATGCTACTGAAACTGTTGCTAACACTGTAAAGCACTGAGACTAGGGTAGCTAGCGTGGTTGAATATAAGAAAAAAAAAAGGAATCATTAAGATTTTATATAAAGCAGGGGTCTAAGAGGATTAGATGCCACCTACTGAAAACCAAAAAAAAAAAAAAAAAAAAAAAGCCTTCTTCACAGCAAGCTAAAGAGAGACCTTTGTATAATAAATCTTTCTGGGGAAAAAAAAAAGCAGAACACACTTGCATTAATGCCCAGGAGGACAAATGGCCCATTAAACACCACAAAAACCCTGGTAACAAACAGCTCAGAAAGAAAGAGAAAAATCTCCAGAAAATAAGCTTAAGACAAAGAAATATGTAGCTTAAATGAGAGAGAATTCAGGATGGTATTTCTGAAAAAACTCAATGAGATTCAAACAATTCATATCAACAATTTCAGAAACTGAAAAAAAAAAAAGAAAAAGAAAGCCTAGATGAACAGAATGAGTTTCTTAACAAGGACATTGAAATTCTCAAAAAGAACCAAATAGAACTCTGGACATGAACACAATGAAAAAAATAAAAAATGAAATAGCAAGCTTGGAAATAGAGTTGACCAAATGGAGGAAAGGATCAATGATATCAAAGACAAATATGTAGAAATAAATCAGAAGGAAGAAGAGAGAAACCAAAGAATTAAAAAAAAAAAAAAAAGGAAGATCAGAGGAAGATGGCAGACTAGGTAAAAGCAGGGTTTGTCTCCTCCCAGGACCACATTGAAAGATTATAACACCTACATCTGATAATATAAAGGAGCCACATTGAAGCTGGTAGGAGGGGTGAAGTCGCAAATCAGGCTGGACCTGCACCCAAGGGTGGTGGAAGATCTCTTGGAGAAAGAGCAAGGCTGCAGAGGCTTTTATGAGGGAGAAGGGGGTCCTGGTCTCATCTGGGTCTCTCCAGCAAAGGGTCTCAGTCCAGGGAACAAGAGATTCCAATAACTCTGACTGTAGAAACTGGAGGGGATTATGGCCATCTAGGTGAGACAAAAGGTGACTGAACCCCTAGACATCCCTTTGAAGGACCTGTGCAAAGGCTTTCTGACCTGTGGAAGCTCACCTGGGGTGCCAGTGGTTGGTCAGAGACTCATGCAGGATTCATTCTAAAAAGGTCTCCATTGCCTGGCGTCTTAATGAGGGCTGGAAAGGCAGCCACCATTGTGCCTTAGTCTGGCTCTTCTATCGGGCAATCTACAGCTTGACTGAAGACCCTTCCCACAGGGCCATTTAGAAGCTCTGGTCTGAGAGCTGCATTTCTAATCCCAGTAACAGCAGCCAGTGCTGTGAGCTATATTTCAGAGATAGGGTCAGGAAGATTGCTGTTGCCAACGCAAATTTGGGTGGATATCGAGATCTGTAGGCCAGTCCCAGACAGCAGCTGGTCTTGCAGTGATCTGGGTCTCCTCTGGGAAACTCACAACAGTTAAAATTTGCAGCAAGACTGAGGCTGAATTGATATGATTACCATTGTCTCTCTGAGATGTCGCCCTACCCAATCTGCAGACTACAAGAGCAGTTGCTACATGGTTGTCAAGCCCTGCTCCAAGCGATTCAGAACCAAAAGTATTCACAGCATGGTGGCCATCACTGTGAGGCGTTTCCAATCCCAGCAACAGCGCCAGATCTGTAAGCTACATTTTCATTCTTAGTGGGCAACCAGCACTCTGAGTCACATTTCAGAGGTAGGGTTAGGAAGATCACTGCTGCCAATGTGAACATGGGAGGATAATGGGGACCTCTGGGCCAGTCCCCTTCAGCAGCTAGTCTTGCTGTGATCTAGGTCTTCTGTGGGAACCCATAACAGTTACAAAATTTGCAGCAAGGCTGTGGCTGTGTTTATCTGACTGCTATTGTCTTTCTGAGACCCTGCCCCACCCTACCCACAAATTGACAGTGAACTGCCATAGCCCTGCAGCAAGCCCTGATCTCCTAGTCCACACAGGCAACAAACTTTGGCTGGCACAGGATAGGCACTGCACAAAATCAACAGCAGGTAGACATTTACTGCCTGCAACAGTTGCAGTATTATTATGTCCAAGGAGCACAGGGGTCTGTGGGAACACCCCTGACAGCAGTTGGTCTTACTGTGATCTTTGTTTACCGTGGGAACACCCAGCCACAGAAGTTGCAGGAAAACTGAGGCTGTATTGGCTAAATAGACCTTGTCTCCCTGAGATCCCTCTTCACCCAAGTCACAAAGTGCCTGCAGCCCATTGACATGCAGCCTCTTGTGCCCTGCTTGGCTCTGGGGCTGAGCAGCCAGCTCAAGCAACAGACCTTGACTAGCGTAGTGACAGACCACTGTTGCCTATACAAACTGCAATATCTCTTAAAAGGATTGAAGGAGTTTGTACTGGCCTGATGGTCTTGACTCCCTGAGCTCCTGCCCTGTCCAGTACACAAAGTGTCTGCTGCACATTGGTAGGCAGCTGCCCCTGTTCTGCGGTAGCACATTTAGGCCCAGAGTGGGCAGCAGTTGACTTTGTTATGAGTGGAAACTTATACAACGAGCCACAGAGACAGTATGGGCATATAAACTGTCATAGCAGTGGCAGGGGGACATTTACTCACTAGACTCAGGAGACTTCCAGGGTCCCTGCACCACCTGACATGCATGTCACCCAGAGGCCCATCCAATTTCAGAGACTTACAGGCATCTGATAGGCAGTGTCAGGTCTTGAGGAAAGTTGGTCTCTGTTCAACTGCCATTGGGATGGGGGATAACTGAGAGCTGCCTATGGCATTGTCTCTTCCACTTACCTATAGATTCAGCATAGACAACCATCAGTTGATCACTTTCTAGTTCTCACCAGGTAGCCCTGAGCAATCAAAAGCTGTGACTGACCTTGGCCTATTGGGGAATCCCCTCACAAAACCAATTTGTCTAGAGGCTGGCACCAGACCACAACCGAGCAACTCCTGACTAGCTCCAGTACTGATACACACAAAGGGTGGTTGCAACAAGTACACAAGGCTGCTAGGGAAAATCCTACTCAGTGGGGTTAGACCACAAACAACAACTCTTATCCTGAGGGGGCAACCAATTCACACAATTAGTCAGCCTGAACATTAATTCCACTCACTGATCTACTAACAACAATAAAGGCTTGACTACAAAAGATTACACACAAACTATACAAAGGTCATGTCCAGAACTCCCAGCACAAGGGATCAGGGAGAGTGTGCCACTGGACCACACAGGGCTTTTTCTACATTAAGCCATCTGACCAAGGCTGAGAGATGAAACAGATATTTCTAACACATAGAAATGAACACAAGGAGCCTAATAAGATGATAAAACAAAGAAACATGCCACAATGAAATGACAAGAGAAAACTCCATAAAATAAGCTAAATGAAATGGAGGTAAGCAACCTACCAGAGACCGAGATCAGAATAACAGTTATAAGAATGCTCAATAAACTTATGGAGAGAACAGATGAGCACAATGAGAACCTCAACAAGAAATAGTAAGCATTTAAAAAGACAAAAAAAAAAAAACTTTAAAAAGAACCAGACAGAAATGAGGAATACAATAACTGAAATGAAGAATACACTAGAAGTATTCAAAAGTAGAGTGGATGAAGCAGAAGATCGAATCAGTGAATTGGAAGACAAGGTAGCTGAATTCAAATATAAAAATATCTGAAACATAGGTGTACCTGAAGAGGAAGGGAGAGAGCAAGGGATTGAGATTCTATTGAAGAAATAATGACAGAAAACTTCCCTAACCTGGTGAAGAAATTAGATAAGTTAAGGAAGCACAAAGAGTCCTAAACAAGAGGAATTCAAATAGGCTTACACCAAGATATATCATAAGTAAAATGCCAAAGGTCAAAGACAAAGAGAGAATTAAAAACAGCAAGAGAAAGGAAGCTGGTTACTTACAAGGGTACATACATAATGTTTTCTGACTTTTCAATGGAAACTTTGCAGGCCAAAAGGGAATGGCAAGAAGTATTCAAAGTTATGAAAAACAAGAACCTATCACCATGGATATTCTACCCAGCAAGACTTTTGATTAAAATGGAAGGTGAGATAAAGAGCTTCCCAGACAGAAAAAAGCTTAAGGAATTCATTATCAACAAGCCAGCATTACAAAAAATATGAAAGGGTCTTCTGTAAAAAAGGAAGGGATAAGAGAGAAAATAGAAATAACAAATATGAATAATAAAATGACAGGAACAATGTACCTATTGATAATCACTTTAAATGTAAATGTATTAAATGCTCCAATCAAAAGACATAGGGTAACTGAATGGATAAGAAAACAAGACCCATGTATATGCTATCTACCAGAGACCCACTTCAGATCAAATGACACACACAGACTGAAAGTAAAGTGATGGAAAAAGATATTTCACGTAAATGGAAATGGAAAAAAAAGCTGTGGTAGCAATACTTATATCAGATAAAATAGATTTTAAAACAAAGACAATAATGAGAGATAAAAAGTGGCATGACATAATAATTAAGGTATCGATAAATCAAGAGGACATAATGCTAATAAACATATATGTGTCCAACAAAGGAGCACCTACATACATAAAGCGATTATTGAATGACATAAAAAGAGAGATCAATACTAATCAATTCATAGTAGGAGACTTTAATACCCCATTGACACCCATGGACTAATCTTCCAGGCAAAGAATCAACAAGGAAACAATGGACCTAAAAGATACACTAGAACAGATGGACAAAATAGATATTTTCAGAGCATTTTACCCCAAAGCAGCAAAATATACATTCTTTTCAAGTGTGTATGGAACATTTTCAAGAATAGACCACATGTTAGGACATAAATCAAGTCTCAATAAATTTAAGAAGAGTGAAATCATATCAACCGTCTTCCCTGATCACAATTAGTAGATATCAACTACAAGAAAAAAGAATAAAAATACACAAACACATCGAGGCTAAATAACATGCTACTAAATAATGAATTTGTTATTAATGAGATCATGGAAGAAGTCAAAAGATAATGAGACAAATGAAAATGAAAAAACAATGACTCAAATTTATGGGACACAGTGAAAGCAGTCCTAAGAGGGAAATTCATAGCAATACAGGCCTACTTCAAGAAACAAGAAAAAGCTCCAATAAACAATCTAACCTTACAATTAAAAGAACTAGAAAAATAACAGCAAACAAATAATAATAATAAATATCAGAACAGAAATAAATGAAATGGCATATAGAAAAACAATACAAATATTAACGAAACCAAAAGCTGTTTCTTTGAAAGAATAAAGAAAATCGACAGACCATTAGCAAGATTTATCAAGGAAAAAAGAGAGAGGATTTAAATAAATAAAATCAGATATGAAAGAGGAGAAATAGCCACAGACTATACAGAAATATGATGAATCATAAGAAAATACTACAAGCAATTATATGCCAACAAATTGGACAATCTGGAAGAAATGGACACATTCTTAGAAACACACAATCTCTCAAGATTGAGTCAAGAAGATACAGAAAATCTGAACTGACTGATTATCACCAATGAAATTGAATTGGTATCAACCCCCCCCCCCCAAAAAAAAAAAAGTTCTGGACCAGATGGTGTCATAGACGAATTTTACTAAACATTCAAAGAATTATCACCTACTCTTCTCAAACTATTCCAAAAAATTGAAAAAGAGGAAAAGCTTCCTGATTCCTTTTATGAGGCCACCATTATGTTGATTCTAAAACCAGGCAAAGACACTACAAAAAAAAAAGAAGAAAATTATAGGCTGATATCTCCTATGAACATTGATACAAAAATCCTCGACAAAATATTAGCGAACTGAATTAATCAATACATTAAAAATATCATACACCATGATCAAGTTGAATTTATCCCTAGGATACAATGTTGATTCAATATCCACAAATCAATTAATGTGATACACCACATTAACAAATCAAAAGATAAAAACTATATGATTCTCAAAAGGAAAACCTCATTCACTGCCGGTAGGACTGCAAATTGGTACAGCCACTGTGGAAAACAGTATGGAGGTTTCTTAAAAAACTAAGAATTGATCTACCATATGATACAGCAATCCTTCTACTGGTATTTATCCCAAAGATTTGAAAACGCATATCCAAAAAGATATTTGCACACCGATGTTCATAGCAGCATAATTCATAGTGACCAGGACATAGAAGCAACTGAAGTGTCCTATGATAAATGATTGGCTAAAGAAGCTGTAGCACATATATACAATAGAATACTATCAGACATTAAGAGATGAAATACTACCATTTGCGACAACATAAATGGACCCTGAGATAATCATGCTAAGCAAAATAAGCCAGATGGAAAAAGTTAAAAACCATATGATTTCACTCATATGTGGAATATAAACCTAAAAGCAACAAATAAACAGGACAAACAAACATAAAGAAAGTAGTAAAACTCTCTTCATTTGCTGATGACATAATACTATATATAGAGAACCCTAAAAGTCCACCAAAACAGAGACTCACTGACATTGACTATAGACTAGTGGTTACTAGTGGGATGGGGGAGAAGAGGGTATGTAGATGGGGTAAAGGGAGTCAAATACAGGGGGATGGAAGAGAGGGAAGTGGGTAAATTGGATCAAATATATGGTAGCTGAAGGAAACTGGACTTTGGGTGGTGAACACACAGAAGAATATAGAGGTCAAATGATAATGTATGCCTAAAAATTATATAATTGTATTAACTAATGTTACTACAATAAACTTAACAAAAAAATGTATGATTATATCAATAGATTCAGAGAAAGCATTTGACAAAATCCTGCATCCATTTATAATAAAAACTCTCAGCAAAGTGGGAATAGAGGGAACCTATCTCAACATAATAAAGGCCATTTATAAAAAACCTACAGTTAACATCATACTCAATAGGGAAAGGCTAAAAGCATTTTCCTTAAGATCAGAAGTAAGACAAGGATGTCCACTATCACCGTTCCTCTTCAACATTGTATTGGAAGTTTTAGCCACAGCACTAAGACAAGAAAGGGAAATAAAAGGCATCCGAGTTGAAAAGAAAGTAGTAAAACTCTCTTCATTTGCTGATGACATAATACTATATATAGAGAACCCTAAAAGTCCACCAAAAAAACTGTTAGAACTGATCAATGAATTCAGTAAAGTAGCAGGTTACAAAATAAATGTTCAGAAGTCAGTGGCAATGAACTTTCAAAAAGAGAAATTAAGAAAACAATCCCATTTACAATTGTGTTGAAAACTATAAAAGACTGGGAATCAAATTACCCAGTAGGCAGAAGACCGGTTCTCAGAAAATTATGTTATTGAAAAAATAAATTGAGGAAGAAACAAATAAATGGAAGCATATACCCTATTCATGGGTAGGAAGAATCAACATTGTTAAAATGGCCATACCACCCAAAGCAATCTACAGATTCAATGCAATCACTATCAAAATACCAATGGCATTTTTCAGAGAACTGGAACAAACAATCTTAAAATTTATATGGAGCCATAAAATCCCCTGAATAACCATGGCATTCTTGAGAAAGAAGAACAAAGTTGGAGGTATCACACTACCTGATATCAAACTATACTACAAGCCTACAGTAATCAAAACAGCATGATATTGGCATAAAAACAGATACACTGAGCAATGGAACAGAGTAGAGAACCCAGAAATAAATTCACACCTACATGCTCACTTAATATATGACAAAGAAAGTAAGGATATACCATAGGGTAAAGACAATCTCTTCAGTAAATGATGTTGGGAAAATTGGACAGATACATGCGAAAAAAAGAGAAGCTGGACTATGTTCTTATACCATACACAAGAATAGACTCAAAATGAATGAAAGATTTAAATGTAAGACCTGAAACCATAAAACTTTTAGAAGAAAACATAGGCAGTAAACTCTCTGATATTAGTAACAGGAATTTTTTTTTTCAGACATATCTACTCAGGCAAGGGAACAACAACAAAAAAAATAAACAAATTGGACTACATTAAACTGAAAAGTTTTTGTACAGCAAAGGAAACCAACAACAAAATAAAAAGACAACCAACTGTTTGGGAGAAGATATTTTCTAATGATACATATGATAAAAGGTTAATATCCAATATTTATAAAGAACTTATACAACTCAACAACAACAACAACAACAACAACAACAACAAAATCCAATTAAATAATGGACAGAAGATCTGAACAGATACTTCTCCAAAGAGGAAATATAGATAGCTAACAGACAAATGAAATGATGCTCAAGGTCACTAATCATCAGATAAATGCAAATTAAAACCACAATGAGATATCACCTCACACTTGTCAGAGTGGCTATCATCAATAAATTAAAAAACAGTAATTGTTGGTGAGGATGCAAATAAAAGGGAACCCTCATACATTATTGGTGGGATTGCAAATTAGTACAGCCACTATGGAAAATAGTCTGGATGTTTCTCAAAAAGTAAAAATGGATATACCTTTTCACTCAGTAATTGTACGCCTGGATATTTATCCAAAGAAAACCAAAACAATAATTTGGAAAGATCTATGCACCCCTATGTTCATGGCAGCACAATTTACATTGGCCAAGATATGGAAGTAACCTAAATGCCCATCAAAAGACAATTGGATAAAGAAGTTATGGTTTATATATATGATGGAATATTACTCAGCCATTAAAAAATTGAAATCTCATTATTTGCAATGACATGGATGGACCTAGAGGTATCATGATGAGTGAAATAAGTCAGACAAAGATAAATACCATATGATTTCACTTATATGTGGAATCTAAGAAACAAAAAGAAGAAATTAATCAAAACCAGACTCATAAAAATAGTGGACAATTTGGTGACAGAGGAGAGGGGGTTTGGGGAGCTGGGAGAATGAGATGAAGGATTAAAGTACGAATTAGTAGTTAATAGTTGGGCACGAGGAAGGGGAACATGGAACGGAGAATTCAGTTAGCATTACTATGATGGCTAAGCGGAGGGCCAGGGAAGAGAGGGAGCAACTGAGGGAATCAGTTTATGAACAATATAGTTGTCTAACCAATGTATTGCATACTTTAAACTAATTTAAATAAATAAATTTATTTAAAAAATAGATCTAATTATTTTTTGTAAAAAAAAAAAAAAAGAGAGAGAATTACCACAACAAGCTGATACCAACAGGGGGAAAACAAGAATAATGGGCATTATTGAAGGGGAGGAAAAGAATCAAGGATTAGAGAGCATTTTCATACACATAATTGACAAATTTACCCAAATCTAAGGAATGAGCTAGAGACTAGAATTCAATAAATCAACAGAACACCCCATTATCTCAATGCAAAAAGTCATTCACTATGACACATTGTAATAAAATTGTCAAAAAAATAAAATGACAAAGAAAGACTTTTTAGGGAAGCCAGAGAAAAGAAGATGACAACCTATAAAGAATTATCATTGAAATTCTCAGCACAAACCTTACAAACCAGAAAGAAGTGGAATCAAATATTCAACTTATTAAATGAAAGGAATCAATAGTCAATAATGTGTTTAGCAAAGTTCTCCTTTAAATATGAAAAGAAATAAAGAACTTTCCAGACATACAAAATATGAGAGATTTATTTAATACAAGGACTGCATTACAGGAAACACAGTCAGCTTACTTAAAAAAAAAAGACACAAAAATACATAACTAAAGGTAAGGTGAGTAGCAGGCAGATAAAAACAGAGGAGTGCAACCCTTATTAAGAACAGGGCACTATAAGCTTGACCAATAAGAGATTTGCTTTAGCAAAATAATAATGAACGTTCAGCATACATATGGACAAATTGAGATGACAATGTTGGAAAAAGGAAGGATTCAAAGGGGAATGGACGTAAGGCACATGCAGAAGAAAATGGACTACTATGTATATATATAATTATTCTCTACATATTTGTAATTGTAACTGCGCACCAAAGATTCAGAACTGAAGTATATAATATAAAACAAGATGGACCAGAAGAAAAACCCATCAAACTCAACCAAAAAAACAAAAACAAAAACAAAAACCAGACACACAAGAACAATGAAACAATGGAAACAATGAACTACTTGAAAGCAAAATTAAAATGATTATTAACAGGAAAAACATTTCAACAATCACTGTAAATGTAAATGAATTTAACTCACCAATAAAGAGGCACAGAGTTGCATATTGGATCAGAAATCAAAACCTAACCATATACTACTCCAGGAGACATATTCAGCTCCAAGACAAATATAGACTCAAAGTGAAAGGGGGGAAAACGCTATTTCAAGCAAATGACAGAGATAAGTGGGAGAAGTGGTAATAATATTGAAAGAAAAAGACTTCAAAATAAAAAAGGTCAAGAAAGATACTGAGAGACATTTCATAATAGAAAATCATATACCAAGGGACCCAAACATCAGGAAGATATAACACTTATTAATATCTATGCTCTCAATCAGGGAGCTCCAAAATATGTAAAGCAATTACTAACACAATTAAAGGGAGAAAAAGACCAAAACACTATTGTAGTGGGGACATAAAACCCCAATGTTGGATATGTACAGAACATCCAAACAGAAAATCAATAAGGAAATACCATTCTTAAATGACACATTAGACCAACTGGACATAATTGACATTTACAGATCTTTTCATTCCTAAAGAGCTGCTTATACATTCTTCCCTAGTGCACATGAAACATTCTCAAGGATTGACCACATACTGGGGCACAAAACTAGCCTCAACAAATATTAAAGGTTTGATATCATACCAACCATATTGTCCGATCATACCAACCATATTGTCCGATCATAACGCTTTGAAGCTGGAGATCAACTGTACAAAGAAAGTAGGAAGGACCACAAATATATGGAGATTAAACAACATGCTACTGAGGAAAGACTGGTTAGAGAAAAATAAAAAGGGAGATCAAAAGATACATAGAAACAAATGATAATGATAGTACAACATATCAAAACTTTTGGGACAAGGTATAGACAGTATAAGTGGAAAGTTTATATCATTACAAGCCTACATCCAAAAATAAGAGCCCAAATAAACAACCTAATGCTTCATCTTAAAAAAACTAGAAAAGGAAGAACAAATAAAGCCTAACATTAGCAGAAAGAAAAAAATAATCAAAATTAGAGCAGAATTAAATGAAATTGAAAACAAACAAACAAGCAAAAATAGAAAAAATAAATGCAACAAAGATCTGGTTTTTTGAGAAGATTATTAAAATTGACCAGTGCCTGGCTAGACTCACTAAAGAAAAAAGAGAAAGGTTGCAAATAAAATCAGAGAAGAAAGGAGAAATTACAACAGACACTGCAGTAATACAAAGGATCATAAAGAACACTGAAAAAATATATAACACCAAATTTAATAACCTACAAGAAATAGACCAGTATTTAGAAAGATACAACCTTCTTGGACTGAATTACAAAGAACTGGAAAATCTAAAAAGATCAATTAGCAGGATGGAAGTTGAAACAATCATAAAAAACTTACCCATAAGTAAAAGTCCAGGACCAAATGGCTTCACCAGTGAATTCTACCTAACATTCAAAGATTTAATGCCTATTCTTCTCAAAGTCTTCCAAAATATTAAAGTGGAGGCAATACTTCCTAACCCATTTTATGAAGCCAATATTATCCTGATATTAAAACTTTTTAAACATAACACAAAAAAAGAAAATGACAAACTAATATCACAGATACTAGATAAGATACTAGATTACAGAATACAGCAACATATTAAAAAGATTATACACCACAATCAAGTGGGCTTCATCCCAGCCGCACAGGGTTCAACACACAAAAATCTATTAATTGATACACCACATAAACAAATCAAAATATAAGAACCATGTAATGATATCAATAAATGCAGGAAAACTTCTACAAGATACAGTACCTTTTTATGATTAAAACACTTAACAAAATCAGTATAGAAGAAAAATACCTTAACAAAATAAAGGCTGTTTATGACAAGTCCTCAGTCAACATTATAATTAATGGTGAAAACCTAAAAACCTTCCCTCTAAGATCAGAAACAAGGCAAGGCTGTCCACTATCACCATTGTTATTTAATATAATATTGGAGGTCCTAGTGAGTGCAATCAGACAAGAAAAATATTAAAAGGCATCCAAATAAGAAATGAAGTCAAACTGTCACTATTGGCAGATGATATGATCTCTATATAAAACTTAAAGCCTCTGCAAGAACACTATTAGAAACAATAAACAAATACAGTAATGTCTCTGGATACAAAAATCAACCTTCAAAAATCTATAGTATTCCTCAATTCTAATAATGAAGTGTCAGAAAAATAAGTGGAAAAAACAATTTCTTTTGCAATTACATCATCAACAACAACAAAATACCTAGGAATAAATTTAACAAAACACATGAAGGACCTATGTAATGAAAACTATTAGACCCTATTAAAAGAAATCAAAGAAGATACAAAGAAATGAAAAGATATTTCATGTTCTTGGATTGGAAGAATCAGCATAGTTAAAATAACCAGATTACCTAAAACATTATACAGATTTAATGCAATCCCCAACAAAATTCCATTGACCTTTTTTAATGAGATAGAACAAAAAATCATCAGATTTGTATGGAAGCACAAAAGACCCTGAATTGCCAAAGACATGCTGAGAAGAAAGAGCAAGGCTGGAGGCATCACTCTGCTCAACTTCAAATTATATTACAAAGCAACAGTAATAAAAACGGCATGATATGGGCAGAAAATAGACACACAGACAAGTGAAACAGAATTGAGAGTCCAGAAGTAAACCCATATTTATACGGGAAAATAATTTTTGACAAAAATGCCAAAAATGTACAGTGGAGAAAGGAAAGTCTCTTCAATAAGTGGTCCTGGGAAAACCGGAAAGCCACCTGCAAAAGAATTAAACTAGACAGTTGTCTATCACCACACACCAAAATTAACTCAAAATGAATTAAAGACCTGAATATAAGACCTGAATCAATAAATTGCAAAGAAGAAAACATAAAAACTAAACTCAAAGACCTTGGACATAAAGAGGATTTTATATTTTGACCTCAAAGTCAAGGGAAGTAAAAGCAAATATAAATGAATGAGATTATATTAAACTAAGAAGCTTCTGCACAGCAATGGAAACCATCAACAAGGTAAAGAGACAACTATTCAAATGGGAAAATATATTTGCAAGCAATGCCTTTGATAAGGGCCTAACATCCAAAATATATAAAGAGCTCATGCAACTCAATAACAGTAAAAATATCCAATTAAAAAAATGGGCAGAGAACCTGAACAGATACTTTCCCAAGAAGACATACTAATGGCTGACAAACATGAAAAGATGCTCATCATTGTTGGCTATTAGTGAAATGCCAATCAAAACCACAATGAGATACCATCTCACAGCTGTTATCATAGCTGTTTTCAACAGGAAAAATAATAACAAATATTGGAGAGGATGAAGAGAAAAAGAAAGTCTCATACACTTTTGGTGGTACTGCAAATTGGTACAGCCAGTATGGCAAACAACATGGAGGTTCCTCAAAAAACTAACAATTGATTTACCCATAAGACTTGAAAACTCATATCCCAAAAGATATTTGCACAGTGATATTTATTGCAGCATTATTCATGGTGGCCAGCACATGGAATCAGCTGAAGTGTCTTATGAAAGATGACTGGCTAAAGACGCTGAAGTACATTTCCACAATGGAATATTACTCAGCCATAAGAAGAGATGAAATTCTGCCATTTGCGACCACATGACAACATTAAAATAATCATGCTAAGCGAAATAATGCTAACAGAAAAAGTTGAAAATCACATGATATCACTTATATGTGGGATATAAGCCTATAAGCAGCAAATGAACAGGACAAGCAAATAGAAACTCATGGACATGGACAATAGACTAGTGGTTAACAGAAGAAAGGGGAGAGGGGAGAGAGAGCAGTTGATTAGGCAAAAGAGGTCAAGTATGTGGTAACATTAAAGAATTAAAAAATGAAAAAAAAAATCACTGTAATTATTTTAACCTGTTGAAGAAAATAGACACACACCACAAAACACAAGATGAACCCAGATAGGCCCACAACAAGACACAGCATAATCAAAATACCAAAATTTAAAGACAAAGACAGAATCCTAAAAGCAGCAAATGAAAGGAAGCTAGTTACCTCCAAGGAAGCTCCCACAAGACTGCCAGCTGATTTCTCAATAGTAACTTTGATGAAAAGCATGTACCTACAGCCAAGATTACTCTACCCAGCAAGGTTATATTATAAATCAAAAGAGATAAAGAGTTCTCTAGACAAGAGAAATCTAAAGGAATTCAACAGCGTGAACAAATATTATAAGAAATGTCAAAGTGACTTTTTAATGAAGAAAATGGAGGAAAAAGAAAACATAAATGTAATTAATACAATGATAATAATAACATATTTATCACTAATTACTATAAAAGTAAATGAATTAAAGGTTCCAATCAAAAGACATAGGGTAGATTACAAAATAAGACCCATACTTATGCTCTCTATAAGAGACCCATTTCAGATTGAAAGACACACAAAGAGGGAAAGTAAAAAGATAGAAAAAGATATTTTATACAAATGAAAACAAAATAAGCTGAGGTAGCAATACCTATATCAGACAAAATAGACTTTAAAACACAGGTAATATCAAGAGACAAAGATGGACACTACATGATGATAAAAAGGTCAATCCAACAAGAGGATATAAACTTTGCAAACATTTATACATCCAATATAGAAGCACTTAAGTTCATTAAGGAGTTATTGATGAACATAAATAAAGAGATCAATAGTGATACAGTCATTGTGGAAGATTTTAACACCCCATTGACATCAATGACTCAGTCATTCAGACAGAAAATCAGCAGGGAAACAGCAGCCTTAAATGACACATTAGACTGGATGGGCTTAATTGACATTTTTAGAGCATTGCACCCTGAAGCAAAATATACATTCTTTTCTTTTCAAGTGTACATGGAACATTTTCCCAAACTGACCACAAGTTATGCCACAAAAAAAGTCTCAAAAAATTTAAGAAGTTTGAAATGATATCAAATTTTCTCCAACATAATGGTATGAAACTAGAAATCAATTGTCAGAAAAAAAATGAAGAAACACAGTAACACATGGAGGCTAGGTAACATGCTTCTGACAATGAATGGGGTAATAATAAGATCAAGGATTAAATCAAAAGGTACCTGAAGACCACTGAAAATAAAAACACAAATTTTCAATCCAGATGGCAGGAGGGGCATCTTTCTCTCAGACAGAGTGCTGGCAGAGCTGTGTGCCTTGTCTCATGACCACATCACAATTACAACTAAACTACAGAATAACCATCATTGAGAATCACATCAAGTCTAGCTGAGCAGATGTACTACAACTAAGAACACACAGAGTAAGCCACCTTGAGACGATAGAATTGGCAGAAATGTGTGATGGGCTGGTCCTACACTCACGTGTGGTCGTTAAAAACTGTGAGGGCTATCTTGGCTGGATATGTCCTCTTAGAGTAGTGTGGGATCCCAGCCCCATACCAGGCTCAACAGCCCAGCATTTCACTGTCTGAAAGAGAAGTCTCCACAACTTATGGCTGTGAAAACCAATAGAAATTGTGGCTGTGTAAGATGGAGAGTGGCTGGAATTTCTATTAAAAAGCTCCTGCACAGACTTACTTGCTAAAGGAATCACTTGCTCTGAGCTCTAGCACTGGGGCAGCTGCTCAAAAGTTGCCAGGAACATACCGTAAGTAACTGGGTTGTCTGGCTTCAGGGCAAGGGTAGGACAGGCATCTTTCTCTCAGAGTGCTGGCAGAGCCCATTGTTTCTTTGTTGAGCCCTCCCTCTACCCAGAAGGCAGATACTAGCACTACCATATTAGAATCTCCATCAATCTGGCTAACACTGGTTACCCTGCCCTGATGATACCCTGAGACTGTGCCCCACCTCACCAAACCAGAGGCAGACTGAGTATGCACCCAATTTCTGTAAAGCAAAACATGTCTGTAGTACCAGCCCCTCACATATCAATTCTCAAAATCAATCAGTTTAGAACTCAGTCCCTCCCACTGATGTGCAAACAGCCACCAAGGGTCAACCACATCAGTAGATCACAAAATCAATACAAGAAACTTATCTG
The DNA here is from genome assembly GCA_030015415.1 of Cynopterus sphinx. Taxonomy (NCBI): domain Eukaryota; kingdom Metazoa; phylum Chordata; class Mammalia; order Chiroptera; family Pteropodidae; genus Cynopterus; species Cynopterus sphinx. The sequence goes on along the minus strand of CM057391.1, from coordinate 45,273,335 downwards.
GAGTACCCAGCACAGGTGACCAGGAAGACTGCACCACTGGGAACCGTAGCACATCTTCTACATAAGGCCACTCTGCTAAGACCAGGAAACATAGTAATCCTGTCTAACACTTAGAAACAAACACAAAGTGGCAGCCAAAATGGAGAGACAAACATGTCCCAATGAAAGAACAGAACAAAGCTCCAGAAAAAGAACTAAACAGCCAAATCCATCAGATGTAGAATTCAAAACACTGGTTATAAGGATGCTCAATAAACTTAGAAGAAGCGTAGAACTTACTGAGAACATTAACAAAGAGATAGAAAACATAAAAATGGAGGTAGAAAATATATTTAAAAAAACAGTCAAATGAAGAATACAATAACTGAAATGAAAAATATATTAGAGATAATTGACCATAGATGAGATAAAACAGAGGAATAAATCAGCAATTTAAAAAATAAGGTAGCAGGAAAAAAAAACAATCAGAACAGCAACAACAACAACAAAAAGAATCCAAAACAATGAAGGTAGTTTTAGGGGCCTCTAAGACAAGTCACACAGGAGGTGAGCTTCAATTGTATTTTCAACTGCTTCCCAGTGCTAGCATCACTGCCTCAGCTCCATCTCAGATTGTCAGGCATTATATTCTCATAGGAGCAATGGTCTCTGCTGCCAAAAAGTTTGTAAACCCCTGGCCTAGAGGATGTTGTGCTGAATAGAGTAATTCAGACAGTGAAAGACAAATGCCAATTGATTTTTCTTACACGTAGAATCTAAGGAACAAACTAAATAAACAGACAAAACAGAAACAAACACAGAGATACAGAGAACCCTTTGATGTTTACCAGATGGAAGGGGGGTTCTGGAAGTGAGGAAAAATGAAAGGGATATAGCAGTACAAATTGGTAATTACAAAATATAATGAGGATGTAAAGATTAGCATAGGAATATATCAATAATGTAATAATAACTGTGTATGGTGTCAAATGATTACAAATTTAATGGGGTGATCACTTTGCAAGTTATTTTAATGTCTAGTCACCATGTTGTACCCCTGAAACTAATATAGTATTGCATACCATCTGTATTTGAAATATAAAAATTTATTTAAAAAAAAATAAAACACAACAACCCAAATTCTATGAAACACAGCAAAAGCAGTCTTAAGAAAGAAAAAAAAATCAGGCCTACCCCAAGAGACAAAAACAATCTCAATCAACAATCTAACCTTACAAGTAAAGGAACTGGAAAAAATATAACACTACAAACCCCAATGTGAGTATGAAAAAGGAAATAACAAAAATCAAAGTGGAAATAAATAAAACAGAGTCTTAAAAAAAAGTACAAATTGTCAATAAAACCAAGAACTAGTTTGTAACAAGATAAACAAAATTGGTAGACTTTTAACCAGACTCATCAGGAGCAAAAGAAAGACCTAAATAAATAAAATCAGAAATGGAAAAGGAAAAGTGAACACTGAGACCACAGAAATACAAAGGATTATAAAAAATGCTATGAACAATTATGTGCTAATAAATTGGACAATCTAGAAGAAATAGAAAAATTTCTAGAATCATACAATCTTTCAAGACAAAATCCAGAGGAAACAAAAAATCCAAACAGACTGATAATTTCTATAGAAATCGGATCAGTAATCAAAAACTTCAAACAAAAATAATCTTGCACCAGTGGTTTGATAGGTGAATTTTACCAAACATTCAAATATTAACACTTTTTTTTGCTCAAACTATTCCAAAAAATTCAAGAGGAGAAAAGTCTCCCAAGTTCATTTTATGAGACCAGCATTATTCTGATTTCAAAACCAGACAAGGATAACACACACACACACACACACACACACACACACACACACATATACTCACACACATATGTATATATGTATATACATATATATGTATGTATGTATATATATATATGTATGTATGTATATATATATATATGTATGTATGTATATGTATCTATATATACACATATATATGCCAATATCTTTGATGAATGTAGATGCAAAAATCATCAACAAAATATTAGCAATCTAAATTCAGCCATAGATTAAAAATATGATACACCATGATCAAGTGGGATTTATTCCTATGTTTGCTTCAATATTAATAAATCAAAGTGATACACCACATAAACAAAATGAAGGATAAAATTTATGTTATCATATCAATAGACACAGAAAAATCTAGCATCAATTTATAATAAAAACTCTCAGCAAAGTGTGAATAGAGGAAACATGCCTCAATATAATAAAGACCATATATAACAAACCTACAGCTAACATTACACTAAGCTAAAAGTGTTTTCCTTAAGATCAGGAATAAAACAAGAATGTCCACTTTCAACACGTTTTCAACAAATGTTTTTCAATTTTTTCAATATAGCATTGACACATCTAGCCACAGTGATATGAAAATAATAGATAAGGTACATCCTAATTGAAAGGAAGAAGTAAAACTCATTATCTGCAGATGACATTATATTATATAGAGAACCTCAAAGACACCAAAAAACTATTGGGACTGATAAATGAATTTAATAAAGTAGCAGGATACAAAATAAATAACTAGAAATCAGTTGCATTTTTATACACCAATAACAATCAGAAATAGAAATTAAGAAAACAATCCCACTTACAAATTACATTTTTAAGAATACCTAGGAATAAATTTAACCAAGGAGATGAAAAATCTGTACTTGAAAAATTACATAACATTGAAAAAATTGAAGACAAGAGAAATAAATGGGAGCACATACCGTGCTCATAGAATTAACATTTAAATTTCTCTAGCACCTGAGCAGTCTACAGATCTGATGCAATCTCTATCAAAATACCAATGGCATTTCTCACCAAACTAGAACAAATAATCCTAAAATTTATAGGAACCACTAAAGACCCTTAATAGCCAAAGTAATCTTGAGAAAGAATGAAGTATTACACTTCCTGATATCAAACTATAATACAAGGCTATATTAACCAAAATGGCATTGTGCTGGCTTAAAAACAGACAAATTAATGGAACAGAATAGAGAGCCCAGAAATAAAAACCTACACATACGTGGTCAGTCAAGCTATGACAAAAGAGGAATAAATATACAATGGGGGTAAAGACAGTCTATTTAATGAATGATTTTGGGAAACTGAAAAGATATATGCAAACAAATAAACAAACAAAACAACAAAGCTGGATCACATTCTTATACCATATACAAAAATGAACTTAAAATGGTTTAAAAACTTAAGTGTAAGACCCAGAATCATACAACTCTTAGAAGAAAACACAGGCAGTAAACTCTTTGACAATGCTCTGGGTAATGTTTTGTTGTTGTTGTTGTTGTTTGTTTGTTTGTTTCTGATATATCTCCTCAGGCAAGGAAAACAAAATTAAAAATAAACAAATACGATTACCTCAAACTAAAATGTTTTTCCATAACAAAGGAAACCATTAACAAAATGAAAAGACAACCTACCAATTGGGAGAAGATATTTGCCAATGATACATCCAATAAGGGTTAATATCTAAATTTATAAATAACTCATACAATTTAAAAACAGCAAACGAACAAACAAAACAACAGTCAGATTGAAAAATAGGCAGAGGTCCTGAATAGACATTTCTCTAAAGAGGACATACAGATGGCCAATAGACATGTGAAATGATGCTCAATGTCACTAATCATCAGAGAAACGTAAATTAAAACTTCAGTCAGATATCACCTCACACCTATCATAATGGCTATCATCAATTAATCAACAAACAAATGTTGGTGAGGATATACAGAAAAGGGAACCTCCATGCATTATTAATGGGATTGCAGATTGGTATGGCCACTATGGAAAATATTATGAACTTTCCTCAAAAATGAAAAATAAAACTACCTTATGACCCAGAAATTCCACTTCTGAGTATTTTTCTGAAAAAATTCAAAATACTAGTTTGAAGAGCTATATATGCACCTCTATGTTTATTGTAGAATTATTTACAATAGCAAATATGAAACAACTCATCAAAGGACAATTGGCTAAAGAAGTTGTGTTGCATATACACAATGGAATATTACTCTGCCATAAAAAAGAATAAAGTCTTACCTTTTGTGAAAATGTGGACGGATCTAGGAGCTATTATGCTAAGTGAAATATGTCAAATAGAGAAAGACAAATACTGTATGATTTCACTCATATGTGAAATCTAAAGAACAATATAAAGGAATAAACAGAAGAGAAACATACACATAAAGAGAACAAACTGGTGGTTGTTAGATAGGACGAGGCATAGGGAGCTGGGTGAAAAAGTTGAATGAAGTAAGAAGTACACATTGGTAGTTACAGAGTAGTCATGGAGATGTGAAATACAGCATAAGGAATATATTCAATAATATTGTAAAAACTAGGTATAGTACTAAACTGGTAATAGAATTATGGGAATCTCTTAGTAAATTATAGAAATGTCTAACCACTATACTAAACATCTGAAACTAACATATAAAATCGTATCAAATGTCAACTGTAACTGAAAAAAATTTCAATGCAAAACCAGCTTAAGTAAAAACAAAATGCGGTGGTTGTTTATCTCAGAAGCAGAGGCATTATAGAACAGCTTTGTGCATGGCTATGTTAGGTGAAAGATTTTATTCACGTTCTTTCTTGGTTACTTTCTCTGTAATTCCACTTTTCAGCTCTGATTTTCTCTGTTCTCCTTGTCCTTAGTAGGCACTGTCTTTAAGGTGGCAAATTCATGATTTCAGAAAGAACGCCGCTTTTCTGAGTATACCAGCATAACCCAGAGAGAGTGTTCTTCGGCCAACTTGGGTGATATATCCGTTGGTATTATGGTAGGCCAAGTCTAGGTCATACGTCTATCTGATGATGAAAGTGAAAGAGGAAGATTATTGGATAGGATAGATTATTGATAAGAGAATTCTTTTAACAAGATAGAAGAGATCTCAGGTGGGCAAAAAATTCACATGTGTTCACTCAGTTTTTTCATGCATACATAAAGTCTGGTCTGTGCCTCCCTGTTTAGGCTTTTTACTTTTTTAAAACCTGTGTCACAATCATCATCTTTGGTTCTTCTCTTAAGTCATTATATTTACTTCATATCTTCACTTGGAAAGAAACATTACTCTGACACCTATGTCCTCTTTTTCCTTGTACAAATTATTAACTCCATAAACTCCAGTAAAAAGATTCGCTAAAGGAGTGATTCTAAAAGTGTGGACGTAGAATAGCAGTATCAGTATTAGCTGGAAACTTGTTAGAAAGGTAAATACTTTAGCACTTCCCTAGACCTGCTAAATCAAACTCTGAGAGTGGGGTGCAGCAAAGGTGGAGAGCTTTTTCAAGCTCTCCAAATGATTCGGAAGCACACTATAAATTGAGAACCACTGCTATCTAGAGATAGTTAAAAACCACTTAGTCATTGGTCACATCAGAACCTTAGGGGAAGGTTTTTCTCAATAGACCTGCATGAGGAGCTCTTCACTGATCATTCTGATTCAGTAGATATGAGATGGTGCTTATTCATGTCAAAGTTTGAGGACAACTGCTTGAAAAAAGCAAGATGTTTAAGGTAAGTTTGGGGGCTAGATAAGGCAGAGTTCTAAACAACAACAAATTCTACAATTAGGCTAAGGGTGACATAATATTCACATACACTTTTTCCAAAAACATGAGTCAGTCAGTTCAGCCCTCTTGGCACACATGAGGACACTTCTTGGGAGTGTGATCTTGGAATATGGAAGGCAAAGACTCATACACCCTTCAACAAGTATCTTGGCAGTTTACGTAATCTCAACATATATTAAAAATACCAGCAGCGAGTACTCATTTTCCTGAGGGATAATAACAGAGAGGGGTGACCAGTTGCTCTTCCTCTTCCAGAGCAAGTGGACTTAAGTGGCAATACAGGAAATGCAGGTCAGTGCAAGGAGATATTTTTTAATGGGAAAGCTGTGACAAACAGTCAGCAGAATGGGTTTCAGTGGGGCCATGTGGGAGATAGAGTGTTGTGGTTGAGAAAGGCCCTTTCCCAGAGAGTGCGGCCTGCTGGGTGGTGTTCATTGCACTCCAGCTCTTCTCGCTCCCCTGAGATAGTCCCGAATATCTTCACAAACTCTATTTAAAGAAGCAGATATATAATGGTTTCTCATGCCAAAACATTAAGGACTTGAGGGATTAAGGAAAACTGTGGCCTTTAAGTTTAAATAACCCTCTGAACTTCCTGAGAATACAAATGAAAGCATAAAATCAGTCTACTCTAAGGGGTGTTTAAGTTGGTGAATTTTCCTACCTGCTTGTCATCATTTCACTGCTTCATGGAACTTCTACCAAGTACCAATCATAGATGGAATCTGAAAAGAAAAACTCATTTTCATTTTGCAATATGTTGGCTCTACTAGAGGAAGTGACTTCCTAAAACTCAGAGGGACCAGAACCTACTCTGTAAGCTGCAGTAATAGTAATGCCCTCTCTTTAGATATCCCCAGTGACAGTGTAATTCAAGAATGACATTTTGGAATGATAGTTTGTTAGACATTGTTCTCATATATTGAACCTCTGTTCATAACTAGTAAGATGGCGATAAAAGTTCTTAGACTGTGGGGACCTGGTGAGAACTAATTGGGCTACTGAAATCGGCACAGAGCACCATCTCCCTATTCAGTGGGTAATACTGAACTATGGAACCCTAACTCATACCCCAAACAGGGTCTTGGAGGACTCTGAAGCAAGGTCTGAGGAGAGGAAAAGGAAATGAAAGAGGAGAAAAAAGAAGAAGCAAGAAACATAAATGCAAGAGCAGAGTCAACTGCACGCAAACCAGCAGGAATGCTGCTGCATTTTTATTTCTCCTGCCCACCGTTACCATCACCACCACTTCCTTCCATTACCTATCATTTATTGGAGGACTTATTGTGTGCCAAGGACTGAACAGTAGTATATCACCTCTGATCATCTATAGTAAATAACAAATTCTGCATCTGAACTTAAATAAGCTTAAATCCAAAGTACATGAATTTGTTATACCCTGAAAGATGATAAACACAGATCAGTCCCCAGTGAAGTATGGCAATGTGTTTGCTGGCAAGTTTTTAAAACCATTTTTTGCTTTATTTTGTATTCTCTGTCAGTCTTTATTAAAAAAATAAACTCTCACTAAATGAGACTCCCATAGCTTGTCTCCATTTCTTGAAACCTAACAGAGCCTAAATATATTATTTGATTTTCTGATTTTTTTGCTCTGTTTTTTATTATTCCCTATGCAGTTTTTTGATAAACTCTCACTGAGGATCTCTAATCTTCCTTTTTTCCTTAAAACTTGACAGAGACTGAACATAGAACTTGGGATCATCAATGCCCCTGCTCCAAACTTTCTCCATCTAGCAGAGCAAACCTTCAGTCATAAACTGGCTCCTAGACATCTCTGCCCTAGCACAGTCATATAATATTATAAATCTCCCTCAAAGAACTGCTTTAACTACATCCTACATATTCTGATAAATTATGTTTTCGTTTTCTGTCCATTCAAACTATTTTACCAATTTCCCTTAAGACATCCTCTTTGATCTATTGATTATTCAGCTGTGTGTTGTTTAATTTTCTAGAGTTTGAAGATTTTACTATTATTTTCCTGTTACCAATTTTTAGTTTAATTTTGTTATAGTTGGAAAATACAGTACTTTGTATAGCTTTAAGTCTTTTAAATGTTAACTTTGTTTTATGACCTAGAATATAGTCTGCCTTGGTGAATAGCCATGAGCACTTGAGAAGAATGTGTATTTGCTGCCGTTGGATAGAATATTCTATATATATCAATTAGATACACTTGCCTGTAGTGTTATTTTGTTATTTTTTCTTGCTAATTTTATTTTTATTTTCTTGTTAATTACTAAAAGGGGAGTGTTGAAGTCTCCAACTATAATTTCTCCTTTTATTTTTATTACTTCCCCCAACACCATAATTTGAAGCTTCATTGCTAGGTGTACAAACATTTAGGTTATGTTTACTTGGGCTTTTATTGTTATGCAATATCTCTGTTTATCCAGAGTAATTGTGTTTTCTCTGAAATCTACTTAATGTGATATTTATATAGCCATATAAGCTTTCTTTTCATTATTTTTACATGAGTTATTTTTTTTCCAACCCTTACCTTTATCCTATTCATATGATCATTGTAAAGTGGGTTCCTTTTAGATAGCATGTAGTTGGATCCTTTTTTATCTATAATAATAATCTCCATCTTTTAGTGTGTTTAGATCATTTATATTTCATGCAATTATTTTAATATTTGAATTTTGAGGGTTTTTAAAATTATTCTGTTTGTTTTTTTCTGTTTTCATTACCTTTTTCTTCTTTTATGCTTTCTTCTGAATTATTTGAAATTTTTCAGCATTGTATTTTAATTTTGTCTACATATACGTATATGTACACACATATATAAATACATATATAGAGAGTAGTTGCTCTAGAGATTACAATTACAAATTTAACTTTTCACAGTCTATATAGGATTGAGAGTTTACCATTTCAACTGGAATGTTGAAATATTCCCACTACATAGATCTCTTTATTTCCCCCCATCCTTTGCTGTAGTTGTCACTTATTACATACACATAACAATTTTAGATTGTTATACACAATGCTATAACATTTTCTCTCAATGGGTTATATGTTTCATATAACATAAAAGGAGAATAGTCTACTATAGCTATATATCTAGTTACCATTTCTTTCATATTGCCTTCATTGCTAAAGTTCCAAGTTTCTCTCTGGGATGATTTCTTTTCTACCTAAAGAAGTTATGTTAGTATTTCTTTTGTATAACAGGTCTACGAACAACAGATCCTCTTGTTTTTCTTTTATATGAGAGTATCTTTATTTCAACTTTATTGGTAAAGGACATTTTTGCCAGATATGCAATTCTTGATTTATAGTTCTTTTCTGTTAGCATTTTAATAATGTTATTGTGTTGCTTTTCTCCTCCATTGTTTCTAATGGGAAATATACACTCATTCTAACCATTGTTTTATTATAGATAATGCATCATTTTTCTCTGGTTGCTTTCAAAACTTTTCTATTTTTAAAATTTGTAGCTGTTAGATTATGTGTCTGGGTGTGGAATCATTTTTAATACTTTTTTGGATTTGCTTTATTTCTTGAATCTGTAAGTTTATGCCTCTTGCTAAATTTAAGAAATTTTCAGCCATTTTTTTCTCTAAGTTTTCTGTGCTACACTTTTAAATTTTCAATGTCAGATCTTTTGCTTTTTCTAGAAGTCATTAGGTCTCTGGTTTTTGTTTTCATTTTTGTTTGTTAGTCTTTTGTTCTCTCTGAACAATTTATCTTCGACTTTATTGACTCTTTCTTCTGTTATTCTCATTCTGCTATTGAACCATCCACTGAATTGTTTATGCCAATTATTATATTTTTTAGTTCTCAAATTTCCATTTAGTTCTTCTTTATATTTTCTGTATCTGTTTTAAGACTTCCTATCTTTCTGTTTCAATAATGTTCAGACTTACTTCTTGGAATATAGTCATAATAATGGCTTTTGATTACCTTTTCCATTATAAGTTAAATTTTCCTGATTTAATATTTGAAGAACAATTTTGGATTGTATCTCAGACACTTTGAATATTATATCATGAGACTGTAGGTCATGCTTAAACCTGAAAGAGACTATTTACTTTTTTTTTTAAGCAGGTAATTTTGCTGACTAGTTTTAGTTAATAACATGATTTACCTTCTTTCAGCTGTGGTTTCAGTATCTGTTTAATTTTTTTAGGACTTTGCAGTACTACTTAAGTCTGTTCTATATGTACATCCTTGGTGGTCAGCCTAAAACTTGTATGATGGTATATCCTTTGATACAGTTCTCAAAGCTTGTGGTATGCTATTTAAAATTAGACACAGTCATGAATGCATCTCAGATGGATCTAAGAATTTATAAACAACATTATGAGATTGATCTCTTCTTCTCCCTCCCTTCTGCAATCTCTCTGATCTTTTCATGATCCAGGTCCCCCTCCACCTTTCCTAGTACTTTAGCCATAGCTTTATTTTCTCTTTTCTGTTTCACAGTTCCATAATTATATTTGAATTAGGACCAAGAAGTTTGAGAATAGAGAAAAAGCCCACAATAGAGCAGCTGCTATCAACATCTTTGCCTCAAATATGACATCATGTATTCTCTAGGGTCTGGGATGGGAAAGAAATTAAAAACAAAACAAAACATGAGTTTCATCTTTCTTTATGACACTTAGGAATCTCATTTTCTGCTCTTAAACATATAAGAGAGAATTGTATTGGAGTCTGTTTTATCTCTACCTGATGTATACTTCTGAGTTTTACCTTTTTTTGAGATCAGGCAAGATGACCTTGGAGGGGGAAAAATGAGAAACTCACTGCCAGTGTTATATTATGTTAATTTTTAGTCTCTTTCTTAATATGCCTGTTATAATTTATTTTTCAGAATCCTCAGATAGTTGCTTCATGCATTCTGTCCAGAGTTTATAGTTGTATCCAGTGGGAGAGTGTCACAGTATAGAGCATGTTTACTTCATCTAGACTAGAACCAGACCCTCATGGAGAGGGTAATTTTTTATAGTTAAACTTGTTTGTTACATAAGAAAATATCCCAAATCGTTGGATCTGACCAGTCAGTTGTGTTTAAATTTTTTTTCTAGTTTTGTTATTATGAAAATTATGTTGTTTAAATGTTTTATTCTCATAATATAACCTGATATGTCTTTTTAGTCTCTTTTGAGAAAAATTTCTTTAATGCAAATATAAAGATATTATGCTTGATGTTTGACTTAGTCTAGTTAAGTTGAATCTAAAGTCTTTGGTGAATTTCATTAACAGAAATTGCAGCATTTTTTTTTTGATGCACTTACCATAGTGGTAGGTTCAGGATCAAGACTTCTGAATTCACAACTACCTCAGGACATAAAGAACTTATATAAAATGTACTTCAACTTGGTGAGCATAATTGTATCACCATATTCAAAGAGAGTTACCTTCCTCAAATAAAGTGACAATTCAATTATTTACATAGAGCCAGATTGAAAAGTGAAGAAGGGGGAGGAGGCTCAATTCTCCACAGAAACAAACAATAAGATGTGGTAAATATGAGGTTACACATTCTGAGGCTGGGACTCATAGTCTGTGTTACAAAGGACTGATAGAGACTAATCAAACCTGCAGTTTGTCTTCTATTAGTGTAAAATAGAAGAGTATATCTTCCATCAGATTAATATTCTCAAAAGTTTCCTCATTTATGTCACTAATCCATATGTTGCAGAATCTGTTCTGTTATGTGTAATAAATGCCCTATTTTACAACCAAGATTTTGCATTCTTTCCCACATTTGTACCAAGTATCAATATAATTTTTCCATTTACATAGCCCAAGAATTAAATTTTAACTATGTTTATAAGCAAGACCTCATATCTTTTGAAACCAAATATTTTTGATTGCTTTGATTTTCTTGATTTTGTTTACATATGCTAAACCAATGACAGCATAAGATATGTATAATATAGAGCAAATGTGGTAGGAAGAATAAGGGTCCTCCAATGATGCCCATGGCCTAATCTTTGAAACCTATAAATATATTACTTGACAAAAGAGACTTTGCAAGTGTGTTTAAATTAAGGATCTTGAGATGGGGTAATTATTCTGGACTATATAGTTGGGTCCAATGTAAATGCAAAATTCCTTATTAGGGGAAAAGAGAGGTAGGAGATATAGTGAGATGTAATGACAAAAAAGAGGTGGAAGTGATATAGCCATAAGCTGAGGAGTACAGAAAGCCTAAAGAAAATGGAGAAAGCAAGAAGTGGATTCTCTCTGAAAGCCTCCAAAAGGAATGTAGCATTGATTTTGGCCCCTTAACACCTATTTTGGACTTGTGCTCTTCAGAAGTATAAGATATTTAATTTGTACTTTTTTTTAAGCCATTAAATTTGTGGTAATTTGTTATGGTATCAATAGGAAACTAATACACCAAGTTCAGTTTAGAATTTATATGAAGGAATTATAGTGGGTTACTAAGTTGAACTACATGCACCACAATAAATTTGCCTGCACCAAAGTCTTATTAAGAATCTAAGTCAAAAAAAGGAAAAGAGATAGAGATAGATATTAGGATAGAAATATAACCTTTCTCTCTTTAATGATATTTTAAAGCAAAGCAAGACTTTCAGAGAATAACGAAACCAGCACAGACACATAATATCTTCAGCTGTCAGATTTTTATTTAAATGATGAGTGAAAGTAAAAATAAAGATAAACTTTCATCAGCATTGGTAATGGCATCTACATACTAGAAATGCCAGGTAATATAGTTAGCAGAAAAGAACATAAATTAGATTCCTAAGAAGGAGCAGCTACCTTGGATGTAATCAGAGAAGATCCCAATAAAACCCTTATAAGGTCTCCTAATTCAGCAAAATGAGGACTAGAGTGAGAAAAGACCATGGAGTGTTTGGAGCACTCTGACATCTGGAAGTCATGGATGCACTGAAGGCTGTAATGGTTGGGGTGGTTGGAAGGGGCATGAAAGAAGATTGAGCAAAGGATGTGGTCTCCTGCCATTGTTTATTTCCAGAGTTGGGGCTATGCTAAAGGGAAAGCCGATTACCAGCAGAGCTTGTGTCCAACCTGATGGGTTTTCAAATGCAATGAAGAAATATCAGAAATAAAGTACTTGGGGATTGTCAAGTAACTGCCTACCCACTTCTCTAGGTTTGCTGGATCTCTATAGCTAAACTAATACAGAAGTACAGTAAAAGCATTTTTTTTTCAGTCTGGATTCAAAATTTTCAGGAATGTGTTTATCCCATTTTTGAGATAACTATAACTCATGTTTAACTATAAAACAATATGCAAAGATGAACAAAAAGAGATAAATAAATTATCAACTCTACTTAAAATTATTGCATGTCAATGAATGAAAAGTTCTCTGGGAAACTAGAGCAACTTGCTGCTAGAAACAGGAGAAAAAATTAAAGTGTTTCTCACATTTAGTTCTAAATGATTGAAGAGGACATTTTATCTTTGAAACAAATTTGACATGTCAAGAATGGGTTCAGAGGAGTTTTCATAAAGAATAAAAATATATATTGGCTGGTTGAGAGATTATAAAAAACAAGCACAGTATAACATACTAACTTTGTAAAAATCACATTGGAAAAATTATACACATATATGACAAATTTAAAAATTACATTTAAATAATTTTAAATTTAAAACAAAATTAAAAAACAATTTTAAAAAGTAAAGTTTTCCTAGTAATTACCTATACTGCAGTTAGATGATATATGTGAACAGTGTTTAAACTACTACTGAGCACTCTGTCTAATTGAATGATACAACTCATTATGAAATAAAAGAAACAGAAGCAATAAATGTACTCTAACTTCAGACAACACTCTGTCAGTGGTGAAGGTCTGGATGTTACAGATTAATGTCTTTGGCCTGCTCTTGACCAAGGTGTGAGAAATTTTTTCACTGTAGATTGCACACCCAATTTAATATTAATAAATTTATTGGGAAAAGCAAATTGGTTTACAACTCTACTTTCCAATTCATGCTTGAATTGCATTCATAGGCTGGCTATGTATCAACATTTTGCAAAAATCAATGACAGGATTCTGTGAAAATCAATTGGCTAATAGAACTTTCAAAAGGAGTTCTGAAAATTTTATTTTTTAAAAAATTATGTATTAGAATACTTTATGTCTGCAAAATTGATAATCTTAGGTGCATAAATATATGTATAGATTTTTCCAAAGCCTGTAATTAGACATTTACCAGAACATCACTGTTTGTAAATTGTTTCTTAAAAATTAATTTAAAAAATTAACTGTATATAAAATAAATACAAATATATTAATGAAAATGTTTTTATTAGATAAAACTGAGAGCAATATTTGATTGATAATTGAAAACAACTTATTAAAGTGGGGGATCATTAAAAACTATGCCTATATACCTGAGAATTTTGTTTTCAACTTAAAACAAATATGTATGACAATTTGCCAATTTGGGAGGTGATAAAAAGCTAAGGTCATTTCTTTGAGTGTGTGTGCACTCATGAAAATTCTTTTTGTCTTTCTTGCATTGATCACATTCATTAATGCCAAGACCTTGAGGACTTTTATGACCCAATGTACATTATTTGCCCAAGGTCACACAAGTAGATAAGTGAGAGAGCTGAGATTTGGCCCCAGGCAGTCTGGGCACACAACCAGTATTATTCAGCAGTGCATTGACCTGACTCTCCCATGTAGATGCTAAAGAACAGTTAACATGTCATGAGGGCTAATTATATAGGAAACATAAGCCTAACAGAGACACAGGAGAAAGTGGCCCTGGGAAGATCTATTACAGGAGTTAACTATAGCTTTATTTTGTAATAGCAATAACTACTTTAAAAGTGTTATAAAAATGTCAATTCAAAATCACAATGTGATACCACTTCATACAAAATGGGATGGCTAAAATAAAAATGTCAGTTAATAACAAGTGTTAGTAAAGATAGAGAAATTGGAATCCTCATACACTACTGATGGGAATGCAAAATAGTATAGCTGTTGTCGATGGTCTGGTAGTTACTCAAATGGTAAAATATAAAATAACCATGTGATCCAATAATTCCACTCCTAAGTATCTAAGTAAAGTGAAAACATATATGATCACAAAAACTTACACTCAAATGTTTACAGAGGCATTATACATAATGGTCAAAAAGTAAAAACAACCCACATATCCAATATTTTTTTAAATTCTGAAAAAATATTAAAATATATGCTAATAATATGTGTCTTGAGATTAAAAAATAATAAAAAGAAGAGATTTACTCTACTTGTACTAATATAAAGAAGCAGACATTTTAATTGAATAGTAGAGCCAGAAACACAATTTAATATATAATTAAATTCATGTGCAAAATAATTAGGGAGAGAAACAATTATTGAATAAATTATAACAACTGGTAAAAAATAAAATTCAATTTCTATCTCACATTTCACATTGACATAAATGACAGATAGGTTAGAAGATTTAATTTTCCTGGTGTTGGTTTTAAGATGGCAGAGTAGGTAAATGTTATGCTTGCCTCCTCCCATGACCACATCAGAAATACAACTAAACTACAGAACAATCATCTTTGGGAACTTCCTGAAGACTAGCTGAATAGAAGTCTTATAATTAAGGATATGCAAAAGAAGCCCATATTGAGACTAGTAGACAGAACAGAGACAAGGAATGGACAGGGCCCACACCCACTGAGAGGCAGTTAAGAAATGGGTGGGTTATCTAGGCTGTGGAAGTTTTCTCCCCTTTCTCCCCACGAGGGGCAAGGGGTACCAGTTCTACACTAGGTTCCTCAACTAAGGGTTCCAGTTCCTGTAAGTCCTCATAAATTTCTTGTTGTGAAAACCAGTAGAAATTATGGCTGAGTGAGACAATGGCTGCAGAGTCCCAGATGTTCCTCTTCAAAGACCTGCATATGGATTTACTTACTGATGAACTTACTCACTCTGAGCTCCAGAGCTGGGAAAGCTCTCAAAAAGTGCCAGAGACATTGGGGAGGAACTAAATTGTCAGGCTTCAGGGTGAGAAGCTTTCTCCCACACAAAAGTGTTGAAAGACTCCATTGTTTTTGTTGTTGTAGTCATTGAGCTCTCTCACCACAGCCTGCTGGCACAGGTGGGTATCAAGTCTGATTCTTCATCGATCTGACTAATTCAGTTTGCCACACTCTGGTGAGTTCCTGAGACCCTGCCCCATCCAAATTGTGAGCTCATCTAAGCTAATTTCAGTATCCTTTCCATTCAAACGAACTGTCTCTGCTTGTGCTGTGAACATTCCTAAAATCTCTCAAAGGTTCACAAACCCCAAACAAGCAGTGTTTGACTTCAGTGTGTCCTATATAACTATGGCATTAGTGGCAGCCTAGCCTCTCCCAGGTATTTCTAAGCCCAGCACAAGTAGCAACTATCTGAAGATCAGTATATAGCACATACCAGGTGGCCCCAGCTTGGGCACAGGCAACAGATGACATTGACCTCCTCAGATCTCCTCTCAAGAGTTCCCAGAACCAACAAATCTGGTGGCCTGACTCAAACCACACAAAGAACCACCCAACCATCTCCACAAATGATACAGCCAAAGTGTGGTCTTAATAGGCACCTGAGCCCTGCTAAAGAGAATTCTGCTCCATGAGGTCGACTTCTGCACAATAGCTCTTCTGCTGTAGTCATGGCCATTTCTCATTGCCAATCAGCCTGAGAATCAATCCCTCCTACAGATATGCCAACAGCAATTAAGTCTCAATGATAACAAAAGGCAATACACGACCCACACAAAAGACATATATAGGGAAGCCAGTGCAGGTGTCCAGGGAGACTTTACCACTGGACCCCATAGGACACCTACTACATAAGGCCGCTCTACCAAGGTTTGGAGAGTAGCAGATCTAACTAATACATAGAAACAAAAAAAAGGAGGCAGTTAAAATGAAAAGACAAAAAAAAATGTCACAAATGAAAGAATATAATAGAACTCCAGAAAAATAACTAAACAAAATGGAGAAGAGCAATCCACCAGGTGCATATTTCAAAACACTGGTTATAAGGATGCTCAAAAATTCCAAAGAAAGAGTAGATGAACAGTGAGAACTTTAACAAAGAGATAGAAAAAATAGAAATGGAGATAGAAAATAAACAAAAACAGTAATACTTTAGAGGGAATCAACAGTAAATTAGATGAAGCAGAGGATAAACTAAGGAATTCGGAATACAGGATAGCAGAAAACACCCAATCCTAAGAGCAAAAAGAAAAAAGAATTTTAGAATATGAAGAATCTAAGGAGTCTCTGGAACAACATTGAGTGTAATGACATTCACATCAAAAAGGTACCAGAAGAAGAAGAGAGAGAGCAAGGGATTGAAAACCTATTTCAAGAAATAATGACTAATAACTTCCTTAACTTGGCAATGGAAATAGATATACAAGTCAAAGATGCACAGAGTCCCAAACAAGATGCCCCAGGGGACCACACCAAGATCCATTAGAACTAAAATGCCAAAGTTTAAATGCAAAAAGAGAATCTTAAGAAACATCAGGAGAAAAGAAGCTAATTACCTACCTACAAGGAAGCTCCCATAAGACTGTCAGCTGATTTCTCAATAGAAACTTTGCAGGCCAGAAGAGATTAGCATTACATATTCAAAGTGATGAAAAGTAAGAACCTATAACCAAGATTACTCTACCCAGGAAGGTTATTATTTAGAATTGAAAAAAAGATAAAGAGCCTCTTAAATAAGAAAAAGCTAAAGGAGTTCATTACTATTAAACTAGTATTATAAGAAATGTTAAAAGAAATTTTTTTAAAAAAGAAAAAATGATAAAATTGAATAACAAAATGGCAATAACTACACACCTATTAATAATTATTTTAAATTTAAATGGATTATATGCCTTCAATTCAAAGACATCAGAGGCTGAATGAATAAGAATATAAGACCAAATATACATGCTTCCCACAAGAGACCTATTTCAGATCTAAAGACGTACAGAGACTGAAAGAGTTAAAAAAAGATAATTTATGGAGATGGAAACAAATAAACAAAAACCTTGGATAACAATACTTAGACAAGCCAGAGTTTAAAACTAAGGATGTAAGAAGACATAAAGAGGGACCCAGAAATTACACTTCTGGAGAAACCCAAAACACTAATTCAATAAGACATATGCATCTGTATGTTCATTGCAGCATTATTTATAATAGTTAAGATACAGAACCAACCTAAGTGTTCATGGATAGATAAATGGATAAAGAAAAGGTGGTATGGATACATAATGGAATATTTCTCAGCCATAAAAAGAACAAAATTCTGCAATTTGTGACAACATGGATGGACCTAGAGGGTATTATACTAAGTGAAATAAGTCAGAGAAAGGCAAATACCATATGATTTTACTTACATGTGGAACCTAAACAAACAAACAAACAAACAGAAAGAAAGAAAGAAACAGAAACAACTTCTAGATAGAACAATTTGATGCTTGCCAGATGGAAGGGGAGGTGGACCAAGGGCTGAAAAAGGGCAAGGAATTAAGATGTCCAAATTACCAGTCATAAAAATAGTTGCTGGGGTATATAGTTTAGGGAATGTAGTCAATAATATTATAATAACTATGTATAGTGTCAGATGGGAATTAGACTTACTGAGGTGATTACTTCATAAGTTATATAAGTGTGTAATCACTACGTTGTACACCTAAAACTGATATAATATTTTATGTCAACTGTAATTGAAAATAAAAAATACACTTGAAAAATAATACATTGTTTTTGGTTCTGAAATATTAAAAAAATTTAACTTTCTTAAAACATAAACACATAAAGATCTGAAATTAAATAAATATAGATGATATTTAAGACAAAAACTATAAAAAATCACATATTAATATATTCATATATGCACAAATATAAATCTTCTATGTGTCAAGAAGCATTATAAAACTGTAAAAGCCTACTGTAAAAGGCTGTTTCAAATCTTGTCTCTGGCCCTTTCTTGTCCCTGGCCCTTTAAGATAATCCCCCTATAGGAATTTTCCATTTAACCCTGCAGCTAACACCTGGCCTAGCCCCTGGCCTAGCCAGCAGCCTGCAAGGGACAATAGAAGAAGTTGCCCAACAATGCCAGTAACAGAAGAAGTTATCCAACAATGCCAGTAACAGTAATAGAAGAAAATGTTAATGGGAAATAGCTCCCACACGTTCCGCTTGGCTTACGCATGTAACTGCAATGACGCACCTGAGTTCCACCAATCAGGGAAAAGGTCATGTAACCACGCCCCAGAGGGTATAAAACTCAGGGGAAAGGAGATCTCAGGGCTCTCGCCCTTGGTGGAGGCCAGGGTTCGAATCTGTGAATAAAGCGCTTGCTGTAACATCTTATCTGGAGGTCTCTGTCCTTCGTGGGGGTCTCGAAACACCGCACAACAAAAACAAGGTGAAATGACAAAGAAGGAAAAATTGATGTAACAAATAAGTACTTCCTCTCTGTAATATATAAAATATTTTTTATATGTCACTAAGAAAAAGCCAACCAAATACACATAAAGAACATATACCATTAACTTATTTAATAATAGTCTGCTTATAAAAACATGTTGTCACACACAAATAATAAATTAAGTTCAAATTTACACTAATAATTTTAACATTTCAAAAAAATCGAAAAGAATAACAATCAGTTATCAAGAGTGAAGTAAAATAATATTCTGGAAAGATTTTCATTTGATACTAAATTTTTATAACTATTTCAGGAAAAATTATTCTAAAAGAATAATTATTTAGAGTAAAGTAATAATTAGTAGCATAAAGTTATGCATGATTGCATTATTTGTTCTTACCAAAAATAACTAAAAAATTTAGAGCAAACTCAATAGCTTCAGATAAGATACATGCCCAACCAATTACAGTAAATCCACATATTTGAAAATTATCTAACCACTAGCAATCATGGTTTCAAAGGATGAAATCACATGAGAGGATGAAATCACATGAGAAAAAGCTCATATCTCAAGTCAAAAACTTTACAGTTATCTTTTATAATTTCAGTCATTTTTTTTGGACATATACACATGCACACAAGCACTGAACCATATTTATAAAAACACACATGAATTGGAAAAAATATGCAAAAAATCAATAATCGTTTAATGATATCACCAATAATTTTATTTTTTCATGTAAGTTTTAACTTTTTTTCAAATTTCTACAATGAACCTATTATTTAATAAATAAAAACAATAAAAATACAGAAAGTTTTAAATTGATGTAATTGCACATTAGTTTACAATTAAATAATAAATATTCAACCAATAAATATTTATTCACATCTGCTATGTGCCTTACATTCTTCTAGAGGCTGGAGGTACAACAGGGCACAAGTTTTCTACTGTTTAGAACAGGTCACACAAAATATTTCCCTTAGACTCTGCTGCCAAAAAGTATGTTTTAGGGTTCAAAGCAACTAGTACTGAGTGAGGAATCTTATTTTAACTCAACTAACTCAGGCAGAGTTTGCTACCTGTGTGAACATTGATTAACTATGGACCACTCACAGGTGAGCCACACATTTATGACTGAGTGATTAGGCACCTGATACCATAACAAAAGATATGGGTAGTTTAAGTTCAGACTCATTCTCTTTCCTAAAACTCAGAAATTGTAATTCTGTTTTCCAATGCTTGGTATTTTAAGTGTTTGTATCTTTATAGAAGATTCATAGCGCATCTGCTATTTACAGTGAGGGGGTGGGGGGTGGGCCACATTTCTATCAACTCTGTTTCATTTAAATAAATTCAGTTATATCTAAATTATTTTACCCACATTAAATTCTAAATTTCTGGAGGATGGGGACCCTGAAGGCAACTCTGAAATTTGTACAGACTCTAACTGAAACACATTAATTCTTAATAAAGACTCTAATGCTTCAGGATGATTAGCACTGGGTTACTCAGTCTTTAACACAGAACTGTTCACATTATCTGATTAATAACTTACCTTGGGTGGTGTATAAATATGCCCTTACAAACTTGTTCATACATGTTTTGTTAGCTGTGATGAAAATCATGTTTCCAGACTATTTACACAAAATAAAGTTGATGCTGCCAAAAGAGAAAAAAATGAGTGCTTTATTCTTAGTTGAAAGAATGTATATTCTTGTATAGGAGCCTATGTTACTAGAGAGGCACAGCATAATTATAATGTGTGTTTCTCTATTTTGTGCTGCCACATTCATAGAAGGAAAACATTGTCAGGGCTAGATTATTTTTACATCAACATATAAATTGAATCTGTGAAGAAATGGCTCTATCATTTTTTCCTCTGGAGAAATAGATATGGCTATTCTAGCATGTTCACCATTTGGCCTAATTAGAACAAATGCTCTAAGAAAGTTCCCCAAATTTGCATAAAGCTCAGAAGAAAATCATCATTTGACTTCCTAAAATGAGTATTTTAACCTTTTATAATCATCAAAAACTCTGTAGAACTTTTAAAAAACTTTTTCTTGGGGCTCATTTTCAGTGATTATAATTTTTGTACATTTAGCTAGAACCAAGAATTGTTATTTTTAAAAAAAAAGAAAAACAAAAAACTTATACAGGGGATTCTGATATATTCTAAGGGTAGATAACTACTATCTTGAGATATATTAATAGCTATTTACTGCTTTTTAAAATTATGTCAGACAATTAATTGTTTATACAATACAGTTTTCCATATAATTTAGATATATCAACTCAACAATATTTATCAAGTATATGTTACATACAAGACACCTCCCTCTGATTGAGGAATTCAAAGGTATGCTAAAAACAAACAAACAAAAAAAAACCAAAAGCCTATTGCAGTTATCTTAATAATTAAATTCTAAGGTGGAATTTGATAGGATCTACAAGAGATAGAAAAGGTGCTATAAGGGTCTGAAGAAAGGAAAGTTCTTATCACTCCTATTAAATCATGAAAATCTTTATTAAAGATGTATTTGAGATAGACATTGAGGGATGAATGGGAATTTCAAGTTGATTCACAGGGCAGGGTAGTGGCAGACACTGCTGGAGGAAGGAATGGATAACTATACAGCAAATTGGCTGGAGCTTAAGTAGGAAAAACAAAGTGGGAAAGTTCTTTTGGGAAATTAATTCCATAGGCAAGAACTCAGTTCAAGAAAATGAAAGAAATTCCCTTACCACCACAGAACTTAATAAAAACTCATTTTCAAAGAAAGATCTAAGAATAAGAATAATAAAAACAATAAAATAAATTGAGGAAAAAAGATTGCAAAGTTAAAGAAATAAATGAGGAACAAAACAATATTAAAAACAACACATTGGACACCAGGCCTTAAATTTAATTATTGAAATAAAGTACTAAAATATAAGGTTTAGTGCAGAGGGCAAATATAAAAAATAAAACATTTAGATGGTTACACCATACTTCATTAAATCAAAGGTGTCACCAACTTTGAGACATATCAGTATTTTATGTACCATTCAAAAAAGGGAAAAGCATTGCCAATTACTCTATGACATAACGCTGTCTATTTCTTGGCATTTTTCATTTACTGAAGGAACTCATTTAATCTTAGACATAGATTGTTTTATATTATGTATTGTTCTGGTGTGTACAAGAAGGACACATTATCAAAATATATAACAAGGAAATTAGTCAAGACATTCCCAGGTCTTCATATTATGTCCAGTTGCTCTGAATTGCTTTTCAACCCAGTATTGTTAATATGTTTTTTTTTATTCCATTTAAAGTCTCAGCAACACAATATAACATCATCATCTAGTTGTGGGTGCTATTGCCTGGTAAAGAAATATGGCATTTTAGTCATTCTGCCATTGATGAATATTTGTTTCAAAGATAATCCAAATATAAATAACAGATAAACTGAATAAGAAAAATTAAAGAATAAATTTTTGAGGACATATTGAAATTGTAAGAAAAAAATATTCAGGAAGCAAAGTACACTTCGTTCCAGATAAAAAGTATAAGAAATTTGGATTTGGGAAAAATACAGTTTTTAAAATAGACTCTCTCTCTCTCTCTCTCTCTCTCTCTCTCTCTCTCTCTATATATATATATATATATATATATATATATATATATATATATATATACACATATATAATATTTTTATATATTTTTAATATATATATATATATATATATATATATATTTTTTTTTTTTAAGGAAAAAAAAATGGCATAAATGATAGAGGCTCTGTTCATTGCTCCAAATCAGACCAAATCAAAGTTGTGATGGAAACAAGGAGCAGCAGCAAGGAAAAATCACCTGGGTTGAATAAATCACACAACTAGAGAGAAATCTAGGAAATCACCCTGCAATGGCAGAAGGTAGGATGATGCAAGGGCGAGAGGGTGAGTGAGATGGAGGCTGTGGTACCAGCAGCAGCAGCAGTACTGGCAGAAGCCTCTTAAAGGAGTAGCTTCCACAAGTGGATTTTCACCGTGATGGACCTGCTCACTCTCAGCACCAGTGTTGATTTGGTTGTGCACAGCGGGCACCAAGGACTTACCGAGATATTGTTAGAGTGAGAGCTTAGGTGAGATGCACTCTGTACAAAAGTGCCGGCAGTATCCATTGTTTCCTGTTGAGCCTTCCCCACTCCCAGTGCACAGAGGCAGTGCTGCTATAGCTATGACATCATCAAACTGGATAACAGAGTTCGCTCTGACCAGAGGATGCCCTGAAACCCTTCTTTCCCCAACTCAAAGCCTCACCCAAGCCACATCCAGGTATATCCTCACCAAATCAGGAACTCCTTGCTGAGCAGCATCTAGACTCACACTGGAAGCAGTTGGCCTCAGTTTCTGGTGTGGCCCTTTCAGGCAAATATAAGCATAGCATCTCTGGATTGCTTGCTGAATCTTAACAGATGGCTCCAGAGAGGTAGAGGCTTGGGATAAATTTGGCCTGCAGCTGAACTCCTTTCAGGACTATGCCACTGGACACCTACTTCACAAATCCACACTATCAAGACCGGGAGACTTAGGAACTTTGATTATGACATAGAAACAGACACAGAAAGGCAGCCAAAATGAAAAGACAAAGAAGCAGAAACCATATGAGAGAATAGAACAGAGATCCGGAAATAATAAAGTCAAGCAATCTAATAGATGCAGAGTTCAAAACACTGGTTATAAAGATGCTCAATGAACTTTTCAGAAGTGTAGGGAATTTCAACAGAGATAAAAACATAAAAATGGAAATGGTAATTATAAAAGTGAACCAGTCTTAAATGAAGAACCCATTATCGGAGATGAGAATTATAGTAAGAGTAATAAACAGAAGAATAAACAAAGTGAATAAAGAAGAATACCTTAACTAGAGGACTTGCAATCAGAACAGCAAGAGATAAGATTCCAAGACTTTAAAAATAATTTAAGTAGAATATGGGACACTATTAAGGGTCCAAATATCTGTCTGATCAGTGTAACTGAAGAAAATCAAGATGTTGAACAGCTATTTGAAGAAATGATGACAGAAAACTTCCCTAACCTGGAAAAGAAAATGGACAAAAAACAAAACAAAACAAAACAAAACAAAACAAACAAACAAAAAAAAACCAGGAAAGTCAGAGAATTCCAAAAATCAGAGATCCAAAGATGCCCACACCAAGAAACATCATAATTAAATGCCAAAGGTTAAATACAAAGAAAGAATATTAAAAAGCAGCAAGGGAAAAACAGAGTTGCTTATAAAAGAACACCCATAAGACTGGCAACTGATTTCTCAAAAGAAATATGCAGGACAGAAGGTTTGGCAAAAAAAAAATATTCAACAGGATGAAGATCCAAGATCTATAACCAAAAATAATTTATCCATTTAGAGTTGAAGGACAGATAAACAGCTTCCCAGACAAAAATAAGCAAAACAAATGTATCACCACCAAACTAGTATTACAGGAAATTACAGGAAATGTTGGAGAAACTTGTTTAAGAAAAAAAAAACATGTATAAAAAACAGGAATAAAGAATGGTAACAACTATTTTTCTATCAATAAGTACCTTAAATGGAAAAGGATTAAGTGCTCCAACGAAAAGATAGAGTGGCTGAAAGGATAAGAAAACAAGACATCTACATAGGAAAAGGAAGGAGATGGAAAAAGATATTGCCTTGATGGACCTAGAAAGTATTTAAATCAGAGAAAGACAAACACTATATGATTTCACTTATATGCAGAATCTAAGGAATAAAAAGAACAAACTAATCAAAAACACTCACAAACATAGTGAACAATTTAGCGATGGATAGAGGGGAGGGGTGTTTGGGGGACTGAGAGAATGGGGTGAAGGGTTAAAGAAGTACAAATTAGTAGCTGATGGATGGTCATGGGGATGAGGCGCACAGCATAGGAAATACAGTTAGCATATTCAATACGCTGGCTAGGTGGAGGGTCAGGGGAGGGAGGGAGCAATTGGGGAGATCTTTTTTACGAACTATAAAGATTTCTAACCAATGTACTGTATACTTTAAACTAATTAAAATAAATAAATTATAAAAATAAAAGGAAAAAAAGAATCTAAGCTGGCAATCAAACTTTCAGAGTTCAGATCAGTGTTCTTCCGGTTACCATCTTTATCTTTCAGGCAATCTTTGCTACCTCTCTGGGGATTAGAATATCCATATCTCATACATTTGTCATGAGGATTAAGCAACTGTCAATAAGTGTGTCCAATAAATGTTAGGTACCCATATCATAAAAAAACAAAAACAAACAAACAAACAAAAAATGAGAGAGAGAGAGAGAGAGAGAGAGAGAGAGAGAGAGAGAGAGAGAGAGAGAGAGAAAGAACCTCTCAGTCATTCAGAATTTCAGATTCTACTCTGGCTAACATGGAGTAACAGGGGTAGGATTTTCACTTCCCCTTGAAACTAAAAAAATTGACTGACTCTCTGAAACAAAGGTTTTCAAGAGATTACAGACACTAGGCAACAAACCACTGTAATCTCTGAGAGAGCTGTAACATGAAGTGAGACCTATGATTGCCCTAATTTTCTTCCTGGAGAAGGTTTCTAGGTCTCAGTATAGAAGAGGGGACCCCAGGCAAAGCCCAGTGGTTCATCTGAACTGAGAAGATGAAGGTGAGTGTCTGGGGAGGCCAGGTGCCCAGAGTTCATAGGGAAGAGTGCCAGAGAGGAGAGAGTGGTCCAGTGCAAACTCTGGAGATCTACAGGTGCCCCCCTCCAGTCTACAGCTGAGCGGATCAGCACTTGTACATGAAGAAGCTATCTGAGAACAACTGAAAGAATTATGGAAATAATTTTTGAGCCTCACACAAGGCCAGAAATTGTTCCTGTTTCAAAAAGACACACCTGAAAAACTCAGAATTCATGGGCCATTGGGTAGAGTGCCCAAATGCCTCAATCATTGGATTTAGGTCTAGACTAAATGTTGCTTTGGGCCAACCTAACAAAGCTTAGAAGCAAAACTTGAAAGGTTCACTATTTGTTGAATAGTTCCAAATAACTCCTTCGATGACATGTCTGATGAAATCTTTTGCCCATTTTTTTCAGCTGGATTTTTTTGTTTTACATGATTGAGTTTTAAGAGTTCTTTATATATTATCTCTCCAGTATTATTGAGATACAATTGACATATAATATTGTATTGGTTTAAGATGTATAGCATAATGATTTGACATGTTTATATTTCAAAATGATTACCACAATTTTATTTAATATCTATTACTTCACATAGTCACAAAGTTTGCTTGAGATAAGAACTTAAGATCTACTCTTAAAAATTTTCAAATAAACAATACAATACAATTCTTGATAAATGATCTTTTTTAGATATGCTATTTGCAAATATATTCAGTGTGTGGTTTGTATTCTTATTCTCTAAACAATGTCTTTCAAAAAACTGAATTTCTTGTTTTGATAAATTCCAATGTATCAGCACACACACACATGTTCACAGCAGCTTTATTTGCAGTGAAACACCTGGAAACAATGCAAATGCCATTAGGAGGTGAATGGATAAATAAATTGCGGTATATTCACCTAGTGGAACATTATTCAGTGATAAGAACAAAATATTTATGTACACAACAAGAATGAATCTCAAAATAATACTGCTCAGTCAAAGATGCCACATCAAAGTAAATAAACAGACAAACAACAAGAAAAGAGCACATACTGTATGATTTAATTTATCTGTAACTCTAGAAAATGCAAGCTAACATGCAGTGATAAAAGTAGAGAATGGAAAAGAGGAGATAGGAGCAACATGGAGAGATTATAAGTGAGCACAAGGACATCTTCAGTGGTGTTAAATATCTGCATTATTTTGATTGTGGTGATTAGCTCATGGAAATATATATTTAAAAAATTTACCTAATCATACATTAGAAATATGTATATTTTATTGCATGTTAATTATACTTCATTAAAGCTTTCAAAATTAGTTTTTCAGTCATTAAAGCATAAGAATCAAGTACAAAAAAAGGTGAAAAACTCAAGCTAGCCTCAGATCTCTCCATGGCCATATCATGTTTTTTAAAATTTTATTTTATATTTTATTTAATTTATTAAATCTTCATTTAATTTAATTTTGTTTTATTTTATTAATGATTTTATGAAGACAGTTAACAGATTTTTTTTTCAAGTAAGAGCCCAGAGGATACAGCATCTGTGATAATTTCTTTAAAAGAAAAGTCAACAACTGCAAATTATTACAAGTGTAACTACTGCTATAGATCAGTCCAGGGTGCTATTGCAATATATTTTGAGGACCCTGATCCAGTCTGAGTGTCTGAAGATGGTGCCTCTGGGGTAAGTACATTTGTGCTAATATAAAGAACAGTTTGATGGATGAAGAGGAGTCAGAAGAGTACTTTTGGAAGAAAGAAGACATGCAAATGAGGTTTTTCCTTAATAGTGAGCTAAAATCTGCTTAGGGGAAATGGTACCAGATCCAGAAAAATCAATTCAAACGTTTAAATGTTTGGCCAAAGCCACACTAGAAAGTGGCAAAGACTAGACAAAACTTAAATACTTCACTTGACATATATTTGATCTTTAAAAAAAATCTATATAATTTAATCATCTGAGCTTAAAAAGAGGAATCATACTACCATTGGGAAAATATAAAAGATACATGCAGAATTTTTCAAATGTTTTTCTTTTTCTAAACAAACAAACAAAAATTCCCAATGGTCTACCAATTTCTTATTGAATAAAATGCAAACTCATTTGTGTGACATACAGAGCCTGTATCATTTGCTCAATGTCTACTTCTCTATATGCATTCATCTGTCTTTCTTTTTTGTGCTCCTTCTGGTCACATTACAACGTGCAACTTTTAAACACTGCTGTTTCTCACCTTTATGAGACTGGTTCCTCTGTCTTAAAGCTTCTCTCTCTTGCCCAGCAGATGTCCACTAGGTTAAACTCCTCCTCCAAGGAGAACTCACTGGTTGGGGCAGCCTGTGCCCAAGTTAGAGGCATTCTTGTAGCCAGCAGAAATTATGTGCTCCACCAAACCTTTTCACAGCCCTGTCATTTTTCAAACATCAAAAAGAATGTTAAATAAGAAATCTGAAAGTTAAGCACCTGAAAACTACAGTGTTTCATGTGTTAATGGGCAACCCTGAAGTCCCAGGGAAAGAAAGAGCGTTTTGGAAGAGTTGAAATAGAACTGTTAAGCAGTGGTTTTCAAACATTTTAAATGGCGGAGACTTTTCCTTTACACTATTTCCTTCACATTATTCCTGTATATAACATAAAGTAGAATTTAACAGTAAAAGTTTAATTTATAATTTCACCTCTTTAAGGGCAATTAATAAAAACAATGGGGCAATTTAGAGAACACTAAATTTTAATACCTAATACATTTGAGTGTATGTGCTTTTAATTACAATTTTATTAAAAGTTTTTAATGTGTTTTTAAAAAGTCATCCAAACATTTACAAACCTTGAAACAA
The DNA here is from genome assembly GCA_030015415.1 of Cynopterus sphinx. Taxonomy (NCBI): domain Eukaryota; kingdom Metazoa; phylum Chordata; class Mammalia; order Chiroptera; family Pteropodidae; genus Cynopterus; species Cynopterus sphinx. The sequence goes on along the minus strand of CM057391.1, from coordinate 45,244,789 downwards.
TCTTGAATGTGATTTGAAAATTACTGCCCTAAGTCAGGTGGAGTAGGGCTTAGACTGAGGTGAGCTGACATTTAAGGAATTCAGTGGTGTTTTGATTTAAGCCTGGTTCTTTCCAACTCTAAAATCTTGTGCTCTTTCCATTGCATAACTGCTCCCTGAGCATTGCAAATTCACCCTGAGGAGTTACAGACAAGCATTTACACAGTCCTAAGTTCTAATTAACATACCAGAAAATGTACTGGCAGTGGGGGGAGCAGTGGACCCCAATAATTCTTCAATCTGCAAACTGCTCACTCTTCTGTAAGGTCAGCCAGAGCTGGATGGACTCTGCAGCCCTCCAAAATACACATTTGGTGAGACCACAATGAACTGCCTTGGGAAGCTTAACAATAATAAAAAGGAAAAGTATTTGACTTTGTCCGAATACTTTTAGGAACAGCCAGTATCAAGTACATTTGTGAGGTTCCTTCACCTTAATAGAAGCAGAAAGTTCTAAATGGAGTCATTGTGCACAAGGTTGGAGGCAATCTGAGCCACTGCCAAACCACATGAGGATAATAGGCATCTTGACACAGCAACCAGAGCTATGCAAAGCTTATACACACAGACTCTGAGCTTTAGCCTGTCTAAAAAATCAGGGAGGTTGCATGGTATATTAAATTTACTGAATTTTATAGCTAACATCTGGCCTCAAGGACAGCTGTGGTCAGGTTTAGTGAAAAACTTCAGTGAAAAATAGCAAAGTCAAAATATTTGAGCCTCTCAGTTTACACTAAAGTAATTTGTTAATCAGTTGATCTACATTAGGGCTTAATATTTTCTAGTTTCATTTTACTTGAGGTGAGAGTGAACTTCTCAAATGGAGTTAAACATCATCCCTTGGACTCAAGAGAGTCTTATTTATAAAGTGCTGTATTTTCTCTTTGAGAAACATATTTTTATTATTAAAAAATTATAAATGTTTCTTTTAAATTCTCTTGAGTTTTACTCACATTGATATTAATTGATACATAATGATGAGTCAGTAGTGTATGAAGCCGATGTAGAATGACCAGCAACTAAACCGGTCTCCCCAAAATTCTGAGATTTTTAACAAAATGATATTTAGTATAAATAGCAACTCTTACTCATATATGTATGTGTGTAAACAAAACTGAAGGACTTTATATTTGATACAGAAAAGCTGCATCTCAAAACTACTGAGTTCTTTCAGCAGTCTGTTTCTTATCTATCAGAAAACAACATGGATTTAATGTTACCCTGAAGGACATAGGAAAACAAGACATGCCCTCTAATCCTCCATTTGAAGCTTCTTTAATTAGCCAAGAACATTTGAAATAAATTAAGATGGTTAACATCTGCCTCTCTTTTTTAGAAAATTATCTCTTTATTATAAATTAATACTTTGTCTGGGTATGATTGTGAGTTTCATTAATCCATGGATTTGTGTTTTCTGAGCACTTGAGCACTGGGCCAGAAGCACCAGCTGTATTCTAAATTACTCTAAAATCCATCAGTAGACATAGAGGAAGAATCAGATAATTAGCTAGCACATAAGGCTTTTGCCTTACCCTGTGTAGCAGCTGATTCAGCTACAGTGAAGAATCTTGGAAAACTGTCTTGATATTCCTGGTTAACATCACAGTGAAATGGCGTAGTAGTACTTTGGGCTCCTGGGAGAGAAACACACCTCAGTCAACACTTCACTAATTATCAGAACACAGAAGAGGCCTATTAGATGGTTGCTTTGTTTTTTAGCCTTCTCAGTATGATGTTTACTGATATCAAAGAAATAAAGCAGACCTAGACGAGATAGTTCTTTAAGAGCTGTGGGTATTAGAAAAGACCTTTAAGAAGAGGGTGGGCCTTCTACCCCACACACATACTCCATCTACCCTCTCTTTCTTCAGCTGTCATATACAGTATAAAGTTTTATTATAGTTCTTCAGAGTGACCACACTGTTGTTGCTTATACTTCATTTAATGAATACAGCGTAATGAGGTGGTTCTGTGAATTCTGAAATATTATTTCTTGCTAAAAGCTGGAAAGATTAAAAGCCTATATTGAGAGAGTAAGTGCCTTTTCACTGAAAGGACTATATACACCTTCTCATATTTACTTGCCTTCTTGCTCAAAAAAGACTTATTTGATTTGAACAATAAATTGTTATAATATGCCTTTAGACATGATTCTTTTTAAAAATTAGTTCCCTAGTTCAAAAATAGTAGAATATTGATATGTGAAGAATAATATTTATAATGTGTGTTCACTTAACATTAATGTCCTCAGGTAACACTTTGCTGGAGATATAATCAAGGCTTTTAACCCAGGAAGAAAATTAGGTTCTAATATATGTAATTGCTAAGATGTAGAATGGAACTAACAACTAGTGTTTCTATTTTTCAGTCTTGTGCTCATTTTAGAGCACTAAATCTAAGGAACGCACACACACACACACAACACACACACACACACACACAAAACACTAACCAGACCCTGAAAATGTTTACCATACTATGTTTTACAAGGCTTGACTGAAAGACCTTCTGGTTTTAGTGTATGTCAGGCTAGGGACCTAGATAAACTCACTGAAAATAAAAAATCTAGATAAAATATTTTTTAAATTATGTTAAAATAACTACTCAATTGTGATATAAATATCTTCAAGGAAAAAACAGTTGTCTATTTCTTTACTGCTCTATTCCCAGCACATAGAATAATAGTAACTGGCATATTATAGGCACTCCACAAATATTTGCTGTATGATTGCTTCGGTGAGCTAGCAGGAACGTAATGAATACTTAGGCCAAAATTTAAGTGAAGGTGAAAATCTAGAAGGCGAGCATAGCCAGTTTCATTTCAGCTAGTATTTTTACTTCGAGAAGATTTGCAGAACCTGAACATTTAAGCTTTTATGATCCTGTGGGAGTAAAGAACAAAAAAAAAAAAAAAAAAGAAAAGAAAAAAGAAAAGAAAAAACACTGTCCCTTCCAAGTAAGAGTGTCTAATGGGAGACTTCACTCCATAGTATGGGAACATCAAGAGGCTATATCTTAAGTATGAGTGTGAACTAGAAATAAATTCTTCCCCAACTTTCTACTAGAAAATGGTAAAAAGGAAAAGAAGATAAATAATAAAATTGCCTGTCTCAAATCATGAACTGAGCAAAAAGGAGAAAAGACTGGGAAATTACAGTTATAAGCCAGCTCTCATGTGGATTTACTAACCCAATTTCATAACATGTGAATGGCCAAAATAATTGTAAATGGAACTGTTTAAATAATCCTACATTGGTTTCCACCTGGCAGAAGAAAGCAATAATACTCTTCAAAAGTATCTCAGCTCTTACAAATTTCCTCTATCCAAAAAAAAGTTACATGGGAAAATTAGTAGCTCACATTTTAAGAATGACTTAATAGGTGAAGAAACAAGATACATTTTTGCATGAGAAACAGCAGAGTTGAAAATTCTATGTAAAAACAAAACAATTATGTTTTCAAAGTTAAATAAATAGAATACATTATAAATTTGCAAATATGAAGAGAGAATAATGTAAAAAAAAAGCAGATATTAAAGATGATTTAAAACTTCTAGATCAGACAAAACTGAATATTAAATGCTAAATGAGAAGGTTGAGCTGAGTGATTTATCTAGAAAGTAGTATAAAAAGACAAATAAATAATTATAAAAAAGGATACAGAATAAAATTAATGTGATACACCACATAAACAAAATAAAAGATAAAAATTATATATTCATATCAATAGGTGCAAAAAAGCATTTGACAAAATTCAACAACCATTTTTAACAAAACTTTCAGCAAAATAGGAATACAGGAAACATAACTCAACATAATAAAGGCCATATGACGAACTCACAGCTAACATCATACTCAATGGGAAAAAGCTAAAAATGTCCACAGATGTCCACTTTTATCACTTTCATTCAATATAATGTTGGAAGTCCTAGCCCCAGTGATTAGACATGAAAAAAAAAATAAAATGCATCCAAATTAGAAAGAAAGAAGTAAAACTGTCATTATTTGCAAATGACATAATACTATGTATAGAGAACCTCAAAGATTCCATCAAAAAAGTACTAGAACTGATAAATTAATTCAATAAAGTAGCAGGATACAAAATTAATATTTAGAAATTGGTTGCATTTTAACCATTAATAAAAAGCTATCGGAAAGAGGAATTTAAAAAATCTCATTTACAATTGCATCCTAAACAAAAAACAAAAGCAACAAACCACTAAGAATAATCTTAACCAAGGAGGTTAAAGACCTGTACTCAGAAAATTAGAAGACATAAAAAAAATGGGAAAATATACAAATAAATGGAGTACATATACTGTGCTTATGGATAGAAAGCCCAGAAATAAACCCATGCCCATATGGTCATTTAATTTATGACAAAGAAGGTAAGAATACACAATGGGTTAAGACAGTTTATTCAATAAATGGCGATGGGAAAACTGGACAGATACATGGAAAAAAAATGAAACTGAACCACCTTCAAACACCATATAAAGAATAAACTCAAAAAGAATTAAAGACTTAAATGTAAGACCCCAAATCATAAAATTCCTAGAAGAAAACATAAGTAGTAAACCCTCTGGCATTGCTCTTAGTAACATTTTTAAAATATATATCTTCTTGGGCAAGGGAAACAAAATAAAAAATAAATGTATGGGACTACATAAAACTAAAAAGATTTTGCACAGCAAAAAAAAAAAAATACTGTCAGCAAAATGAAAAGACAGCCTACTGAATAGGAGAAGATATTTGTCTATGATACATCTGATAAGGGGTTAATATTCAAAATACAACTCAATGCCAAATAAACAAATAATCCAATTTGAAAATCTTCAGAGGAACTGAGTAAGTATTTTGCCGAAAAGGACATTCAAATGGCCAATAGACAGATGAAAAGATGCTCAAGGTCACTAATCATCAGAGAAATGCAAATTAAAACCAAAATGAGATGTCACTTCATACCTGTCAGAATGGCTATCATCAATAAATCAATAAACAGCAAGCACTGGTAAGGATGTGGAGAAAAGGGAACTCTTGTGCATTGTTGATGGATTGCAAATTGGTACATCTATGGAAAACAGTTTGGAGGTTCTGTAAAAAATTAAAAATAAAACTATCTTATGATCTAGCAATTTCATGTCTGGTTATATATCTGAAGAAATTCAAAACATTAATTTAAAAAATATATATACCTTTACATTTTCTACAGTGCTATTTACTATGAGAAATATACGGAAGCAACCTAAGTGTTCATCAACAGACAATTGAATCAAGTAGTGATACATATATACAATGGAATATTACTTGGCCATAAAAAATGAAACCTTACCTTTTGTGACAACATGGATGAACCTAGAGGATATTATATTAAGTGAATTAAGTCAGATAGAAAGACAAATACCATATGATCTTATTTATATGTAGAATCTAAAGAACAAAACAAAGAATCAAACAAAACAAAAATGGTCATAAATAAAAAGAACAAACAGATGGTTTCCAGATTGGAGTAGCTGGATGAAAATAATAAAGAGATTAAGAAGTACATATTGGTAGTTATGAAATAGTCACAGGGATGTCAAATACAGCATAGGGAATATGATCAATAATATTGTAATAACTCTGTATAATGCCAGACTAATTGGAAGATCACTGTATGAATTATATAAATGTCTAACCACTGTGCTATACATGTGAAACAAATATAAAGTAATATTGAATATAAACTATAATTTAAAAAAGGAGAGAAATATGGAGGAGGATAAAAAGATCTAATTTATACTTAACTGGAGTTCTGGAAGTAGAGGAGAAAAAGAATGTAACAAAGGAAATAGTTGAAGAGGAAATGGTGAGAAATTTTCAGAGCAATAGAATCAAGAATTTAAATATCTAAAAAAGAGTAAACAAGATGATATACACAATAATATATATCATGTTAATACTGGGAAACATCAATGACAGGGCAGAGATGCTAAAGAAAGCAATAGATAAGAGGAAATTTGCCTTCAAAGTATATCAGACTGGCAGCAGACCTCAAAAGCCAATGGAAACTAGAATACAATGAAATGAAATTATTATTATATTGGGAAAACAAGCAAGCAAACAAACTAAGTCCAGAAACTATTCAATCTAGTAGTCTTTGCCCAGGAAAAATACATTTCAAAAAATGTTAGATATTTTTAGATAAACAAGAATTGACAAGTTTTACTGCCCACAGAAATCACTAAAGAAAATTCTAAAGTAGGTTTTTAAGATCAAAGAAAAATAATTTTCAGGTAAAAATTTAGAATGCCAGAACAAAAAGCAAAGAAAATAATAGATATTTGGGTAGCATTTAATGACAATTGACTGAATAAACTCATAATAATTCTCTTGAAATAAAGAGAAAAAATGTAGTGAATGAAGTTAAGATGTTCTAAGATCCTTTTATTTTTGGAGAAGAGGATAAAGATATCAATGAAATTTACTGTTGATATATTATGTGCATATTATAATTTCTTAGTCAAACAAAAAATAGAAACTAAATATACAATACCCAAACTATAGGAGAAAAAGATTGATAAAAAACAAGATTCAAAAAAGTTCAAAAATAAAAAAAGTTAACATGTAACTGATGATACAAACAAAAAACAAGAAATAAGACAATAGCTAAAAATCCAAGTATAGCACATTAGGCATTACAGCAAATGTAAATAGTCTAAATAATAAATAATCTAAATTAAAATGGTAAAGTCATCAGGCTAGATTTTTAAAAATCCAACTCTGTGGGATATATGTTTACACAAGAAAGATTCCTAACAATAAGGACAGGAAAGGCTAAAAGCAAAGGAATGAAAAATATGTATCAAGAAATATCAATAGCAACAATAATCAATGTATGTTAATAATATAATAGATATTAAGGCAAAAAGATTTTCTGTATATAAGTTAATTTAAAATTATAAATGACCCAATTTGTTAGTTAGATATAACAATTGTAAATGCGTGTACATCAAATAACGTAGTCTGCTTGAGAAGCCAAGGACAGAGTAATGGCAGGTCACAGCATTCTTCAGAAAATAAAAAAATATTTATTTCTAAAAAATAAAAATCTACTCTGAGTGGAGCCTGCTGTAACTAGTTTTAGTTGACAAGAATATATATATATCATCTATCTATCTATTTATCTATCTATCTATCTATCATCTATCTATCTATCTATCTATCTATCTAAATTTTATAGCAAATAATTGAAAAGAAAACCATCAACAGCTAAATAATTAATATTATGTTTAGGCAATGGAATACTATAGAATATTGAAAAATAAATCAACTACACCATACATCGACATAAAAGAATAACAATAATTTAAAAAATGATAAGCAAAAATTATCAAAGTACATATAGTATAATTCCATTTGTATGAGTTTTAGAAACACTCCAAACTAAGCAATACTGCTGATTCTTTCAAAAGTCATAAAATTCTAAAAAAAAAAAAAAAAAAAAAAAAAAAAGGTGCAGCAATAATGATCTCAAAAGCCAAGATAGTGATTATGTTTGGTGGGGAGATAGGCATGAAGAACAGAGCAGATATCTAAGAAAATGGCATAATCTATTTCTCAGGTATTTGCTTTTCTGCTTTATTATTATTTAAGCCAACTATTTAAGTATAACATATATTCACAAAAGTATATAAATGGATATAAACAGCTCAATTAATAAAGCTAAAATTTTCAGCACACCAAAATCTAAACTCTCCTACATCAGAATTACTAGCTATCCTAATGAAGAAAAAAGATAGTAAGCAGATATGCACAAAATACATAATGGCGAGTTGCTAACCCCTTCTCAAAGGTTACTCTATTTAACTTCTAATACTATCAGTTAGATTTGCTTGTTTTTGAATTTTATAACAATAAAATTACATGGTATATATACTCTTAGTTTTGTTTTGTTCCTTTTTCTTAATACTTTATTTATGAAATTGTCCCATGTTGCTGCATGGATAAGTAGTTTGTTCACTCCATGATTTACAATTTTTAAATTGTACATATATATTTTAAATACTTTTCTGTGCTTTTTTTTTTTACAATAAAACAAATGAAAATAAAACTTTTAAAACTCAGATTCAGTAGGTAGATAGTTGCTGTTCCTCTTTGCAGTTCCCTTAAAGTTGTAAATTCCAACTATCCAAATATTTTAGACATTAAATTTTCTGAGAGAGGCTGGAATAAAAGTCGTTTCTTAAACACTTCAGTCTTTCTACTTCTGCACCCAAGCTCAAATCAGACATAGGAATAACAGATATGGAATCTGTCAAGTAAGTTCACCTAAAGGGTTTATATAACCAAAATTAAAATAGCAAAAATAGAAAGTGCTTACTTAGCTAGATTCTCCCAGTAGTTCTGCTCCTGACAAAAGTATAGAATACATAAGGTGCCTCAGGCACATGGCTCTTTCCAGCTCTACCCTCTTCACACATGTACACCTGTTTGCCCTTTTGCCCTATCTTTTCCATTTTGATCTGTAAATCCCACCCCTGCACCACACTTAACCCAGATTTCTCCATATGTAGTGAAAAGAAAACTAATATAAGAACTCACAGTGAAATGTGAAGAAATGACGGATTATTTGATATTTTCAGAGGCTGTCTACATTTTACAAAGTCAATGGTAAAGAGAAAGTTCAATCATGATAATAGAATATTGGAAGTTTTGAATGAGCCTTTTACATCACATCAAGTAGGCATTAGCTCAATTTGCTTGCAGTGAGAAGACTCCAGATCTTTTGTGTCAGGAGGCTTTATTTATTGTAAACAAGGAGACTTCTGACATCAGGAAGAAGCCTTAAGCTTTATTCTTGTTTTCTCCAAATCAGAAATCACAATTCAAAGATGAAAGCTAATTTTCATAGCAGAAAAACCTTTCCAAGCTGCTGCCATTGAAAAAAGTCAATTTCTGCAGAGGTCATGATAGGAAAACATGAAAGCATTGTTCACTCTTCCAGGCTGAGCAGTGCATGGAATGCTTGCATCTATAGTTACGTCTGAGGGAGATTTATTGGTCTGGTAGGAAACTGTCTTGGGAATAGCTGCCTGAAGCCAAACCTAAGACTGCCCCCAGAAGTATCTGAAGCAATTAGTCTGAGCATGTTGCTTTCACTGCATTCTTCTCTGGGGGTGGTGTTCATCTTTCCATCTAGGGGGACCATGCTTTCTGATTATCCTCAAAGAGTCCTGGTTTATTCTTGGAATCCTTTTGGTTTTACATTTGTCCTGAATTTTTCATTTTTTAACAAAATAGTAGTAGTAGTAGTAGTAGTAGTAGTAGTAGTAGTAGTAGTAGTAGTAGTAGTAGTGGTGGTGGCGGTGGTGGTGGCGGTGGTGGTGGCGGTGGTGGCGGCGGTGGTGGCGGCGGTGGTGGCGGCGGCGGCGGCGGCGGCGGCGGCGGCGGCGGCGGCGGCGGCGGCGGCGGCAGCGGCAGCAGCAGCAGCAGCAACATTAAAGTATCATGGGAATTGTTAGATACACTTCTTTTTACCTCTGGCTTCTGCCATGGTGTCATCTAGGAGTGGGGGGAGGTCCATAATCAGTGAGCAGAGTTTTTCTTTTATTGCCTGGTTAGAGCAGAGAGATAGCTAGTGATAGTTTACTCTCTTGCCTTAAGCCTTGCTATATGAAACAATTTTTGTGTGTGTGTGTGTGACATAGCATGTAAAATGGTGGCTGACAGCATGGTTGGACACCAGTGGCTAGAGACAACATACTCTTTCCAATTTCTAGTGATACAGTGAGAGAAGTGTACTGGCCATCTTGTATATCAGTTTTGATGCCTTGGTCAGCACTGTGAAACACAAGAAGACATGAGGCCACAAATCAGATCTTAAACTAAGTAAGTGGTTGAATTGGGCCTTATACCTGAATATATTTGCCTCGAAAAGTCATGCTCTTAAAAATACTACAAACTAATTCACCACTTTCACTAAGACTATAGAAAAGATTCAGCCTCCCTTTACAGTCTATGTTTCTTTCTTCCCAGGTGAATCCCATGTTCGTGTTATCAGTTGTACCATCATCTCAAGTTTCCATCTCCATGGAAACACTTGAGTGGTTAGAAGATCATAAGAGAATTCAACAACTTGGAGCATTAGTGAATTACAATTTTTTGGTCTAGTGATATTTCTTGATAACTTCTTTACTCACCTTTGATTACCTCGCTAAAAGCAATTATTTAAAATACAACTTTTCTGAAGCCTTCCATCCTATGCCTACATTTCTCTCCAAAAGTTACTTTGCATCCTGTACCATTTTTGGAGCATATTGAGGAGATTGGCTATGGATTTATCAATTTTTAGATATTATATTCTCCTTCCAACCTTTTTTCCCCCTCTCTGTTAATAGTCAAAGTATTCATTTGAGATTGTGATCGATCATCTCTGCTTCTGTCTCTCAAGGACCTGGCTCCATCACTTATTACTGTAACATTTGCTTTTATCCTACTCTACTCTCCTGTCTCATTTCCTCTGTTTCCAGACTTGATCAAGTATCCCTCATCAAAAGAAAAAACTATGCACACAAATAAAAATCTTGAAACTTAAACCATTTCTTAATGGTATCCCTTTACCCTTGATTTATCACTCTTCGCTTGAAGAGTCAAATCAGAGTAGAATATATTTCATCTCTTAATATTTTTTACTGCCCATTCTCATCTCAAACCCACATAATTTAGTTTATACCCTCACTAAACCTCTAAAACTGGTCCTGAAAAAAATCACTAATGTCTTCTCTATTGACACTTTAATATTTTGCTCTTATTTCCTTGATCTTCTGCATAATTTAATATATTTTATCTATTATACTTCTTTGAACTCTATGCAGGCCTGGATTCTTGTAACTACTACCTCTTGACTTTTCCTTTCTCTCCAAGTTCACTCCTATTTTTTCTTCTTATATCTATCTGATACAATCTCAAATCTGAGCATTTCTTCTCAATCTCCATGGGAACATGGTGTTCCCAAGAGTTCCACTAGGCTTGAAATTGTCCTCACTTGTTTTTTTGTCCAGGGAAATCCCATCTACACTCTTGGTTTATCTACTGTCTATGGGACAATGACCCTAAACTCTCTTTTTCATTTTTTCACTAATGCATAAACCTACTTTGTCCCTATTATATACTTAATTGTCACACAGATGTCTCATAGCTCATGAGGTTCCATATAATTATTTTTCCTTAAAACCCATTCCTTATAATCCCTAACTTTGTTTATCATGGTTCCACCACACAACAGCCTCTTAGGCCAGAAATCTGGGATTCATCTGTGTTTTTCTCCTCCCTTTACTGTTCAATGTTCAATGAACCATCAAAGTTACCCATTTTTTTTATTTTAAATCTATTTCAAAATGCTTCTAACTCTGTAAACATTCTATTCCCAGGTCCTCGACCTTTTATCCTTCCCTCTGTTTCTCTTCTTACACTCTCTTCATGCTATGCTACCACCAGGCTAATAAGAACATGCCACTAAATTTTTAAAGCAAACCTTTCATGGAGTCCCTGTTGCCTACAGGGTCAACTCTAGGCTCTCAAAATGGTAGACACAACTCTCTATGGTATGCAGGCTGAGGTTGAGCCTCACCTTGCCTCAGTCAGATTGTTGCCTCTCTATGAAGGACTCCAGGGGAAGCAAAGAGAAGTACCATCTTTTCCCTGCTGACATGAAATTCGAATATGCATAAACCAGCAGCAAGATGATGTAATCTCATCCAGTTTTCACAGATAATGTCCTGGGTGGCAATGTTTCCAAACTACAGCTGAAAGACACATGTGGTTTTATTTGGCACGAAATTCAGTAATTAACACCTGACTTTGTCATGCTCCTGGAAGTAGGGCCACTCTTGAAACTTGGCAGACTGAAAATGAGACCTTCATTGACTATACTGACTCCATCCCACCAGGAAAAGCTAAAGACTTTCATATCTATTGCTGGGTAATTACATATTTATATTGGCTACTTCTTGGACTGCATGGAGAAGTGTTGAATATTCTGGGTGATTATACAGAGAGTACCTGAAGCAAGAATGTTTCAAGGGCTATTTCTGAGACTGATTCTCTCCAACACTGTCCAGAAACTAGAAACAGTCAAAGAAACTCACTTTAGGAAACAGGCTGCACAGCAGGCAAAGGAGTGAAGCTTTATCTGTATCTGCAGTCACTCCCCAGTGCTAGCATCACCACCTCAGCTTCACCTCAATCATCAGGAATGAGATTCTCATAGCAGCACTGGTCCTTGGTGCCAAAAAGATTGGGGACTGCTGCTCTAAATGATGAAGTAGGTAAATGCTGCACTTGCCTTCTACCATGATCACATTAAAATTACAATTAAAATATAGAACAATCAATTTGAAGAAGTTCTATAACTAAAGGTATAAAGAAGAGACCTCATCAAAACTGGTAGGAGGGGAGGAGACGTGAAATAAACTGGCTATGCACTACAAGTGGTGGTTGATTATCAAGAGGCATATCTCAGCTATAGAGGTTTCCTTGCAAGAGGGAGAGGCTGCAGCCCCATACTGGGACTCTCTAGCCCAGGGTTTGCTGTCAGGAAAAGGTGTGCTCACAAAATATGGCTGTAAAAGTCAGTGGGGATTCTGACCATCTGGATGAGAAGAAAGGCTGCTGGAAACCAAGACAGCCCTTAAAGGGCCCCCACAAAGACTCACTGGCTTGTAGGCTCTCACTCTGGAACAGCAGCTTGGGAGACACCAGAGACATACAGGGAAAGATTAAGTTGTATGGTTTCAGGGTGAGGGCTAAAAGGATAGTCATTATCCCTGTGTTGCTCCCTCCTCCTGTGCAGCCTATAGACTGGAGCCTCTTGCCTGTGTTGAGACCTCCCCCACACACAACCAAATTTGAATCTGCATTGGCCTGATGAAATCTCCTCACTTCCCACTGATGACCTGCTGAGACCTTGCCCTGCCCAACTTGTGAATTGCTGAAGGCATATTCATGGCTGGGCAACCAGCCTATCCTATCCGCTTGGCCTGAGGCTTTTTCAACAGCAATCAGCAAGTCTTAGCTTGTATATATCAAGAGACACTTCTGGGGGTGGGCACCAGCCCCAGCTTGAAATGAAGTATTTCTTAAACAAATTTCAGGAGTTTGAGGGCCTGAGACAGGCAGTGGCTAGCCTTGATGTCATCTGAGACATTTGTAATCTGAAACATTTGTGAGTGGCCACATGCTCGACTCTGGCACCAAATCTGAACCTGTACTAACATTGTGAATACCACTTACCTCACCTGGTGACTTCTTGGGTCCTCACCTCAACCAAGCTAAATATTTCCCCAGGATCTCTCAGCTTTTGAGCCTTATGGGCAGCCAGCAGGCAATCTCAGTACTTGGGGTACCCTAGGACTTTTGCTAAGCAACCCCATGCCTGGTACTGGTGACCAGCTTCGATTTTTATGCCTCCAGATTCAGCACAGGCAGCAAGAAATTGCAAATACCTTTGTAACTCCTACCAGGTAGACCCAGGATGGTCACAAGCAGAGGCTGACCTTGGATTGCATGGGAGCCCCTCCCAAGAAGCCTCCGAATCAATACATTCAGAGGCTGGCATCAGACCACAATAGAGCACCACGTGATTAGTTCCACAAGTGGCACACTCAAAGGGTGGTCTCAACAGGCACATGAGCCTATTGGGGTGAATCTCACACAGCAGCTTATACCCTATAAGTGTAGCCAATCCTTATGGCTAGTTAGCCTGAGTCAATCCCACCCACTGATGTGCCAACAGCAATCAAGTCTTAACTATAACAGGAGAGCACACACACACAACACACACAAGAGGCACTACTGGATCATCTGGTACAGGTGATCAGGGAGACTATGCAACTGGGCCACACAGGGCACCTGCTACATAAGGCTGCCTGACCCAAACTGGGAGATGTAGAAATCTACCTAATACATAGAAATGAACACAGAGAGGTAGCCAAAATAAGAAAACAAAACAAAACAAAACAAAACAAAAATATGTACCAAATGAAAGAACAGGAGAAAACTCTAGAAAAATAACAAAATATAATGGAGGCAAGTAATCTACCAGATACAGAGTTCAAAGCACTGGTTATAAGGTTGTTTGATAAATTTAGAAGAATAGATGATCTCAGTGAGAACTTCAACAAAGTAATACTTAGCAGTAAAAGGACATAGAAATCATAAAAAAACTGTTAAAAATGAGGAGTACAATAACTGAAATGAAGAATAGACCAGAAAGAATCAATAGTAGATTAGATGAGGCAGAGGACTGAATCAGTCATTTGGGAGAGTAAGTATCAAAAAATACCCAATAAAAACAGGGAAAAGTAAAAAGAATTTTTAAAAAATGAGGAAAATTTAAGAGGACTCTAGGACAATATCAAGCACAACATTCACATAATAGAAGTAACAGAAGGAGAAGGGAGAGAGCAAGGTATGAAAACAAAAGACCCCCAAAAGTTAAAGCAATCTTGAGAAAAAATAAAAATACCAGAGATATCAAACTGTCTGACTTTAAATTATACTACAAAATGCCAATAATCAAAATAGCATGATATTGGCAGAAAAACAGACACATAGATCATTGAAATAGAATTTAATGCCCAGAAATAAACCCACATTTATATGGGCAAATAATTTCAACAAAAGAGACAAAAGCATTTAAAGGAAAAAATATAAAGTCTTTTCAATAAAGGGTGCTGGGAAAATTGGAAAGCCATATGAAAAGAATGACTTCTATCTGTCCTCATATGTGAAATTAACTTAAAGTGGAGCAAAGTCCTAAATATAAGACATGAAACAACAAATTGCATAGAAGAAACATAGGTACTAAACTCATGAACCTTGGATTTAGAGATAATTTTATGAATTTTACCTGGAAGGCAAAGAAAGTGAAAGCAAAAATAAATGAATAGGACTATATCAAACTAAAAAGCTTCTGTAGAACAGAAGAAACCATCAACTAAACAAAGAGGTAACCAATCAAATGGGAGAAGATATTTACAGACAACACCTCCAATAATGGGCTAATATCTAAAATATATAAGGAACTCATACAACTTGAAAACAATAAGATAATTTAATTAAAAAATGGGCAGGTGACCTGAATAGACTCTTTTCCCAAGAAGACACACTAACAGCCAACAGACATATGAAAAGATGCTCAACTTTACTATCTATGAAGGAAATGCAAATCAAAACTACAATGAGGTACCACTTCACCCCTGTAAAAATGGCTATCATCAATAAGACAAGTAATAACAAGTGTAAGAGAGATTGTGAAGGAAAAGGAGCCCTCATACTGCCAGTAAATTGGTATGGCCACCATGGAAAATAATATGGAAGTGGCTCCAATTTTAAGAATAGAGTTATCATATGACCCAATGATCATGTTCTAGGTATCTCCACAAATAAATGTGAAAACATTTATCTGTAAAGATATATGCATCTCAATGTTCATTGCAACATTATTCATGGTGGCCAAGACATGAAAATATCCAATGTGTCCTTCTATAGGTGACTGGATAAAAGATGTGGTACATATATACAACAGTACATATACACAAACATTACTGAGCCATAAGAAAAGATAAAATACTGCCATTTGTGACAACATGGACAGATCCTGAGATTATCATGCTTAGCAAAATAAGTCAGAAATAGTTGATGACCAAATGGTTTCACCGATATGGGGGATATAAAACTGAAAGCAACAAACAAGACAAACAAACAAAACCTCATAGATACAGACAACAGTTTAGATGTTAATAGAGGGAAAGGGAGGAGAAGTAAGGCAGATAAGGGTAAAGGGGGTTAAATATATGATGATGGAAGAAAATTTGGGTGGTGGATACATATGGTATTATTAAATTGCACACATGAAACCTATATGTTATTAACCAATATCGCCCAAATAAATTTAATTTAAAAAATCTATTTGAAGAAATAATGACTGAAAACTTTCTTAACTTGGTAAGGAAATAATCACACAAATCCAAGAAACACAGAGTCTCAGACAAGATGAACTTAAATAGTCTCACACCAAGACATATCATAATTAAAATGTCAAAGGCTAAAGACAAAGAAAGAATCCTAAACGCAGCAAGGAAAGGCAGCTAGTTACTTAAAAGAAATCCCCACAAGACTGTCAGCTGACTACTCAACAGAAACATTGTAGACCAGAAGAGATTGGCACAAAATAGTCAAAGTGATAAAGAGTAAGGACCTACAACCAAGACTACTTTAACTAGTAAGGCATCAATTAAAATTGAACATGAGATAAGATGCTTCCCAGACAGAAAAAAGCCAAGAGAATTAATCACCACAAAACAAGTAGTACAAGAAATGGTGAAACAACTTTTTAAAGAAGAAGAAAAGAGAGAACAAATAAAAATAATTAATATAATGGCCATAATTTTGTACCTATTGATAATCAAACTTAATGGATTAAATGCTTAATCAAAAGACATAGGGAGGCTGAATGAATAAGAAAATAAGACTTATACATATGTTGTCTACAAGAGACGCACCTCACATAAAAAGATACACAGATTATGAGTAAAGAGATACAAATGGAAATTAATAAAAAAGCTGGGGTAGCAAAAATTATATCTGTCAAATAAACTTAAAACAAAGGCTATAACAAGAGGCAAAGAAGAACAAAACAATAATAAAGAGATCAGTCTAACAAGAGGACTTAACCCTAGTAAACATTTATGCACCCAAAACATAGGAGCAACTAACTATATAATGAAAATATTTACTGCCATAAAGGAAAAGATTGACCATAATATAATCATAGTATGGGAATTTAGTACCACACTGACACCAATGAAGAGATCTTCTAGGCAGCAAATCAATAAGGGAACAGAGTGGCCTTAAACAACCCACTAGACCAGATTAATGTAACTGATATTTCTATAGCGTTTCACTCCAAAGTAGCAGAATATACATGCTTCTCAAGTTCACAGTGAACATTTTCCTAAATAGACCACATGAAAAGCCATGGAAAAAATATTAATGAATTTAAGATTGAAGTCATATGAAACGTCTTCCCTGACCACAAAAGCATAAAGCCAGAAATCAATTACAAGAAAAAAACTGAAAACTACACAAAAACATGGAGGATAAATAACATGCTTCTAAATGATGAATGGCATAACATGAGATCAAGAAAGAAATCCAGAGGTGCCTTGAAACCAATGAAAATAAAAATAAAAATACAGCAACTCAAAATTAATGGGATACAGCAAAAGCAGTTTTAAAAGAGAAATTTAAAGCAATGCAGGCCCATCTCAAGTAACAAGAAAAATCTCAAATAAGCAATCTAACTTTGAACCTAAGAAAACTTGAAAAAAAAAATAACAGCAAAGTCCAAAGTAAGTAGGAGGAAGCGAATAATAATGATCAGAGCAGAACTAAATGTAATAGAGTCTAAGAAAATCATACAAAAGATCAAAAAAACCAAGAGCTGGATCTTTGAAAAGATAAATGCAACTGATAAACTGTTAACCAGTCTTATTAAGAAAAAAAGAGAAAGGATCCAAATAAATATAATTAAAAAAGAAAAAAGAGAGGTGATGACTGGAACCACAGACATACAAAGGATTATAAAAAAATACTACAAGAAATTATATGTCAACAAATTAGACAATCTGGAAGAAATGAATAAATTCTTAGAAAAATACAATCTTCCAAAACAGACTCAAGAGTAAACAAAAATCTGAACAGACTGATAACTACTAGTAAAATTGAATCAGTAATCAGAAAATTCCCAACAAACAAAAGTCCTGGACCAGATAGCATCACAGGTGAATTTTATCAAATATTCAAGAAGTATTTCACCTTTTTTCAAACTATTCCAAAAAAATTCAAGAGGAGAGAAATAGTCACAGATCATTATATGAAGCCAGCATTATTCTAACTCCAAAACCAGACAAAGACACTGCAAAAAAGGTATACGCCAATATGCTTTATGAACATAAATGCAAAAATCCGCAACAAAATATTAGCAAACCAATTTCAGCAAAATACATTTACAATATGGTACACCATGATCAAATGAACTTTATTCCTATTGTGCAAGGTTGGTTCAGTATTCACAAATCAATTAACATGATACACCACATAAACAAAATAAAGAATAAAAAATACTATCACATCAATAGATGCACAGAAAGCATTTAACAGAATCGAGCATCCATTTATGTTAAAAACTCTCAGCAAAGTGGGAATAAAGGGAACATAATTCACCTTAAAAATGCCATATATGATAAACCTACAGCTAACATCTTACCCAACAGGGATAAGCTAAAAATGTTTTTCTTAAGATCAGGAATAACACAAGTGTGTCTACTTTCACCACTTTTTTCCAACACAGTATTGAAAGTCTTAATCCCAGCAATCGAATGGAAAAAATAAATAAAAGGTATTCACATTGGAAAGAAAGAAATAAGTAAACTCTCATTATTAGCAGAAGACATGACACTATATACAGAGAACCATAAAGATTCTACCAAAAAGTTGTTGGAACTGATAAATGAATTCAGTAAAGTAGCAGGATACAAATTTAATATTTATAAATCACTTGCATTTCTATACATGCATAATGAACCATCAGAAAGAGAAAGTTAAGAAAACAATTCCACCTAAAATTGCATTAATGAAAAACCAAAAATAAATTTAATCAAGGAGGTAAAAAAAACTCTACTCAGAAAACTAGACAACATTTAAGAAAGAAGACACAAATAAATGAAAACATATACTATGCTTTCAGATAGGAAAAATTAATATTCTTAACATATGCATACTACCCAAAGCAATCTATAGATTCAATGTAATTCCTATCAAAGTGCCAATAGCAATTTCTCACCAAACCAGAACAAATAATCCTAAAATTTATGTAGACTCATACAAGACTCCCAATAGCCAAAGAAATCTTGAGAAAGAACAGTTATAAGTATCACACTACCTGATATCAAACTATACTACAAGGCTATCATAATAAAAACATCATGGTACTTGCATAGATCAATGAACCAGAATAGAGAGTGCAGAAATAAAAACCTATGCCCATGTGATCATTTAATCTATGACAAAAGAAGAAAGAATATACAATGGATAAAGATAGTCTTTTCAATAGTACATGTAAAAAAATAAAACAGAGCCACCCTCTTAAACCAAGTACAAAACAAAACCCTCAAAATGGATTAAAGTCTTAAATGTAAGATTCGAAATCATAAAACTCTTATAAGAAATTACAGGAAGTAAACTATCTGACACTGCTCTTACAATTTTTTTTTTCCTGTTATATCTTCTTGGCCAAGGGAAACGAAAGAAAAAGATAAACAAATGAGACTATATCAAACTAAAAATATTTGCATAGCAGAGGAAACCATCAACAAAACAAAAAGTCTACTGAATGAAAAGAGATATTCACTAATGATACATCTGACAAGGGATTAATATCCAAAGTATATCAGGAACTCATGAAACTTAACATCAAACAAAACCAAACTATTTGATTAAAAAATGGGCAGAGGACTGGAATAGACATTTCTCTAAAGAGGACATACAAATGGCCAGAAGACATGAAAAGATGCCCAACATCTCTAATATCAAAGAAATGTAAATCAAAACCACAATCAGATATCACTTCACACCTGTCAGAATGGCTATTATCATTAAATCAAAAAACAAGTGTTGATGAGGATGTGGAGAAAAGGGAACCCTTGTGCACTGTTGGTGGGATTACAAATTGGTACAGCCACTCTGGAAAACAGTTTGGAGAGTCCTCGAAAAATTAAAAATACAACTGCTTTATGACCCTTCAATTGCACTTCTGAATATTTATCCAAACAAAATGAAAACTAATTCAAAAAGATATATCCAACGCTATGTTCACTGCAGCACTATTTACAATAGGCAAGATATAAAAGCAACCTAAATGCTTATCAGTGGATGATTGGATAAAGAAGTATGGTACATACATATAATGGAATACTACTCAGCCATAAAAAATGAAATCTTACCATTTACAGCAACACGAATGGCCCTAGAGGGTATTATAATGAGTGAAATGAGAAAGACAGATATCATATGCTTTTAGTTATATGTGGAATCTAAAGAACACAACAAAAACACAAAATGAAAACAGACTCATAGATATATAGAACAAACTGGTAATTGCCAGATGGGAAGGAGTTTGGGTGACTGTGTGAAAAAGATGGAGGGATTTAAAGTACAAATTGGTAGTTACAAAATAATCACAGGGATGTGTAGTATAGCATAGGGAACATAGTCAACAATATTATAATGACTTTGGATAGTGTTAGGTGGGGGCTAGAGTAATTGGGAGGATTACTTCATAAATTATATAAATATCTAACCATTATGCTGTACACTTGAAGCTAATATATAATAATATCGAATGTCAACTCAAATAAAAAAATTAAAATAAAAAAAGACATTCTAGAAAAAATATATCATTATACTAACATTTTATATTATACTAAAGTTATCAGAAGCTAGAAAACCTCACCTTTACAACCAGCTGAAGGAAACCACAAGGCCAAACTACAGAAGCAGTCAGACTGTAGCAATATATATGTGAGAAAACTTCATCTGGAGATCTTACTTCAAGAGTGTTTTTGTAAACATTTGTCATACCAATGTGGAGTTTTTCTTTTCATTTTGTTCTTTCCTTTTCTTCTTTTCCCACTGGATATATTCATGTCTTATTTGACTCTGCGTTTAACCTATCTCCAGTTCTGCTTATAAATAGACATCAATGGTTTTAATAATTTTTTGGCTTTCAATCACATGCTGGTTTTTAATATTTTGGTGATCTCTTTGAGAAATAAAATAAAGCTGTGGACTTTCTCTACAGCAAGAAAATATGTTTATACAGCTTAAATTTTGCTTATAATTAAGAGAGTTCATGGATCAGCCCCTCCTATCAAATACATTCACAGTTCTCATAGAGCCTGATTTGCCTTTCAGGTGACAAATTTCAAGTATTTGAAAACAGTGCTCATGAATCACTTCCTCTCTTTTCTCTACCTCAAACTTAACTTATGCAAATCTTTTGTACCTTGTCATATTTCTCCCCCAAAGTGAATCTGTCATTTCCCTCATTTGGGATGTCCTGAATTACGTTTGGCTTTCTGGGTTTGGAATATCATATACCCAGCAGCATAGGCCATTGCATCTTCTTTGTCAGGACAGTAGTAAAGGCAATGTCATCTACCAGCACTTCCTCTGCAGTTCTGTGGGGAACTCACACAGAATGTGCTGTCAACTAAACTCTGAGGATGGCTTTTAACATATAGCTACTAGGTTGCATCTCTAGCAAGTTTCACTTGTGGTATCTATAAGCACCGCACAGAAAGGCCTTGTCAACTGTAACCCAAGGAAGGAGATTAGGAGAGGCCAGAACCTGGAATCAGCATTCCCCATGGGAATGGGGGCAGGGTTAGGAGAATATCTAACATACTTTGAGGGGTAGAGGTTAGGGAAGGCTTCCTAAGGGAAGTGACATCAATGCTGATTTGTAGAGGATAGGTAGGTGCTAACCAGATAGTATGTGTGTCTGCATATGTTCTGGGGATAGAGGGGAGGTCATATATAGAAAGCCAGAGGAAGAGTGAAGAACTAGAAGCAAATTGGTGGTGAGAATCAGTGGGAGAGGCTGGAGAACAGAACATCAGTAGATGTTATGAGAGGTAGAAAGGGCTCAGAAGGGTCTTTGACACCATTTTGAGAACATTATACTTTACTCTGAAGGGTTTTAATCAGGGCATGATTAAAGCAGATGTGGGTCTTGGAGCAGTGCCAGTGGAAGCTTGGAGCATTTGTAAACTTGTAGCAGAGCCATCTCACTGACCCAGTAGGACAACAGATTTTGTTCCCTGTTGTCTGGAGGACAGGTAGCAGAGAATCACCAAGGTCCAGTCCTTCCATAAGGGTCAGTTGACAACTCAGGAGTTGAGACTGGAGCACACAAGAGACTTGTTTCTTAAATATCTGCTATCTCATCTGTCACCTACACATTTGCCCCTTGTGCACTCAGAGTAGCAAAGAATGTTGGTCCATTGAGCCTTTTTTACTTTTTCTGCTATTCTTAAGGGAGGAACAGTGGTGAGTTCCAGAACAGATTCAAGGCCACAGGGAATAATCAAGGAATAAGAGTATCATTTGCTCTTTGCCATATCTTACTGATGCCTAGGCAGTGTCCTTCTCACTCTCCTGAAACCAACAGAGAAAGCCTGAAATTAGACCTAGCAGAATCTTGAGATTCCAAGGCCGGGGGCAAAGGGACCACACTGAGCCTCATGATGCCTTCCAGTGAGAGGCTGCCTGAGTGGCTGGCGGGCCTAAAGCAGCTGAGTCTCTGCCTTCCTGAGTATATTCCCATGGAAATGACTGAGTAAATAGCCTTGTTGGAGCATAAGGAACAAGTGAGGCTTGTCTCTTAAGAAAACTCACTAAAACATCAAGCTTTTCAGTGTCTGTTTAGAGATGGCTAGAGTTTGTGTACAGAAGAGAAGATTTACTTACACTGCTGTATTTGAGATCTTAGGAGACAGAGTCTGTAGTCTGATGTTTCAGGCCTCTGACCCTAGCCTCTCTGAGACGACAAGCAACAAGGCCCTTTCATCCTGGAAATAACCTGCTTACTGTAGCACCTGGGCTTAGCCCTTTTGACAGAACTTGTTCTGAGAACATTTGCAGCTGCATGTGAGAACTGAGAGGTACCAAGGCAGCCTTCCTGATTTCAACAGTTCACTGGGGTGGCCTTCTGCTAAGCCCTCCCCCTTGGGACAAATCCAGGCAAGGCAGATGTCTGTTAATTCTTAGTAGTAACAGGACCTCTCATAAATTCTTATCAAAGTACAGAGCGCTGAAAGTGAGCTCTGTGGATGAGCTTGGAAGGATTTGGGTCTAGCTCACCTGAGAGTTGGAGGAGTATTGGTCCTGGTGTTGAAAGTACTAATGGAATGCAGTCTAAGGAGAGGACTAAAACCCTGGGGGTCGTCATCTGCTCCTCAGGGCCAGGCTAAAAAGAACAGGAGCCAAATTTTTCACTGAGTCCGGCAACCCCTGAGCATTTCATGCCACAAATCCCCTTACTCATGCAGCCCACTTCACTCTTCTTGGACAAGTTATTTTTCTTTGTTTTATATGTAGAAGCAATTTGAAAATTCTAGTAGCTTCACTCACTAGTAAGTATTCATGGAAGATTCATGGTGAGAGACAGAATCATGAAATAGGTACTTCCCATGTTTTTAAGAAGTCTAGTTGTAAGAGAAGAAAAATGGACTCTCAAGACAGGAAAGGGATTAAGGGCCATCTAGGCCAACCATCTCTGGGAGCTCAGATTTCCTGGGTTGTCTTTTTTTTCTTATCAGGCAGACCTGGAGCCCAGGAAGAACATCCCTGGTGAAATCACTGTGCCTTAACCTAAATGTGTTGAGTCCTCTTCCAGGGAGCAATTCATCAAATAACCCACTGTCCTCTGTTCCTCCTAGCACTGTCTTCAGAGTCTTCAGCCATTCATTGGATGTGGTCTATGGAAGAAACTCATTCTACTCGTAAGCCTTTTTCCTTCAACATAAACTTGTAAAGCTGATTCTTTAGGTCTAATGGCAACATCTGGTTTTCAATTTATAATAACTTCACATTCTTATATTCACTACAATATTTTGTTCTAGATCAGGGATGTACCAAACTTGTTCCACCACCTATTTTAGTACTGGCTACCATTAAGAATTGATTTTACATTTGTAAGCCACTGAAAAAAAAATTGAAAGAAAAATGTTTTAATGACATGGCAATTTTATCAAATACCTACATAATCCTAAATTTTACTTCTTGGCCTGAAAAGTTCTGAAATATTTACTGTGTGGCCACTTATAAAAAAAGTGTGCTAAACTCCAGTCTAGATTTTTTAAATATGAATTTTATTTTTTCTCTTTTATTTTATTTTTAGTTAATATTTTTTTTCTATTAGAGTTGATATACAATATTATGTTAGTTTCAGGTATACAACTTAGTAATTAGACATTTATATGTTAGGACATTTCACCTTGATAAGTCTAGTGCCCATCTGACACCATACATAGTTATTGCAATATTATTGATTATATTCTCTATGCTATATTTATATTTTCATGACTGTTTTTATAATTGGAAATTTGCACAACTTAATCCTTTCTCCTTTTTCACCTACTACCCAAGAACTCTTCATATCTAGCAACCATCAAAATAGTCTCTGCATTTGAGTTGTTTCTGTCTTTTTTTTTTTTTGCTTTGGTTTCTTTATTTTGATTTTTAAATTCCACATGTAAGCAAAATAATATGGTATCTATCTTTCTCTGTTTCACTTATTTCACTTAGCATAATATCCTCTATGTCCATCCATGTTGTCACAAATGGGAATATTTCATTCTTTTTTATGGCTGAGTAATATTCCATCTTTAGATGTATAGCACCTTTTTTCCATTTGTTTATCAATGGACACTCAGGTTCTTCTATCATTTGGCTACTATAAATAATGCTGCAGTGAATATAAGAATGCATATATCACTTTGAATCAGTCAGCATTTTGGATTTCTTTGGATAAATAACCAGAAGTACAATTGCTGTCATACATAGTTATACTTTTAATTTTTTGAGGAAACTTCATATTATTTTTTATAGTAGCTGTACTAATTTGCAATCCCACCAGAAATGTACTAGGTTTCCATTTTCTCCACATCTTCATCAACACTTCTTTTTTTTGATTCATTGATGATAGCCATTCTGACAGGCATGAAGTGATATCTCATTGTGGTTTTAATTTGTAAATCTCTGATGATTAGTGACATTGAGTATCTTATGATAGGTCTATTGGACATTTGTATATCCTCTTTGGAAAAATACTTATTCAATTCCTCTGACAATTTTTAATTGGGTTGTTTGTTTTGTTTTTTTTTTTCTTGGTGTCAAGTTTTATGAGTTCTTTATCTATTTGGAATTTTAACCCCTTATTAGATGTATCATTGGCAAATATTTCCTCCTGTTCAGTAGGCTGTCTTTTTGTTTTATTGATAGTTTTCTCATTGTGCAAAATCTCCTTAGTCGGATGCGCTTCCAATTATTTATTTATTTATTTTTGTTTCTCTTGCTTAAAATAGACATATTCAAAAATATGTTACTAAGAGCAATGTCAAAGATTTTACTGCCCATGCTTTCTTTTAGGACTTTTATGGTTTTAGATCTTACATTTAAGTCTTCAATCAATTTTGAGTTTATTCTTGTATGTGGTATAAGAAAGTGATATAGTTTCATTCTTTTGCATGTGTCTGGTTTGGTAAGAAATGTCAATGCTGTTTTAAGAGAGATTGCCTTGACTCTATAGATTGCTTTGGGTAGTATGAACATTTTAACAATGATGATTCTTCTTAACCATAAGCACAGTATATGCTTTCATTTATTTGTATCTTCTTTAATTTCTTTCTTCAATGTCTTCTAATTTTCTGAATACAGGTCTTTTACCTGCTTGGTTAAATTC
This sequence comes from Cynopterus sphinx, assembly GCA_030015415.1. Taxonomy (NCBI): domain Eukaryota; kingdom Metazoa; phylum Chordata; class Mammalia; order Chiroptera; family Pteropodidae; genus Cynopterus; species Cynopterus sphinx. Next base: position 45,219,184 of record CM057391.1, on the reverse strand, counting down.
ATTCCTAGGTATTTTATTTTATTTTATTTATTTTATTTTATTTTATTTTATTTTATTTTATTATTTTATTTTATTTTATATTTTATTTTATTTTATATTTTATTTTATTTTATATTTTATTTTATTTTATTTTATTTTATTTTTTGATGCAATTATAAATTGAATTATTTTTTAAATTTCTCTTTCTGATATTTTGTTATTGTGTAAAATGCAACTGATTCGTGAATACTAATGTATCCTAACGCTTTACTGAATTAATTAATCAGTTTTAGTAGGTTTTTTTTGTGGAATCTTTGGAGTTATTTGTTTGTATGTGTGTGTGTATATAATGTGTGTGTGTGTGTATACAATTATAACATGAAATATCTTTTCCCATCTCTTTACTTTCAATCTGTGTATGTCTTTTGATTCAATGTGGGTCTCCTATAGGCAGCATATATGTGGTCTTATTTTCTTATTCATTTAGCTACCCTATGTCTTTTGATGGGAGCATTTAATTCATTTAAATTTAAAATAATTATTGATAGGTAAGTAGTTATTGCCATTTTGCTCTTCATATTTTTAATTATTTTTTCTTCTTGCTATTAAAGAAGTTCTTTTAACATTTTTTTGCAATACTTATTTGGTGGTAACAAACTCCTTTAGCTTTTTCTTGTCAAGAAAACTCTTTATCTCTCCAATTCTAAATGATGGTCTTGCTTAGTAGAATAACCTTCATTGTAGGTCTTTGCTTTTCATTACTTTAAATATGTCATACCAATATCTTCTAGCCTACAAAGTTTCTGTTGAGAAATCAGCTGAAACTCTTATGGGAGCTCCCTTATAGGTAACTAACTTCTTTTCTCTTGCTTCTTTTTAAGGGTGTCTCTTTTTCTTTAACCTTTGACATTTTAATTATAATGTGTCTTGTTACGGGTTCATCCTGTCTTGGACTTTCTGTGCTTTCTGGACTGCTATGCCTATTTCCTTTGCCAGGTTAAGGATGTGTTTTTACCATTATTTCTTCAAATAGGTATTTAGTCCCATGCTTTCTCTTTTCTCCTCTGGTATCCACATGATGAGAATGTTGTTAAGCTTGATGCTGCCATAGAGGCCCCTTAAACTTTTTTAATTTTTTAAAATTATTTTTTCTTTTTGCTGATCCAATTGGGTGTTTTCTGCTACCTTGTGTTCCAAATTATTGATTCGATCCTCTGCTTTATTTAATCTACTCTTGATTTTGTCTAATGTATTCTTTATTTCAGTTATTGTATGGTTTATTTCTGATTGGTTCTGTTTCTTTGTTTCCTATCTCCATTTTTATGTTATCTATCTCTTTGTTGACCTGCTCAGAGTTCATTTACTTTTCCTCTAAGTATATTGAGCATTCTTATAACCAATGTTTTGAACTGTATATCTGGTAGTTGCATGTCTTTATTTTGTTTAGTTCTTTTTCAGAAGTTTTCTCCTATTCCTTCATTTGGAATATGTTTCTTTGTCTCTTCATTTTGGCTGCCTCCCCGTTTTTATTTCTATGCATTAAGTATATCTGCTACATCTCCCCATCTCGATAAAGTTTTCTTATGTTTTGGGTGTTCCATAGAGCCCAGTAGCCCAGTCTTCCTTGTCACCTGAGCCAGGTACTCTAGCAATGTCTGTCATGTGGGTTGTGTGTGCTCATCTTTTGTAGTTGAGGCTTGATTGTTGTTGTGATGTCAGTTGTAGGGATTGATCCTCAGGCTGACTTTCTGTAAGGAATGGCCATGACCACAATGGATAAGCTATTATGCAAGGTCTGACTCCCACGGAGTAAGATTTATTTCAGAGGGGATCTGGTACCTACCAAGACTGCTCTTTGGGTGTGTCATTTGTGGAGTTGTTTGAGTGGTGCTCTGGTGTGGTGTGAAGTCATCCACTAAGTGTGTTGGATTCTGGGCCTCTTCAGAGGGTCTCTAGTGCAGGCCAAGGTCATCTGCTGCCTATGCCTGGCTCCGGCCACCTGATCAGAGATACAAAGTGATCTGTAGAAGGTTTCCTCCTTGGCTAGTCTTGGAGGTGGCTGCCAGAGGCTAAGCTGTGAACCAAGATGAGCTGCCACTAGTGCAGGTGCTGGGGCCACTTAGCAAAACATAAGGGCATGCTGAGGGAAGACATTGCTTGTTTGGGGTTTGTGAACCATTATAAAATTTTAGGAAAGTCTTAAGTGTAAGCCAAGATGAGCCATTTTCATGGAACTGCCACTAATAGAGGTTCCACCTAGTTAAGTTAGGTGGAGTGGGGTCTCAGAGAATCTCCAGGGCAGATCATAAGGTGTTATATAAGATAACAAAGCATTCAGATTTGGTGTCTGCCTGAGTCTGTCTGCTGGGTGAAGGGTGGCCTCAGCAAAGAAACAATGAACCTGTCATCACATTAGTCATGGACAGAGTTGCACCTCTAAGCCCTTGCCCTGAAGTTAGATAGTTAAATTCCTCCCCATATGTCTCTGGCACTATTAGAGCTGCTGCTCCTGCAATGGAGCTAGAATGAATAAGTTTGCGAGTAGGCAAATCTGTTCAGAATCCTCTTAAGACATTTAGTGCCTAGGTCTCCAGCAGCCCTCTCTTTCACTCAGCCCCAATTGCCGCTGATTTTTACAGCTAGAAGTTATGAAGACTTCTCTTTGTGGCATTTGAGCCCTTTATGGAAAGCCCAGTGTGAGGCCAAGACTCTCTGCTCCTCAGAGTGAGGGGAGACTTTTGCAGCTGTGATATCCCTCCCATTTCCTAACTGCCACAACATGGGTTTGGGACCTGCCATTCCACATCTCTTCCCCTCCTACCAGTCTTAGCATTGCTTCTTCTTATGCTCTTAATTACGGGGATTTCATTTTGTTAGTCTTCAGGCTATTCTGATGATTGTGCTGTAATTTAATTATAATTTTGATTTGGTCATGGGAGGAAGTGAACATAGCATTTACCTACTTCACCATCTTGACTAGAATCTAAAGTTTTAATTATGTTTTTTTAATGGAATAATCCAACCTTTTTCCAAAAGAGCTCCAATTGGATAAAGATGATATATTATTATTTTAAAATATAATCTAAATATGTATACAAAGTAGGACAGGTTTAAGGATAACATAGGGTTTTATCATATAGCACTATAGTCATCCCCTAGATAATATTAATCTAATAATCAATGAAAAGCAACTCCTCTAGTTCAGGTTTTACAAATTTGTGTTGTGTTAATAGAAACCATGTCAATTATTTTGTTTATATCTAAGTATATCAAATGTACAAATCCATCTCATTGTTGTTCTTATTTAGGAGTTGTTTTAATAAAGACTAAAGGTCGTCTGACATAAGTTATTCTTAGTTACTAGCTCCTTTCCTAATATACAAGATTTCACATAAAATTTTTCAGGACTCTGGTACACTCTCTGGCCTGGGCCTGAGAAACCCATCTGTACTAGTACAATATTGCTTCCTACTATAACAAGTAAGCTTCACAATCTCAGTGGATTAATACAATAAAAGTTTTTTTAATTCGCAGAGCAGTTTATAATTCTTATAATTTTCATGTCATAGTTTAGGGACTTAACTATTCATATATCTGTTACCCCTAAGACTTCAAAGAGGAAAATAAAGATAGAGAAAGTATACTTGTTCTTTAACTTTTATCACCTTTACTCACATGTAATTGGTGAGAACCAGTCACATGATTTTACCAAATGAGAATGTTGTTCCATCCGCTTCTCAGCCAAACTCTAAGCTATGAAAGGGGAACATAAATTTTTGGTGGAAATATAGCCACCTATGCCGTGACATTTCTTCTTTGAGTATTGTAACTGTATTTGCAAATAACACACACACACACACACACACACACACACACACACACACACTCTTTTTTCTGTCAATATTCCCTTTTGAACACTGACAATAGGCATTTGTACTGAGAAGAGGACATAAGAATTATTTTTGAAAAGCAAGATATTTTATTAGGATTATTTCACCCATTAAGTTATTCAATTTGGCATAATTTTTTTTTTGTTTTATATATTTAGTTCTTAAGATCATTCACTTTGAGATCAATTTATCAAAGAAATTTGGTTGCAAGTGATATAAACCCAATTTAACTTAGCTGAAACAAATAAAAAAGAAAGTACTAGGGTAATACAGAAAAAAAGACCCAAGGAACCATATCCTTGTAGAACTGGATTTAATGTAACCAGGTCTCTTCCTCTCTCCATCTTTCCCATCTTCACCTGTGTATCTGACTTCATTTTCTCTTACTGATAACAAATATCAGCAGCTCCACACCATAGTTCCTGAGCTTCTCATCTAATTTGAGATCAAGACATCTTAGTCAAAAATCTCTGACTGACGAGACTTGAGATACCTGCCACCTCCTAGACCAATCAATATGTCCACAGAAACAGGAGTAAAGTGGTGGGCAAAGCCCAGGCCCTTTCTACACCACTATTCTTCACCCTCCACTGCTCCATACTCACTATGAATGGCTAAAGGATAGGGCAATGAAAATTCTTACTGGAAAAACAGAAAGAAGCCAATTCTTATTCTCTGTGCAGATGTAATAGAAATAAACTAGATAATAAGGGTTCCCTTGTCATCTGTTATTCACATACATCATACCACAAGCCATACTTAGGCCCATGAGACCTAACACTTCCTTGTTGTTGTTTTTTTTAACTGTTTTTGTCTTTTAAAAAATAAACCTAAAATATGTTAATTGGTACCAAAGTAAAACATTTATTATGATTGAGACATGAACAAAGTGCTATAAAAGTTTAGATATAAGTGATATCCTTTGAGACATTTAGATTATTACTTGAAAGATGTATAGGATTACAACTGCAGCAAAGGAGTAAAGGAGGGCAGGAGCTGGGGCAGGCATTCAGCAGACTAAATGTTCTGAGAAAATTCTCAGGGGTATTCTGTATTAGAAAAGGTGTCAGGGTGATGAGCAGAGGGGAAGAGTTCCAGTGTGTGTTTTGAGGAACAAGGGTAGCGAGCTTTAGCTGAGGCCTGTGAAGACCAGAACATTAGGACACATTAATCTGGGTGTATCTGTGTGAAGAACAGTCTTGTTTCCTTATTGTCTCTCATTGTAGATTTCTTTTCCCTCATTAAATTTCAAGTTCCTTGAATCCCTGGGGAAAGAAGGTCTTTTATAGAAAGTCAGCTGTGTGCTGGTGTGTTTTTAAGTCTCCATAAATCATGTGAGTACTCCCATAAATCACATAGAACGGCCTTTGTGTTGTTACTGTGCTCCACAGATACTTCAGAGTAATGCTTCTATTTGTCCCAGGAAAAACTATCAAGACTTTGGCCATTTTAGGTCCACTTCTATTTCTAGATGGTACCTTTCCCCCCGCCCCTTTTTTTTCCCAAGGCCTCTTACTGTCTTCACTCCCCCTCTCCCTTTCCTACCCACTACACCTATGAAAACAGGAAGAACTCTGTTATCAGTCACTCATACTTGATGATGGATTGACTAATTGCACTTTAACTGAAATCCAGTCACACAAGTATAGCCTGAGCTTTCAATCTTTCATTTTCATTTTAATGCTTTTATCTTCCAGTATGGAATAAAAGGCTATTTTCTATGCTGAAATAAATTCAAGACTTTAAGTAGCCGACAAGGATATTTTGATGATGGTGAAGGAAGAGAAGTAAAAAAAGCAATATATTAAAAATAAGGAGAGGAAAAGGGATGTGGCTACAAAACAGGAGAAAATACAAAAGAGGTAAAAGAAGCATATAGAAACTCACATAGAGTTTTTCTAATAAATAAGATGTTCATTAAATATTTATTTAGTACTCATGGAAGGCAGAGATAAATGGGTACTAGATTCAGGAAAACAGATTAAAATTATTTTTATGAAAACTAGATAGCAGTTCCTTAGGGGTGGAAATATGACTTTTTTATTTTTTTTTATTTCATGGCCCTTAGCATACATGCTCTACGCAGTAAGTAGAGATGTAATAAATATATGCTGATTAACATTACTAATGTTATATACATATTTAGCAAATGTTTTCAGAATATGATCCAAACTTGGAGTCTATCAAAAGAATAATTTTTAAAGAGCCCCAAATCTCAATCTTTTAATTCTAGGCACCTGGTCAATAAATTAGCTGTGCCCCTTTAGCCCACTGGTTGACTTCTCCATACCTTGTTCCCCTGTCTGCTAAACAAGCAGTTGGTATAAATCAACAAATTTGAACCTGTGCTCAATAGAACCCTAGAGATTTCTAAAAATGCCCCAAATGAAAAAAGTCAAATGGTCAGAATAGAAAGCCCTCCCCCTCAGCACTGCCTCAATGCGCCTTCCATTTCAACTATCTACAGCAGCTCTATGCCAAGAAATGGAAAACTGCTTTTACCTTTGAGTTTAAAGTTCTGAATAAATTTTTATTTGGGGAAAGGAAAAGTTTTAAGACCACTACACTTGATTTCTAAATTCAAATTTTTCTTTAATTCTTTTATGTATTACTTTTAGGATATTTCCCTTAGAGTAGCATCTAATTGTAACAGTTTCTTAAGTGTTCATAATTAATATCTTTAAAATTAGAAATTCAAAACAATACAATTTGCCAGATGCTTTCACATACTAGATGTTAGAGTGAAAATAGATTTAGATATAATCCTAAAATTACTAATAGTATATTTTGCAATACATTCCACAATAGTTGCAAAATCTTTAAACTATATCTAAACATTCATTGAATGGGCTTCGATTAAAAATAGTTTCCGAAAATGTCTCTTTTCCTATCTAAAAAACTGAATCATATTCTGTGGGTTCCTGGAGGGCAAGTAGCTTCCAATTCGTGATTTCTCTGCTGAGTTGTAATAGAAAAATATAAAATTTCATATTAATGAAGAAGAGAATACAGATAAATTCTCAATTAGATGCTTTGATGAGTTAATTATTTGTTTATTTTCTTTATATATGCTTTTTTAATGCTTTTGGAGATCTCAGTAAGTAAATAGTGGAAAAAGAGAACACAAGAAATGAGAGAATGACCCTCTGCCGACAAAAAAAAATTAATTGAAAAAAAGAGGACAGAAATGACCCCACATGAAATAGTCAAGGTTTCTTTTCCCTTTCCTTCATCCCACACCCAGAAGGAGCCTGGACTCCAACCTGGAGTCATAAGTTACAAAGTAAAAAGGAATGGGGAGCCTAAAGCTAAGGCCATCATTCTCCAAAGGTGGTCCTGAGGATTCAGTGCCAACACTCAGAGGACTGCAGAGGTACAAGAAACAAAAAACCCCACAAATTTCTAGGTCAAGTCAACATACAGTAGCTTCCCATTTATTCAGCTTCACTTTCTTCAATTTCAGTTACCTGAGGTCAACTGTGGTCTTAAAATATTAAATGAAAATTTAGAAAAATAAAAAATTTATAAAATTTAAATTGTGTACCATTCTGAGTACCTCACTCCATCATCTCTTGCAGATATTTGATCATCTCACATAATCACAGAAAAAAGAATGAGTACAGTACAGTAAAATATTTTGAAAGAGACCACATTCACATCACTTTTATTATAGTATATTACTATAATTGTCCTATTTTATTATAAGTTATTGTTGTTAATCTCTTATTGTACTTAATTTATGTATTAAACTTTTTCATAAGTATGTATGTATGTATGTATGTATGTATGTATGTATGTATAGAAAGTATAGTATATATATAAGGTTCAGTACTATCTACAGTTTCAGACATCCACTAGAGGTCTTGGAACTTATGTTCCAAGAATAAGGGGGATCTAATGTATTAGACAGAATTACCACAATGACACTCAAATTGTGAAGACTGAAATAAAGCTGCATATGCCTTAAGCTTTTTTAAAGATGAGGGGATGAGTTTTCCAAATAAATTGCCATGAATTCTCTGTGTCTGTGGACTACATATGTGAGTGTGTGTGCATGTGTGTATACACACATACATGCATACATATATTATTTGATATATATATACATATATATAATAAAGTACATATATAAAGTACATATATATGCTATGTGTACTTTAAATATAATCTCATGTTGAGTCCCAACCATGCTATTTAAATATTCCATGAGTATCTGGAGATGGAAATATACTGTATGTCAATATTCCATGAAATTACCTGGGGAAATTCATGACATGGAAGTGTGGAAGAGATTCAGTCTTATTTCTCATCATCTGTTTAAATGAACTTTGCTTAATAGACTTAAAGCATCCCAAACAATGTTTTAGATGTAGTGACCAGGATCACAGAGGGAGTGGTTTTAGGCATTTTTAGACTAAAATATACACTTTGTTTTTCTCAGCAACCAACGTGACTTCAGGGTTATCATCTAGTATCCTCTTCCCTGCTTTTGATTCCCTAAGTGTAATATTTTGTTTAACTCAGTGCAAAATTTAATTGTCTGGACGAGCACAATGGAATCGCCCCTCAGGGAATGGGGGGGGGCACAGGAGAATCAGGGCACTTCTGTTTTCTTGAAAGGGTGCAGAAGCCCTGACCAGACCCTATGTCTAGTAAAAGAGGAGAGTAAACTGTGGAATAAATGGCTTTCCTCAGGGAAAACCTTCCTTCTCTTAGTGTTAGAGGCCAAGGGGAATGTTTTTCTTTTTTAAGATTTCCAACCTCCCTACTTGGTCTCATTACTGCCAAGTTGCACACAAACATGTGTTTGAATCCAGACGTTTTCCAGGCCCTCTGGACACATCTTGATTTCTTCTCCTAGTTAAGGTTCCATGCTGGGTCTGGGGCTCACAGTCTTGCACGTGGGGAAATTGCTTAATAAATCTTAGTGATCATTGTTTTCTTATATAAATGAGGTTTTTCTTCATACATCTTCTACCTGGTGCAAAATGTGTTGAAGACTGATTTTCTATGAGTAATTCTGCAATTTTATGTATTTGCAAGAACCCAAGGCTTTAATAAATCAGACCTTTAAAGTCCTAGGAGTATTTTTTTATACCATGGACCTGAACATTTTAAATGGTTTGTGGTCATTTGTGTTTTTAGTAATCTGCTTGGTTTTCAGTTTGCTTGGTGGTATTGGCTGCAGACCCGTAATTTCTGCTACAGCTGAATTTTCCACTCAGAGCAACTATATGGCTCTCCAGTGTACACAGAGGCCAGAACAGACATTTTTGCCAATTTGACTAATTTCACTGACAGACTCAGAAGCTTAAGTGCAGGCCAGATAATGGACGTGATTTATATTTTAGATAAATTCACCCAGGATTTAATGCTATCTTTGTGTGGATAACATTCTCTTGCCTTCTCATCAAGTGTCTCAGTGTATGAAGGACCTATCCCACAGCGAACACACATATGCACGCGCGCGCGCGCGCACACACACACACACACACACACACACACACACACACACGTTATTCCTTGTTTTCAGCATGTATTCTTATGGCCAATAAAATCCTTTAGGAGACATGTAATGTCCACACAAGTTTGGATATCTCTTTTCTTGATTGTATAGGAGAGAAAATGTTTAGTGTTCAGAATTATCACTCATCAAACCAACAGATTGGTTTTATGAAAAAAAATAGTATTCAAATAGTCTATTGCATGGAAAGGCAACATGATTCTAGAAAGGGTTCCTTGTTCTGTTTTATGAGTGATCTCAGGAGAATGACAGATAAACCAGATGTTATTTAAGCATAGCTGACATGACAATGCTTGCATAATATCAAATATTAAGGCAATGAAAACTCAGTACTTAAATTCATTGCATATAATCTAGTTCAACCTAAAATTAATGCTAATTATTATGCATGAGTAGGAACTCTAAGTGAAGTTCAAGTCCACATAGGAAAAAACATATTTTGAGAATTTAGGAGAGGGAAATTAGCAGTATTTAAACATGTGCTATATGGCTCATGTTTTGCCTTTATTCAGTTAATTAAATGTGGAAAGAATCATTAATCCCATTTTCCAGGCTAACCACTCAAAATGGGAAAATTAAAAAACTCCCTAAGATTATACTGCTGATAACTAGCAGAGTTGAACTAGAACCCATGTATCTCTGACTACCAAAGCTTAAATTTTTCCCACTGCACAATTATTTCCTTAAACTTATATAAAGCCTTGAGTCTCCATATAATTTGCAAAATTTGACAAACTCCTTTTGTGATCATTGCCACTTCCAACTTTCGTGCCATCACTTTAGATGCTGTTCTCACTTAGATCCACTCTCTAACAAGTGTTCTTCTGGTGCCTGCCATCCAACTGTGTGCTAAGGACCAAGGAACACACATATGAAATGTAAGGTAATTTCTGTCTTCTAGAAGCTTGTAATATAGATGGAAAGACTGGAGGGGACCACATACAAGAGTGTAGTAACAATGCAAAATAGTATTGATTCTTGCTTGCTTTAATTTATTCCTTTTCTCATTCACAGTCAATGAAAGCTAATTTTTCTAAAGCATATTTTATTTAACACTATTTGCAAGACATTTGAGTAACTTACAGTGTTAAAATACATGTCATACAAAACCTTTAAAATAAGACTGAAAGATTAGAAACAGTTCAGACAGATAAGAGAATATTCAACTAAGATCTTTAGTGTATAACACAAACCTCTTACTATTGAAGCAAAATGTAAAATCGAAGTGGACTTTGCTGTTCTCCTTAGGTCCACCCAAGGAATAAACTCTTTCTTGATGCAAAATATAAAAGTAAATTATTCAGATAGATCCACATACAAGTTGTCATGGCCATCAATGCATCACGACCTCAGAGGATCACCCAGGAATTGGCTGTGATTAACAGAGATTATTTGAGGAAGTACAGCAGAGAAGCAATTTAGGGCAAATGTGTGGGTGATAATGCAGATGATTTAAAAAATTAAGAGCATCTAAAATTAAATACAGTAAATCAGAGAGCGAGAACATCACTTTCTTATCGACATTGTTTCACTTGGACTGTCTCTGTTTGTTGCTGAGTTGTAAACTCTAATACTCTCTAATACCTGCTAACTTTCCCTATTAGTAAGAACAACAAGGGCCTCAGGTTAATTGCTTTCACTACTGAAAGAGTATCTAGTGATAATTTTGAACATAATTTTTTGTTTTATTTATTTTCATGGCTTTCCTTCTATTTATAACAAGTAATACTAGTTTTCTACTTATGGTAAAAATATAAAATTTCCTTTAAAAATCAATTTATTTATGTTTTTAAAAAGTGAGACTTTTAATTTATCTTAGTAGTGTAAACTATTAAGTCTAATAATACTGTGTTGAGGTGTGTGTGGATTCATAAAATACCTGTATGTGATTAGTGGTAGAATAAATTGGTATGGCTCTTTTGGAAAACAGTTTGGCATTGTTTCCTTGAACATTTGCCTGCCCTATTGAGTCACTGTTCCACCCATATATCCATATTCGAGATAAATTTTTGTATTTGAACAGAAAGAGGTGTGAAGAAAAAGTTCATAGGAGCCTTCTTAATAAGAGTAAAATCATGGAAAATCACCCACATATCTAATAGCAGTAGAGTGGTGAAATCACATAATAAAATATTATTAGTGGTTAAAAGGAATCAACTATAGCCATACAGAGCAATATAGATAAACCTAAGTGATATAAAGTAAAATTTAAAAAAAAAGCAAGACAAAATATGATATTCAGATTTTTCTCTTAGGGTTAAAAACAACTAAAATAGAAATGTACATTTTTAGATGTAAATATTGAAACAAGGCACAGAAAACAAGGAAACAGAGTGATGAACACAATATTTAAGATGATTTTGAGGTAGCAGTAGACAGAGGGTTAGGATATGGACAGAAATCATATGGCAGGATTTAGACTATTGTCAATGTCCTGGCTTTTGTTTGGGGTGGTAGTTTACAGAAATTATTACATTATTCAAAGTAATTATTTGACTAACAAAATAAGGAAAAGTAAGCCTTGAGTGGGCTTATGATAATAATCTATCAGGAACCAAAAATTATAGTGAATAAGGAGGGGTGATGAGTTTAATACAGACAGATGGAACCCACCTGTAGCCTGCCGCTGACAGGGGCCAATAAGAGAACAGCTGCCTCTTCAGCTCACACCTTGGCACCATATGACTCAGTCTTTCTTTGTGTGTTTCTCATGCCTCCCAAGCACTGACTTCCCCTGGAGCCCAGGAAAGTAGCAAATATTCTGGAAATTGAAAACAAAGTTCTTCAGGAACAACTGAAACAAGCTTTACAGGAAGCTGAAACAGCTAAGCATTACCTATAGTATTTTCTAAATTAAGGAGAGTTGCTTAAAAGTGAGAGGAAGAGCAAGACAACAATAAAAAGAAATATTTGTAAAACAGAAATTAAATGTGAAGGTTCAAAATATATACCATTGGAGACAGAAACAAGAAAAGCACAAGTTGCACATTCAAGTGTATGAAATACAAATGTTAAAATCCAAGAATATCCATATATCTCAGTTGTCCACAATGGAAGCCAAATTGAAAACAGATCCTAATAGAATTTCTGAAACACTTTGAAAAAGTCCCCCAAACCTTGAGAAGAGTGGATGGAAATGAAATAAGGAGATCCCACCCAAGCAGACACATGGTATTGCTTACAATAAAGTATATATATTTTTATACTTAAAAACAAACATTATGATAAATGTAATTCTGTACATTTGAGGTCCAATAGGAAGAATAAGAAAGAGAATTTAAAGAAAGATTCTAAGCACAATAATGGTACAAGTGTGATGAAGATGGAACTGACTAAAATTTGAAAAATTTTAGTTAAAAGAGGCACTTCCCAAGAAGGCTAGTTTAGATAGTTCAAATAGCCTAAATCTTGGAAGTCAGATAATGGGGGCGGGTATTCAGAAAACATCTGAACTGAAAAAGTTAAACATAGAGGCCAAAACAAACAAAGAATTTGGGGCACTGTGGGAACTGTGGAGAAAATAAGATGCATGACTAAATATTAGATAAGATAGCTCAGAGAATCAAGGGAAGTAATACGATCAGGGAGGTGTCATCTATGACAGGTGCTATGTGGAGCATTTTTGACATTTGGGAATTTGCATTTATTTCTCTTGAAATGTCCAGTCCAGGGTCAGTCTGGAGTACTTATTGATAATCTATCCTTTTTCAGAAAAAAAAATAAGATGGCTTACAATAATATTTAACATACAACATAGGTATTTTAAAAGATAACTTAAGTGAGGATTGGTGAAGAATAGATGAGGAAATACAAGGGGAAGAAGCCACACTAGAGTCAACACTCTTAACACAAAAAGAAAAGTGTGCAGCAGAAGGTTGCTGAACACTCTTGCCACATAACAGATTGTGAAGGAACATTAATACTACCTTTAGCTGCACTTTTGCAGGATTCACAGATATATTCCTCAAGTATTGATCTCAGAGTGTTCTTGAATTGAAGGCAAGTATAATAATGATTCTCTGAGAACATCTTTTTGAGAGAGCTAAGCAAGTGCACTGGCTTTTGGTATCTAACTTATGAATGGGTGGAGAGCTTACAAAAATAGATTGGGAATACACACCTTAAATGATTTCTACTAAGTAATAGCAGTTTCTGCAATATTTTTGGCAGAAGAATTTTGAGGTTGACTTTCTGAATTGTGCCTGAAGTCGATGATAATTTCTAAACAGGAAAGTCCATGTGCTTCAAATTCTTGGTGGACAAGTGGAATAGTTGACCTTTGTATGCTAACATGGAAAATTGTGGACATTCTAGCCTAGGTTGAAGGCCACCTGTTCTCTATACTCTGGGAAGGACAGGATATGCAGAATTTTAGTGGGGACTTCGGATGGAGCCTCAGTGAGTTAAATCATTCTTTACAAAAGATGGAGTAGAATAGATGATTTGGAGACTAGCCTAAGCCTATGGTGAAAGGGAGCCCAAGCTGGGAAAAGTAAAAAAAAAAAAAAAAAAAAAAAAAAAAAAGGCAAGCCGTTAAAAGATAAAATATCCACAATAGTATTTATTTCCAGTATATTAATTAGTGATTTACCCCATTTGGGTAGAGGAGCCAGTATAGGTCTTTAAGCTGTGGAATAACAAGAAAACATGGGGTCTTGGAGAAAATTATTAACTGAGCAAGGAACTGTAGGTTATATGGGGCCGACATGAGAAGTATGAAGCCAGCGAAGGAGTTAGGGTAGGAGTTCAGGCCCTGATGCCAGGAGCACTGCCTCTCAGATGAGAGACCATCTCCTCATGACTCCTTTCTTCCCAGTGAATGTCCCGGTTCTGTTTGGGATATGAGTTGCTATGTATGATTTCAGCGAATTTTATTCCCCAAAGTAACTTCCTGTTTTTAGTTATCTAGGAAAATAATTATTGTTTAAAATCAACCTTTTCAACAACCACTGATCCAGAAACTAAATAGAATATAGGATGTGCCATAAACAAAAAAGAAATCAGTATTAAAGGATTACTTTAAAATTCTATTTTTTCCCCCATTTGCAGCCTACTTGAGAAACATAACATTTGAGACTTCTGGCTCAAAAACTAGGGATGTCATGCAGTTCTTTTTGAAATGTCTTTCTACAATCAACCCGTGGCACTCTTTATGATTCTGTAGTTGGGGAATGACTCCAAGAGAAATCCTGAAAAATACAGTGTATCCTTTTCAATGTCCAAAACTACAGACCCCAATGGCTTATGTCCTCTGGGAGCCATTCATCAGGCATTCATAACCACACCCTATATCATGGCCACTTTTGTGTCTTTTAGGTCATAGCCAAACTTCAAAATAAATCCTTCTGGCATAAGCAAGAGGCAAGCAAGATACAGTAGCTCTTAGCTCATTGGTTAGAAGGCTACCATGTGTGAATGACAGCCCACCAGGGCATGCACATCTTAGTGAAAACATAATAGAGAGAAACAAATGGTTATAGAGAGAAAAAGCTGATTCCAATGTTATTAAAATTTTTGGTCAGTTCCTGAGTTTTTATGCTAAGAATAGTGTAACTTCTGACAAAAAAAAAGTACAGGTGTTTCCATGGGTTGAATTTTCATGCAAAAGAAAATTCATACTAGGTTTCATGCACCTGTAACCAGCTACTGTCTGCAGTTTCTAAGATTACTAGATCTTACAGGCCATCATCTTAAGCTGGGGGATCTGGGAAATGGTTTTCTAGAAGTAAAAAAGGATGGAAAGGAAAAAAATATATGTCAATCTCTCTCTGACAAAAAAGATTTTTTTGATATTAAATTAGAAGTTAAAAATATCTTAGATCTTGACAGATCATGCACAATTTAAAATCCTCAGATAAAGTTAAGGTTGTCAGTGCCCACGTAGCCCACAGGTTGGATCTCTTTCCCCACCTTTAATGGCCTCATCTTTGATGCCTGCTTTATTTGCCTTCAGCCCAGTTCTCCTGACTTCTGATGGTTACTACATATGGTCTACTTGTCCTCTGATGGAATTTAAGCTAGTAACTTTAGGTCTTCCAAGTTCCCTCTTAGACACAAGAGTCTTGTCCCTGGACCTCAGAATGGCTGAGGCAGGTAATAACCTGCTCCCTGCCTGAGAAGCAGATTCCAAAATTTCTTTTCCTTTTGCTTTGTGCACCTATTAAAATCTTGACCTCAAACTCTCCTATTGTCTGCTATTTCTGAAACTGTGCTTTAAACAGATGGGTGATTTGAACATTATTCCTGACTGAGTAGGCTGCCTCCAGGATAAGCCTCCACAGGCACATGAGTTTCTACAGCCTTATTCAGTTGAAAGGTCAGATATTTAGTGGGCTCCTGGTTGCCTCCACCGCCCTGCTTGGACCATGTGAACTCACTGAATCCATAAGGTCTAATATTTGAGTTATTAATATCACAGGACCAGAAGTACCAGTTTTTCAACTGTATATCTTGAATCAGCAGGTATCTTCAGAAAGAGATAAGGAAGGAGGAAAAGAGAATGGGAAGAGAAAAGGAAAGGGAAGGGGAGGGAAGGAAAGGGAGAGAGGAAGGATAAATAATGTGCAATATGTTGGGATTAAATGACTGATTATACATGCAAAGTGTTTTTAGTTTTTTTTTTTTTTATTTTGAAATTCACTGTTTAAATCTCAAGTTATTTTCTTGTCATTATGAGTAGAATAATCAGCAATATCTGTAGGGCTCAGATGCATTTTTAGTGATTTCATGCTTCTTCTGCTGACTAGTGATTTTTAGCTATTAAGAAATTTATTAACTTAAAAGGAAAAGAAAATACAATAAATCCAACAAGAAATAGCTCAACACAGACAGCAAAATAATCACATGGGAATTGAAAAGACATGTGTGCCTGAGACACACAGTAACCACCAAGGTCTCTGTGAAAATGCTCAAGGCCAACTCAGGAAAAATTCCAAGAGCCAGCTTACTTGTTAATCATCCCAGCACCCTGAAGCGAGAGAAAAAAAGTGCATTTCCTTTTCACAGAGGCTGGGGGTGGGATAGGAATCTTCTGCTGTTCTCCCTCTATGATCTGGAATCCCCTCAGTAGCCACAAGATGGGCATCTAAGACTTCTCTGAGGCCCTCCCTGATGAGATCTACAGGAGCCCCTTTCTGCTTAAGTCATTTCTCCCAAAATCTCAGCTCCATATTTCAAAAAGGAAGTGAGGGAATCTGAAAGAAAACTGAGTCAGCAAGAGGGTAATTGTTTCACATAGGCTTCTGAGAGTTCTGTTGTTGTTCTCGTTTTAATGATTACGTTGATATTTTTCTTCAATGATTTATTTCTCTTCTTTAATTTTAAGTGAGTAAATTTTTTATATTCTCAGAACAAAACTAAAAGTTCTCTCTTACCTTTTTTTTTTTCTGCCCTATGGTAATACCTGATATTCTCAGAAAAGTGGACACATGTCATATGTGGTACATTTTCAGGAGTGTTTGGAAGATCCCCTTACCCAAGAACCCCTTATCCTAATTCCACAGAGCAGGCCATTTATATACACAGATCCAAATCTGATACAAAATCTTTGAACATTAGCTTTATTCGCCTGAATATAACATGTAAAGGGATTTCTGGATAAAACTTTACATGTGAATACAGAAGACCCATAGTTTGACTGATACACACACACACACACACACACACACACACACACGTATGCAATCATTTTTAAAGGAAGAACAAAAACACATGGTAAGACTGTGAATAAGATCTGACAGCATTTTTTATAAAGCCCATGTAAAAGAACACTACGTGAGATTTTATACCAAGAGAAGATGCAGAAAAGGAACACAGAAAGCAGGCAATAGCTTAATTGTTTAATAAATAGTTTGAGAAGGTAATTTGAGTACAATTGACTCTTGAACAATGCAGAGTTTAGGAATGCTACTTCCCACATAGTTTAGAATTTGTGTATAACTTTTGACTCCCCCAAAACTTGACTACTAACAGCCTACGGTTGATCAGAAGCCTTACAAATAACATAAACTGTAAGGTAACACATTTTGTATTTTATATGTATTATATACTATATTCTTAAAGTAAGCTAAAGAAAATAAAATGTTATTTAAAAAATCCTAAGGAGAAAAAGTACATTTATAGTTTTTATTGAAAAAAAAATCTACGTATATATAGACTTTCACCATTCAAACCCATGTTGTTCAAGGATCAACTATATACTGAACTTTGAGAATTACAGATGATCACCCTTTAGTTCATTTTATAATTTTGTTTTTTATTTTCTTATTACCAAGTTCTGAGAGTTCTTTATACATAAAAAGAACATAAAAATGCTTTATTAGATAAGTGATGTACAAATATTTTTCTACTAGTCTGATTTTTTAAGATTAAAAAATATTTAATTTTAATGGGATCATTTTATCTACACTTCTTATAGATAGCGTTTTTGGTGTCATGTCTAAGCATGCTTATCATCTGTTTAATACAAAATTACAAAGATTTTCTCCTGTCTTCTTCTAGAAGTTTTATATTTTTATTTGTATCTATTATCTATTTTGAGTTAAAGTTGTGTTTGTTACGTGTGTGTATGGATGTCAGAGCATTCTAACACCAGTTAGAAAAGGTTATCTTTGCCCACATGAATTGTTTTTGTACCTTCATCAAAATTAATTGGATTATTTCAGTGGAAGCATGGTGGAATGAGAGATGCCCCTAGATCTCTGCTCTTGAAACAACAATAAGCTGAACTTCTAAAACTCAACAAAGAACACCAAAACTGCACACCAGCACATCTGAGGGTGGGATCTGCACATAAGAGCTACCAAAGGTCAGAACCATGGGTGTCAGACAGTGGACTGGGAGTAGTAAAGAAGCTGCCTCTTGTAGCTGCTGGAGGAGGGGGAGGAAAGAAGGTGTCAGAACTTCCCTTAACAGCCCTACCTGGGACTATTGTGAGCAACCCGAGCTGGGCAGAAGGACCCAGTCATCAGGGCAGAAAGCAGAGAAGTAGGGCTGGACTGCAGAAAATCAAAAGCTGATTTTTACCAACATGGTTGCAAAACTGAGGCTGAGCTGCTGCCCCCGACCCCCAACCCAGAGGGCTCCTCCTCCTATACCCTCTGAGACTGATCATTGCCAATCACCATGGAGCCCCAGGGGCATCTGAGCAAATGCTACAAAACTGCTAGGAATCTAAGAGGCTTAGACGCCACCTACTGGAAACCAAAAGAAAAGCACTTTTTTGGCATCATGCTAAGAGAGAACTTTACATGATAAATCGTCCTTCTAGAAAAACAACAGAATACACATCCATTAATTTCTAGGCAGATAAATAGTCCATTAAATGCCATGAACAATCAAGGTGACAAGGCAGCTCAGAAAGAACGAGAAAAATCTCCAGAAAATAAGCTTACAGACATAGACTCCAGGATGGTACTTCTGAAAAGACTCAATGAGATCCAAAACAAATCATATAAACAATATCAGAAATTAAAAAAACAACTAGATGAGCAAAGCAAGGAGATTGAAACCCTTAAGATGAACAGAGTAGATATTCTGGAGATGAAGAACACTGCAAGTTGAAAAATGAAACAGCAAACTTGGGAAATAGAGTCAACCAAATGCAGGAAAGGATCAGTGATATTGAAGACAAAAATCTAGAAATAAATTAAAGAAAAAAGAGATAAACTAAAGAATAAAAAATAATGAAAGAGAAACACAAGAACTAGCTGATACCATCAGGAGAGAAAACATGAGAATAATGGGGCAAACCCTACAAAAGCCAACTAAAATAAATAAAAAAGAAACACACGGACAAGGAAGGATGGAAACACCAGAAAGCAAAACAAAAAATGGCTACTAGAAGACCTCATATTTCAATAATCACCCTAAATATAAATTTATTGAACTAACTCACCAATAAAAAGGCACAGAGTTGCAGAATGAATTAAAAAACAAAACCCAATCATATTCTGTTTTCAGGAGACGCACCACAGCTACAAAGACAAATATAGACTCAAAGTGAAAGGGTAGATAATGATATTTCAAGCAAATGGCATTGAGAGAAAAGTGGGAGTAGCAGTACTAATATCAGATGAAATAGATTTTAAAATAAAAAAGATAAAGAAAGATGCTGAGGAACACTTTATAGTGATAAAGGGAATCATGTATCAAGAAGACATAGTATTTATTAATATCTATGCTCCTAATCAGGGAGCCCTGAAATATGTGAAGCTATTACTAAGAGAACTAAAGGGAAAAACAGACCTAAACACCATTGTAGTAGAGAACCTAAATGCCGATATGGACAATCATCCAAACAGAAAATCAATAAGGAAATAACACGCTTAAATGACACTTTAGTCCAACTAGACAATTGACATTTACCTAGCCTTCCATTCCAAAACAGCTGCTTATACATTCCTCTCTAGTACACATGGAACATTCTCAAAAATTGACCACATATAGAGGTAGCTTCAAAAAATATAAGAGGGTTGAAATCATACCAACCATATTCTCTGATCATAATGCTTTGAAACTAGAGATCAACTGCAGAAAGAAATCTGAAAGAACCCCAAATACATGGATATTAAACTAAATACTACTGAAAAATGACTGGGTCAGAAATGAAATAAAAAGAGAGATCAAGAGATATATAGAAGTGAATAATAATGATAATAAAAATATTAAAACTTTTGGGATATAACAAAAGCAGTCATAAAAGAAAAGTTTATTTCATTACAAGCCTACTTCCAAAACAAGAACAAGCCTAAATAAATAACTTAATGCTCATCTTTAAAAAAAAAAAAAAACAAGTAAAGGAAGAACAAATGAAGCTGAAAGTTAGCAAAAGGAAAGAAATAATCAAAATTGGAGAAGGAATAAATGAAATTGAAAATAAAAGAACAATAGGAAAAATAAATGATACAAAGAACTGGTTCTTTGAGAAGGCTGATAAAATTGAAAAACCCCTGGCTAGCCTCATTAAAGAAGAAAGAGAAAGGACACAAACAAACAAAAGCAGGGATGAAAGAAGAGAAATTACAACTAGTATTGCAGAAATAAAAAGGACCATACAAAAATACTGTAAAAAAAAAAAGTATATAACACCAAATTTAATAAACTAGAGGAAATGGACAAGTACTTAGAAAACTACAACCTTCCTAGACTGAGTCAAGAAGAACTGGAAAATCTAAATAGACCAATCAAAAGTAGAGAAATTGAAACAATTATCAAAAACCTACCAAAAAGTAAAAATCCAGGACCAGATGGCTTCACCAGTAAATTTTAACAAACAGTTAAAGAAGATTTAATACTGATTCTCCTCAAACTCTATCAAAAAATTGAAGGGAGGCAATACTTCCCAACTAACTTTATGAGGTAAATATTTCTCTGATACCAAAACCTGGTAAAGATAACACAAAAAAGAAAACTAAAGCCCAATATCTCTCATGAACACAGGCACAAGGATAGTTCAACATATGCAAATTGATTAAGGTGATATACCACATAAACAAATTTAAAAAATATGACTCATACCATCATATTAATAGATGCAGAAAAGGCCTTCAACAAGATACAGCATTCATTTATGACCAAAACACTGAACAAAATTGTTATAGAAGGAAAGTACCTTAATATAATAATGCTCAACTATAACAAACCCTCAGCTACGTTGTACTTAATGACGAAAAACTAAAAACATTCCCCTAAGATCAGGTACAAGGAAAGGCTGTACACTATCACTACTCTTACTCAATATAACATTAAAGGTCCTAACAAATGGAATCAGACAAGGGAAAAATATCAAAGGCATCCAAATAGGAAACAAAAAAAGTCGAACTGTCACTGTTTGCAAATGACATGATACTCTATGTAGAAAACCCTAAAAACTCCACAAGAACACTACTAGAAACAGTAAGTCTCTGGATACAAAACCAATATTCAAGAATCCATAGCATTCCTATACTCTAACAAGAAAATGTTAGAAAAAGAATTTGAATAAATAATTTCTTTTGCAATTGAAAAAAAAAAATAAAATAATTAAGAATAAATTTAACAAAACACATGAAGGACCTATGTAATGAAAACTATTAGACCTTATTAAAAGAAATCGAAGAAGATACAAGGAAATGAAAAGATATTTCATGTTCTTGGTTTGGAAGAATCAAGATAGTTAAAATGACCATATTACCTAAAGCATTATATAGACTTAATGCAATCCCCATCAAAGTCCCGTGGGCATTTTTTAAAAAAATTATCAGATTAGTATGGAAACACAAAAGACCCCAATTGCAAAGCCATTCTGAGAGAAAAAGAATGAGACTGGAGACATCACTCCACCTTCAAATTATACTACAAAGTGACCGTAATCAAAACAACATGGAATTGGCAGGAAAATAGACATACAGACCAGTGGAACAGAATCGAGAGTATAGAAGTAAACCCATATTTAAATGGGAAAGTAATTTTTGACAAAAATGTCAAAAGCATACAGTGGAGAAAGGAAAGCCTCTTTAATAAATGGTGCTGAGAAAACTGGAAAGCCACCTGCAAAAGAATAAAACTACTCTATCACCACACACCAAAATTAACTCAAAAATGGATTAAGAACCTGAATATAAGACTTGAAACTATAAAATTCATAGAAAAAAACATAGGTACTAAACTCAAGGACCTTGGATGTAAAGAGGATATTATGAATTTGACTACAAAGGCAAGGGAAGTAAAAGCAAAAATAAATGAATGGGACTACATCAAATTTCTTTCTCTACCATATGTTTTCTTTTTGTTGTTGAAAATTAAACATGGGCTTATTTCTGGACTTTCAATTCAGTTCCACTGGTTTATGTGTCTGTTTTTCTGCCAATACCATGCTGTTTTGATTATTGTCAATTTGTAGCATAATTTTTATTATAGTATTGCCTTTTTTCTGCATGGTCTTTTTCATGTTTTCTACCTCCACTTTCATGTTTCCTATCTTTTTGTTAAAGTTCTCATTAATTTTCTCTACTTTTTCCCTAAGTTCATTGAGCATCCTTATAACAAGTGTTTCAATCTTTGTATCTCATAGATTGCTTGCCTCGATTTTTTTTTTTTTGAGGTGGAGCCTTTGTTCTGTTTTCTTATTTAAGACATGTTTCTTTTACTTGCCATTTTGGCTGCCTACTGGTGTTTCTTTCTATGTCTTAGGTAGAGCTGTTATATCTCCTGGCTTTAGTAAAATGATCCTATACAGTAAGTGTGCAGTGGGTCTCAGTGAAGCAGTCTTTCCTAGTCATCTGAGCCGGTGCTCCAGGAGTGTTTCCCTTATACAGGTTGCATGTGTCCTCCTGTTGTAGAATTCTTTGTTGCTGTTAGCTTGTCATTCGTTAAGACTGACCCTCATTTAGATTGGTTGTGATGAATGACCAGGATCAGTGAAGGAGCTGTGGTGCAGGGGTGCCTGCCCTTTATGCCCTTTGCGTGTGTCATCCTCAGATGTGCCCCTTAGTGGTGCTCTGGCTCAGACAAAAGCTAGCCTCTGGATGTGCAGGCTGGAAGGGGCCCTGCCACAGGCATAGTTTAGCTGCAGCCTATGCTCTGCCCAGGGCCACCTGGTATAAGTCACCAAGCAAACTGCAGATAGCTACCACCCACAGTAGGATTGGAAGTGCCTCAAGAGGCCATGTTGCAAACTGAAGCTGGCTGCTGCTAGTGCTGGGTTTGGGGCTACTCAGCAAGAGTATGGGGCATGCAAAGACCAGATACTGCTTGTTTAGTTTTTTGATCCTTTAAAAAACTTTAGGAAATTCTGCAGCATGAACCAGGATAGGCCATTTGTATGAAAAATTCACTGAAAGTGGCTTAGGTGGGCCTGCATGTTGGTAGGGGTGGAGTCTCAGGGAATCACTAGGGCAAGGTGACTAGTGTTAGCTACATTGATGGAGACTCAGATAAGGCCCACACCTGGGTCTTGAAGCAGATGGGGAAGCTCAACAAGGGAACAATGATCTCTGTCAGCACTTCTGTCTGGGAGAAAGATGCCCTTTTAGTTTTCACCTTGAAGGCTGACAACTCAGTTATTCCCCATATATTCCTGGTGCCTTTTGAGCTGCTCCCTCAGAGCTATAGCTCAGAGCAAGTGAGTCCAGCAGCTAGTAAGTTCACATGTGGGCCCCTTAAGAGCATAGTCTACAACTCTCTCAGCCACAGTCTCTGCTTGTTTTCACAGCTAGAAGTCATTGGGACTTCTCTTCCCAGCAGTGGAACCCTGGGCTGGAGAGCCAGTGTAGGGCCAGGTCCCTTTGCAATTCTGGAGGTTAACTCCACACCTGAAATATTTCTCTGGGTTCTCAATCGCCACATCCAAGTGTGAGACCCACTTTTTTCCATCTCCACTCCTGCCAGTCTTGAGGTGGGCTCTTCTGCGTGTTCCCAGTTGTAGAACTTCTGTTCATCTAGACATCAGGTGACTCCCAATGATGGCTATTTGGTAGTTTTGAGTGTACAGATTTTTAACCTCATTTATTAAATTTATTCCTCAATATTTTATTTTTTTGATGCTATCTTAAGTAAAATTGTTTTCTTTCTTCTTTTTTTTTTTGGACAATTTTTTGTGACTATATTATGTGCAATTGATTTTTCTATATTGATTTTGTATCCTGCAACTTTACTGGGTTTATTAGTTCTAATAGTTTTTTAATAGTCTTTAGGATTTTTTGTATGTAAGA
This sequence comes from Cynopterus sphinx, assembly GCA_030015415.1. Taxonomy (NCBI): domain Eukaryota; kingdom Metazoa; phylum Chordata; class Mammalia; order Chiroptera; family Pteropodidae; genus Cynopterus; species Cynopterus sphinx. The sequence goes on along the minus strand of CM057391.1, from coordinate 45,195,101 downwards.
CCATATCATCTGCAAACATGAAAATTTTTTCTTTTTTTTCCAATTTGGATTTCTTTTTATTGCCTTATTGCTCTGGCTTAATTTTAAATACTATGTTAGATAGAATTGATCATTAGGTATAAACATTTTAATATACTGTTGAATTTGTCTTACAAATATTCTGTTGAAAATTTTTATACCCATATTTATTAGACCTGTAATTTTCTTTTATTATAGCTTCCTATTCTGGCTTTGTTATGAAGGTAAAGCTGACCTTGTAAAATGAGTTTAGGAGTGTTTACTCCCCCTTTTTTCATTTTGTGGAAAAGTTTGAGAAGAATTGGCATTAATTATTCTTTAAATGTTTGTTAGAATTCACCTATAAATCCATCTGGTCCTGCATGTTTCTTTGTTGGGATATTTTTTATTATTGCTTTAATCTCCTTATCATTATCAGTCTGAACAAGTTTTTATTTGTTCATAATTTATCTGGTTAGATTTCATGTTTAAGAAATATATTTATTTCTTCTAGGTTACCAAATTTTTAAAAATATAATTATCTGCTTCATCTAATCTATTGATTCCCTCTAATGTATTCTTCATTTTGGTTATTATATTCATTTATGACTTTTTTTATGTTTTCTGTCTTCATTTTTATGTTTTCTATGTGTATGTTAAAGTTCTCTCTGAGTTCATCTACCCTTCCTCTAAGTTCATTAGATATCCTTCTAACCACTATTTGAACTCTGCATCTGATATATTGTCTCTATTTCTTTAGGTTTTTTTTTTTTTTTGAAGCTTTGTTCTTTGTTTCCAGTTGTGCTGCCTTCCTGTTTGTTTGTTTGTTTTCTATATATTAGATAGGGGTCCTAAGTTTTCTGGTTTTAGTAGACTGCCTTTATGTAGCAGATGTCTAGCAGGGCCCAGTTGTGCAGTCTTCTCTGGTCACCTGAGCTGGGTGCTCAAGGTGTATGTCCCTTTTTGAGTTGTATGTGTCCACTTGTTGTAATTGAGCCATGATTGCAGTTTACATATCAATAGGAGGGATTGATCCTCAGGCTAATTGGTTGTGAGGACTGACCAGTCAGGGGTGACCCTACAGAGCAGAATTCACTTTACCAGTGCTCTAGTGCCTGTGCAGTTTGACCTTTCAGTGTTTTCTCTTCAGATGCAGCCTTGTGTGGGGCCCAGCCACAGGTCAAGTTCAATCTCAGCCTATACAGTGCCCTGGGTCACCTGACAATAGTCACCAAGAAACCTGAAGGTGGCCACCACTTGTGCTGGGCTTAGAGGTATCTCCGGAGGCCAACCTAGGAACCAAGGTGGCTGCCACTATTGCCAGCCTTGGGGGATGCTCAGCAAGAAATATGGGGCAGGCTGAGGCCAGATGCTGCTTGTTTTTGTTTTGTAAACCTTTGAGATATTTTAGTAAAGTCTGTAGCATGATCCAAGACAGGCCATGTAAGGAAAAAAACCACTGAAGCCAGCTTGGTGGGTCTGCAAGTTAAAAGGGGCAGAGTTTCTGGGAATCACCCGGGTGGAGTGACCAGTATTAGCTGGTTTGATGGAGAATCAGATATGGTGGACATCTGCATCTGCATGCCAGAAGTGGGGAGGGCTTAACAAAGGAACAATGGCCTCTCTCAGTACTTCTGTCTGGGAGAAAGCTTCCCCACCTGCCCTCTCCCTGAAGCCAGACAACTCATTTTCTTCCCTTATCTCCCCAACGCTCCTCAAGTAGCTACCCCAGAGCTGGAGTTCAGACTGTGTGAGTCTGAAATGCAGTAAGTCTATGCACAGGCATGGACTTTAAGAAGAACATTTAAGAAGAACATAACACCTTCAAGCCCTCTGTCTCACTCAGCTACACTCTTGCTGGTTTTCATAGCCAGAAGTTGTGGAATTTCTCTTCCTGGCACTGGAACCCTGAGCTGGGGAGCCAAGTGTGGGGCCTGGATCTCTTACTTCTTTGGAGGGACCTCTGCAGCCAAGACATCCCTCCTGATTCTTAACAGCCATACACAGGTGTGGGACCATCTCGTTTCACGTTTCTGTCCCTACTACCAGTCTCTAGGTGATCTCTTATGTATATCCCCAGTTGTAAGACTTCCATTCAGCCAGACCTCAGGCAACTTCCAATGATGGATGTTCTGTAGTTTAGCTGTAATTCTGATGAGGTCGTGAGAGAAAACTAGCACAGTATCTACCACTACACCTTCTTAAATGGAAGTCCCTAAATAAGGATCTTGAATAGATCATCTTAACTTCCATGTTCATTGCAGCATCATTCATAATAACCATGATATAGAAACAACCTAAATGCCTATCAATGGATGAATAAATAAAGAAACTGTAGCATATATTTATATACCTATCTATAGATCTCTCTCTCTCTCTCTCTCTCTCTATATATATATACACACACACACACACACACATACACATATGTACATACATACATACATACATATACACACACAAATACATATATACATACAGTGGAATATTATTAATCAGCCATAAAAAGAAAGAAATCATGCTATTTACAATAACTTGAATGAATCTGGAGGATTACACTAAGTGAAAATAAGATCAACTCAGGAAGACAAATACTGTATGATCTAATTTATATGTGAAATCTAAAGAAGTTGAACTCATAGAACCACTGAGTAGCATGGAGATTGCCATGAGTCAGGAGGTGAAGGTACTAGGGAGATGTTGGACATAGGATAAAAACTTTAAGTTGTAAGATGAATAATTTCTGGGGACATAATATAAATTATGGTGATTATAATGAATAATACTGTACTCTATAATTGAAAGTTGCTAAGAGAGTAAATAGTAAAATAGTAAATACTCTCACCACAAAAAAATAATAATCATTTGAGTCGATAGATATGTTAATTGACTTGATAGTGGTAATCATTTCGCAGTGTGTGTGTGTGTGTGTGTGTGTGTGTGTGTGTGTGTGTGCGCGCCTTTTAAAATGTCGGATTTATTAAGGTAATTTACATACAAGAAAGTACCATTGGATGAGTTTTGACAAATGCATAGTCTCAAAACCATCACCAGCCTAGATAAAATATTTTCAACACCTCCCAAAATTTCATCAGGCCCCATTTGCTGCCAATCTTCTCCCCCTCCAGCACCAGTCACACTGAAGGTAATCAATGGATATAGTGAATTCTAAAGTCAACTAGAATTCATTCCAGATACTACAACATTTAATCCACCAAACAAAATACACTGGGGGAAAAAGAGACTATAATAAGGTAATTCACAGTGTGTAGTTTGTGACCTTCTAGGACAATTACTGAGAACATTTAAACATTTGTTTCATAACTGCTGGACTTTTTCACTTTTTTGGTTGAATTCAACATCCATGGAGTAAATTCCATCTTTATCTTTTACGGGAGTAAGTCCTAAATAAGGTTACTTATACTGGAGAAATTATTTTTGCACAAACATACTCCTTGGGCCTTATCACAAATCTAAAACTTCCAAGGTTCTTGTAAAAAGTTTCCTAGGCTAAAGAAACATCATCCTATAATAATGTGTCTTACAAAGCCCACACAACTTTGCATACATTAACCTTCTGAAAAAGTGTTAAATTTTGCTAACAAAAATGACAATTAAATATATAGGATTTGTTCTACGCTCTCCTGATTCAGTTCTTGAGCTCAAGTTAGAGTACCAGATTAAGTTTGGCATCACCCAAAATATCTTGTCACCTGCTGTATTTTGAGTACTTTTTATAGTTATATCCAATGTATTTATATCTGCCTGCTCTAGATATAAGGCAGAAATAGTTCTATATTAACAAGACCAGGTTTGACTTGGGACTATCCTTTAAACAAATTATAGAGAATGGACAAAAATATAGGTTATTTACAGAAAACATCATCTACATGTGTACTCAGAGGTATATATTTGATGACAGAAGAGACTTAAAGAACATGCTGGAATCTCAGAAGCCCTTCTCAAAGAGCTTAGTTTTATTTTCTTGGATTTTAAAAATGCCCTAGATCCTTCTTCATCCTTAAGCTTGGGAGCCAGATAGTACTTTAAATGTCCCATATCAACAATTGTATACTCTACAACAAGGGGAACATTTGCAGACATACTGAGTTTTACTGAAGGAAAGAGTGGAGTAGCTTTTGTAAAGAAGTTCAGATATCGTGGTGCAAAAGTTAGCTGAACCGGCTCATTCATCTTTATGGTAACAGCTTCTTCTTCCTTATCAACATTACTTGTTTGCTACAATTAGATATTCCATTTCTGAGTTTTCCTCTTGCAGAAAATTTCACTCCATCCTTTGCACAGGAAATTACAACAGCATCTCCAATATGACTGAGATCTCAGCATATACATGTGAATTTACCAAAAGGCATCTTTACACTATGGCTATACAATTGTTCTGAAATTCCAAGTTGTTCAACATCTAAATCCACTGACTTCATTTCACAGTCTGAAACCTTTTCTTTATTTGGAGCTTTAAATACTAGTGCCAAGGTGTCCGCATTATCTTCAGCCCTTAGTATAATCAGGTCTTGGGTACCAGCACACATTAGTATTTTGGACATGCCAGTGAAGTTTATACCTATGGCCAGGTAGCAGTGGTATATTGTGAAGTCCTCAGAGAACAGGGTGAGTTGCACTAAGTAGACGTGGGATGAATCCATGCTCTGCAGGTTCACGCCACTCTAACTGATGTCCCAGCAGGCCTTGTTGATGAGGTCCTAAGCATCTCCAGCACCTTCTTCAGGATGGAGCCCTGGACCAGGCGTGCCTTGAACATGGTGTCGGTGTTGCAATGATGCCCCTACAGGTTAAAAGAAGGAGGAAGGTGTAGCTGGCTTAGGCTTCACAGGATGAGAGCAAGCAGAAGGAAGCAGTAGCAGCCTGAGATAGAAGAAGATCAGTGTATATATATTAAATCATCACATTGTACACCTTAAACAATCACACTGTACAACTTAAATATATATAATTTTTATTTGTCAATCATACTTCAATAAACTAAAAAACATTGTTTTAATATAAAATTTTTTAGATTAGGTCTTTCACCAAAATTGGAAAGTTTTCAATAACTAATTTTTCATATATTCTTTCAGCGTCATACTCTTTCTCATCCCCCCCCCAAAAAAATTTAAAGATTATTAGACCTATTGTTTTATCTCCCTGAGGCTTTCCTCATTAGTTTTTATTTTGTTTTCGCTCTGTTCAGTTTGGATCATTTCTGCTGACCTGTCTCCAAGATTATAGATTTTATTTTATTTTAAAGAATTGGCTTACAGAATTGTAAGTGTTGGCAAGTCTGAAATCTGTGCAGGAGGCCAGTAGCCAAGAGATCCAGGAAAGTTAATGTAATAGCTCAAATCCTCTGAAGAGCAGTATTTCTTCTGGATGGAGAATTTCCTTTTCCTTGGACAACCTCAGTCTTTTCTCTTGTCTTTCAGCTGATTGGGTGAAACCCACTCATGTGGAAAATAATCTGCTTTACTTGAAGTCTACTGATTTAAATGTTAATCTCATCTAAAAAAATACCTTCCAAGTGACAACTGGTCTAACGTTTGACCAAATATCTGAGTAATGTAGTCTAACCAAGCTGACATGTAAAATTAACTACCACAAGTTCTCTTCTTGTCAATTTGGCACACATACATATTTCCTTAAGCCATACTTAATTGCCAAATAAAATAACAAAGTCATACATGCACCTAATATGGTATAATTATTCTGTGTAAAACCAAAAATATACTAACTCTCTCTTTAGAACAGGGTACAAAGTTCTTGGGTGATGATCACTCCTCTTGATATCTTGTAACTTAAATACCATAATGTAAAGTTAACTATATACTTAAATACTATAATATAAAGTCAGAGAGAGAAGAAAATGAAAATATTTGCTTGATACATAGACACACACAGTCATAATAAAGTAAGTAAAATAAACTCACAATCATTGCAAATCATACTTCTGTAAGAGTTTTGGCTCCTTCCGGTTCTTTTTACCAGCTACTTACCCAATGCCACAGGATTGTTTGAGTTCTGGGTCAGGAGAGAATTGAGAAAAAAAAGAGAAAAAATAAAATGAGGCATTTTTACCACTTTCTGTGCATCAGGAATTCAATTTCTAACTCCTTAAGCTAGAGCTTAAAGGCTCCTCTTAGAGTTCTCATTGTACATACCCTGAAGTATCCTTCCAGGATTTGGAATATGCTGAGAATGAGCCAGAGGATACTGGAGGTAAAAAACAGTAAACTCAGTGTCAGATCAATGGTACTTCAAGTTTGAGCTCTTTCCCAATCTTTCTGCTATTGTTTTCTTTTCAGTGTTCTCAGCTTCCCCATGTATTCTGTGCAGATTTTACAGTTGTAATCAGTGAGGGAGATAGGATGGAGTGTGTTTATGCTATCTCACCCAGAATCAGGACCTTTTACCTGTTGCTTTTTTACCTTAATTGTTATGACTACTAAATTTTTAAAAATTATATGTATGGCTCACATTTGTGGCTTATATTATATTTTCATTGAACAGTGCTTGTTTATAAGATTGATGGAAAATTAAAAATTCATATAGTTAATGTGGATTAATCACCTTCTCTATGGTAGGTATTTTGCTAAATGCTAGGTTACCACATTGAACAAAATAGACATAACCCTTCCGTCATGAATAGAGAGGTAAATGAACTCTAAATAAGTGTCACACACACACACATACATACACAGAAAGCTATATCATTATATTTTAAATAAGTATCATGAAGGAAATAAACAATATCCTATAGACATAATCAAGATTGAGGGAAAGCTATGGAAAGGTTCCCTAAGTAAGAGTCACTTGAGTCAAGGCTTGGAAGTGACTAGGATCTGGCTGAAAAGAAGTGAGAAAGAGCATTCCTGGCTAGTGCCATCCCATGGCTTGGAGATTTTAAATGGGAAGGAGCTTTCATTAGAGAGAAGAAAGAAGGTTAGTGCTGGTTGGTCTCAGGAAAGGTGGGTAAAGAGGTATAAAAAAAAAGGAGGTCCATGTTAGTTGAGCAAGGTACGCCAACCTGCCTCAGGAAGAATGTTTCTTAATATACATTGTCAGTATGGTTCTCCACCAGGTCATCTAGATTGCTTTGGTGTTCCTTTCTGAAAAGAAACAGGCACAGGAATAAATGCTCCAGTACTTCTGAAGACTAAACAGAAGGTTCTCAGAGGGCTGAGAAGACGTATTATTTCCTAAATTACATGAATCTACAATCAGAAGGGTCTCTGGTGAGAAGAAAAGAAAAGAAATAAAAAGAAATGTATCTGTAACCATTTTTTTTCCTTATATCATTGGACTCAGCCTAAGAACCATGGAAAATAAACCCTCAAATTTGAGAAGTTACTTTGCAGTTTCTCTGTCACAATACCCTCATTATAAAGGTGTGTGAACAATTGTGAGGTCCAGAGGAATTGCAAAATGAGTACAAAATAATAAAATAAGTTAGCAGCAACAAAACTGGGACAGAGCCCAAAACTTCCTCATGTTTGCCACTGTGAGAGTAAAAGTGCTGGTGCTGACATTAGTGTATACCAGGCCACAATTCCACTTCCCTGATTCAATGCACGATGCTTGAGAGACATAAGTTCTCTGTCCTATTTCCTGATATACTTCCTTCTTACTTTGGTTATTCATCAAATCCACTGCGCTCGTATAGATTACCTCTGACTTTCGTGACTTTCCCCAAACAAAAAAGTGAGATTAAATCAGTTATAGAATTTTCCTGAGACTTACAATCTATATCTGAATAAGATAATATTTATCCGAGTGACTTTTGAGAGAATTGCTTTCACATTTTTAAACCAAGTCTTCCCATTTTCTGTCCTATTCACACTGAACACACCAATAAAGGAAGTTTTGGTTTCCTTTTGCATAAAACAAAATAATATGAAGCACCCCAGCTTTACAATCAGCTTGACATATGTGAATACACTCACTCAAATGCTTATTGGACAGGAAAAGGCATCAGTGAAGAGGCTTTGTGACTTTGATCTTTCATGATCCCAGTTCATATGGCTACAGAGACCTTTGGACATGATTTATGATTTCCCAGCCTTGTGAAAGAGGAATTTTCACGACTTACAGTAGCTGTAGCTAGTGAGTAATAGAAGCATCATATCCAAAGCCACAGAAAGAGTTCAGCCTATTTAGATATTTATGAGCTGACAGGCAAATTGATGAAGGACTTCGTTATGTGTTTATTGAATGGCCAATCCCATGAAGGGTTAAAAAACATGGGTGAAATACTGTGGAGCAAAGATGCATCTCACATGGCTGGTTGGTGCTTGTCACCTAATTTCACAGGTAGACCAAAGATTTACACTTAAATGTTGAATAAACTTTTAATATTTGATTGTCTCTTCTCCATACATGACCACCATTTGTGGTTTAATAAATAAATGTTAGAGAAAGGAATGGTCAGTGATAAAAAGTCGGCTCTGTAGAACTGTGTTAAGAGATAGGCAGATGTTTGAAAATAGACTTCTACATGAAAACTAGACAAGAGTCAGAGATATGCCATCTGGGAACTACTTTTACTGAAGCAAAAGACAGAAAAGCCTGGCTGAGAGGAATTGTGGGTTCTTCCATCAGCAGGAGAAAGACCAGATATGCCAATTATACAGTCTTTCTGCATCCACTTTTTGGGGGTGCTTCTCTCCTCTCACTCCTTTTCCTATTCCCTGCTCACTTAAATCCCAAGCCATTGAGAATTTTGGTTTCACTGGCAGTTTGCATTGAATGATGTCAAATAAATGAGTCAATGTCAAGACCAAACTGAAAAGAGTGTTTCAGTATTGTTAGAGCTGCTTGAGCTTTTCATGTGGAGAAGAGAGAGTGTAGACAATAACATGGTTGTTTACAAATATCTTAAGGGAAACGAGAAGGAAGTGGGATTAAGCTTATTTAGTATAACTAATTAGTGAAGCTGTATTATTATTTATGTAGTTCTAGCATTCAGAATTTTGTTAGGCTGGATTTACAACCACCTGTTTTGTCCTCTCATCTCTGTGAAAATAGTGTCCAGATCATAGAAGTCTGAATCTCCCAATTATTGAGATTGAAACCTGGGCATAAAATATAAGCTGAGGTAGGGAATCAATTTGCCATGATTCATTTTTCTCTTTCATATGTTCATTTTGCCATCTGTGAAAATAATATATTTTTGCTAATCTAACTATTGTAATCATTAACTAAAAAATTAGTTTTTCTATATATTTGTTATTTTAAAACCTAGTATAATATTAATTATTATTTCACTACACTCAGCTTCTGCAGAACTTGCCGGGAAAATATGACTTCAAATACTAAGGGGAATAAATACATACATGAGAAATTACATTTTAATGTATTGTTGGAGCACTTGTGTTCAAGTAGATAAAAGACACATGACCTTAAACCTCTCACCTTTATATTCACATTTTCAGATTGTTATTTTTTTTTATTTTCCATACCAGAATCTTTTTCCCAGACTGACATGCATAAAAACAATCAATAGTTTCTACTCCTCTCTTTCAATAACAGTTGAAATGTTTTTCTATTAAATATGAATTATTAGAGGGATTATTAGTGTGCAGAAAAGATGAGAAAAGTTATGAATCAGCCTTTCTTAGCTAAGTCTTTAATTTTAACTGTCAGTTGCTAATAACCAAAAGGTCAGAAAGCCAACTAAGATATCCATATGGTGATCCTACTGGGAGCTGCTTGTTTCTCTTGGAGTTGGGTTTGAAACGTGGGTAGACTTTTTTTAGCTGCTCATGAAAGTTTGTACACAATAAGAGAGAGAATTTCAAAAGCTTCCTATTTTTCGCCTTGTTCCTGGATCTCTGTCAAAGTCCAGGCATTTCTAGTTATTTCTTGAAAAACCACCTCCTCTGCAACAGAAAAACAAATAAATCCCAATGTTTAGACCAACAGATGGCTTATAGGGAAAGTATAAATGATCCTGCTGCTGAAGCAACGAGCTGACATAAGTTGGATATATTTACAGGCGACTCATAATGCTTCCTGCTTGTGCAGCCTTCTCATGCCCCTCTAATTGCTGGGTGGACAGCACAGCAGACAATATAGCCTTACTGTATATTACTTGGGGAACTGCAGGGATCTGTCTCTATCCTGACCCTGAGCTCTTCTGTGGCAAGAATCTAGCCTCAGTTTTCTGGTAGCCACAAAATTTAGCCCACCTCCTCTATATAGCAGGAACTTGTGGATATTTGTTGAAGTGAAATAGAATCCAAGGTAACAGATGAATATGGTAGTCTCTCCAGTTGTCTCTCGGGACCTATGTAGGTGAGTTTATTTAGAACTAGTTCATTTTTAGAGTATGCTGGAAAAGTGTAACTAATATTAATGTTGCTTTGCCTAGGTTAAAAGATCTCAGATCTAAAATTACTCTTAAAGATTACTTGATCATACAGATACTCTGAATACTTTTATATTTTTTTCTCCGGTACACTGTGGTTCTTAACTCCTCTAAAATGCATATATTTCATCCTCATCTCACAAAGAGAAATCTACTTTTGCCAAATAAAATTACATTCAAATTTCCAAGTTAATTCTAGTTCATGGATAAAAATTCTTTTCTTCTTTTTTCCACTAATAAAATAAAGAAAAAAAATACATAGGAGAGTAATATAATCATTAAGTACCATATATAATCTTTAGTTACATTGTTGTTAAAAGTAGAAGACATTTGACTTTTTAAAATAAATTATTCAAAGAATACTAAATACATATAATGTAGTACTTTGTGTATATTCACATATAAAGCTAGATCAGTAAACAACCTTATTGAATGAGCCATGCACACCTTATTTTACAGAAAAAGACTATTAAAAACATAGAGAATGCTCATGAATATGTAGAGGCAAAGTCAGTTAAAGGAGAAAGAAACATAAACAGAGACTGAGAAACAAATACTAGGCGAGAAAGAACAAAGAGGAGAAATGAAAAACAAAAACAAAGAAAAGAAGCACAGGTGATTAGAGGAGCCAAATGAGATTTTGGTAGAAGTAGGAAGAGAAAAACCCAGAAAGAAAACAAGAAGCAAATGAATATAAGGGACAGAAGAGAGAGAAATAGCAAAATGAAACCTTAATGCAAGAGAAACTATAAAATAATGGTTAGAAAAAAATGAACTTTGGAGGCTCATTGTCTGGATGTAAATACCAACTATATCTCTTAATAACCATGCGTTCTCAGAAGTTATTTACTCAATTTTTCTTATCTATTAAACAGGAATAATCGTAGTATCTATATCCAGAATCACTGTGAAGTGCTGGGACATGGTGAGTGCTACACTTGAACATTTGTTTTCATTACTGCCTGCTGATTCATTCCCTAGTCTGAGGCCCTGGTAGCTCCTACATGTCACATTCACTGTCAAAATCAAATAATAGGCATTTGTGAACACTTTTTATCGATTTTTTAAGTTTTAAATATGAAATATTTCTAATACTACATTTTTTTTCAAATTCAGACGATTGGTTTGTTTAAAGTGTACTAATGTGACTAGATTTTTAGAACACTCAGGATTTCAAAAATTCTTTTCCATTGTCACTATAAGTAAACTATGTCAGCCCATATGTTGTCTTAGCATCCAGGAGGAGAGGTTTGGCAGAAATTTCAAATGCTATGAACACAGGAGGACTCAGTCAAGTTGGTGGCATTGTACACTTCTGAAAATCTTCTAAGCAAAGCCTATATTTGAGTGACTATATCTCTTCTGTGAACCTAAGCCTCCAAATGAAATCAATTAATGAAATTCTTATTTGTTCTTTATTTGCATGCCTCACTTCTCTGCCCTCCATTCCCTACCAGCCATCTTATACCTTCTAGCCACTTAGCACATCCTACTCTGGCGTTTCAGATCAACCTTCAAAATAACAATTTGGAAGCATGACATCATAGAGTGCATGGCTCTTGGTACATTGGCTGTGTGAAAGCCCTGAAAGTCAAGATAGGTCTAAAATCTAGATAAATGCAATGCATGTTTTAGACAGCCCAGAGTTTCTGAATTCACAGTCATGAAACAGAACAAATATGATCTGGCCCTACCAAATTTCTCCACTGCTATGATGAGCATATAATCAATATTAACTAAAAAAAAAACTGATATATTTATCATTATTATTTAAAAATTGTGACTTTTGTTGTAACCGACTTAGGGCAAAGTACAAAAATTAAACTAATTATAAAGTATAAAACACCAAATGGTAGTAGTAATTAAAACAACTTAACCCACCACCCTAAAGGTAATGCAATATAAAATTTCATCGGAATGCTCCAGAAAAGAAATTCCAGACTTACATAAAATTCACTCTGACTCTCATGTAGTAAGAGCAGTTCTTCATTGCATGTCAGCTTCTACACCATTCTCAGCAATTTGCAAAATGTACCAAATAAATATTAGTTCTTTGAACTGGCATTCTTAAGGATGCTTCCAGATACATCATCCCACCTTAACTGTGGTAAGTGAGCAAAGATGGACTGATTTTATCCATTGCTGTTTCCCCTACAGCTTCTCTCACTTGCCAAGGTTATTTTGTACTAAGTGCCATATATAGCAATGGAAATAAAGTGAATTGAT